>JAGKPW010000155.1:2698333-3372916 GCA_019926035.1 Melaleuca alternifolia | reverse complement strand
TTGACGGAGCACCGAGTTGGATTTAATCTTGGGTCTTGGACAATTTGATTTGTCGGATTTGGGTTCAAGCGCAAGATTCCATGTAGGTTCATGCACCGTCTTGATGTCCATCGTGTCGACCCAGAAGAGCGAGTCAAGGAAATTCGACAAGCAATTTGGGTCCGATAAGAGTGGAGAGGTGACGGAGATGGGAGATCATCATAATTATTTATAAAATCATTTAGATTCAAGATTTGCTGGTGATCAAATATAGCACTATTTTTGCCCATCGATTTAGGGTAGGCGAGATCCATCACAATAGAATATTCGAATCTTATTCGTGTGAATCGGATGTATAATATTACGATGAACGGATTCGAATCCCATAATCTGGTGTCAGAGAAATATTGGGCCTCGACCATTATGCCGCGGCTGCCCCGGTGATTGTAGGAAATTTTTGGCCTTTTTTTCTTATTGGCTAATACCCTATAAATACAAAGTGATCACAAGAGAGAGATCACATGGGAGAAAGCAAACTCGCACCAAACCCCAAAATTCATATCACCCACGAGAACGAGGAGGGGGGAGGCGGGAGGGGGTCACATGGAGGCACGTGAGCACGTGGCCGGCTGTCCCGCCCCACACCCCCGGGCGCGGCGCCCCATGCTAAAATACGCCGGAGGCGCTCGTTTTCCCGCGCGGGGGTGTGCCCATAGCAATTCTCGTCACCCGCATCCCTTTGCGCTCCCGACAGGAAAGCGTGGGGCCCCAAAACGACAGGTCGTCGGGGGGGACTTCAGCAGTGGAGCCCACGCGCGTGTGTGGGTGTAGGGCTGACGGAGGGCAGGTGGGGGGAAAAGTCGAACGCATCTGGTTGTCGAGTGGGCCTCGAACGAAAGCGACACACTCATTTCCTTTTCCCATGGCGCCCCGCTGGTGTGGGGCCCAGGTCAGGCTCCGAAGCGGGTATTTTAATCGGACGGCCGGCTGAGGACGGTTCCCGTCGAGGCGTGCTCAGGTGCTAACACGTGTAAGGATGATCGGGGGAAGTCCTCCTGGAGTGGGCCCATTTGCGGAACAAGAGAAGCCCATTACCGAGAACGCGTCTTCGAAAGATCGATTTTCGCTTTTCTGTGGGGAACGTACGTACGCGCCAGGGAATGGGATGGAATGTCGAGAAGGCCATCTCCCAGAATTCCCCCCCCGACAGAAACGAGAGAATCTGTCGACTCATCCCAGAAACGAGACGATCCAACGATATGAGGGATTCCATGAGTGAACTCAGGTCGAATGGATATTGATGTACCGATCCGATCTGATCCGATTGGAGCAGAAATTTCATGAGAATTTGTGTTTTTCGAGTCGACATTTTGTGTCACTCCTTTAATAAGATCAGAGCCGTACGGTTTATGGCGTCGTAGGATGTCTCGAGGAGCAAATTGCTCGTGCCATCACGCAAAATGAGGAGTGTCTCGGGATTTTCTTATGGATGGCGTGACGTGACGTGGCGAAGCCGTCGTCGGTCTGGCCCACATCACCAGCCAACGGAAATTAGCCGAGCAACGCCATATTAGTTAAGATGATGATCTCATGACTCCCTCTAAATATCATGAAGTCAAGGCCATTCTTTTAGCTGCTTAGGACTGGTTTCCATGATTTCATACATCAGCATCAGACAATGGAGCTAGGTGTGGAGAATGCACTCTCTTTCCCCATTCTCAGTGCATAGATGAACAGCTACGGTTGGATAGCTAACAAGAACAAAGCAAGATAAATGCATTGGGAATACCGGATTGTGATCAGAGCAGCGAGACACCAGAGCTCGAGCTGACGGGGAATAGATGTCAAGATTGCTCGTACAGATTATCCAAATACAAGTTCAAGATGTATCTTCCTGTTGATAAGACGTCAAGCCTCTTCTCGCTAGGCTCATACTTCCCCTTCCGAAGCTGATAGCGGTGAGTCACAGCCGAGATTGTATAGGCCTGGCCCTCAATTGTCACGCTCTCGCCGCATTGCAAGTTCTGCCAGGAATTAGCAACAGGGGGGAAAATGGAAACATGAGACGAAGATATTCCATGAGCAAGAGTATGCTTTTTAAATTTGCCCGTACAACTGGATAGACCTACCAAGCTACGTGATAGAATAACGAGAATGTGCTACTACCAGCAAATGAAGAACGTGACAAGAACATAAACACAAAACTTCCACGGCCATTTTCTGTCTGCCATATTTGGAGCAAGGGCCACACATATTTACAGGAGCCAAAGGAGCAAGTTCACGGGCCATCACTTCACAAAATGATTCAGTACCCCCGTTGTTTCACCTAAGGTAGATCCAAATTATGAACAATTATTTGGGGCCATATCACCATGTCTCTCCCATTCTCGAGTGGATGAGCAGAGACAACTTTTCCCTTCCCCTATAACCCGATATGTCCAACCATTTTTCATAAAAATTCCAGCGCCATTCAGAGGGATACACAAAAATGAAACTATTATTGCCCGTAAGATAACTGGTTTGGTTTACCCTTTATAGTATAACTATACCTTTTGATTTTCTGGATTTTCCACTTTGCACTTTACGACTTTACAAGGAAACACAAACTTCATCCAAGTCAGTACCCGTAATCGTTCTCACCAATATACAACCTGCATCAATGTGATATCATATTTTTTGTCATGATATCCCACGGGTTTCACTTGATTTTATATGCTTAGACCTAGTTCCTTACAGATCTAGATTTTGGCCTTAGCTCTGGAAGTGCATCGGTTTGCCCTTATTTCATAGTTTCAGAGGATTACGAGTATCCGAAAATAAATTCATCTGAACTCCGAAGTTGCCAATTGCATGTACTTTTCTATCTCCCTTGATTTTCTTCTGTCTCTACTTCTTGCATATTAGATGATTAACAAAAGCTTTATATTTGACTTTCTTTTTCTTTACCCAAAAAAAACAAAAGCTTTATAATCAGCATCAGAATAACATGCTACAAGAGCACTTTAAAAAAAAAAAAAGGATGTCCAGAATGCAAAGTCATCTCTAATTACATTCCGCGACTTAGCAAATTTTGGACAGTGCCAGGTCACTGTCATCTTTTAATCGGTGCCTCAGTGCTGCGGTAGTGCATGGGAACCATATTTCAGCCTAGGATTCCTTCTGGCAATTATTGATAGAAAAAGAGAATAAGCTAATCAAGGAGTACTTTTTTTTACTTGCAAAAAAAAGATTAACGACAGCAATCAAACATTTTATCCACTCAATGTGGTTGCATTGATAGGCTTTCATTGTGACGTTCTATTAAGTACTATCTCTCCTGTTATTCTGTCTTAGCAGTGACATCAGACTTTCATTTAACAGCACCACATCACCCACAAAGAGCATACACAGGGGAAGAAAATCTTAAATCTGCTCAGTAACCTCCTCAAAAATTAAGGCAAAGATACACACAGATAATAGTGCTCCTCAAAGTAGACTATTGCTAACGAAATCCTTTGTAACACCTTGCTCAGTTGTCACTGAAGTAGTCACTACATCAAATATGGCTTTATTACTGGGATATATGCAACCTGGAACACGTTTTATGCAAAATCCTCTGTGTGGAACTCACTATAGGCTTGTTACATATCTAAGGAACCATGTGCAAAATCCTTTGCTTTTCACCAAGTTTTTCCACCAAATATCTCAAAGACAGAAGGCCTTCATAGTTCATCATCCTAGCATCAAACCAATCCTCATAATAAAGAATGTGCTGCCCAACTTACACTGCGCTGACTCAGTGCAATCCCTCTAAATTGAGCATATACATGGAGACACCCCCCCCCCCCCCACAGAAAAAAAGAAAAAGAAAAGAAAAGAAAATAAAGTCTCTTTTGCATTCAATAGGTCCGCAATAGACGGGCAAACACAACAACCCAGGTAGCTCTTCCTCAAATGGCAAGCTTAACAACGAACATGGGAATGAGTATGGTTGACTACTAGCTAATTGCCCACATTCTAAATTCCAAATCTTAGGTTCCAGCACCTCCAATTCACCACATACCCAGTACGAATTTGACAAAAATGCCTCACATACAGAGCAAGATAACTCTAAAATATTGAATTTTCATATAAAGTTTGCTCTGATCGCCTTTACTTGCGAACGCTCAACATATAATATCACACTCTAAAATTCAACGACAGCCATGCGAGTAATTGAAGAACACGGGACATACACAAAGCAATTACGACAGAATCAGTCCCCAAAAAAGGGGAAAAAAGAAAAGAAAAGAGCAACCCAATTTTCCAGCTTACCGAGGGAAAACAACGGACGCCGAGACTCCTGGGAGGAGGAGTGATCTCGACAACCTTATAGGGGTGATGATTATCTCTTTCACGGTCTTTCTTCCTGCAGGAGATTTGAAGACCCTGTGCACAAGCAAAGCCCATCATAACCAAGCCCAGTGATTTTCCAGATGCCAATCTCGTTTATATACGCATTCAGTCAAATAAGGATCGAAATTTCCGAAAACGGGAGGAGGAAACGAAGACAGGAGAGAGAGAGAGAGAGAGAGCAAGGAATTCGTGGATAAAAGAGAAAGGACCTCCATGGAAATGATGAAATGCTGAATGTCGCACCTTCGGGTAGGTACCCAAGTTGCTTATGACCATCGCCATTCTGGTTCGTCTGTCGTCTCTACTCGAGAGAGATCTTTTTTCTGGTCCGAAGCAGCTCAAGAATCGCAGAGAGACCGGCGAGAGGAAGAGAGAGCAGAAGCCAGAAAAAATGAAAATAATCCAAAAATCTTTTCGAATTTTCTTCAGCTGCGAAATTAGTGCATTTTGGGGGACATGACATGCAGGCAGGGAACCGTTGGATGGGGAAATGCCCCCCTATTGTAAGGGGGCATCCCCATCCAACGGCCCAGATCGCCTGACCGGCCTGATGCGAAGTCAGGCGATCCGGGTCCCATTTTGGGCAATCTGGCTCTTGACAATGGACGGTTGGGGTTGGGTTGGGTCACAACTATGCCTAATTCAAGCCCACTAAACCCAGTTGGGCACGTCGGGACTTAGGTACATACTGTTGAGAGGCAAGATTGCAAATACAAATAAAGATCTCGATGTATACTTATCACTAATGATTGATGTATGATTTGATGAACCGGACATCGATAATTTCATTTGGATGTGGTCACAAATCTATTTCTAAAGAACGAGCCTATACTTACCTTTGCAGACCATACTCTGATTCTGTATTTCGATTTGTTTTGGAACTCTATGAAGCTTGCTATGAATATATCTTACGTAAGAAGAGGAGTAAAAGAACTCACAACCCAATCCCCTCACCTGCCCATACACCGTCTCACTTCCCTTACAGATTGTCTTCGAAACACATCTAAATGGCCGCACTTGCTTTGATCTCGCAAACTGAGAACTCTTGTCATATTAAAATTGCACGCCTTGCCCTTCATCATCATAATTAATTACAAATCATAGCTTGTAAATGTCATGGTTGTCTCGGGCTCTTGGTTACGATTATCTGTGCTAGATTTGGTTCGTCACATCTTTACGACAGTTTCCAGCCCAGCTATGTCTAAGTCAGAAGTGCATAAGCCAGAAAATCAGAGCAAGCTCCAGAAGGGTCGTGTACAAGAAATATATCGCTCATCCCACAAAAATCATAAGCATCTTGGATTTGCCCAGATCTTAAAAGCAAAATCAAGCTCTGGACCAAGAACATTCTCCAACTCGAAATGATTCGCGTCAAAAAGTTGTATGAAGAACAGGATGAGATAAGAAATAGTCAACTGGACTGACTAAAGTCCACAAACAAACTAACAAGATTAACAGAAAGATCGTACAGAACAATACAGAAACGCATTACCAACGTCTTTTAAGATGCAGGGACGAGCAAAGAACAATAGCCATCTGCAGAATTTGCAGTTCATTAACGTCCAAGTAGTTCACAGATAAAAAGAAGGCCGGATCTCTCAGATTTCAATCCTAGAAAAGTAAAAAAGAAAGAAAAACGTAATAGATGAATCTTTTCACCTTCAAGATGAGAAGGTCCCTTTGTCGACATGATTAAAGAACTTGAGAGCATATGAGCTTGGACTCAGACAAAAAGATCAAATGCTACAAGCTGAGAAAACCTCATTTTGCCGCTACACTTTAACCCTCAAGCATCTTTTATTCCAATGAGATTCTACCTTCCATAAGGATGATAACGGCCACTTCCTGCACCACCATATCCCCCTCTACTTCCATAAAAGCCACTTCCACTACCACCTCCGTAGCCACCTCCAAGGCCAGCATCATAACTGCCCCCGCCATAGCTACCAGCAGCACCCCCAGCACCAGCACCACCGCCATATCCTCCATAGCTCTCACCTGGACCGCCATAAGCACCTCCAAAGTCATATCCTCGGCTCAACCCACTGGTGCTGCCACCACCACCGTAACGACTAGCATAACCCATTGATGGATCTCCTCTGTAGGCCCCCATTCCGCCACCACCTCCAGCATATCCTCCATATCCACCGAAGTCACCAGCACCATATCCACCATAACCCCCAGCCCTTCCTCCATAGGCTCCACCAGTCCTGTAGCCACCAAAGCCACCACCTCCATACCCACCTCCATATCCACCGTGAGCATCTCCATAGCCACCACTACTATATGCAGGCCTGGAATCAGAGTAACGTTTAGATGGTGCAGGTGGAGCGTTTGGTTTCTTTGGCTCAGCCTTCTTGATCTCCACCTAGTGAGACAGAATATGAGAACATTCAGTAAGCATAACAAGTGAATTCAGGTGAAAAGAACAGTACCATTCACTGACAAGTCATCAGGACTAATGACAAGCAAAATCAAAATTTTACATGGTATGATGTAACGTAGCCATGTGACAGAGAACCCAAAGTTCAAATATCTCTCCACCATCATATGAGTATCATTCGTACTCAGAGTAGCAAGTCTATGGGAATCTAGTAGAATAGGGTCCTTCACTATTGTACAAACAGGTTCACTGTAGGACAATCTCGGCACTTTTACAGTGATCTCTCAGTTATGATACTAATCTCCAATGCTCTCGCAACTCAGATGCTAAGGAATGCTTCATTGGATATACCAAAAAGATGTCCTAGCTCAAAAATGAAAAAGATCAGCATCAATATCAGCAGTCACTGCCTTAACTAGCAGTTACATATTAGGAAACAGATCACCTGAGCACCGGCCAGCTCAAGCCTATTACCCTTGGCCAATAGATCATCTACAGCTAGCTCCGATTCAAAAGTTATAAACCCAAACCCACGAGAACGATTGGTAGAATGGTCTCTCATGATCTGGTGTTCCTTGACCTCACCAAACTGTGTAAAGAAGTCCTTGAACTCATCTGTCAATAAAATAAGTTGTTCAGATCAATGTTTTCCATGGCACAAGCAAAACTTCACCAAAGTAATGTTACCTTCAGTCACAGCTGTAGGAATGCCACCCACAAAAATCTTCTTGGTCTTAAAATCCTTGGAGCCAGCAGCGCCCTTTGGAATAGTACGCTTAATTTCGACCTATGATCCAACACAGAAACTACTCATCCAACCAAATCAAGCACAAACCTTTTAATGACAAAACAAATCAGATGTGTACACAAAATGGGTTTGAGCAAACCTGTTTCCCATTGATAATATGAGTCTCCTCAATGACTTTATCAACAACAGAGGGATCAGCATAAGTCACAAACCCAAATCCACGAGGCTGCCCAGTCTTGCGGTCCCTCATTATGACAGAATCCGTAATATCACCATATTTACCAAAGTACTTGACAAATTGCGCTGCATAAACAATATAAGCAATCCGTTGATCCAAGTCACAAGTTTTAAGCAACTGATACGTCGGAAAGCTGATCCAATACGAACAACTAACCAGTAGTCGTCTCTCTTGCTAAACCTCCTATAAAAATCTTTCTGCAATTACATTTACACTAAAATTAAAAAACAGATAAAAAAATGCATACCTAATCGACAGCTACTTGAAAGACTCATAAAACTAATTCTAAAGCACAGTTAACAGAAAAGGCTGCATCAGTTTCTGATACAGCAACTTCAGCTAAACTGAAGATAAATAAATCCACCACTTACGAAGCGCCGTGAGCCTGAAAAAAAAAAAAATTACCCGACTACAAACCCGAGCTTCAAGTTCAAGACACCCACACCCACCCAGAAATAGCAGCAACCGATAGCATCTATCAACAAAATAAACTTAAGAGTGATTCAAACCCAAGCATTAAATTCAATACACCCACACCCACCCAGAAATAGGAGCAGCCGCAACATCTATGAACAAACTAAGCATAGAGTGATTCACAGGGAAACAACTTCCTTGCTTTTTCTATATCTAACGCATCAAGACAAACTGACAGATGGCAAATGTTTCTTGTTAACTTTCAGAATCTTTATGCACGGGAAGAAAAAAGGAACCGGTCGTCGTAAAATTTCCTCTTCCTGAACTACTGACCATTTCAAAAACATGTCTCGCAAAAGAAATACTGCAAAACGTTCAGCCACAAAACAGTTCCGGCGAAAACGATCTCTGAGCGAATTTTTCCCGACGAAACAATTTTCCAAAGAAACAGAGCGAAAGAAAAGCAATTGATTCTCCTTGCGGCGTAAACATCCCCTCTTTCCTACAAACACTCCCTCCACCTTCTCATTCAACCAAACGGGTCCCCACAAGCGACAACAACGAAACCCTAACCACATAAAACAAGAAGAAGAAGAAGAACCTCGAGCGAGCATTTTCAACGCCCCACTTACTTCCACGGCGCACACAAGAAGAGAGGCCGGAACAAAGGTAACTCACCCAGGGCTAGCTCCGTCGCCGGAGTGAGAGTGGGACTGCAATTTGTCCTCCTCGACGTGGTCGGATTGATTGAGGTCGCCGTGCTCCCCGTCGAGAGCCGCTTCTCTCTCTTGGAGGTCCATGCGTTCCGGCGAGCTCGAGCAGGAGGCGGTGCCGGCGACGGTTGCGGAGGCGTTAGGGCTCGGAGGAAGGAAGGAGGAGGAGGAGGAAGTAGACGAGGGAGCGGCAAAGTGCTCAGCGTTCTTCGCGTTAAGCCCTAAAAGAAAACCCCGCAATTCAGCTGCTGCTTGCTGGTTAGTTTTTATAAGGACTTTCTTCGTGCTTTTGCGTATTTCGGATATTCCTGTTTCCATACATTTCTTTGAAAAAATCAATCGTAAATAAATATATAAATTCTTATTTTCCTTTCTTCTTGTTCCTTCTTCTTCTTCTTCTTTTGCGGCTAGGAGTGGTGAAATAATTTTAAATGTCCGAGATAGAACAAAAACTTTGAATTAACAAATTGATTCGATCGTAACTGCCAAAAAGATCTCGTTTTTTTGTGGCAAACGAATCACTTGGAAAACATTCCATATAAAAAAAGAGTGAACGGAAAATATTTTATCATTTGCAACGATCACAAATATTTTTCATTAATGTTTCGAGCAATATAAGTAATCGGTTTCAGGAAAGTAATTTTTCAATTGTTTATTTAATATTTGTGAAATGAACTGATTCTAAATGCGATTGATTACTGTCGAATGTTTATATCACTTAATGCAGCAATCAAGGCAACAATTCGCTTAACCGTCTAAGTGAGATCATGTTGAATGAAGAACGACATGTTATTTATTATATCCGCAAAACCTTCAGATATTGCTAGTTCGTTCTATGCTTAGTCCAAAAACTAATAAAACCCATCATTTAATTTCAATCTACTGTCGAGCAATTAGATTTTCAATATTCAGGGTTTAAATATTCGATCTAATCTGCATTTTAATATTTAAAAATTCAAAATTTCCAAGAATTAATATTTACTGCTTACTTATTTTCCAGGAATTGAAAAATAAATAATTTTTTTTCAATCACTTCAATTAGATCTCATAAGCCTCCGCTGCTTATTTTTTTTTTTTTTGGACGGGGGCCTCCGCTGCTTGAGTTAGTGATTAGAGACCCCCAATTACACTCGTATGCAACATTTAGGAACATGTGCTTTAGCATCAACCTCTGAATCATCAGACGGGCAAACACAAAATATTGGATGCCCCAACGGCAAAGCGCAGTTGTTAAGATTTGTCCTTCATTGCGGAAGGACAAGCCTGAAATTTCCCTAGCAAACGACGTAAAGACATGATGCTCCAAGACAATATAGACAAATTCCTCCAACCGGCAAGCTAATTTACCCGAATTGGCGCCGGCCGGTGCGACCGCTTTCAGAAGCGAAGTTGATTCTTCAGCTGTCGGAATCACATTGAGCATTTTCTGAAGTACACCTCCTGGGGCAAAAGGATGGAGGCTCGAGCTCGAGCTCGAACTTTCCATGAAAGTCCCTTGATTCTACGCATGTCTATTACATTTACTCGTACACACCCTAGAAAATCAGATGGGTCAGTCGGTCCTGTTCAATACAGAATCACTCAGCACATACATTTCAATAAATTTATGTGCGAGTTTCACGTCGTTTGGTATCTGAACATAAAGTAGCTCGTCTACCATCCTATGCTCAACACTCTTACAAGGAATAGCCGCGTGACAGAGTAACTGTTTCCCGTTCTAATCTAGCTGAGCGTGTTCGACTAGTATGTATTCTGCGGGTTGAACCTCCTCCTCTCTCCTTCTCGCCTATAATACGGAGTTTCATCTATTGTCCTCCTCACGTAGTCCAGGAACGGCTGGGGCGTCCTTGGGGACTGCTCGCTAATCATGCTGGGGCTGCTGCGATCAGGTGTAGTAGGTGCCACGGGTCTGCTAGGCGTTGCAGGATGAACAGTTGGCACATTTCTGTCTGGCCTGGCCAGTATGGAGAAAGAGATGGCAAGCAATACCAGCAAAAGCGAGAGAATTACGGGCATACTCAACCAGAAAGAAAAAGGCGACGACTTCCCTTCTCCGGTCGTGTAGCTCACCTCCAGTTCCATTCTTTGGCCTAAAAGAATAAATGCACAAAATATGAGATAGGAGTAAAGTAGGTTCCAGAAATTTCATGAGCGAGAGGGACTCACCATTTGCTGGAAGTGTGAAGACTATTCTATCCTTGAAGCTCTTGTGTGCAATTGCTTTGACCTGGAGATATGTATAAAGCAGATGTTTTGAAAAATACACGAGATCACTGTTTTCTTTGCCTACAGTCTCCCCAATCAAAGTCCAACGTTTGACACTAATATCATTCATGGTCTCAACCAAGAAGCTACAGGCTTGAAGATTATATTGCCCAGCTTTATTTCTTCAGCACATTCCATACTCAGTACACATTCTTATTATCTCAAAAGGACAAATACACTCCAAGAAGAAACAAATTCACTCAATGCTCTCCGACTATCCCTCAAATAGTTGAGACTTGCATCTGCTTACCTCATACTCAGCAGCACTACCAATCCCAAAACCTTCTCTTCGCAGAGGAGTTACCATAATGAGATCTGGGAATTGCCAGTGAATCTCAATATCTAGAACAAAAAAAGAAAAACGATGTTAGGAAAATAAGTGAATGGCGATTATCTTAAGATAAAAGAAAATAAATTAAGTTCCTGGAAGATGATGACAAGCAAGAAATCAAACATGAGATGTATGCGGTTTAGTTGTGACCTATATTCATGGGAAAGGTCGCAAGAAGATTTCACTAGAAATGACCGATACAAGCACGACAGAGATCACAATTATGGTCTAGATCACACAAACATTCCTAATGTTTCCAAGCCGTGAGTTTCCCATGCAAGAATTCTCATAGAAACTTTAATCTCATGGATAGTTCTTTCAACATCGGCACCTACAATACCACCCTCAACTTGGATACATTACAGAAGACATGCTAATGCACATTAAGCAATGCAATGGTAAAGTGGACAAGTGAGAAAATGGATATCACAATGACATGAGCAATGATAATCACCATGGGTGGAGTAATGATGGTGGGGCATAATGAGCAAGCCCAACAATCCGGATTGCAGAAACACTTAGGCTACGTTCGTTTCACGAAAAATATAGCAATCATGGAAAATGATAATATTTTCTGGCATTCATTTGTCAAAAGCCGCCGGCTCGCCGGCCTTGAGTGAGGTCAATGCACGCTGTTAGAGGCCGCAATATTTAAAGGTAAATAAAAAACACGGAAAATGTTTTCCCTTTTCAAAAAGACGGAAAACATTTTCCCAATTTTGAAGATGTTTCTTCCGTTGGTGGAAAATATTTTTCTTGACTATTTTATTTTCTATGGAAAGAACGCCGGAAAATTCGGAAAATATTTTTCTGAAAATTATTTTCCGTGAAACGAACGGAGCCTTATTGAGTTTTCATATTCACGTTCAAAATTTGGGTTACGCAACTACTTCTTGACTACATCAAATTTTAAATAGATCTTAACAACCTTGCACTAGCCAGTACTTCATGAATCAATAACCACAAAACACCCAGGCAACAACTACTTCTTGACTACATCAAAGTTTAAATAGATCTTAACAACCTTGCACTAGCCAGTACTTCATGAATCAATAACCACAAAACACCCAGGCAATCCTGCATTAAAACGGCATCTCAAAGGTAACGTCTTTGACCTAAATCAAGTTTTCCACATAATTTCCTGACCAAAATAATAAAAGACTAGGACAATTACTAGATCGTCTTAACAGTTAAGTATTAACTAGAAAAGGATATCTAGTTAGCTAGCTAAGCAGACAGGTTCTTCGAGTATTCAAAATCTACAGATTTTGCTATCAAAATCAGGATTTCGTACAAAAACAACACCCAGTGGCAGAATTTTTATCATGTGCAGGGGTTGTTCCATTGCACCCCTGCCATCAAAAAAAAATTTCTCCTCTGCCCAGAGAGAGAGAGAGAGAGTCATTATACCTGTATTGCCCACGAGAGTTATGGTAGTTTTGTTAGAATCTGGTGTCAAACTCAATTGCATTTCATCCTACAAGACAAATTGTTTTTGCAAAATCAGAATGCTTGAAATTAGCTTTTAAGCAACGACACCAGAAAAGGCTTAACGAGTTAGCATAGACTTTTGAATAAATAAAAGAGCACATACAATGTAATTTAGAGCTAGAACTGTGGCAGAGATAGCCAGAGGTAAAATTCCAAGACAAGTCGGTTCTCATGGCTTCCACAGCCAAAATAGCAAGCGAATGTTTGATTTTTGGGTCAATAGTATCAGAAAAGACAATAAAGTTCCCATAAAAGTTTTATTCATCACCTTATCCATCCCCAATATAGAAAACCCTCCAATGAAGAGGGCTGAGGCAGATCCTGATGCATTTCTGGCTTCTCCTACTATAGCCTTGATGGAAATAGAGATATCCGATCGCACGTCCTTTGATTTGAGCGTTGAATGTACCAAATGCTCAGGTGAATAAGGAAAGAAGAGACAATACAAGTTCCCAGAGTCAAGATCAGTCCATGCCTTAGCGTACCTTCATCACAAAGTTATTGGCTTCAGAAAGGCTTGACAAAATAAATAAGAGAGAAATGGATAAAAGAGGCTAACAGGATGAAGCGTAAGCTTGTTACAATAAAGCAAGATAAGAGGTGCCATATACCCAACAAATGGAGGGTCTACCACGCAGTCATAAGGGACCCGCTCTCCTTTTTTGTTGTATCCATCACTGCATAAAATTGTTCACTATATATTGTCAGCAACCACACTATTCTTACAATAAACTACAAGTAGAGTACACAATACGCATATTGTGAGTTCAGTATCAAAGTGTCCTCTTGTAAAAGCATTCAGTTTCTATATAAGAAGCTAGTGGAGTACACGATACACATCTTATGGTTGCCATCAATTCAAATCTATCTCCTGGCTCTATGACTGAAATTCCAAATGAGATCTATCACTGAAATTCCAAATGAGAAGGTGTTATGCCCATTCTTCTTTCACATATTCTGTTTTCTCTCTACTTTGCTCTCCTTAAGAGTTAAAGAAGACTTGTAAGAGAAGAACTACCTCAACTGAAGAACTTACTATAAGCTCGGTCAGTTAGAAGGGTAAATTAAAACAAGACCCCCAAAATGTTTCCATAGTCCAATTGTGGTTATCACACAAATTATTAAGTAATCCAATAATTTGGGAGAGAAAGAATAAAAAAGGTGATTGTGCCAAGCCTGCTAAAACAAAACAGGGCTAGAACTGCCAGCAGCAAAATGATGTCGAGAAAGCATCTTCAAGAGGAGATGCACTTTAACTCAACTAAAGGAATGAAAGTAAATTGGGCATCAGAGATACTTTCTATCAAGCTCGACATTTAGTGCCATATTTGATTACACTGTTGCTTGCAGTTTCACTCTAATCCGGTGTTTAACAAATAGCTATCTTATCCCTCTCTCTCTGCACAAAAAATGCATTTTTTGCATAGGCTGAAAAGGAATGTTTACTATGTCAAATCCAACAGTGGATAGCTATGTTGGTTAAGAGCTTATCCCTCATCGCCGAGTTCAAGGGTTCGAAACCCACAGTTGCTTGGGGTCCTATACTAATCTCCCCTGAGGTATAGGGGACCAGCCTTTTGGTGCCGTCCGGGCACTGGGGGGAGGACACGTGGTGGAGTCCTCGGTTACCAAAAAAAAAAATTGTTAACTATGTCAAAGTTAAACAATCAAGTTAAGAGTATTAAGATGTTTACTATGTCAAAGTTCATCAATCAAGTTAAAGAGTCTTAAGAAATAATCAAGTCCAGCAAATCTGGGCACTGTTAAGTCCGTACAGAGGTCAAGACCATTTCCAAGGTTGGCAGATGGACCATCCAGAGTGTAGATATTCATGAGACCTGTGATGCAGTGCAAAGATGCAGGGGCCATTGCAAGAAACTGATTAAGGTTAATCAGCCTATTAGACCAGTATTGTTCGTTTTGCCCCAAAAGAAAAGGAGTTGCCCATGTTCTTAAAAAGGAGATAATAGAAGAATATCAATTCCAGTCAGATAAGCATGCTAGTAGAAAAGCATGTACTGACCTGAATCTTACACGGAAATCATATCCTCTAACAGGGAAAGGAACATTGCTTAGTGCCTCTCTGGGAGCATCCATAGAAACCATGTCATTTCCCAGTACCATCACCTCTGTTTGCAGCGTTGCACTTGAGGATTTGAAAATAACTGCTCAGAAGTAACATGTAATGTGAACCAAAAGGCAAGGGGTAGGTCAATACAGTGGGATAACTGTAATACAGTATTACCGACCTCGAGTGGTGCCCTCTCCAACTGCCTTGGATTTTCCAGAGAGTAAATCTATTGTTATGACACTTTCATTTGCACTAGTCCACTGCCCAGAAGCTTTCTCATTGAATCCTACTATGCAAAAGGTAAATCGACATCATTTAGTGAAATAGCTTCTCACATTCTATTCAATATGCAGAAGAGGAAATGATGGACATAGGTTATGTACCGTAACTCACACATCATGGCATGCATGAGGGTAGATTTTCACTAACACAGCCAAAGTATTAGTGACCAAAGAAGTAGGGGATAGGCAGACCAACATTTCCACAAGATGAAAACTCAATAGAACATTATCCAAGGCAGCTGGAAGTTGAATGTGTAGAGAAAGTGACAGAGCTGCCTCAATAATGCCAGGAACAAAATATACCCAAGTCTAACTTATCATTACCTTTCAAAATGAAATGAAAGAAAACCATATTATCAGACAAACAATAATTGCACAAAATCAGAAAGTGAACTCTAACATACATAGGCTTATGTCTGAAAGCATCCAATTACACAGATGAAACTTTTCACACAGACGCACCTTCTAGATTAAACTCAAGTGAATTCCCAATGTGAAGGATTGGATTTTGAGGGTATATGAAGGCACCAACCGATACCTGATTGGCAATAAGTATACTGATATTATATGACTGCAAAAATGCCAAAGAGATATGAAATTTGCACATAAGAGAAAGAAGACTGAGAATAGCTTATGCTCTAGAATTCAGCTGTAATTGTACAAGGGTACCAATAGCCAAGTCAAAAAGGGAAACTACAAGAGTTTCAGAGAAAATTATTACAGAGATACATAGTGAGCTACCATTCCTATTTATAAAAGAAGCTTTTAACGAATGAGCCACCTATTAAGTTATGGGCTCAAGTGAGTGCAAAACCTTTAGCACATTACACCATATAGAGGCTCCAACTAGATGGATTCCATGCTTCCGGTCTATAATCAGCTCTAAAGGGCAAGAGTTTCCCATATGAAACAGGTTGAGTAAAATTATAAGAATCTTCACTTACCATCATGACTACCACAAATAATCATGCATCCAGTCACAAAAGTGTGTCAGTCAATTCCCCCAAGATAGAATGACGAGTTGTGTGAGAAAATATATCATTTGACAGTTTATATTTATCAATTTTATTTTTAACCCATTTCTTAAAGTAAAAAATGTCCGCTTGACCAACATGCTGGTACCAAACAAAACTAAAACTCCATGCAACAACTATCATGGTCTACTGAAAGCAAAGAAGGTACCAGCGCATAGTCTGACTTCCTTGTACTGCCACTTATTGACACTCGTAATAGAGCTGTACCATGTTGTACTGCCTTCAACAAGATAGAAGAGCACAGTCACAAGGAGAGAATAATCACTGAACAGATGAATGGACAGGAAAAGACGTTGATGCAATTTTTCTTAATATGTCAATCAAAATAAGTTTTTATTTTGGAGCACTGGAAAGCATGAAAACTGGACTAGATATCTGAGATGCACATTTCTGTGTTACAATTCTATTTTCCTAGCCTATTCCATGAAAAAAAAACAAAAAAACAAAGCCAGTATGGGCATATTACCTTGAGAGTGATGTTTCTATTTGCACCGCTTGTTGTGTTAACATAAACAATGTCCGGATAGTTCACTTCCGTGTCCAAGGTAACTGCGTCATATGCTTCATAAAAGGCATATCCTGGTAAAACACAAAATCACAATAGTGATGAGGACTGAATAGCTATACAACCAACAGTACATTGAGAGTAAAGAATACCTAGATCATCGAAGTAGCTAACTGGGAGTTCAATTTCAGCACCAAGAGCAAGATTTACCACATGGAAAGGAAATTTTTTATTTGCAAATCTTACTTGAGCCACCTGGTTACAATACAGAACAAGCACTGTCAGCATAAGTTCTAACTAGAACAGCTTCATCAAAGAAGAGAAACAAAAGAACATAGAAATCAGAAATGGTAATCTATCATTGAAGCTCCAAATCTATTGAACTCAGAAATATCATAAACAATTACAATTTTTGAACTTTTTAGTGGCCGCTATATGTTAGTGTTAGCAGCTCTAAATTGCAAGAGGAGAAAGTTATAGAATCAAGAATGCTTAGAATGGTAAAATCAGTTATATCACCATCTATGATGTGAAGAAAATGGTTGAGACACCAGAAGATGTTTTGCTGGACTTCTAATGACCAAGTATGGGAACACAATGTCAGAAAAAACAATGATCACAGGTACAGGGGAAAAAAAAGGACTCACGAGAAGTCGATCGTTTTGCACAGTCAAGGTGCAGTCATAAATTTTTTGGTCTTTCTTCAAATAATAGCACATGTACAATATCATAGTCGTACCTGAGAAGTACAGTCCTCTTTTCTATACATGTCAGCACTTCTTAGGTGCTTTACTTATGATTCTCTATAAAAATTCGTGACAAGGGCTCAAGGAAAGAAGTATAGCTACCTCAGTGACCCTGATACAAGAAGCAATCTCAATTCTCCCTGTCAAGTGATCTTTAGCCTGAATGCATGCAACTTCATTACTCTCAGCTGTTTTAATTCTGTTATCTTGAATGGAAATAGTCTTGCTGAGTGCTATTTCATTCAATTCACCGCAATTTCTCAACAAGGAATAGGTAACAGTCCCTTTTCCACTGTGACTGTCCCACTGCCCATATGATTCAAAAGACGGAGGCAAGAGACTTGATGTAATATACTGAGGAGGAAGAATCCAGGTTACTGGCACACCAAGGGCAAGAGGTGGATCGGGAATCACTGATACCAACACACTAGAACTGTAAAACTTGGATTCTGAGAATGAAGCAGAAACAAAATCACATGAAAATGAAACTGAAACTCGGGCCTTGCCAGCTGACCTGAAATAGATCAATTATACTTCCTGATTAGTAGTGAATATTTCACATATAAAAAGAACCAGAAATAGTTTGCTCACAAAACAATCCCACAAGAAACAAATGATAAGGAACAAAAGGATTGTGTCAGGAAAATATTCTTGTAAAAGCCCACTCTAGTGAGCTTCAAGCACAGGCAGACATAGATGAAGCTCCAGTATTTGACAGACAGACATAGAAGGAGCCCCTCAAGACGCTTGCTGAAGATAGGACCTACAATCCAGGTAAAAATGCACTACTCCAGACAAAAGACCACCAAAACACTGGTATTCTCAGTTCTTGCCAGAAGATGCAGATGAAAGATTTCCTAAAGGAAGTTAACAATCATAAACAAACTCAAAGGTGCTAATGGATTTGTAAATTCTTATGTTGTTATCGACAAATGCCCAGATAAACGAAGCAAATTGGGATAGACTCAAATGTCACGAACAGACATAGACAGATTTCCTACTTGACCCAGGCACGACAGCTTGACTGAGTAAAGGATTTATGTTTGCATGACATGACCGACTCAAGTATCAATAATAACTTGCATACCCATTCTAATGATGAGTTTCAAAGAGACATTGGTGAAACCAACAAAGACCCAAACACAGGCTGGGATCAAAATTGATGACATCTCATTAACGTCTTCGCATACCTAAGGTTACATAACCATGGTACAACAGAACCATTATTAGTTCAGATCCCCAATTCCCAAATATACAATGTAGTGGATAGAAAAGGCTCAATTGTGGAAAAAGTTCTTTCACCTTCCAAGCAAGACCTTAATAAAGCCAAGATCTTTCTCATTGAAATATGACGACTGCATTTCCTTTGGAGAGACCAACTGGTTACCAATTTTTTCTCCAGGAAACTGCTCTCTTGCTTTGAATCCTAAAACCTGCACAGAATAGTGGAGCAGCCACCTTATTATTTGACATAATGCAATTCCAATCACTTATAGTATAGTGAATCAATCTAACCTTTTCATCTTCTATGGTCCACTTATAGTTTTTGCAGATCTCATAAAGAGAGAACAGATCACCCTGGTCATTCCCCAAGAGTCATGAGTATATAAAAAATCTAGGAGAATTAATCAATTATTACTAAATGAAGATCCTTGCCTCAGAAAACACAGGATATATTGGCATCTCACAATTTACACCAAGCTTTTCACTTTGCACATTCAGTGCTGCAGAAGAAGGGACCGCTACATTGACATTACCACTGGCTTGACAAAGGACGGAATCCTCTCTCCCATAAATTGTGGCAAGTAAAGTCTGCAAAATGAGACAAATTAGAGAAAACAATAACTCCAGATTGGTCATGATCTTTCAGAAGAGACCCAACTGATTGAGCAAAAATGGTGTCAAAAGTTCTCCCTTCTTACTTGTGGATCTATGATAGTCAAGGAACTTAATTACTGAACAAGAAACAAATTCCTGTTTACTGTATTCTGTCTGTATGACTTGGGCATTTATGTTGGGAGCACAGAACACAAGTCCAATACCTTCATCCAGAGAGACCACCAAGAAGGAGTCCCAGCCCAAGCCCAAGCCCAAGCCCAAGTTCATGCCTGAGCCATCAACATATCCATGTTGGATCCACCTTCACTCAAAAGCTTATGCCAATGAGTTATGGGCCAACTAAGATATATTAACTGCTCTATATTCTCTGATGTGAGACTTCTCTAAAACAACTCACATGCACATCTCAACATTTCAGTGCTGAAATAAGAAGCTTACATGAGGGCCAGATGGCTATTGCATTATCCTTTTCAAAAGACATCCTTTACAAAGGAAAACTCTTAAGCAGAATCATCTCTCCAGGCAAGTTCTTACTTCCACAATTTTTACTGACATACCACATTTCTCGTAAGAAAGTCTAAGAATAGCTGTGGAACTTAGACAATGCAAATGTCACAACTACTTCATAAGAAGAATGCCCAAGCAATGCAGAATAAAAACGTCAATCATCCATTAGTCAAGCTCCAATCCACATAGACTTGTTGCACAATCACATCTGCAATGCCAATCAAACAATGGTAGCATCAGCCTACCATAGTCACTTACAGTGTTCCCAGGTGAAACAGCAGACAGTCGTCCCGTCATTCTATGGACAATTGCAATCCAATCTTCCAGACTCGAATATTCTATGCGAACACCAATTTTTGGGCCACCTCTAACAGTAAGCTGATCATAGATGAAAGTGTTATTGTCAAATGAAAGGTAGCAATGATAACGAACTGCATATCACAGAAATCAGATAGAAGGAAAAAAAAAATAGACAGATGCTGCATCAGATTAAATCAAACTCTACCTCATGCAACTTATCAATGCATCAAGACATGGGATTGTACACATGGAGTATAATATGTAAAACTTGAATTTGAGCAACAGTTCCTCCATTGCCGCCAACACAATTATTACTCCACAACCACCACCATCTAGCGATGGTAAATTTCGACACGAATTGACATATTAATGAAAATTGATATTGACCTAACCCGAAAATGACACAGATCAACACATGAAATGTGAAATGTGAACTCAAATTACCAGCCTCATCCCTCCCCTACTCCTCCCAGCACTACTACTATTCCTACTTCATCGCCACTATAGCACTGCCACCAAGTTGCTTCATCACCAGAATACCTTAACATCAATTCTCTGCTACCGCCGGACTAAAAGGCCACATTTGTCAATGCTTCATATCACAATTTCAGAGCTCACATCTAATGAGCTCTGAAAAATGTACAAAGGTTGCACGTTTCAAAATCTTGTCATGTTACCGCATGTTAGTTACTTTTTATGGATAGCAAGTATAAATATAACTGCAGAATAATGATAAACAAATGCCCTAGAACCAAAAACATTTTTACTACCTACATTTCACAGCAGAACACCAAATAAGTTCAATATTACAGATGAATTTGGTGAATCCAGTTGGTCACTCGCCAAAAGTGACATCTACTTGCAAATACTTCCATGGAACAGCAGATATGAATCGTATGATTTGCTTCTTATGCTCCCTTATCATACCACATATGATATCCTTCGATTGTTTGCATCATATTGACTATGAAACGTACAACATTTCCTTACTTTTGAAAAGTGAATCGTCAGAGGTTGCCTCATATTTTCCCTACTCTGTATTTAACCCTGAAGTTGCTTGATTTTAGAGCCACATAATGTTAATAAATCACATTTCCTAACAGATGATAATCCAACAAAACCTGGCAATGCTTTTTGATGATTTTTGCCTTTATGCATCGTATCAGATTCACGGTTGGGGAATTAGAGTACTTTGAGGGCCACTTAAGGACAGAGTTCTAATTATGTTTCAACTCATTCCACTATTCGTGCTTGGTTTCCCATGGTTGATCTTGTAAACACACCTTTAAGTACATCCTTTTGCAGAGTTTCCACATTCATAAAATCCACTCTCCCCTTGTTTTATGTAACTTGAATATACTTTGCACCTTTCAAATGATGTGAGTAATTAACAAGAGAACAAGCAAGCAATAATCCGATACATACCACATAAGATGCCCCTGGTGCAAGAGAAAGTTCATAAGGGTGAATTCTCGGTGGAGCATAGACTTCTATGTTTACTGGTTGGCTTTGCAGCTCATGTCCTGATTGCTGTTTCACACTCACCTAATTTCAAGTTTTTTCTGTAAGCTTCCAAAATTTCAACATGAAGAAAACCCATTGTTATAAACAAAGGAAAAAATGTGTTCACGCCATGCAGAAGAGGAACTTACATACAGAGTGGTGACTCCGAGGTGCTTTGCAATTAATATGAAACTTGGACCTTTAACATAAGCATCATCCCAGCTTGAGTTGTCATTACCATCCACGAGTTCAACTATGTCATCCTCAATATGCACTTGAAGATCCATGAAAACATACTGCACCATCCCCATACCTTAAGTTATCGTATTTTCAAGTGGGAAGAACAGTGGTAGAAATGGGGGCACCACCAAGTAGTAGTGAAGTTTTTAAACAAAATATAAACATACTTGGCCAAACAGACACAAAGGAAAAAATCTGGGATGAGAATAATTTGTGTGCATATATGTACCTTTTTGAGTGTACAAAAAATTTAATGTCTAGAATTGTGCCAAAATGAGAGATAGCATACAGCTTGGTCAAGTACATGACTTACCTGAGAAAAATCAAAGGAGCCTCCATCATTTGTCCCGGCAACTATATCAATAGATAGCGAGCTTCCTTCCTGAGATTAGACATCCACACAAATTAAGCCCCAAAGATGGAAGATATTTTCACATTGGGAAATTTCTTCTTTTTGTGAGATGATAAAGAATAACATTACAGGATGGAAATTTATACGAGTATACAGAAGAATAATGTCTATATATAAACCAAAATACTCTGAAGGGAATGTCCTCAAATGAGCCTCACCAGAAGGCTTATTTCTTCTCCAGAAGTAATCTTAATCCAGTCTACATCTGCAACCTGGACCTGGAAGATATGTATAATTCAGATTAGAGGAACCTTCTTTCGATAACTCACAAATTTATTAACAGAAAAGTTCCTAATACACCATAAATATAAAAGGAAAAAGAGAGAAAAACAACACAAGACTATACAAAATCAGAACAAGAAGACCAGAGCCAACCAAAAGAGTACAATATAGAAGCAATCGAAGAAGCTGAACCCTTAAAAAATCTTTATTCTTTCAAAGTGAACCACATGAGGCAAAACAGTGCAGCACCCTTCTTACAAATTGAGTATCCTACATCAGTGTACCAATAGCTAAATAGCCAGATGGCATCTCTTAAAATGACCCAAACCATCTTAGATGATCAAAAGATATGATCCCAAAGCTTTGATTATCTCTAAACATCAACAAGCTCAAAAAGAAAAGGTATGGATAGACAGGCAACACCAAATCAGAGGAAACAGTATATAGTTACAGAACAGCATATAGTTACATAACGCACTCAACCAGGACTCTGACTAGATACCGTTCTTTATATTTATCATAACTTCTACAATAGTTTCGCAAGTGTCAACTTCAGATAATTGGGTTCAAAGTCCCTATATCCTGCATGGGCTAACAGGTTAAATTTCGCATACACGAATTTTTGGAGGCCTAGACAGAGTAAATTCCTTGATACTCCCTTGAGCTTCTTAACACAACTCTACTACGCAGTTCAAATCCTTGGTAAAACTAGATAATTTCGTCTTCACAAAAACCCAAAGGCCAAATATATCACTATATTATAGAAACTCGAGAAAGCCTTGCAAAGTATAGCCTCGGGAGGATCGCTCATTCGCACCCAAAGCAACATAGATCTCCATAAATGCCTCCAGAAAATAATACATAACATCCTAACAATACTAGCAAAGCAACCATAGTCTCAGAAAATCTCTTAGCAGCAAATGAGTCATAAATAACGGTTTGGAGAAACAACTTTACCGTGGCAGATGCCATGAGTGGTGGTGTAAGCCCAATATCATTAACAGTGACTAATGCAGTCCCAAGTCCTCGAGGAGACAGCATCAATTGCGAACATTGTAATCCAGGTGGCGGGTGAATAACTTCTACTATTAGCGAATCATTAACAGAAGATTCCAGAAAGCAGCTGCCTCCACTTATAGATAGATTTAACTGGGAAAAAATTAACCTTGTTGTCACATGCTATGACTCAATATAGAGATATCATAGCACCATAAGTACAGAACAATCATTTGAATCTTACAGATAACACAAGTTGCATCAAGCAGCATCCAGGGTATAACAAATCAATCCTTCTTTCACCATATTTATTTTCAGTGTTAAGCAGGACTTGACTGCATGGCACTGACCACAAACATATTTGAAAGATTCAAGAATGGATCTTAGAAAGCAAGCAGACAGTTTGAAAAACTAAAAGTGGTTTACTGATACGTAATAGATCTTCATTAGAGTAGGCCAAGGAAAAAAACAAATCAGACTTTGGAGTTGACTATGCCATTGTACAAGCTCGTGAGCCATGATGCATTTTAGAATTCTTTTTGTACAGTACTCTTCATATATCATGCAATTGTCAAATGTACCATCAACTTATCTGCAGTAAAAAATATATAAATGAGATATGAATCCAAACAATACTTGCACATGAGAGAGAGAGAGAGAGAGATTGCTTTAAAAAGAATGTAAACTGAAAACATGAATGACATAACATGTAAAGAAAGGCTAAATGCTCACTGTTTTGTTTTAATGTATAGGACATAATTAGAGAGCACAATTATATATGCAGTTAACATATCCAGATAACAAATTCACACGTTTTTATCATATTTTTACCACAAATAAGCTAAAGAAACCGATGTATTAACTTTATATTGCATAAATCCACAATTTTCAATTTCACTTGCATTGGCCCAATATGCAGCGACTATACGAGCTACTCCTAGTGCTGAGAGTAATTAAAAAATTTTAATACCAAATCCTCAGAACTTCAGTTAAGCAAATGAATGTGTCATTTAGCATTTGCTTTTATTGATTCAAGCTATCATGATGTCACTGTGTGTTGAGTCGATTAAGCTTGCGAATATCTGTTAATAGTACAATGGACTGGCAATAACTCAAGATGATGCACATATTGATCATACATAGTGCAGGTAATGTGAACAAAATAGAAAAATGAATGTAAAGTGGCATTTCCAAAAAAATCGAAAAGTTGGAGGCTACTGCCCAAGAATATCAGGAAAGGAAACATTACAAATAACCAAAATTATCAGGAAAAGGAACGTTGCAGATCACACTATTGGCAAATATGCATTTGCTATTAAAGCCTCCATTCAATTTTCCAGGTATCGCTGAGCATTAGCGAGTCCAGTTCGGAACACGCAGAAGATTTGGCTAAGAGGAGTGAATCCAAATACAGATTGAACAGGTACCCGTTGTTTATTTCAGACTGCATTTTGCAGCTGGTTGAAATTTTCATGGATCTCATCTAATTTATTGCCTAACAAGATTGCCTCCTTAGGACATGATGCTTCACGCATCCAAAATGCACAGGTGCATGAACTACACCTTTCATCTTCAAATCCCTCAAGAACTGTTGATCCACTTAAAACAGGAAACGGAATGTAGTAGGGACAATCTGCAGTCATTAACTTACCTTAGCACTAGGGTTGAAAAATAGCAAGCTGTACTCCGGGTCAACTCGCAAAGTTGATACAAGCTACATATTTTAACAAATGCAGAAAAATAATTTTGCATGGTCAGATAACTGGTGATTCTGAAAGCAGAAAACAAAGGCAATGATGGTATAAATGCAAAGCACTCAGATTACTCAAAGAACTTACCTGTAAGCGTATAGCATCTGTGAGGTCTTCTCGAGAACTTTCAGACCCAAGATAATCAGATCTCATGATTTGATCAGATCCGACTACAGTCGCTCGAACAATACACTGGCAGTCAATATATATGAATCTCAGGAATACACCCAAATATAATATGCAAATGAGAGGGAGGTCATTCTCATAAATATATATAGTAGGACCTGTTGCAGGTTTTAAATGTAAGGACAACAGAAAGTATTATAGCTAAGTGTAAAATACATATCTTAATGGTATGATTCAGGGCAAAGAGCAAAGAAAGAGCCATGCATGAGCACGAGCATAATCAGATTCAAAATTAGGCTAACAATTTCTGCAAAAACAGGATAAATTGAACCTAAACCTTAAGGGAACAAGAAACACAGCAGCAATCAGTATGCCATCTTTGCTTATTGAAAAACCAAAATTCATGATTTAGCCTATGTGAATAAACTAAAAGATGGATGTAAGGGTTCAAACAGTACCAGTCCTGATCCATTGCGCAAGACCAAATAGCATTCCCAGCCAGAGAGACCCCTATCCATATCATCATTGTCATACCAATATGCCAGCTCGTCGCAGTTACTCAATCCCCACCTCAAACCAAGAGAAGATGAGTTTGCAAAAACTTCTCCAGAGCTAGCAATACCGACTGCAGCAACACGAATAGTTCTTCCATTTGCCACAGTAACAGGAGTTGCTCGAACTCTTTCTGGAGTGCGTTCTAATTGGCTAGCAGTAAATATAGCACCTTTCAGATTAACTGTAATGCGGAAAACAGAATGATAAGGGACCTCTCAAGACATCCGCACCAACAGGTGAATTAAGAAGCTTATGCGTACCAGGTTCATCTGCTATTAACACAATAGAGGAAGGAAATGAACACATGACTGACACAGATGCTTCTCCAATTGCTGGCAAAGGATGGTCAACACCAACTAAATTACCACGTCTGAAGACAAGATCCTGAGTTCAAAGAAGACTATTTAGTAGATGGATCTGGGGGTGCCGAGAGGCCAGGCTATTTTGGTTTTGCTAAAAGGTCCAAAGCGAACCAATTAGTATATGAGTTTTCTTGCTTGCACAAAACCAGAGCAAACAATAATCACATCTAACATAAAAAAGTAGTGTTGTCAACTCTTCTTCACAGCCTTACCTTAAAGTTTTTTTCTTTTTCCGCAACATCATTTACAAATTTAAATTAGACATTGATCGTTGACTACAAATATAATTTAAAGTAAAGAAAGAATAATGGAATTTTAGACACTAGCACAATTCTGTTTTGGATAGTTTTAGGTTTTTAGTCAACGCCAGGAACCCATTTTAAAACCTCACTTCGTGCAATCCATCCAGACTGAAATCGATTCAACCCGAAATCTCTTGTCCAGTTCAGTTTATTCAATTTCAATGCCTCTTTGTTTTGTTATTGTTTTGGTGCTTTCCTAGAAGGATCGTGATTATCTAACGTCAAACGGCCACGACGTAAAGCCAGGGAAAAATGGAAATACTCACAAAAGTTCCTAACAGTTGGCATGAGACTCTGTACAAACTCCTATAACTGCTGGGGAGCTTCTGAACAAGATTTTGATCTTTCAAATTAGCAGGCTCTTTATCCAAGCACTCAACAGTTTCAATGAAATCGACATCTGCAGCCCATCTTTCAGGTCCTCCAAGAAGCTTAACATCGACATAAGTTCCAGGGACAAGATAAATTTTATCTAAACTTTCCGAGTGCCCATCAGCTTCGACTTGAGCAACATCAAACCAGTAACCACCAAAGTGGCTTCCATCCCCGACCTGATGCAAAACAAGGGGTGGGAATGCCGCTATACGTGATGAAGCTTTCAAAGAAGTAGTCCCATGTGAGAAAGGATCGAAATGATGATACTCTTTTGGCAGTGCAGCATGCAGCATAGTTTGACCTGAACCAGCAGCATAAACATAGGTCCATGAACATGGTGGACCATTGACCACGGCTTTGAAATCATCATCTTCTACTATAGTCTGGACCTTAGTTGTGTCTCCAGTCTCATTGACAATGATGAATGATTCACTTCCAGCCTTCCACTTAATGAAGGAATCAAAAGCATCACATCTATAATAATGTGAACCTGCAAATGACAGGTAAATTCAACAAGGCGGTGTAAAAAAATAATCAAATAAGATTCAAACTGACTGGATAAATAGCATCACCAGTCGATGCTTTCAAGGTCACTGCAGCTTTAAGGTGTGATCCCACAACAGTCTCTACAGGGAAGTTTGGCAGCATAACCATAACAGCCGGGGTGGAAACTTCAACAATGACCTGTAGGACATATAATGAGGGAATGCCTATAAAGATAGCATTGAGATGATGTCTATAGCGAAACTTCAAAATTCTAGAATTGCTAGAGCTCTGTCCAATGCAAACTTCAAATTTTTAACTAAAGTTATTCTGAACCTAGGATTCAAGCAACAGCTTGGCACCTCGTGATTAAGGGCACGCAAAACATGCTCACCAAGGGCTACATATCCCAATTTCAAACCATGTCAGAATCATAAATCCATAAATCGATTCATCTAACCCTTCTTCCTCTGACAATAATAGCATCCTTGTCTGTACCACAACCAAGAATGATGGGCAGATCAAAGTCTGAGAAACTTGTGCCAAGAACAAAATTGATACCAGGTTCAAAACAGCAGGTACTTATCTCACCCACTTTTTCCAAATACTAGACTGAAGCAGGTTGATGCCAGTTCAATCCGGTTTGTTATCAATTGCAGTTTGATCACTGAGCCGGACAAGACTTCAAGCCAATTATTGGTCCAACCAGTTGAACCAACCAGTCTAAATACTAATTTTTACAGAAAACGCGAGTTGCACTGGCTTTGCTCAGGGCATGGTATAAACGAAACCAGGACACATGAATGGTAAAGAAAAAAAACTGAATATAAATTCATACTAAACCCATCACAAATAAGAAATCAAATTTTCCTAGGAATTTAAGGTTTCTAATATGCAGCAGGACTGGTCAGGCAGTTTTTCTTTAGAATTTTAGTTGTAGTTATTGTGGAATCTATTTCGGCCATGAGAATCTGTAGCTTCAGCATGTACCACACAGATTACTCCAGGATCATTTATAAACTGTCTTCACGAATGCTATTTATGACTGTAAGAGTACTAGAAGATGGACATCGAGCAATGTCAGTACTATTTAGCAGAAGGCAGAAATAAAAAGTAGGGACTATTAGGCACCAAAATGGAGATTCACTACAATAAGGGGCAGATCAATTAGACGAAGTACTATACCTCATCATAATTGAATGAATCATAAATTGATAGTACTTTGATGGTAGATTTACCAGGCTTCTTTGCCTGGACAACCCCAGAGGTGGATACAGACAAAGTAGCCGTGTCAGAAGAAAACCATTTGAAGTCAGTGACCACCTTTGCACAACCTACAAATGTCAACTTAGTTCATCAAGAACAGAAAGACCCAATTAAAGTCCAGGAAATAGAACAAGTAGGAAACTCCAAACCTCCTACAGCCTTTAACTGCACTTCCTGATAAATGGCAGGGGCCCAGGGAAGCATAATACTATCAGAGGTAGCACTTCTTTTATCCAGAATAATCTTCATTTTATCACAGACCATGACTTCTTGCACAACTTTGAGAACCTACAAAAGACGAAACCAATAAAATCAGGCTACCTCTTTCTTCTGATAACAAATTCAGCTATGTTAATACTGGTAATTTATATTAAGTTCCTGAAACGAGCAAGCTTCTCCTCTTTCTTCTCTGGAACATTAAAGTGCACATATCGTAGAAAGGAAATATTTCTGGATTAGTTGATATGACAGAGACCTCCTTTGATCCAGGACTCCCACCAGAGTAAGCTAAAGAAGCTGTTAATTTTCCCAGTCCAGGAGTAGCTGCTTTTAGGATTCTAGAATTTCGCCAACCATGTTCCCCCATAATATCATCTGCCACCAAAGATATTTCCCAGTTCTCAGAGTGGTGGTCGTACAAATTGAGATCATCACTCTACACAGAAGGAAGAATGTTTTCATCAACCCAAAACCAAAACCAATATATATTGAACAACTACAACACCATTAAATAACAAGCAGAATCTGCAAAGTATCAACACAAAAGAAAAGGAAGAATTAAATGTGTATAGCACAGAGCGAAAAAAACAGTCATCAGATGCCAATCTCAATCCCTCCTTTCCTTTCTCTTTTCTTCATAGGGATAGCAATATGGATTAGAATTCAAACGTGATGGAGTATTTTAATATAAAGCCAAATATCCAGCAAATAGCACACCAACACAGAGAACATAAAATGATTACAACAGAGTAAAAAGGACTCATTGCAAAAACCCTTAAAGAGCCCAAATACATGTACAAGATCAAAACATGAAATGAAGGCCCCTTGACGACTTAGTTTAATTAGACTAAATGAACACTTAGACAAAGCACAAACATCTCAAAAATGTTTGGAAACATATAGAATAAAGGAAAGAGTGCACTACCTCTGTGATATAAACTTCTTGTGAGCCCGGCCCCTGTGAGAAAACCTTTATATGAACAACATACTGATGGCCAGCAACAAGATACCATCGTGCGACAGATGGAATAGCCTCAATACCTTCCATAGGTTCCCAATTATTAGATAAAGGTAATATGTACAAAACTATGGAGTCAGGCACGACAACATTAAGTGATGACCCTTGCATGTGTCCAGCAACCCTCGTATCCTCGACAATGACAGTTGTGATCCCTAAATTTTTTGCACGAGCCACACCCATAGTAGGGTCCACATGAGCGACCGAAGAATTCAGGGTTGACCACTGGTAGTGAGGAGATGGTAAAGATACCACTGCAATAAAAAATAAAAATAAAACAATTACAAAATGATTACAAAAAGTGCAACCAGAAGAGAATGGCGTTAATTTTCTCCTTAAAATAAAAAGAAAATGCTGCTAAGAAACTAACCTATCTGATTAAATAATGAAAGTTAACTAGTACATGAAATTTGTCAGGGAAAGGTACAGAAGACCATAAAATGAGCTTCAAGGATGCTTCTCTGTTCTTTCAATCTACATAACATGCCAAAAGTGAAAAAGACATCATAAATCCAAGACACTGACAAAGACACTACAGATCAAAGACAGTTCTAGGGGCCTGGGCAAAAGCACTATGCCATTCTGGATCTCCTTCCAAAATACAAATGCAGGCTAAGAATATGTAAGTATTTCAGATGACATACTAGAAGGCAGTACCAATCATCAAACCAATACTTGCTTAAAAGTGGTCCAACACCTCCAAGTGAAGGTTTCCGAGAATCACAGACCTCAAGGGTTTTAGAACAGCTCTCCCTGGCAAATGTTTTATTGCTGACTGTTGCAGTATTAGAGCAAAGTAAAGCAAACAGACAATAGGACTCTTGAGTCTATCAGGATGGAATAAATCAATAGTCCTCCATTGACCAGCTTCATAGTGGAAGCTGGGATGCTTCAGAATGGAATAAATCAATAGTCTTCAGAATTGATGTCGTACAGACTTAAGTCGACTTGGAATCTATTTGCTACGGACATGTGAGATTGCAAGTCAGACAACATCAAAATTCTTAGAAAAGTTTCACAACTTTAGAACATATGAAGAAGGTGTCACTGGAAGGAAATCGATCAAGAATAGATACACCACATTTCTAATATCATCTAACTATGCTATTTTCAAGGACAGTTTGATTAAAAGCCAACGTAAATAATTTTGTTAGAATAAGAACCTATATAAGCAGCTTCTTTGCAGGAAAATCTACTCGGTGAGTTATATTACTACCAGGAAAAGAAGGATATCAATCGATATAAGTTCTCTTTGCAACAAGAAATCTGCGACAGTCGATCACAATGCTCAAAGACAAGCTTAATATTAAGCTAGTCCACTTATATGTATCTCTTTGGTCACAGTACGGTTATGAAGGAAATGAGCAAACACAGTGTTTTTAACTACTGCAATATCTCATCTAAGAGAAAGAAATGGGAGAATCACAATCGAGAGCAACCTTTTTCCTCATATACAGATAAGATAGTTTTACTCTCAGTTTTAAAAATCAATGAAATCTTAGATTTTGTAGGATGCTATTCAATTAATCTTTTACAAGTTGGCATCACATTGGTGCAATTGCCTGTAAAATCTTTTTTATTGACAAAATTAGCATATACAGTAATGTAATATGTGGAAAAGATATCTGGTAAATTATTTTGCATACAACAGTAGATAATAGGAGAAGACAATTGAGAGTAGGACAACCTTGAGGAGTATTTCCACGGACAACTTTCAGAATGTAATGAACTGAAGCACCAACTAGAACATAAACTGGCGAAGGAGGTTCAATTGACATGGCTTCCGCTACAGTTAAAACAATCTTATCAGCCATGTGCTTTAGTTCAGGCTCAAGCAAATGCACCGAAACTATCTCATGGCCAATTTCAACTCCTTTTACCACAAAAAAGTCCGCAAACACCCCCTGCAGATTTCATAGCAAAACATTAGGTGCGAAACTTCACATGCGGTCAAATGAATCAGTCTCCTGTCAACAAGTAGAGATCTTACGCTATCTTCAAGTTTTATCTGGATATCTAGGTCGCCACACATTCCGCCACAGTCACTCAGTGGAGAATCTTTCAAAGGGACATGAACAAGATGATGAGGGAATCCGTTGGTTTCAGGTGTCAGCTGCCACATGAATTGTAAACCCACGAGTGATGAAAAGACATTCTCTGCAACAGTAAAACAACCTTAGATTGGGAATCTAAAAAGCAATGAGATCGTGTATGCATTATCTACCAATCTATCCACACATAAGTACGCCCTCAAATACACACATCCAGGCACATAAAACTTTCGTTGAAAAAATAAATCAAGAAACTGTTGAAAACAATCAGCATGGGCATTGCAACTCATAATGTCCAAATACGTTGCCGCCCCTTCTCTCTCATGCTCCAAACAGGCACAACCCTCTCTCAACCATGAACATTGATTAAGTGGGTCACGTCCATAACGGCTGGTCACCGCCAAAAGCAATGAGGTGGTGCATGCACTATCTACCAATCTCTCTCTCTCTCTCTCTCAACCATGAACATTGATTAAGTGGGTCACGTCCATAACGGCTGGTCACTGCCAAAAGCAATGAGGTGGTGCATGCACTATCTACCAATCTATCCACACATAAGTGCGCCCTCAAATACACAAATCCAGGCACATAAAACTCTTGTTGAGAAAATAAATGGAGAAAATTACTGTCGAAAACATGCAGTATGGACATTGCATCCTTGAACTAAAAGTGACGAAACTTTCCACTACTCATAATGCCCAATTACTTTGTTGCCCCTTAAAAGGCAGAACCATCTCCCTCCCTCCCTCCCTCCCTCCCTCTCTCTCTCTTTGCAGATCAGTGATCGTATGGAATGCATCAACAATACCATCTAGTCAATTTAGCCTAGCAACTTTGCATGCTCATCTAAGAAAATATATGCACACCCTCTGCATGCAATGATTCTTCACAGTCACTTGTAACCAAGAGCAAGTTTAATTGAACAGAAATGAAACTACGGAGAGAAACATATAAGTTACTACTTCCAGGAATTCTAAAGTTCTTAATCATACTAAATGACGAAGCTTACATGAATGGACAAAACACTAATAAAAACAAAACTATTGAGGGTATTAATTAAAATATTGTTTGCAGGCATTTCCAAATAAAACATGATTCCCAGGATTCAGACCAATAAAGTGTAACCATGCACTAGTCAACAAAAACTGTAGCAGTCAACAAAAACATGACCATCAGCAGTTTAGAACCTTCTCAGTGAAGCATGAGTGGATACAATTAAAGCTTCCAATACCTTCACTGTCAAAGGCACGAACATGAAGAGTGGCAAGGCCATCCAAGTCAAGTTTGATAGAATTATGAAATATCTGGATTCTGGAGAAAATGTCTATGAAAACTTTGCATCGAATTACAATCCCTGTGTGAATATCGGTGGCGTATATGGCAGTCTCCTTTCGACCATTGTACGGCGCAATTGATCTTATCCTTGCACTGATCGAGCAGCGACTGCTCGTGTTATATTCGGGCAGAACAGATAAAATATCATGATGATCCCATGTCCTGTAGAAGGATACAATGTTTAGCACCTGCTTCAACTATTTTTTACAGTGTGTAACTCCTATTAAATTCTGGGAAGAATTAAAAGCAGAAAAATCACCATCTGTATTTGTCACTTGCACATAATTTGACCATTATAGGACTCACAAATATTCCAGAATCAAAGTTAATCTACTACCCTTAGCATCTTGCCTAAATAGGAAGGCTAGTTGCTCCAGAGTTGCAATGCTAATCAGTCCCTTTTCTCACTTGGCTTACTCTCTCCCTTTGCCTCTCTAGTCCTCCAATGAGCGAATACAATTAAAAGGTAAATTGACAACATCAGAACTAGTTAACAGAAGCCAAGAGGCTTCATTTTCTGTCAACATATCTGCAGAAACAGATAAATCCCAAGTCGAGCCAATTTACAGGCTCAAGCTAGCACCCCGGTGGCTGGAGAAGGTTTTGCTAGTGAGGCCTGTGCAGTCGGTATGGTAACATTAATTATTTTCTCGTAATTTCCAGAGCGGTTTGCTATTGCAGTGCGGACAGACAGAAGCACCCGCTTCTTCCTCAATCAGCATTGGAAATTCCATTGAAAACCAATATTTGAGAAAATTGCAGATGATGGATAAATTGAAAGAAACATGCTGCCTCCATGACTCGCACATCCGCACATAGCACGTTATTGTTTTCTTTCGCGCATTGACCTCTCAACTTGGCTGGTACACCGTGAGAACTCCACTGAGCTAAAACAGAGCTAGAAAGAAAAAAGAAAAACCCAACGTACTGACGAGAAGCAGTGCCTTGTGAACGCGAAATGGTACTCACCATTTGAAGCAACCATCACTCCCCTGCAGCCTGTACTCCACAGGATGCGTCATCCTCGGAGGCAAGAGGATGTTCACGTCGGCGAGGTGAGGCCCCGAGCTCACGTGTGAAGACGTCCGCTCCGCCGCCGCCATAATCAGCAACAGCCACAGCGGACCGATCACCGTCGTCAGGATCGACGACGACATCGCGAAATGAAATCGTGCCGAGAGGTGAGCTCGTAACGGCGCGCCGATGAGCGATGGCTACATGAAATCCGTGGAGAAACGCAGAGCGAGAAGAAGATTCGCAGGCGTTCTTGACGTTGGTACTTTAGGCAGTTTGAGCTCGGAAAAGGAAAAACCCTACTGTCTGTCAGGGGTTTTGGCCATGGTGTTGCTTTTTTGGAGGGAAGGATAGAGGTCTGAGACACGATGTGACGTGGCGAGTTTTGGTTGGTAGTGGGGGGAACGACGGGTGGCTCCGGCTCGGACCGTCTCTGCTTTTCACGCTTTTCGCTTGGTGCAAAAGTGGAGGAGCTCCTTTTCGAGAATCTATTTTGCCTTTCTCGATTATTATAATCTCTTTAGCAGATCAAATATCGCATTAATCTTTCGTGTGATCCATAAAAATGAAACTTAGCTCCAGCCTCTAACAATTCAATTGATGATATTGCAACTTCTAAGATCAAAAATATATTTATCAAGCCAGCGACATGCGATATACATTTAAGATATAAATACACTCCAAACTTGTCAATATATATCTAAGCATGTTGTGTTAAAATTGCGTGTTTCGACCCATTAAAAAAATACGTGTTAATAGGTTTTATTTGAAGAAATAATAATTAGCCATGCTTGTACTTTTATTCATAATTCAAAAGCATTGCTTTATTTTTTTAACGATTCTTATCCTTTTCAAAATAGTTTTATATTCTTCCTTTATTTACTCGAGTTGACCATTGCTATAGGAGGGCAACATACCTTACGGTGGTTTCCCAAAGAAGGGCAATCATCATGAGTTGGGGGCTCACCCTCTAAATCTCACATTCGAAATAGAGAGAACAATGGATAAACGAGGCTTCAATGTAAGATATTTATTAGACCGATGGACAAGGCAATAATAAACCTCCCATCAACGACCATCGCAAGCTATTGCTTCTTCCAAGGCAATGAACTCCACATGATGACCATCATGACCAGAGGGTCGGAGAACCAAAGCAATGTCACCTTGCGACGGTGGGGATTATTAGTTAGAAAGGGAAAAGAGATTGTAAGACAACGATGATTATCGTATGTGATCGATTTGACATGGTACTTAAAAGAGAAATGCTTGTTTAAACCCAATAAACTCGAAGTAATCATAGATGCCGATCGTGCGGAAGTCGATATGGCACGAGACTCAAAGGAGAAATTCTCGCTTAGATCCTAGTTCGCAAATGCAATAAGATTACAGATGGTAATTACATGGAATTCACACCATCCATGGTTTTGATGGGCTTGTTCAGATGGACCCTAGTCCAGGCAAGAATTTGCTGGCCCAACTAAACGGCAGATCTTACTCGGCCCATCGAGCCCAAAGTCATCGACCCGTCTCTCTCGTGCTGCTCTTGCTTCTGCTGCTGCTCCTCCTCCTCCGTCCTCTTCATCATCTTCGTTGCTTGCAATCGGCGAGCATAGAGCCAGTTACTTACCAATCACCGTAGAGGCTCAGATCACTGTTCAATCGGACGTGCTTCCGATCACCGCCGCCAGCCTCCGCTAACCTCGCCGCCGATCATGGCGGAGTCGGAGACCTCGAAAGCGAAGCCTCGACCGATTGTTCGACTGGGGACTCTGCTCATATCTCACAGCGTCTTCGTCAGGTACCGCCGCCCTAGCGCTTGATCTCGATCATCTACTCGTCGTTATTTTGTGTGAATCTGTACTGGCGACTCGAGCACGAGCTCATCCGCTTCGACCTTTTGGACTTCGCAGCGTCGTTTGCTGTGTCTCTGGTGTTCTGGCTCTGCTTTTGCTGCCGATTCTTGCCAAGAACACCTACATTTCAGAGAATGCCCTCATGCCAGGTCAACACTCGTTCTTCCTCCGTAAATTTAATTTGACTGACACTTTAGATCGGTGTTTCCGTTTTGGACCGTCTTCTTGTTCTTCTTGACCTCCTCCTGTAAGGGTTGACATAAGATGCAGCACTGCATTTCTCTTCATCGTGCAATTAGCAAATAGCTTACTCTCACTGAGAAGTACTCACAGGATTCTCTGTTAACCTTGTGAGCACGTTCTTGTTTGTCTTGTTCTACAGGTTCTGCGAGTCCAATGCTCTCAAATCAGGACGCGGCGGATGCAAATAGATTGGTGAACGATTTAAGTGAATTGAGTTCAAAATCAGATGACGCAGGCATGTACGTGATTCCCTCACACCTAATGTCTGATTTCGAGAGGTTTTTTGAATCATTTTATTTGAGGCTCGGCGAATGAGTCGTGCTACATTTGCGTGCTCCTATGGAGTGTTCTCATAAAAAAGAAGTACCAAAAATAAATATACGGATTTCTATTTACAATGCTAGGGATGCCAGTTTTGCTTCTCTTTCTGCACTCATGAATGCTTCAGAAGCAAAAGTAAGGTGGCCTCTGTGCACCTTATGCTGCTTGAGCTCAAGTGTTTCAAGGATATCCATGAAACTCAAGATGGGTGGCGAAACTAAGCAGCATCACCAATGCTCTGCTGAGAACTCGAGAGCACGATACAGGAAAGAAAATTGATATGAAGAGAATCTTTTAGATAACATATTTTAATTAAATATAACTTGACTAAGGAGATATTTCAGACCAGATAGATCTACAACAAAATAGTCCTATTTTTTTATATTGAGAGATATCCCTATTAGTATGTTCCAATTTTGATATAACTTTGTGGTATAAATATCTCTCTACTTAAAGAATGCAAAAATAATTGATGAAAACAATTTGTAGAGGACTCATATAAGCTTCTACACACTGAACCATCATAATTATCAGTGGTATGTAACAATGAATAGAATATGACACCTTCATTAGTGCTACTGATACTACTCTTTATCTTATAATATTTATCATCAAATGATATGAGATCATAAAAAGCGCATTTTACATGAAAAGTTCCTTGCTAGAGAAATTTTGCATAATTTTCCTCCAATGTATCAAATAAAGGTGCTTAATTCTCATTAGATCAGTAAAATATAGAGAATTGAGTAAATCCATAATGGACAAAAGGAATTTTTCTTATTTAATTTTAGATTGCAAAGTTAAGTAACAAAGGTTATGTTTGTGAATTATCGAAATAATCAGACCTCTTCATATTTCTTCAAGAATTTTAGAACTTATTTTATCTTTGTGGGGAGAGAGAGAGAGAGAGAGAGAGAGAGAGAGATGGCCTGCTAAATTGGGGCTGAGCGTACATATTCAGGAGGAGAGAGCATGTGGCAACGCAGTGATGGGTTGGCCAACTTTTTAGAGAATACACACAAAACTTGAGACGGGCTATCAGACCATCACTTTGCGGGGCTTTTAAGAAAAATTGGCCCCCCCGGACGGGTCACTGAGCCTATTCTCTTTGGTCCTTGTTGCTCAGAGTGGATATGGAATTCTTCCATTGATCTGTCCACATCTTCTGTTGTTTCGTATGTTTTTCCTTTTGTTTCCATCTTTCCTGTTCTTGCACATCGTTAATGTACTAGATTAATATCACTTAAATTTATAAATTCTTCAGTTATTAGAAAAGAAAGAATTAAGCCCCATGAAATAGTATGAAAAGGATCTATTTGCCACATTTCCTACGGATTTGAATGTTTATCTGGCCTTTGCTTTTTAAGACGGAACTAGTAGGTTTCTTTTCGCATCATCACTTGCTTGTCATGTCAATAGCTGCAGTTTCTAGTTTTATCTTTTTCTTATGAAGATTGTTTTGCAAATTATTATAGTTATAATTGATCCATGCATTCTCTGATTTCTGATTTCTTCATCTTCATCTTTCTTGCTTAGTATTACTAAGCCTAATGAAACTTCAACCTGATTCTTTCTAGAAGAGAAATGAATGGGAAATACGGGGTTTAGAATATAAATCAGTTGCTAGTTTTGGCTGATTATTTTGACGCTTTACGCAGCGTGCGGAGATTGGTAGGACGATACATATCCGACTTGGGTGCAGAAGTTGGATATCATCAGTTCCATCCTGACTTGAGACGGTTTCATCCACTGCACTTCTTTTCTGTCCCTGATACTGGAACTGTTCAGGAACACATTAATTGCTCTTGCCATGGTGTCAGCGTTACTGGAATAGTGAGAGCTCCACGTGGTGATGGGAAAGAAGCTATTGTTTTGGTGACACCTTATAATTATACAAATGCTGGTTTGGCTGATCATTTATCTCTGGGCGTTGCATATTCCGTGTTTTCCCTGCTCAGTCAGGTTACATGGCTGGCCAAAGATATTATTTGGCTTATTGCTGATTCACAGTGTGGGGAGTATGCTTCAGTTGCTGCATGGTTAAGAGATTATCACTCGCCCACATTTAGTGGTTTTGGTGTTGATAATGCCCAAACATGTGATATCATTACGACGCATCATGATGCGAAGGAGAATGTGGCTATGGATACAAGCTCGCATGATAGTTTCAGACGTGCTGGAACAATGGCTGCTGCCTTGGTTGTGAAGGTTGTGGATAGGAATGAGCCATTTGAGGACAGCCTAGATGTTTATGCTGAAGCATCAAATGGCCAGATGCCAAACCTTGACCTCATCAATATCGTGAACTATCTAGGTGTGCATAGGCAGGGCTTGCGTGTTAAAGTGAGGAAATTATTTTCTTTGCTTGACACCAAATGGGTCAGTTTCTTAGCTGAAATACTGGAGTCATTGGGCTCAATTGCCAGAAAATTAAACCCTCAATGGAAATTTGGTATGCCTGCTGCTGATTATGTTGATGGTACTGCCACACTACTCAGTTCATTATATTACCAGGTATCTATCTTCATGGCTGTTCAAATGCCCTCTTTACTTTTCTTCCCATTAGTACCTGACGACTTCCTTTGTGGTTACATCAAGTGGAGATATTTTTAAATTTGTGCTATGAGAGTAAGAAAACATCATGGTATCATTCGTGGGATGGCATATTCTATTGCACGTCTTTTCTCAAGATGATTCAAACATTATGAACTTGAAAGATATTCATGATTGTCAGTGAATTATATAGGCATTAGGTGTTCCTACGGGACCCCATGGCGCTTTTCGCGATTATCAAGTTGATGCTGTCACCCTGGAATTTTCACCAAGACGTTTTTCTATTAGAAAGGAGCAGACCAAGGATTTTATTTTGCGAGGTGGCCGGTCAGTATCTTCTATATCTCTTTATTTTAGCAATTTTAAAGATCTGTTAAAAGATCTCTCTCTGAAGATTAAAGTTTGAAGCCCTCCCCAGAATGAGCATTGTTCTTGCTGCTTTGACATTTTAATGAAATTTTAGAACCTTAAGCTGAATTTGGGTCTGCTGGAAAACCTTCTTGTATTATTTGTGGCCCTGTATGGGATGGTGTGCACGGATGTGCATTGAAAGACGTGGTTGAAGAGGTTTAAAAGTTCACTTTTTATTTTCTAAGGAAGTTTCTGAGAGAACTGCTCAGAAACTGTTGGGAAATTTGATGCTTGCTTATTTGATCAAGTCCACAGCTGCATAAGAACAGCAAAGTAGACCATCATTATTCGGCAATACTAGTATATATGGAAGAATCATCTTCTGTAAACTTAGAATTGTTGACATCTATCTGAAGATAAAATTTTTATATTTCAATGGGTATTATTAGTACTTGAGAAGCTTTGTGCTTTGTTTTTGAGGTCCTGTTAGCATCAAAACAGGAGTGGATAGCAAGTCTCCTTTTCAGCTTGTTCATGTGTTTGGATTTAGGAAAGTGATGGACCTAGGAGAACTTAAATAGTATCCTGAGGTTGAGAGGTAAGAGAAATGCAAAATTTGCACTTTTCTTCAATAATCACGTTACTTTTTTATGAAATGTGCATAAGGCAAAGGATGATAAAGCTGATCACCAAATTAACTTCCCTTCACATCTCTTTCTTTCAACATGCCTCCAAGCTTGTCAAATAAATATTAATTTTTTATTTCATTCGTTTCTCCATCTCTGTCATTCTGTCCACTTCCTGTCTCACTTAATTTACTGGACAAAGTAGGCAAGAAGTATTATCGTACTTATATGTGTGTCAATTGCTTTTGTAAAACTCATAGATGAAGAAATATATCAATATCTTAGTTCACTGGAGGTTCTCTATTTGCTTATTCCAGGTTGATCGAAGGAGTTATACGTTCTGTAAATAACCTTCTGGAGAAGTTTCACCAGTCATTTTTTCTGTACCTGTTGACATCTCCTAGTAAGTTTGTGTCGGTAGGAGTCTACATGATTGCTTTTGCACTCCTTGTTGCACCGCTTCCAGTTGCAGCAGCTTCCCTTTATGCTAGAGCAACTTGCTTGGATACGAGTCCGGATGATGCCAAGAGTTTTTCCCCTACAAATTCCACTGTGAATGAGCTTGTTATCAGTGCAAGGTCGTGGAGATGGATTAAGGCAGTAAAAAAGGTGCTTATTGTACACTTGTGGGGTACTGCTGTTTCATTGCTTCCTTACTTCATAAGTCAGATTCCCAGTTTGACTCCAGTAACAAAGTTAGCAGTCCGGGGCTTGTTCTCGGTGGTCTGCCTCTTATTTCCATATTTTCTTCTGGGGTCTCCATTTGCTGGTGTTAGGGGTAATGGAGGTAATAAACATGAGTGGGCGCTTTTAAAATCGGCAACTATTTCAGCTGCATTCATTGGTCTAGCTCTGATGTCGGTTATAAATTTTACCACGGCAGAATTTGGGGCATTACTGATGGTTCCTATGTGTTTGATGGTTCAACCCTTTAAGCTTGACCTTAGATCAGGGAAATTGAAGAATCTTGCAAGGGCTGCTATTAATTTGGTCTTGGCACTTGTTGGCTTTCCTCTTGCCACCTATTACATAATGAAAAGCACATTTAGCAGTTTCCATGGCATCAATCCTGAGGATTTCTGGTGCTGGGTTGAGTCCCTCTGGATTTGGAACAGTGCGACATACCTTTTTATTGGTATGGTTCACCTACCATGCTGGCTCCTATGCTTGCAAATATTACTTCATTTGTGATGGCATTTGGGCATAGTCTTCTCAGGCTCTATCGATTAGACTTTAGGAGGGTAAGCCAATCAACAGCCATCTCTGTGCTCAAGTTCTAACTCTTGGTCAAGCTGACTTGTTTCCAAGCTATAAAGTCAAGGTCGCATGAGCAGAAAAATTTTCTTGTGAGATGCCCATTTATCATGCCAACAAATACAAAGCTGTGGTTTGACTTTTTCGATCAACAGGTAACTCAGCAACAGTCAGACCATCATAACTGCTTTGTATTTGTACTTTTTCCACTGCAAATCTGATTAGAGTGTGATTTGCATTTTGTTTATTTTGTATCTTATTCTTACATATGATTGGTTTTGACACCGGTGGATCTCTAGAGTTTCTAGTTTTGCATTCCCTCACTCTTTTACTTTTGCCACACTTGAGACAAGTCTACATTCCTCTACAACACAGAGGCATACTTTTATAGGTATGTTGTCGACATGCTTAGTCACAAAAACTTACACCGATGCTGCGGAGACATACCTTTGTCACGAGTAAACTTAAGTTTAAAGGGAATTACCGAAAATGTCTCTATTGCTTGATGTGGCTGTTAAAACTGGGATTATGCTTCTTCATTACCACTCTTTATGCCTTGGTGGGACCTTACTAACTTCCTTAAAATTGCTAAATTGATGGGGGAAGAGACGTGTGATGTGAACCAGCCTCCTTGCTGACGTAGTGTGTGCTCTGCCTCCGATAGGGAAAACAAAAAGCAAGATAGGATGCGTCCCCCGCAACTAAAAATAGTTGGATAGGGTTGGGCAGAATCTTTTTCCGAGTGACTTGCTTTCTCTTTGCCTTTCCCCACTCGGATGTTCATCGATGATTTGGGATTCCACACTGCTCTTCCGTTCTTTACGAGCTTCCTTTTCGTCGTGCCTAGAGGGATCGGTTCTTTTGCCTTTAACCAGGTGATAATTGGAGTGCCCCGTCGTGTCGCGGAGACGACGTCACCAGCATTTTTGACAGTATCTTCGCGAAAGCCATTCGCTGTAGGTGGATCTTGATTCTCTTTTGTGTTGATGGATTTCTCACTCATGGTGGGTGAGAATTTATGATTCGGGAGTTTCTTTTTCTTTCTTTTCCAATTTGTGCTCTGCACCATGTACTTTGGATTTAACTCCACATCTTTCTCTCTCTTTTCTAGTGGGTACTTGCTAGTCAATGAAAATATCTTCATTATCAATAACTATCTATAATTGAATGTATTTGACGCTTTAACTAAGCATTTTTTTTCACGCGATTTAAAAGAATGAATCTAATATCTTAATCAAATACGTCGGGACACCGAAACAGGTTGCGGATTGAGCTTGGAATTTGGAAGCCTGGGTGAATTAGCAGCGAATCTCGTCAGATTTACGTACGAATATGGAGATTATGCATCGGATTTCAATTACAAATCTCGCGATTATGGAAAATGCATCTCGTGTTATGTCAGGCAGCTCCTCGTCTTCTCCTGTCCTTTTTCTTCTCGCCATCTCGTAATGATGTTTCCATACGTGGTTGCAACCAGGGAAAGAGAAGGTTGCCAAATATAGAGAAAACGCAAAGGATGATAATATGAAACTTGAAAACGAAATTTTTGAGGTTGGGTTTTCTCTTTCGGCGATTAGAGGTTCCCTTTTGCTTTTCGGACGCAAGCGAAGAACAGTCGCAAGCAAATTAAAACGAAAAAGTATGTTGTCCTTGTTAGAATAGACGGCATGAAGGAGCATCCATTTTGGCAAGTGGAGATTGCTCTCCCTCCCACGCGCTTCGTCGGCGGGTGCATTTAGAGCGGCGGCTGAGAAAGACACCCGCCAACCGTCGGACCCGCGCAAATGCCGGGCGACCACCTTGCCAGATGTCTTTGGGAAAAAAATCGATCCATTTGGTGGATCTTTGTTGCATTTTCTTAGTTCATTACAGGACCGTAATTGCTTTGAATTTTAGTATTTTTGAAATGCATCTTTGTATTTCCCTTTCGATTTTGCCCTTGCTCAACTTTCGAAATTTCAAAAATGCTCTCATCGTGAGTTGTAGCGGGACGAGTGAGCCAAATTTGATGTTGGTGAGGCTAGATTGGTGGCCGGTGATCTCAGGCGAGGCTGCTTGATTCATGTGAAGTAAAAGCCACTTAAGGTTGCGTGACCATACATTTGGCTCACTAATGGCTCGCCGAAAACATTTTGAGATTTTCTTTTTCTTTTTCTAAAACAAATAGCGAAGATTGTTTAGAAGTATAGTTTTCTCCAAACAACTTTTAAACCAAAGTTGCTCTTTGGTACAATTTTAAATTACACTTTACAATGCATCATTTGCAATAAGAAAGATCCTTTTTACCTAAAATGCTTTCCTATTTCCTAAAAAATTTCCCCAAAAGCCTTACCAAATATAGATAATCACATTTATAAAATCGATTATTAATCTCTCATTATAGCCATTTTACGATGCTTGCTAGATTATTGCAGGTTGCATCAATGCGCTATAAATTGTTCTCGTGCCCAATATCCTTACACTAAAGTTCTTGATTGATCAATTTGCCTTGACAAGACGATATAGTTCATTAGCTTTCAGAGTTTCGACAAACTTTAAATAAACTCACGTCAAAAAATGGACATCTGAAAAAGTAGTTGTCCGTTCACAAAATCAAAGACGTAACCATTTATTCACCTTGGATACATTATCCCATTTTAATATACTCTCGATATCGATTTCATTGCATATCAACGGACAAGGAAATAAAAATTTCTTGCCAAAGTCTTCGTCTTGATCCAAAATCTCCATTCGCTGAGGAAAGTTAGAAGAAGAGGGGGACCCAGATCAACTAATGGAATGAGAGCAGAAAATCCAACTGGAAGCTCCAAGAATTGAAGTAACTCTTAAATAGAGGATGAGATAAGAGATGAACTTCCCAGAAGCTGCCCTAAATGTCAAACTAAAAGCTGAAAAGGCTAAAATGGTAAAGTCACTTCACTTTCAATTTGAAGAGAGAAAATTTAATTTCGTGGTGGACGGTCGTTTCTTCACTCCATCCCCGCGCGTGTCGCCCACGCACGCCGGAAGTTGAGGTTTCGTCTTTGCATATCTCTTCGATCAATCTCTCTCTCTCTCCTACCTTTTCCTTCTGTCTCTTACCTGATCATAGTTTCTCTCTCTTTCTCTGTCTCTCTCTCTCGACATGGACCAGAAACAGGGGCGAAGATTCTTGTTTCATCCTCAAAATTCTTTGCTTGAACACCGTCCCGCAGACAAAGCACGGCACAGCCCAACTGAAGAAGAAGAAGAAGAAGAAGCAGCGGAAGCAGATAGAGTGGAGAGTCGCGGAATCATGGACAACGTTTTATGCGATGAGCTTCTCCAAGAAATCTTCGTCCGTCTACCGCCGTCGTCGCCGTCGCCGTCGTCTTCTCCTTCGGTGCCTCTGGTCTCCAAGCGGTGGCTCCGCCTCTACCGCGAGTGCAGGACTGCCCTCTCTCTCCACCTTTCCCCGAACGCCGCCCTCATCCCTGCCCTCTCCTCCCTCCTCTCCAAATATCCCTCAGTCTCCTCCCTCTCTCTCCTCCCCTCCTCCGACCCCTCCTCCGGGACCTTCTCCGACAACCTCCTCCTCTTGCTCTGCTCTCACTGCCCGCGGCTCAAGAGCCTCAAGTTCTTGGCCGGTCCGGTCTCTGTTTTCTCCCTTCTCTCTCTTTCGAGAACCTGCACCCACATGACCCGCCTCACTGTTTCTCTCTCTAGGCCTCTGGTGTTCGATTGGGTCGTAAGGTTGCCTTCTCTCAAGGAGCTCTCGGTGTTGGTCTCCTCTGGGGATTGCGTGGAGGGTGAGTTTCAGGGAAGCAGTGATTATGGGGTTCGTGAAAATGAAGAGCTTGAGGCTGAGTTAGGGCTTGAGAGCCTTTGCTTATCTGGGGTTTGTGGTGAGGACTGGGGAGTTAGTTGGCTATGGAGGAGCTGCAAGAAGCTGAGGAAATTGCAGTTGAAGGGCTGTGAAGGGATCGGCGATGGAGGGTCCTATGCGTCATTCGGTAGGTGCTTGAAGGGTCTTCAAGAGGTTGAGCTTAGGACTTGTAGGAGCATAGTGGACGGTGTTCTAGTGAATTTGGCTGAGAATTGTGAGTCATTGAGTTCTCTCTTGCTATACGATGGCGGTAGCAGAGACAGCCTTCTTCATTTCATAAGCAATTGCCGGTGTGATCTGCGAAAGCTTGATCTCCGCTTGCCTCTCGACTTGAAGAATGATCATCTCTTTGCGCTGTCACTGAATTGTAGGAATATGTCAAGTCTCAGGCTTCAAAGCTGTTGCTTGGTCACTGGTGATGGCCTAAAGACTTTTGGGATTGCAATGAGTGGTGGGCTCCAAGAATTGGCGTTGATAAACTGTGATGTGGTGGATAGGGAGCCAGGCCTGCTCGCTACATTGGGACAACACCTGGGGCAACTGAGGAAACTAGACCTGTCTTACAATGAGATGTTGCCTGATAAGGAATTGATCGCGATGCTCGCTTCGTGCTGCCGTTTGGTCGATCTGAGGCTGAGAGGGTGTAAAGGGATCACGGACCCAGCCATGATTTCGATTTGCAGGAGCTGCAACCTTCTTGAGAGTGTCGACCTCATAGATTGTGGCGGCATCGGAGAGAAGGCCGTGGAGTTGTTGATACTCAAGTCTCCTCGGCTGAGGCGCTTGCAGGTCGAAGAAAGCAAGTTCTCCAATGCCGCAAAAACGTGGGCATCCCATAAATTCATCGAGGTTGTGGCCTGATCAATCATCAAACCATGTAGGTACTTGTAATTTATGTATTATTTACTGGGAGTACATGAAACCTAATACAAAAAGTCACCACACCGGTTCTCTTTCTGGCTTCACCAAACCAGTTCTCATTCTGGCTAAGTTGCAAGTCATTGTTTCAATAAACACGAAGCAGTTATTCAGTCTGCTAAAATTGATTTCTTGTGCTGATGATCGATATGTAAATAAACGAAGACGATTGTTTCTTCGTCCTTTTGGGTCTCGCCTTTTGCGGCATTTGAATCGAAAGAGGAGCCTAAGGAATGGATTGCAGTGAAGCCTTTCAAAGTTCAGGGTCCTTCCAATATGAGGAGAGGCTCACTTTCCTCCCTAGAGTTGCAATATAACTAGTTCGATTTTGCGCCGAGTGGAGGTTCTTCCTCACGCACGCAAGAGTTCTCTGGCGTTCATGTCTCGTCCATTATGTATGTGTGGATTTCTTATCCTGCTCAATGTTTCAAATTAAATCCGCAACAACCTTAAACGCGCATCAGGTTCACAAGTTGCAGACCTCTTCCTGTATTTAAACCATCGCAGGCTTAAGCTACACGACATAGAATCATGTCAGCAATCTATACTCCTGAAATAGGCTTCAGCTATCAGGATCTGCCGTGGTCGGAGGATCGGGAATGAGACATGCACTCCAACTCCAAACACCTATCCTTTTGGCCCTCCCAAATTTGAAGAGTAACCCTTTAAACTCCCTTCCTCAAAGGGGAGATCTTTATGTTTGGTAAGAGTATACAGAAAAGACATCCTCGCACCTGGGAGTTTTAACTGTGGGATGCATGATCTGGTCTCGAGGAATTCGTCGAAGCCCCCCCGCCTCGAGATGGACCTACACCCATGAAAACGGATTGGGGAGTCCGGGTTTTTACCCGGATGGGACCGTCGATGCTAAACTTAGCAAGAGACAAGAGAGTGCATCGCGAAGTGTAGAGTAGGGCAGAAGAAGCATGTTTGAGCTGCGGAGTCTTTGTTTGCAGTAAAAGTGATAGAGGCCGTTGAAGTTAGTTGACAAGAGCTGATCTAAACATGACAAGTGGCCGCATGTCATGACATACGGCGGTTGAACCGTCCTTAACAGCCTCGTATGCTTAATCACGTAATCCCATATCTTACTCTTAACTTAATTAAGAGAAAAATCACAGCCAACTTTTGATACCGCTGAGTCTGTAAAATTTCAAATTGGATGGACCAGGGTCCGACAGCCAACTTTTGATACCGCTGAGTCTGTAAAATTTCAAATTGGATGGACCAGGGTCCGAACCGAAACGCAAACGGTCGATTTGTCAAAGACTATGCTGCAACTCCATTGCATGCTAAATGCAATTCCCAGTGATTGGCTAGTTTTGCTTATAACGCGATACGACAGTTTCCATATTTGATTCGCTCGGTCATATGACATAATATGATTTGCCAGATTGAGAATTCTGGTCTTGGATAAGACATCGGGTTGCATATCGTGGGTTCGGGACTCATGCTAAATACCTCTCCGTTTCTTTTTCCTTTTTTATCACGTAACTTACAAACATGTCATGGGATCGAAACGCCAATCGAGAGCACTAACGAGCTCAATCGATAACTGGGTCGGATTTATAATCCTCACAAAAAAAATCTCCCAATATTTTGTGGATGGGCCAAAGACTTCCCACCAATATTAGATTAACTCCATCACTACCACCAATTTATCTATTTATCCATTTTCTGTTAATTTCTTATTCATAATCTCATCGCACAAAGATATTAATTAGCACATAATTTGTTGAAATCATGAACAAATGTAATATTTCGACAACCTCGACTTCCCTTTTTTCTCGTAAACAAATCTGAACTCTCACCGTCTTTCTCTCTCGGATTGATTTGCTTCATTGTCCTTTTTCTTTGGCTAATAGATATCTGGTCTTATTAGGTCGTGACGAGCATGCACAATCCTACCATTCTAGTTCACAAATGATTATGACAAAATTAAATTATCCATGATTTGTTCTAGTTGCTTTATGAGCGCAGATTTCGACCGATCCATAAGAATAAAAATTAAAACATTTTTACTCTTAATTAATCATTTTTTAATTCGCCGGCTAGCTATTCATTCGTTCTCAAACAGATCCATTTCCAGTTGACTATTTGATTGATTAATCCTTCATATAAAAACAAATGGGTGAAGAGTCAATTGGTTTTGGCGCTTTCTGATGAGAACGTATCAATTTCTTAAAGACTATATAAGCCTAGTCATGTCATGCATAGCTATATCATAACTATACAAGTGAAGAATTCGATTCAAGTACAAATCGCTATGGTGGATGTACCTATTCCAAGATGAAATTTAAAGCGGACGATTAATCATAAATTTAGAAAGTTGAAATTTTGTCTCATTCTATAAAGACATGTCGTGTGTTCTTCTGATATTTTATTTTGAGTAGAGGTAAAAAAAAACCATGCGATACATAGGATTTCCTATTAAGCATTACGGTTTGGATTGATATTGACTTTATTATGCATCATCCATTAAATTTTTCATTAAGTCTTACTTAAGCACAGATAAAGAAACCGCATGTATCTAAAAAGAAGATTTGTTGCCGTCTCAATGCAAATGCATGTGTAACAACCAAAACGTGAATTGTTTATCATGTGTTCGATGAAAAGAAAAGAATAGGTAACACTACAAAAAAACTGGTTTTTGGCTACAGATTTAGCGACGGCAATCTCGCAGAATGTCGTCGCTAAAAGCGTCTTGCGACGACATTAGCTACGGCATCCAGTTCGTCGCCAATAGGGCGTCGCTAAAATTAGCCACGGGAAAACAACCAAAGTCGTCGCTAATTGGTTACGACTAAAAGTCCATCGCCAAAATCGTAGCTAGGTGGTTCGTAGCCAAGTAGCGACGACCTCAACATTCGTCGTAAAGTTCGTCGCAAAAGAGTCGTCTCTAATGCCGTAGCTAGTTTGTGACGACTGCTGTCCGTAGCAAATTTTGTCCATGCGTTGCATGGCAAACTCATCTTCCTCCTGTGGGCTAGTGATTAGCGACGTACCGTATCCATCACAAAATTAGCGACGACCTATTAGCTACGGGTTATGGTCTGCCGTCGCTAATTAGCTGTCATATATTTAGTCACGGAACACGGTGTTGCATAGCTAAGTAGCTACGGGTAGTCTATGCCCGTCGCTAATTACCGACGCCACCGTTTATCCTTGCCGTCGCTACTGAGCGACGGCTGTTGCCTTTCCGTCGCTAATTAACCACAGTTTTATTAAGTCTACGTCGCAATTTAGCGACGGCCTTTTTCCTAGCCGTCGCTAATTAGCGACGGTATTCCATGGCCCCGTCGCAATTTAGCGACGGACTGGTATGTCCATCCATCGATAATTTAACAATGCAATTGAAATTTGGCCCCGGCATACAGCAATCTTATACCCCCAACCTGATTTTGGGACAGTATGACATGATACATATTTTGCATTTCAAAGAAATCAACAAGCTACAACAACGTTTTATATTACATTTGCCGAAGAAGGAAAAAAAAAAACGACAATAACATAAAATCTTGTTCTGATCTAAAAATGAAAAACATTGTAATTCTGCTCATCCCCAAAACAGCCCCACAAACTACACTACCGAACCAGTATTCAAACTTACAACCCTTATGTAACACCATTCTTCCTCCTTGAAAAACCCGATGCCCGGGAATCGCTTCATCCATGCATTCTTCCTTCTATTACTTCACATGCTGCCTCATCTCACAAAACGCAATTGCTGTCCAACAGATCATACACAACAAAAAAAACTGTTATTTCATCATCATCGTTTCGTATAGCAATATTAATGTAATTGCAACAACACTATCCACAAATAATGGAAATCGGCATGTGAGATAGTCATAGACATGCATGTTTCATCTAGGTTGCAGCGAACATGAATTGACAAATGGATATAATACACAACATAATCCCATTACAACAAGCTGGAACTTTGATCGCAACATTTAATCAAAATACCAGTATATGTAAGGATTATTAGTTACCAAGAGCCAAGTTGTTCCTTTACGGTGTCGCATCTTCAAGATCAGCATCTTCAGCATCATCATCAGCCATCTCATCATCGCCATGTTCACCTTCACCATGGCCATCATCATCCGTTGGATTCGAAGCAGGTACATCCTCATCGTCATCATCCGACATCTCTAGGCGGCGCAAGACTCGAGCCAATTTTCTTTCCAATCCATGTATTTGTGAATCTTTTTCAGCAAGTAACTTATTCAACCGCCTCATTTCTTGGGCCATGTTTGGATCATGTCAACTGCTCCTTGAAGTAGATGCACCTTGGGTTGATGTCCCAACCATCTTCCTAGCAAACTCCCTTGACAATGAGCCTAACCCATATACTTTCCCTTTCTTAATCCCACCCGATGCCTCCACCCATAATGAAGTCTGATCAACTTCTCGATCAGACGCGCCAACACTATCACCACCACTATCCGCCGCCGCTGTCGTCATGCAGAGTTCCTCAAATTTTTCCTACATTATCGCTATTATCATCAAACTGTACATAACATTCTTTACATTTGCATGAGTTAAGGTAAAGTTCACAAACCTTAGCCGCTTTTGCTCGATCGCTCGTCCATGTCTTGTCTTTCTTTTGAAATGCCCGTTCAAATGTTTCTACTGCCGTCGGTTCCTTGCCCAATTCCTTTGCCTACAAAATATAAATATTATGCTTATTCTATATAATGGATCATCTATCCTTACAAAGTATGCCAAATGTACTTACCATCCTTGACATGTGCTCCCCGATGTTGATAGAACCCCCGGCATATGTGGCATTCCCACCATCACTAGAACTACAGGATGCTCGATTTTTTTTATTGCTTTCGCTTGATTGCTTGAAGCCCTCACTTCCCCATATTCGCAGCATCTCCATCCAATCCTCCGTTTTAATGTACAATGGCCTTCGTTGTTTTGACTTTGCTTTGTTCATCACATTTCTCATGTGATCGCCAACCTTCTTATTGAAAATCCTCCTCATGTCGTTCTCAACTTCAGGTGCCCATCGAAATTGCCTCTGCAATCAGTACCAATCCATAAACCTTCAACAGTTGTAATACATCAATTAATTGTTGTCATAAATTTATCACCATAATCTTACCTTGAACTCATTCCACCACAAATTCTTCACTTCTTCTGAAGTGCTGCTGTATGTAGTATACGGCCCACTCCAATGATCGTTGATTATTCTATCAACTCTCTCACAACATACGACGCTTTTGTGAACCTGCAAAATTTTACAGCCCTCTTTACTTTACAACAAATGTATAAAACCTGCGACAAGGTGTTGAACAAACTAAAAAAACAAAATTACTTACGAATTTCCAAGTGGTCCTATTAACCTCCGTCCCTCAGAATCTACTTCCATTTGTTCCTCATCCATCGATGGTTCTGTTGATGAACCAGGTGTTCCTTCATTATTTTCACCTCGCCTCTAGTAAACTTGCCCAGCCATATTTCGTGTAGGGTCGGCCGTAAAGCCAATGTTTGCTGGTGGAGGTGTCTGGAAGGATGTGCCAATGTCGCCGTCACCAACAGCATCAACATTTTGTGGTATTTGGTCTGGTGAATGTGTTGCTGAAGGTATGGGGGAAGTCCAAAGGGTCGGCGACGATGGCGATGGCGTCGTCGGGGAAGGGGAATCGTGAATCCTAATTCCACCTCCACGACGACGTACAAACACCCCACGCCGACCCCCAACTCCTCCACGACGACCTCCAGGTCTCTGCAATCAGCATAATACTAGTTCGCGAAAACCTAATTAAAGATAAAACAAAATTACATTATACAATACATTCAGCATATCCTTATTTGGAACTCACCATTTTAACAGCCTTTATTACCCCTAAGGAATTGAAACGAGAACCTTCAAAACCTGCACCACATTATACTAATAATGTTAGTCCCAAATACCAATCGCTGCATCTATTAGATTAATCGAATTGTATACACAACAAATAATTACCTAAGGCAGAAGATCCAGCATGCTTTATTTAACATAACATCAGTTATTTACAACAAGTACTACTAGTCCGAATCAATTTAAGCTTTTGTTTGAGCTTGCTTGCATGGGGAACCGAACACTTCTCTATGAAAACCCAAGTTTGTTCTGTTGATTAACTAAACGGCAAATTATCGACACTTGGAAGGCAGAACCAAACCATTAAATCTTTTACTTAAAGTCACTACACTAAAAAGTCCGCAATACATTGCAGCATGTGATCCTATCTATGAATCCAACATGCAATACTTGCCATTTGTACTTCAAATTTCAAAAGATTCACCCAGTTTCATATGGGGATGAATCCAATCCTAGGACATGAAACTCTCGGGGAAGCCGGTCCCTTTACATAGCCATAATAGGCAGTTTTTTTTTAAGGAGCAGCTATTAAATTAGGGATGCTATTGAGCCGTCAATATCATTAACTAGTGAAGGCAAAGCAGAGAAAAACGCAAGACCAATTGGCAAATCGGTGTGCATCAAAGAACTTCTGAAGATGTTCAACAAGAAGTATGACCTGTGGAGGATGAGCAGTTGAGGATGACCGGCTACGGAGGAGCGGTTGACGAAGACCGGTGGAGGAGGATCCTTCGCCGAGCGATACTTCACGCCTAGGGCTCGGTCGCCGAGCGAGACTTCACGACTAGGTCGTGGCAAACCGAGCGAGACTTCACGACTAGGGCTCGGTCGCCGATCAAAGCAACTCTTATGAGCGGCGGAGGGAAGAGTTTGACCACCTAGGGCTCGGTCGACGGTCCGGCAACGAAGGACGAGCGGTCTCTCTGAAACCCTAGCAGACGTACGTACCACAGAGAGCGAGTGAACAGATGAGTGAGTGATCAGTCCACTTACTATTAAAAATACTGATTTAGCTACGGAAATAACCTAACCGTCGCTAATTAGCGACGGTAATGAACAAAGTCGTTGCTACTTAGCTACAGAAAGAAAATGCCGTAGCAACTTAGCGACGACAACATGAATAGCCGTCGCTAAATACAAATTGAAAGAGGGCCAGTCGGCGACGGGTGAAGAATAAATCCGTAACTAATCGCCGACGGGTGAAGAGGGCTGTAGCTAACTAGCGACGGATTAAATATAGGTCGTCGCTAAATGCAAATTCAAAATCAGTGTTCGCTAAATAGTGACGGCTAAATGGTATTGTCGCAAATTAGAGACGGCCAGTCCTACGTGTCGTAGCTAATTAGAGATGGCACAAGCACGGCCGTAGCTAATTGGCGACAATAATTTATCGACCGTGGCTAATTTGCCACGGCACTACATCAACTGTGGGTAATTTGCCACACAACCAACTTGACCGTCGATATATAGCGATGGCATGTATTGGTCCGTTGCTAAGTAGCGAGGGCTTATATCTGCCGTGGTTAATTTGCCACGGCTATAAATTAGCCATCGCTAATTTGCGACGGCCACAACCAGGCCGTCGCCATAGAGCGACGGCACATGCTTTTCCGTTGCTAATTAGTGACGGTTGTTTATACGCCGTGGCTAATTTGCCACGGTACGAGCTTGACCGTGGCTATTTAGCGATGGCGCAGATATGTTCGTTGCTAAGTAGTGACGGCTTATATCTGCCGTGGCTAATTTGCCACGGCTTCATATTAGCCATCGCTAATTTGCGACGGCCACAACCAGGCCGTCGCGATAGAGCGACGGCACATGCTTTTCCGTTGCTAATTAGTGACGGTTGTTTATACGCCGTGGCTAATTTGCCACGGCACGAGCTTGACCATGGCTATTTAGCCATGGCATAGATATGTTCGTTGCTAAGTAGTGACGGTTGTCTATATGTCGTGGCAACGTAGAGACGATCGTTGTTAACCGACGCTAATTGGCGACAACGTGTTACCGGTCGTCACTAATTAGCAACGGCTTTTCATGGGCCGTGGGTAATTGGCGACGGGCCGTGGCTATTTATCCATGGACTTTGAATTTCCGTAGCTAATTTGTTCATTAGTTATCCTAATTTTTTTAATTCTTTTTTCCCCTTCCATCAGTCTCCAATAAAATTTTATTAAAGAGCAAACTAAACTAATATACCTAAAATAGTAAAACCTAAAATATGTAATAATTATAGATCCTTAATTTGTTATCATTCTCCATACTGTGATATACCACAAGACCAATAAATATTCAAAACATTAACAACACACTAATTAAATTCAAATCTGCATGTCATTAAAGAAGTTTTGACCAATCCCTCAAAACTCAAAGTCGGTATCAGAATCATCAGCATCGTCATCGTCCTGGTCATCGTCATGGTCATCATCATCGTCCTGTTCATCATCTTCGTCCTCAAAATAGTCTTCATCCTCTGTCTCAAACTCTTCGTCGTCAACAATTGCTCCTGTTGATCCTCCAATCTCACACGCATCCACATCTACCATTGCTTCTGATGGATCTCGTAAAGTTGGTATGTCATATAATTCACTTTGAAAGAAGCCACTAGTACTTGCCTCCTGTTGATATGCTGAACACTTCCAGTGTTCCTCGATTTTTCTTCGTGTTTTGATTTTACATACAACCCACCAATCAGTCGTGTCACGCTTCAAACTAGGGTATGATGCGTAATATACTTGAATTGCTTGTTGTGCCAAGACAAATGGTTCATATTTCATATCCTTTCTCTTGTGATTTATTTCAACCAATTTAAACCGGGGGTGCACCTTCATTCCTTTGACAGAGTCGAACCACGTGCATTTGAATAACACAACATGCAATAATTGCCCAGGATACTCTATCTCTATGATTTCATCTAACAACCCATAAAAATCATCTGTCAAATTGCCACCATCAGATGATTGCACACAAATACCACTATTCATCGTGGCTTTGCGTATGGAAATTATACCCGTTTATGAAATATGCCGGCCAAGTTCGTGCTCTTGTCTTTGGACCCATCGACAGATTATATATCAATCCTTGCGCATCAACTTGACCAGGATACGTCTGAACCTATGGTGACAACGAAACAGATCTCACAATTGGTTATTTGAATAAATATAGCATTTATAACAAAACAAACAAATTGAACTGTCGAACAAATAACTAACGTACGTATGTTTTCAACCATGCTGGAAATTGTAGGTTACACACACGATCGGCCTCATTTGGGGGTAGTCCAGACAAGCACGATGTTTGAAAAATCCTGTTAAGAAAATGACATATATAAGTAAATATAACAAAATGTTAGATATCGGCCCTAATGTAAGTTCATAAATATATGTATATTTGCAACCTTGTTGTACTTACTCAAAGTACGGATCCACATCTGGGTAATTCAATAAAATGTATAGATGTGCTGCATGCCATTCTTCGCTCGTTAAATACCGAACCTTACATACGCCACTTGGTCTTCCAAGATAATTGAAAATAGATATTGAGTTACAATTGGGATCAATAGGGCCCTCATCATTTCGTCCAACTCTATGCCTCTTGCATTGAACGTGTGGCTCAAAATAATATGATGCAAATGTCGAAACTTCTTCCACAATATATGCATTACAAATTGAAGCTTCAACAGACATCTTATTCTTCACTTTTTTCTTCAAATGAAATAAGAACCTATAAAATAATAACAATTTCTTTATACATTTACAATTATAGAAAGGTCAACATCAAAATGTTAATTAACTGGGTAAAAAAGGTTACTTAACCTCTCAAATGGGTACATCCATCGAAATTGCACCGGTCCCGCAACTTTGGCCTCATACGGCAAGTGAACTAATAGATGTTCCATCGAGTCAAAAAACGAAGGAGGGAATATCCTTTCTAAGTTGCAAAGAATAATTGGAATATATCTCTCTAGGCTCTCCATGTGTGATGATTTTAACACTGTCGAACAAATATCATGAAAGAAGTTACTCAACTCCGTAATGGTGCCCCAGACAAAGTTCGGTAAGAATTGCCTCATTGCTATGGGAATTAGCCGCTCCATAAATATATGACAATCATGACTCTTCAAACCCGTCAACTTTAAGTTATTCAAATCGACACATCTTCCTATGTTACAAGCATACCCATCAGGAAAGCGCACCGATTTCAACCAATTACAAACGGCACGTTTTTTATCATTAGTCAATGTATAAACTGCTTTTGGTTTCGGCCCCCTGCTAGTTGCATCAACATCTAGTGTAGGCCGATCACAAATATCTCTCATGTCATTTCTTGAACTCAGGTTATCTTTCGTTTTTCCCTTGACATCCATCACCGTATGGATGACATTTTCGAAAACATTATTTTCGATATGCATGACGTCAAGATTATGATGAATAATATGTGTCTTCCAATATGGTAACTCCCAAAATATACTGTGTTTACTCCACTTATGCGTACTTCCGTATGCATAAGTAGTGACATTGAGGTTGTCAACAACAGTAAGAAAGATATGCACGCGCTCCCAAAGTTGCTCCCCGGTCAACCTCAATGGTGGAAGTGTTCTTTCAACCCTGTTCTTGGCGAAGTCCTTTTTATTCTTTCTAAATGGATGGTTTATCGGCAAAAATTGCCTGTGGCAATCAAAATATGAAGCCTTCTTACCATGTTTTAACCTGAATGCCTTTGATCTTTCCATGCATATTGGACATCCTAACAGACCAGATGTGCTTCACCCAGATAACATTCCGTAAGCTGGGAAGTCATTTATCGTCCAAAGAAGAGCAGCCTTCATTACAAATGTTTGATTACTACAAATATCATACGTACGGACACCTTCATTCCATAGCAGTTGTAATTCTTCAATCAATTGTTGCATATAAACATCAATCAACTTCTTCGGATTTTGTGGCCCAGGCACGATCAATGTCAAAAACATATAAGGTGTTTTCATGCACATACCAGGTGGAAGATTATACGAAGTTAAGATAACTGGCCAACATGAATAACTTTTTCCTGTGTTCCTGAATGGGGCAAATCCATCTGCACAGAGACCAAGCCGGATGTTTCGAGGGTTACTCGCAAACTCAGGGTATGTTCTGTCAAAATACTTCCATGCAGGTGCATCGGACGGATGACACATTACATCCTCTTTTGTCTGATGATATGCATGCCAAGTCATGTGTTCAGCAGTGGCTGAAGACGCATAAAGTCTTTGCAATCTGGGGATTAAAGGCAAATAAAACATTTGGTTGCATGGCCTACGTTTATGACGACGATGGATTGTCCTATTAACCTTGTATCTAGGTTCATTGCAAAATTTGCATGATTCTGCATTTGCAGTATCTCTCCAATATAACATACAACCCCTGATACATACATCAATCCGTTCGCAAGGCAGACCTAAGTTATGAACTAGCTTCTTCATATCATAAAAATCATTTGGCATTATGTTATCACGAGATAATGTTTCCCGCATTACATCAACGAAGGAGTTAAAGCAAGCCTCGGACACATTATGCTCTGCCTTAATATTTAACATTCTTGCAGTGACAGAAAGCTTTGTGTGGTTGTCACAACCTGAGTATAAGGGTTCATCTGCTGATTTCAACACATCCCGAAACTGAGTCCAAGCATCCTCATCATATAATATTGTTCCTCCAATGTCATCCAAGTGTGATGTATGACTAGGACCCCCATGGTCAACTGTATGACTACCACTAGTAATTGCAAAGTTTAATTCCGGGCGCAGATCCTGTCCAGCTGCATCAATCACCATCTGCTGGTATGGATTCAAATGGTTGTCATAGGTACATTCTTCCCTAACAAGAAATCGGTCACTTCCTTGAGATCCTATATCGGATATAAATGGTTCACCATGACAAGTCCAATTATAGTAGTTCGGTTTGAAACCAAATCTATAAAGATGCTCTCCAACTTTAGCAACATCGTGAAACTTCCCATTACTGAACTTTTTACACGGACACCGTAACTTATTCCCATCCATGAACTCAACTTTGCTGCATGCAAATTGTAAAAACATTTCCAAACCATGACGAAATTCATCCGTCAATCCTCCACGCCTAGGTAAGTTCTTATTGTACATCCAAGACCTGTCTCTTTGCATTGTCTTTGTATAAATATTGGGAAAGCTAATTAACACGTACGGTTGTTAATTAATATTATAAGATGTACGTACACAATATTGTCAATGAGAGACACTATTCGTATTCTAAGTCGGCCAATAATATATATATGTAGATCGTGTTAAGGAATATATAGTTACGTAGTATGGCTCCAAAATTTAAAAAAAAAAAAAGCATGACGTTAGAATTCTTACTTGTTGGTAGTCTAAAGGTGTCAAGTTGATACAAATTGCATCCACATCAATTGAGCCGTTTGCCTACACGCGCTCTCGTACCTACAATAACCATATTACGCTTTGGACTAATTATTAGTAGGAACATATAAGGAAGGAATAAATTATCGAATCACAAGCATAAATTAAGGTATAACATATATATACAAGCTGATAATTTTAACGAAACTAAGGTAATTGTTTTTGGACAAACAAATTAGTTGACAAATGTTTTGTTTGGGGGAAGACCAAAACGTATGTCATGTGTTCCCTAGCTTTTTTTAAGCATAACGCTAAAAAAATTTCCTCTTCACATTGCAAAAAAGAATGGGTTACAACCCCCACAATTTATTTTAAAATTTTAACGGCCCATTTTATTGTGATGATTTTTTTTTTTCATTTCCACAGAATTTTGGGGTTCATACAGTTTTTTTTTGGGCATTTCATCATCACAGTAACATTTTTGTTAAATTAGTATAATTATAGCAATTAATTAAGACCGCATGCACTTATCAGGAAATTGAATATATAGAGATCGATGTGCGGTGCATGGGGTCGCGGGGGTGGGGGCGGCTTGTGCGCTGTTTGACCTCTAAACGTCTTCCACACATTTCAAACTCCCCAAAACCCACACGACGCGCAAAATACCGCTTAAGACCAAGCCCACACGACGCCATAACATCACTTTCATGATAGTATATAAAAAACAAGAGAGGAGAAATGCACATACCTTAGGGTTCTTTGGGCGGCCAGAGGAAGGACGGAGATGGGTATTTCGGGCTGGGGGAGAAGAAAGTAAGAGATTTAGGGTTGCAGGTGCGACTTTATAGTCGGGAATTAGCTATGGATAGGTATCCGTCGCTAAATCCGTGGCTAATTAGCAACGGAAAGTTATAGTCGTAGCTAATTAGCGACATAAAGTCCGTAGCTAATTTGCGACGGACATAGCGACAACTCTTTACGTCCGTAACTAATTCGTCACGAATGTGGTGTTCGACGCTACGGGCGTCGCTTTATACCGATGACATTTGGGTCTGTAGCAATTTAGCGACGGACGATCGTAGTCGTCGCTGAGTAGCGACGACTTTTCAATTTTGTCGCTAAAGTGGCGACGGAAGTTTCTTCGTAACTATTATTGTGGCGAATTAGCGACGGAAGTTTGAACTTGTAGCTGATAGCGACGAAATTTGCGACCGAGACGCTTGTCGTAGCTGATCAGCGACGACATTTGACGATTCGTTGCTGTTTCTGTAGCAAATTGCGACGACTTCTTATTCGTAGCGCCTTAGCGACGAACTTGCGGTAAGCGTGGCTAAAGCCGTCGCCTTTAGCCATGGATATGTGGTCGTCGCTAAGAGTTCGTAGCCAAATACCAGTTTTTTTGTAGTGTAAGGTGATTCATCACATGAAGTAAAGAAGAAGAATACAAGATGCAAGGGTTCATTTAACAGAAGGAAAAACTGTTTTCTAACCCTTTTCGATATTTGAATGACAGAAAACTTTTCCAATCGACTGAGGCCGATGCCAACTAGATCACCACGTCAGCGATTTTTGTCCAAAATTGTTAAAATATTTAGAAATAAGTTGATAAATCGTCAAAATGTTAGGAAATAATTTATGATTGATTGACATAATTAAAAGACTTAGGATCGAACCGACCGCCTTATAATAAATTTATGAATTTTTTAACAATTATTTAAAGAACAAATTTAGATCCGAGGAAAATGCCTTGTCATTGTGTCAATAAATAAGTCATTTTAGTTTTTGTAAAACGACAAAGTAGATGAAAAGTGAACAATTTTTTTCATAGAAAAAACAATGTTTCCCTTCAGCATGAAATTGTCAGTGGGGGCAAAGGTTCCACTTTTATTTGAGGTTCATACTGCAAAGGTCAAGCACTTTTTGAAGGCATTCCAACGTGAGGAAACGACTCGTTTCTTCATGATTGCCATGAACATTAAACAAACCTTAAGCCTGGATACACGTACTTGGGATACCCTTCTCTCTCTCTCTCTCTCTCTCTCTCTGATATATACTCTTTCCCTCCTCTTCGCCTTGAAACCAAATCTCTCTCTGACTTTCCAAGAACGCTCGCGGACCCGGATCGTCTGACTAGCTTTTTGCTAGTCAGGGAGATCCAATGGTGGAGGGGGGGCTCTACATCCTGTACTTGAGGGGGCAGAAGACAAATGAAGGGTGGATCTCTCTCGCTCTCTCTCTGATATATATACTCTTGCCTCTTCTGCCCCGGAGCAATCAAATCCCTCTCTCTCTTTCTCCCTCCCAGTCTCTGGACTTTCCAAAAACACTCGCCATATAGCCTCCTCTCTCTCTCTTCTGGGTTTGAATCTTCGTGTTCTTGGGTTTCGCGGTTCGCGATCTGCTCTGTGCAGAACTCTCCACCACCGAGAAGAAGCGGGCACATTCGTAGCCGCGCCAATCTTCCGGGGGGGGTTTCAGTTTTTCACGGTCTCGATCCCAGTCCACTCACAAGTGCGTAGTATAACGCTCGGGCCGGGGGGCTTCCATCCCTTTCGGCTTTTAATATACGTTTTCTTGCTCTTTGCCTTCGTTCTTTCTCTATTGCCTTAACCCGTAAAATTTTCTTCGGTTTTTGGAAAGTCGAGAGAGAGAAAGAGAGAGATGGGAATTTTCTTGCGTCGGGTTAATGGCGTGTCTCTGTATTGTGTGTGTTGTGGGGTGGGGGGGGAGGAGAGCTGATCAAATCAGGAAGGTCAGCCTGTAATCCGTCGATAGTTTCCCTTCTGTGCTTATGTATGAATAAAAGAAACGGGAAAGTTTATACATTAGTCTTTCTCTTTCTTTGCTGGCGATTTTCTCTCTCTTTGATAATTCTTTAACGATAACTTGCCATATATTTTATTACAGGTTCTACTCAAACACACGTAAAAAAATAAAGAGTAGACTTGAAGAAAAATCAAAGATTTTGAGACATGGGCCGTGGCAAATTGGTTTTGGAGCTCATCCCCAAAGAAAAAGCACGAAAAACCACCTATGAGAAGAGGAAGAAGGGCCTAATGAAGAAAGCCGAAGAGTTCACCACCCTGTGCGGTGTCGACGCGGGCATGATTATCTATGGTCCCGCGGGGTCTACCGCCGTCACTGAGCCTGATGTCTGGCCTGCAAGCCCTGAGAAGGTCAAGCTCGTCATCGAGCGGTACAGGAGCGAGGAGGCGGAGCGCCGTGCCAAGGGGACGGTCGGGCTGCCCGAGTTCTTCGCGAATCGGAAGAATAAGGTTGACGCTGAGCTCGCCAAGGCTCGGCTAGCAAACTGGGAGGCCAAGTACCCGGTCTCGGAGGCGCTGATCGAGGACCTCTCTGAGGGGGACCTGAGGAGGCTGTTGGGCTATCTCAGCCACAAGCTTGAGGCGGCCAAGGGGAGGCTGGCCGTGATAAAGGAGGACGCAATGAAAAGATATGATCATCACATATACGCAGATGATCATCATCCTCACATGCATGGCTTGTTTCAGAACCAGATTGTGCCAATCCCAATGAAGCAGCCATCACTTGATGTCAACCCATTACATCTCGACTTGCCATATCAAATGCAGCTACAACAACAACCCCTGTTTGATCCAGACTCTGGCGACTCTTCAATCTCGATGCCAAACGAATGGTGGGCACAGAGGATCCAAAGCCCGAACCACTGCCTCTGTGGCAATGTCTTGCCAGGGCAGAACTTCCAGTTCGCCACCCTGCAGGGGATGATGCTTTCTGATACGTCGGCATACAGCCCCATTGGGGGCAACATGTCGCTGGGGAGTACTCCGAGCTTCAAGGCGTGCTACGATGTACCGCTGGTCCAGCCGGCCCCGCCCCCAGCGCCGCTCTCGATAATGCAGGGCAACCCGATCCCGACCCAGATGATGCAGGCTAATCATGAGTTTCATAATTATGACGAGCTTCCGAACAAGAAGATCAAAAGGTCTTAGCCACTTCTCTAATTGCTTGATAGCCTTTTCCGATTAGTCGGTTGGATTTCAACCTGTTGATGGATATGTCAATGCTTTTTATTGCAGTAAGGTCGTTACTATTGGTCGTCTGATCCTTTATTTTATTTTTGGGTGGGGCCAGAATAACTTAGTAGTGAACAGTGAGATTGATGCATTATAATGTTAGTAGTTTCTTCAATTTTGTCTCTCTCCTCATTAACATCAGATGGGCAAGTGAGTAATCGTGTAATTTTGTTTTCTGGATTTCCAAAAAGATGGGAGGAAAGGAGAAAAAAAATCAAATTTACCTGGATGTCGTTTAACAACGAGAATCTACGAGGATTTCAGAAAGATGTGCTTTGCAAGAAAATCACCGTGCGATGCTATCCTCATTCATAATTGTTTTTGTAAGAAACATAAACATATCAGATCCCCCTGTTCGTAAGTTGAGGATTTGCAGAGAAAATCATATTATGGTGATTGACAGTAAGTTTTCTTGGGCGTGCAACCATAGCCAAGAACTAGCCAAGTAATTAATCTATCAGCAATGCAAGGATGTTCGAGATCATAGAACCAATGCAAACATCTGGAACCGAGAGCTCGAGACGAAACTTGGGACCCTCATAAGGATGCAAGACTGGCCTAGACAAATCTTCCTCTAATGGTCTAGAGAGTTTCCTAATGCGAGCCCTCGCTTGTTGAACTATGGCAGCGAGAAAAGAGAAAACGAGACGCTGCGGCAAAAACAACTGTCTTCCTAATGCAAACCCTCACCTGTTGACTGTCTCCCCGCACAGTGGGGCTGATGCTAGAACCTGCGAAGTAGATGCGCTTCGATTAGAAGGGAACGAGCAGTTAAACAATTGAACGGCAAGGGTGGTCAATGTTACCGACCTTCACGCCACTATAGCCCCCAATTTGGAGAAGAAAGCTTCCCATAAATGTCGGACACAACATGAATGCACACTAACAGCAAGTGTCCCATGTGTAATGGCAAATTAAAAGACACAGGCTACGCAAAACCAGTTGACATTCTTCTCCAGCGGTAATATGTATCTTCCACTAATTTAACAGGAAAGGTGTAGGATGATAAGACAGCCGAGAACATTCAGGAACCAGACTTCGGCCATCGCAAGAAAGGAGAGAACGATAAGGTCAAATGACCTGGAACAATAGCACAGAAGGCCGTCCACGAACCTCGACAGTGCCATGCAATGATCAGTAGTATAACGAGAGAGAAACAGAGGTAAGCCTGGCGTGGTTGCGCGGACAGAATCTGCATCTTGACAGTAAACTTGCAATATGAAGACGTAACCGGCAGTAAAACTTCTTTTGTGATGTAATTGAAGAATTTATTGGCGTAGATGATAATCTAGTTCAAACATCGTGCACATAAAATGCCTTACAAGAAACTGTAACTTTCAGAAGTCATGTCAAGCTAGCTATCGCACAGCCCGGCGTTCATTCCTTTCCGGAGATGATTAAAAAGATTTGGGTAATTAATCCCACGTTTTACTGGTGAAGTTAGCTTTTTTTTAGGATAGCACTCCAGTTGTGCACAACACATTACTTATCGACCTGCCATGAAAATGATGGCGCTTATCAGCTCTTGGGAGAGCGGTGAGGTCCAGTGGATTAACATATGCAAAGCAGCTCTTGAACTTGATGGAAACTGCACGCTTGTGGCAATAATGTCCTTGAAGATCTCAAGCCAATAGGCCAAAAGTCTAAGAGGTTTCTGGGCGAGATGAACGTATACATTCAAAAGCTGGTGCTGAAAAGCATCATCCGCCATGCAGCTAGTGCATTCATCTAATTAAGCAATTGGTTTATCATTACCCATTTCCCTAACTCGTCTGCAAAACTTTCCAAAGAAATGAGAAAGCATTCCTGACGATCAAATTTTGATTTATAGAATTAGATACCAAATTAGATCAGATACATCAAACTCATTTTGTAATAAGCTTATTAAGAAAAGAGAGAAACAATTATTCCCATGCTACTCTTTACGCGTTCGCAACGCGATATCATTCCTCATTGGAAAGCGACGGCAGCAGCAGTCCTGACATTAATTACTGATAATTTATTCGATTCGAAACTCACCGTATCAAACAGAGCCCGATTTCATTTTCTTCTACTGCACTGCATGTGTTTTGGAGTGCCCAGCTAAACTCTTCTAAAATGCTCGCTTGGGGATCATTAATTTCTCTATTTCGATCGGCAAATCTTTCAGTAGACTTCACTATCAGCAGCCCAAACCCATGTGGTATTTGATGGGCTGGACCTTAACTTTCGCATGAAGCCCTCTGAAAGTGGGCTCCAAGACTTCAGATGGCTCCAAGACGAGTTCGGTCAGTCGGGAGTTTAGACATTTCGGTCCAACAAGCGGTAGAAAAAAGTCTTTCAAATGAGAAAGAGAAACATATTTACTGAAACAACAGGAGTCGAAGTCAATGCATGGGATGCAATTACGGCAACACAACTGTCAAAACCACAGAAAAATAAGAGAAGGGGAACCTTTGAATATCCAGGGTCAAATGAGCATACCCGGGAAAGTCAACAGCATCGGATCCGTTGGCATTAATTGTTCGTATTGTCGCCCCTCGTCATTCTATCTCCGAGGCTAATTATGACGGGCATTGATCCGCCGTCATCGGTCAAAAGCAAGGAAATATTTTTCCCGAAGTCAAAGACAGTAATTTAGGGGTTTGAATATGAACCCGAGACAATCTTCACCTTTCCTCCAAGACCATGAGAACGAGGGGAAAAGAAGAAGGAGATTTTGAAATTCGACAAATCATGAACATATGAACATCCACATGCCATCGAAATTATGATTATGTTCATGTAGGCCGACTTTATGGTCCAACGGGAGCTCGAGCACGACAAGTTGGCCATGCTCAATGCCCGAACCGAGAACCATTCGGATCGGCTCGAAACTGGATCGGAAGTGTCGGTTCGGTTCCCATTATCCAAGAGTGGAATCGGTGTCCAGGTGGTCGGATTCTCAATTCCTAAGAATGCCGAACTAGATCGGTTAAATTTTTTATATTTTAGTAAAAATAAATATGCAAAAAAAGTAAAAAGTGCTCAATTTAAATTCCTAAAATTTTAATATTTACTTAACTTCACAAAAATAAATTTTTTCTTAAAAATAAGTATAGGAATTCATTTTTTTTTCTAATTCTCAATCGGTCCATTATATTATCTATGAACCAGACGGGTCATGGTCCTAGAGACCAGGGCCAGTCCCATCAATCCGGTTCTTGATTTTTGAGGGGAATCGAATTGCCCTAGACCATGCACATCCCTAATCAGACTATCAACATTGAGTCGCCTCAATCTAACGATTAGTTACACCATGAGGATGTTTTCAAAGGAGCATAGAAGGGGCCATACTTGACCCCACTGTCCATGTAGTTCATACATTGGATCCTCATATCCAAAAGGTCTTTCCCTTTCTTACGAACATCAAAGGTGCGGATATCAATTTGATTATACTTCTACAAATAAATTATCTCTTCTGGAAAGAAAACAACAATCGTCATAAATCACCACTATCCATTAGCCTTTGCCACCATCTATGGAACACAAACTCAATGCTTTTTAAGCTCCGTTCATTTCGCTAAAATAAAAATACTTGGAAAGACACATCATTAAAATTAATGCTTGAAATAATTAGTTAATGAGACACTAATTTCATCATCGACAATAACTTATATCTAAACGATTTTTCAACGGACACCGAAAATACTTCTAGTTCGCTAATACTAACAAACGACGCGGCGACCATTTTTAAGAAAAACATTTTTCGAATGCAATTTATTTGTTTTTCGCGTTCCTAACTTTCGGCAGAAATTTCAAGCACGGGTCAAATAAAACCTTCCCGCCAAAGCAGCACCCCCGGATACGACCAGAGAGCGAGAGCGAGAGCGACACTGAGTTCGAAACCGCGTCGAGCCGGGGGGAAAGGCTCCGAGCCAAGGCCCAGCCGTTCGGACACCGCCGAAGAAGAAAAAGAAGAAGCCGAAGGATTCATTGGCGATATTTTAATTTTTCGTGGGGGCGGAACTGGAACTGGAACTGGAAGCGTTAATGGCGGGAATCTTCGACCATAGGATTCCTCAAACGAGAGGCAAAAACCGTCTCGATGCATTGGATTCTCCTCCCTTTCATCTTCACGAACCCCGATGCATTTGTCTCGTCGTCATCATCTCCCCCTCCTCCTCCTCCGTTGGCCCGACTCGTTTCCTTCCGTTCTTCGCCGTCATGATTATCTCTTTTCACCGCAGTAATTAACCCCCTAATTAACCGCGCCGAGGCTACGCTTTTAGCCGACCACTCCCGGCACCGTCGAATGCCGCGTTCGACGGTGGTGCTCCATAGGCTCCGTTTGTCCCGCCGTCAAAAGAAAATAACACATGAAAACTTTGAAAAACATGTTCCTTAGAAAAATTTTGCCCCCATCGATTTGAAATGATTTGTTGGGTCACATACGACTTAAGCGATCACTCTTCTTTTCGACCGTTCGCCCGTCGAGTTCGTTGGTAGAATAACATTTCGAACGTGTACACCCCGATCTCGCCGAAAGAAAATTTTGAAACTTTGATTATAACTACTCCCAAGAGATCGGTGGCTTATGTTATTTAATAGACCATTTCGTCACGGCTTGCGACGATTTAATGCTTAGGTATTTAATGAAGCCCTTTCGAGATGCGCGGTTTTTGTTGTTTTCGGGTTGTGGATAAGAGCAATGTGGCGAGGGGACCATCCGGCATAATTTGAGCGAGATTCTCTCAATTATTTCCTTAAATTCGGGGAATTTTTCTTTTGCGGGATTAAAGTCAATAATGGCAGCGGGGATTAGCCAATAAACATGCCTTCGGATTAGCGTGGTTTATCCAATAATACACCCCTGAACGCACCACCTACTGTAAAAAGAAGAAGACCGTACGGACGTGTGTGGGGGCAAAATCCGAGGTGGCGAGAAGAAGCCCACGTGACGAAGGAGTCGATTTTTTAATTCATTTAATATTAATATTCCGTTCGTTTCATAAAAAAATATAATATTTTCAGAAAGTTATTTTTTTATAAAATGATAATATTTTTCGATATTCATTTTAAACTTAAAATAAATCGAAAAATATTTTTTCGGTGTTCGGGATTAATGGAATTGCTAGATTGGTCTTGATGATGATTAATTATTGTAAATTACCTAAAAACATAAAAAAAAAAATGTGCACCTTTTTGTCAAGATTTTGGTGTCTATTGTGCATGATCTGCTTTGACAAAAGGTAAAGTAGGGGGATCAATGAGGCACGGGTCATGTAATTCCCCTGATTCCTTCAATTAGCTCAACACCCAAGTGAAATAGTTTAAAAAGATTTGTCGGATTTTGGTCAATGAAGGAAATCTAGATTGGACAGTAAAGTGATAACTTTTTAATTTGTTCTTCGTTTGATTCGTGACATGTGTGTTTACAGATAGTTTTCGAATCAAATTTATCTACACGGCCTAATTTTGAAACGAAATTGCCACGGCACAAAGCTCATGCCAAGGATTCTGATAGTAACTCAAAAGAAAATATAGGGAGGGAGGTGGTGGTTGTGGTCCCCTCGTGCCACGGGCGAGGGATAGCAGCCCCCGACACTTGGTACCGACGTGGTCATTCGCCATCGTGATGCGATGATTAATAGATCGAATCACCCGCAGAGCAAACTATTCGAATGAATTCGAGGCAAAAAGAACATAAAGAAAAGGGTTTAAAGCAGCTTCAATTCCACTGGCGGGGTCAACACGATCAGTATTCTATTCATGTCCGATTTGATCGCCTCTGTCACAAGACAAAGCGAGGCCCTTTGGCAATTAAACACGCGAAGAGCTTTAGTAGCAACACAAACTTTCGCGAAAGGTCTCTCTGATCCCCATAAAGCTCAGCCCCAATGATGCAAAAGGCAACCTTATACTCCACTTTGTTAAACTACTCGTGAGGTTCGAATGTCTCGGTACATGACTGGCGTTGCCTTAGATCTTATCCGTAATCACAACCGCATCGATTTTGTCGCACGAGTAAGAAAAACCTCGCGACTGGGAAATAGTATTTTGTTTGGATGCTCTAAAAAAACGCCGCCGAGCTTCTCCTTCTACATCTTTTGCTCCACACCCACTGCGAATGAGCGAAGATCCGAAGGACTGTGGATCGGTCTGAGAATTGTTATTTCGTGGGAAAGTTTCGATTATGGAGTCAAGATGAAAAGAAAGAAAGAAAGAAAGAAAAATGCCTCCAAACCCCACATAGGATTCTGTCACGCCAAGCCAGAGAGAGCCTGTGCGTGGCCAGTGCCATTGCAATCAGAAGCGCATTACGAGGGGACTTCCGCTGGACGCAGCACAGGAAGTCTCAAGCCAAAGGTGGGACATAGAAAAGACCAAAAGTCACCCCAACTCGGTACTTTAAGCTTAAGGTTCTTTGAGGGTCATCTCTATCTCTCTCTCTCTCTCTCTCTCTCTTCCCACCACCGCCTGCGAAACATCCGTGCGTCATCTCAGGCATGAAAAAGATTTCCCCTTTGTCTCCTAATCAACAACGATAGCGGACAATCAACTCGTGGTGGAGAAATTGCAGTCGGTGGACCTGTGTATGGGCGTGGTGGACGGCAGACAGAACATGGAGTCAAGACTGCTAGGTCGAACGCGTCCGCTTCGCGCTCGGTTTAACTTCCGAGTAATCCAAAACAGCTGAACAGATTAATGAATCGCCCTCCTCAAGGGGTTGGGATTCGCTCGCACATAGTTACCCTCAACTCGAGTTCAATAAGCTTTGGATGCATGCATTAGCGCTCGGTGTTCCGTTTCCCTTTCCATAGCAGGTGAAGTAATGCGCTTTGCAGGCATGGAGAACACGAACTGCTAGGATACGCAACATCTTTATGATGTAGAACTCGACTTTATTACAATCGTGCAATCGGTCGGAGTCCGAGTGTCACGCCAAGTCGACTTCGCTCGATGGCTCAACTGACAAGATGTCCAATAATTTCCTCATAAATGATGAGTATGAGGGCAGCGCAGACCAGGACGAAGGCATCAGACAGAACCAATAGACGAGGAAACTAATTGCAAGCATTAAAGAGCAAAAGCAAGAGAGACCGAAGCCGAGGCATGAACAGTAAAAAACCCAAACATGCAACATGCCAAAATGATAATCCAAAAGCTGCGTTCCCCCCACCCCCAAAACAAATAAAAAAGGAAAAAAGAAGAAGAAAAAAAGGTGATAATTCAGAAGAAAACCTGGCATCTTCTTCTTGATGGGTGAAGACTAAATGGGCAGATGAGACGATAAGATACGCTTATGTCACTCGAGCACCCTTTTCAAAAAGGAAGACAAAAGACTCTTCGACATAACATGTAGACCTCGCCATCTCCAAATTGAGAAGTGAGATTCCGAGAGCAAGATTGGTTCAATATAAATTGATAGATCCTGAGAGAACGAGCCGAAAAGAGCAAAAACTAGGCCAGAATGTGAAGAAAACAGGGCAATTCGAGCTATGGGCTCATCTTCAACATTCATTCCATTGAAATTTCATATTCTTTATACATGGGTGCTAATCCTACTCCTATCCTTAAGAAAAGAAAACCCCAAAAAAGAAAGAAGAAAGACGAAGAGCGAAAACAGAGGACGGCCTATCCTAAAGAAGCTGATCTAAGCTGTAAACTCCACCCCAGCCTCGAGTCACTTGGCTCTCTCCGGATGGCGCTTGAACACGGTTTCCAAATCCGGAGGGTTGAAAAACTCCCTCGCGCCGCTCAGCATGCGACAGCTCGAGGAAGGCGGCCTCCTCTTCCGCGGCGCCGGCGGGCACGGCAGTTTCTCCGGTATCCTCGCCTCCCTGGCCGTCGGGGTCGTGGGGCGCGCCGCCTCCGCGTCGTCGCCCTCACCGCCGTCCCTCGACCTCGCCTTCGTGCTCACGGGCTTCATCGCCTTGACCACGACGCCGGAGACGACCCACTTCTTGATTTCCGATTCCGACGAATTACCGTCCACCTGCGGCTTCTTCGACACCCCCATTTCGCGCCCAAAAGAAAAAACAAGCGACGCGAGACGCTGCGCCCTGGGACGGTGCGAAAGTCGGGTTCTTTTCCCCGTTTGAGTCGAGGGAATCGAAGGATGAGGGGCAAAACGGCGATGGGTGACGGAGAACGAAGACGAAAGAGAGGATCTTCGTTCGGAGGAGACAGGTTGAATGGGGAATGGAGATGGATTCTTGGGTTGAAAAAACATAAATTTTTGAGAAAAGGAGCAACTTTTTATAACGACGATGATTCTCTAGGTTTGAAGGCGTGAAGAGGAAGCTCTCGAATCCCAAATACGACCATAGAAAGAGAGAGAGAGAGAGAGAGAGTTGAAGAGGCGGCTGCCCGGGAATTTGCGGGCTGCGAAATTTTGGCGCCAAAATCTCTTTGGTTTACCCTAGCAACGGCTCTATTTCCCGCCATCTTTTCGGTTTTTCTTTTCTTCGTGTTTTTTTTTTCCCCCTTCTGGGATTTCCTTAATGGAGAATCTTTCTAACATCAATCAATTATCGACGGATCTGTACAGGATGTTGCCGAAGGCCATGTCCGTTTTTCCAGCGGACCGTGTGGCTCGGCCTAGTGAGGGGCTTCGGGCCCGATTGGTCCCGACCCGACTGTACTAAGCCGTCGTGGTCGGCCAACAAGGTCCAAGGCCGCGCCGGGTTTGACCTCATAACTGGTCCGTCGACGGTGGATAAGCCGGCGGTCTATGATGTGGCCCCGTTTCGGCGAATGATGTTAGGGCCAACGAACCTGCTGATTTTTCCACGATGGGCGAGCTTGAATGGGAGATCTCCTTCTCAAGAAGATCAATCGATCGGTCTTGCTCTGAAAATTCATACCCCTCATAGAAATTGGATTTTAGAGAATAAAATATTTTGAGAGTTAGGTTATCAAAAAAATATATTTTCGAGAGTTACACTTATCCAATACAATAACCGAAGTAACTTTTTATACGTGTCTTCTTTGTTTAGTTAAAAAAACATGTGCTTTTTTTTCCAACCAACTCATAAATCTTAATCGATTACATATTACTTTATCGGTATGGATTTTCAAATTCCTTCAAATGATATGCCTTCTTTTTATGGGTAAATTGTTTCAAATATTGATATCTTAACAAAATGTCTCGACCATCGTTTCAAAATATTAAAATATCGGATCTCAAATAAAATATATATTTTTTATATTTCAAAAGCGAGCAATCTTTGAAATCACATAAATTTTAAGATATGATCGATAACTTTTTAAAGGTACTCACAATTTTTTGATTCCGATGATTTTCTGACGCGGATATTGTAGATAATTCGTTAGTAACATTCCAAACTATTGGTAATATCGCGACCGAGTTGTTATTCATGAGATGTTCCAATTAATACGTTGGATTTTTTTTTTTTTTTTGTAAGATCTCTTTACTCTCTTCTAAGCTCAATAGGACATGATTCGATAATGGTGCGGTAGTGTCCCACTCGAGCACGCCTTACAGCAGAAACAGATTCTGAATTTTCTTGCCGATCACTGGCGCCCAACTCCGCAAAAGAAAGAAAGAAAGAAAGAAGCCTTTATTTTGGAATGATCTCTTCAATTTCTCCATCCAAGAGTATTAGACTTGATCGTCAGATCGACGAATGTTTGATAAACCAATACCATTAGGCTGATTAGGGGTAAACATTGAAATCGGATCGAACTGAGAATTTGACCAATGCCAGTTAATTCTAAACGGCTTTTGGTTCCTAAAATTTAGAACCAGTGACAATCGGTCCGGTTCCCGATTTTCGGGATGAATCGATCCACTCATATTAAATCAATACCTTCTTTTTATTATCAAAATAATGGATGAACATGGATCTACGGTAAAATCGAGAACCAATGAACCGTGATTTTGTGTTTTGAGTTTTTTATCGTTTATTTTGTTTAACATGTTGGCATTTTGAAGGTTAGTTCTATTGACAAGTGAGTGTTGTTGTGTTTACAATCGTATTGTTTTAATTTAAAATAAGAAGAAGAAGAAGAAAAAAGATCGAAACAAAACAAAAAAGGTCCATTCACAAGCATGGCATGGAATCGATTGATGGGATAGGTTTCACATTTTAGAATACGGAGAGTAGATTCTAAACTACAAAACTAGAGAATCAGTCCAAACGGGATAATTTAAAAGTTCCAGATAGAATGCAGACCAATCTTGATCTCTAGCTCAAAATTAGAGAAAGGGACGAAATCAACTTCATTAGCACGTTTGCACTTTCAAGAGTTCAAAAACAACGTGCTTTTCGAACCCCTTGTCCAATTCCGGTGTTCCACTATGAAAAAGGATCATTTGCAGTACTGCAAAGTACTGCAAGCAATCCGAATCCCTCCACTATTTGCGGGATAATAGGAAAAAAGAGAAAGAAAAGAGTAATGCCAATTTAAGATTAAGCGGACCAATTCATGATTACACACATTAGGAATTGAAATTCCTAGTTTGGTTGCCCATTTTAGTTTTAGAGTAGTAACCAACTCATTCTTGAATCAATCATTATTATCATCTATTACAAGGATTCGTGTTGGGTGAACAATTTAGGACCGATGAAATGAGGTCATGTGTTTTGAACTTTTCATTGTTTGTTTTGTTTTGCACACCCATCATTTTATGAATCATTTTTTATCGACAAGTGTGGATTTTTTTTATTGCCGTGTTCACTTTTAGGTCGTTTTAACAAAAAATCGAAACACGAAAAAAAAGGTCGGTTCTTTAGTAGAGCCCAAAAACCAATTGTCAAGGTAGGTTCCAAGTTTTAGGTTACACAAATTAGGTTCCAAACCCAAAAAATAAGGGAATTGGTTCTAACATGATAAGTTCGATGTTATAAAAAATATTATTTTGAATGCCTCGTTCAATTTTAATGTCCCTCTCCTTGCGGAGGACTAGGAAATAAAAAAAGAAGAGAGAAAAAAATCGCGCCTATTCCATCATTAAGGGGGTCGGTTCCTAATTTTGCAAACACGAAACTGACCTTTCTAGTCAGGTTGCTAATTCCGATTCCGAGATAGTAATCGGCTCGCTCTAAACCAACCACCACTGTCATCGACGACATGGACTAATTTGGGTAAATGACAGTGAATACATCGTGACAAACCTGATGATTTTTCAAAATGGCCTGACTCGAACGAGAGACATATTTTCTTAGGCTCAAATCAATCTCGAGAGGGCTTGCTCATCTATCTTCGTTGTTTGGTCAGAAAGTATACAGTTTATTTTTTTTTTTTATGACCGATGAATATATCTTAATTGACTAGGCGAACATTTTTCACAAATGAATTTGAGGCACCAGGAATTTTCTCGAATGGCCGATAGTTTTTAAGAGGCAATCGTGATTAGTCAACTCTTTGTAATAAAATTTTCAAGGCGTGGCGCGCCGCACGACCACACCGTCAAAACCGAAATGATTTTTGAAGTTTCCCGCCAGTCGCTCGCGCCCAGCTCCGAACGATCTTCTTCAATGTCGCCCAGTTCAGGGAAAGAAAGAAAGAAAGAAAGAAAGAAAGCCAAGGGCGATCCCTCGATCCGATCGACGCACGCTTGCTCCCTTCGTCCTCCGCCGTTCTTCCGCCTCCCGCCGATGGAGGTCCGAAGCTCGTCCAGATCTTTCTTCCACGGCATCAGATCCAGGGAGCTCACCGGTTTCAGAGGTATGTCTGCGTGCGTGCGTGCGTGCGCGTGTCTCGAAATTGTGCGGCGGTTAGCTCACGCTGAGCTGTGATGTTCTCAGTTCGGAAGCGGCCGTACGTCGCCGACTCGACGGCCTTCGTGAGCGAGGTCGGAGCGGTCGCGGTCGAGCACCACGGTGACGAGACGCCCCCCTTGGCCCTTTCGTTTTGCCAGGTTCGCTCTTTAAGAAATCGCTCGCTTCGATCTTGTGGATTTCAGCTACGGCTTCAGTAGGTTTGAATTCCTTTTCTTCGCGCTTTTTACTCAGACGAGCAAGTACTCGTACATTCTTGCTGTATCCGACGAGGACGGATACGTGAGCTTGGTCAATACTCGCCTGAAGTTTTCGCCCTCGACATCTTGCCGAGAAAATGCAGGTGAAGCAGTTGATGAACATTTTCTTGCCCTCTCAGTACGTTTCTTATTGTTGTATTCACCTAAAAGCTCACTCCTTTGTGGATCGCCCCACTTGTAGATAAAGCTAGAATTGGCGATTGGGTCGCTCATCAGAATGCCATATTCGATGTATGCTGGATCAAGGTGCTCGCCCAGCCTTTGTTTCTCCTGTTACTTTTACCTGTATTGAGTTATAATCTGTTTAAATTAATCTTTGTACAAAATTACGAGCTCTTATTTCCGTTTACTACCCGTATGCTCTGCTTAAATCGGAAGCTTCAATAGGTGAGGAAAGCAACTCTGTGCTAGGCAAATTAATGCTGTACCTGATGTCTGCTTTTCTATGACTGCTGAGCTTGAAAACTGAAACATAAGATTAGGCCGTTAGTTGAAGGGTTGACCTCGTTCTATGGGATGGCCAGAAGTAGGAAGTAATATCTCTCTATTTGTACGACTGTCGCAATACTGTAAAAGAAAGACTTGGCTTTTACTACCAATATCCTCGTTGTCCCTTTCTCTTGATCAGTATTGATGATTTTTTCTGTCTCCAATTCTCTCGCAGGAAGATACCAAAATACTAACCGCTTCAGGGGATCAAACTGTAAGTTTGAGATTTTCTCAGAAGCCATTTGATAATTTGATTCGATTAGTTCTGAACTGACTCCTACTGAATGCAAAATAATTAATGGAAATGTCTTACTTAGCAGATGGACTTTCCCAAAATCGGTCCAAAATCAGAATTTGCATAGCGTGTGGATGTGTCTTGTGCGTATATTCAGCATGGGACAGTTTTTGAAGATGCTGCATTCTGAATGACTTCCTTCCATAGATAAAAATTTTTGGCTTTTCACTTGTTAACCATCGCAAATATATCGCTGTGTTTCATTTGTATAATTTTGTCTTCCCAACTCTCCTCTCTTCCTATTGAAAAGCCAATACTATAACCCTGATTCTTCAAATGCTGATGAAGCGAGAGAGATAGCCAATGGTCACGGCGAGGTTGATTTTGTCCTCCTTTAGTATGCATGGCAAATGATCTCCTGGCTTCTGTGCTTTCCTTTTCCTTCTTTGGCTCAAGTCAATAGCACTAGTAAATTAGTTCTATCTTATGTATGTGTGCTTAGAAATCGTTGTGATGAGCAATATGGGATAAGATTGATTGTGATATTTTTAGACAGTTGCACCTCTGGCTTTTCCACTCCTACTTATTGAAATAAGTACATAACCCACATTATCCATCCTCAAGCCAATGTTTTACTGAATTCTTAATAAATTGTGCAAATTCAATCCCAGAGCAGATTCAGCACTTTTTTTTTGTTCTCCTTTTTTATCACCAATTGGACTCAAGTACTGGAAGGTTAGAGAAATAGACAATTAACAAAGATGAAAAGCATACTCCTCAGTAGAGAGTTAAGCATCGACAAGACTATTTATTCTTACTGATAGAGTCACAAATGGGAGTCTGTTGGCTCAATATTACACAGCCTGTTCAGTTCAACTCATTAATTGATTCTAGAGGATACACTCAAGTATCTCCCTTCGGTATGTGCAGATAAGACTGTGGGATGTACAAAGAAAGACATCCAGTGGCGTGCTGATGGGTCATACAGGAAGTGTGAAATCTCTATGTTCACATCCAACCAATTCAGGTAGCCTTTTAGATCTCATTTCCTGTTTTGAAGAATATAAATATTTTTTCACCATACTAATGCTCTAGATTATAACAGATCTTGTTGTCTCTGGATCGAGAGATGGATCCTTTGCCATATGGGACTTGAGGTGCAAGTGCAATACTAGAAATAGGCAGGGAGAATTCTGCATAGGGTAAATTCATATTTTGTCACTCTATAACCATACAAGACGGGTACATGAGAAAAGTGAACTTTATAATCCTCGTTCAACTCACTGTATTCATCACTTCCTTTATTCAGTCCAACTTACATGGTCAAGGGAGCTCATCCATCGCCTCGAAACAAGTGGGTCAGGCGTGGCAGGGTATGCTCCTATTCAAGTGCTTATGGTCCAATATCCTGTATGAATTTGTGATGCCATTTGGTGTGTCACAGGCTGCTTCAACGAGTACTACAGCAGTTCTTTATCTGAAAGATGAAGTTTCTATTGCAACTGCTGGTGCAGTGGACAGGTAAGGGAGTTTTGTAGCATGGCATCAAATATATCTTCCCCTTAGCAGCTAGAGTGATGACTTGATTTTTTAATTTTCCTACAGCACTGTAAAATTTTGGGACATGAGAAATCTAAAAGCTCAAATTACGCAGACTTGCCCCGACACCAAGTCAACTACTGAAAAGGTTAGTCCCCATGAAGCCGTAAGAAAAGAATATCATTTCTTTTTTTGCTGAAGGAGAACAAAAAATCAGGTTGACAAGTCTCGTTCACCTCATGGAAAGCATTAATGACCTAAATATCCTCTGAAGTTTAAATTCATTAGAATTATCAAAGTCGGCATATGATAGATAATCACTCTCTTTCTGCATCAGGTTGGAAGATTACATGGTGTATCTAGCCTATCGCAAGATTCGAGCGGAGTATTTCTTTCAGCATCATGCATGGACAATAGGTATCTCTCAATTTCTATATCCGATGCTTTTTAATTTCATCAGCCTCCATCTTGAGAATTTGATACTAAGTGGAATTGGCCACATTACCCATCATAGCTCGAGTCTACTAAATGGAAGGATTTTCTATATCCAGATTCTCCCTTCGGTATCTGTTTTTCTACACCATCTTAACTAGGTCTCTTCCCCCTTTGCCAACAGAATATACTTGTATAACATACTTCAGCTAGAAAAGGGTCCCATGGCATCTTTTTCAGGCTGCCGAATAGAATCATTTTATGTGAAGGTAAGAAGAGAATGTCATGAAACTACCCTTTCTATTACTGCAAATATATCAAGGGTTATGCAGCTTACTTTGCTTGCCCTTCGACAGTCCAAAATCAGTCCAGATGCGTCTCACCTACTCAGTGGCTCAAGTGATGGAACTGGCTACATCTGGCAGGTCCATCTCCAGCAAAAATTTGCGTTCATGTTTCAGTTTATCTTATTCTTACGACTGAGTTCCATTCCAGATGAACAACCCTGATGCAGCCCCCATTACTTTGAATAGTCATGATGGAGAAGTCTCAGCAGTCGCTTGGTATGTATCTCTTAGTCACATTCAGTTGGAAACCAAATTCTGCAATTTACTCACAAGTCGTTTTTTATTCGCGAACCTTCCTCGGCAGGTCTCCACATGAAGCAGGAAAGTTAGCAACTTGTTCCGATGATTACATGGTAAGCAAAAACTGTGAACAAGCAGAATCCTTGTATATATTTAACAGATACTTTTGCCGTATGGTATGTTTGTCCTGCTTTGCTGAAGTTTATATAATTTGGTTTAAATGGACAAAACTCAACCAAGTCAAATGTGGATTGCTTCTTCTTCTTTTTTTTTTTTTTCAAGGAATTTTTTTTAAATACAAACTGAACTGAACGAGATCGTTTCAATTCTGTTTGCCTTTGTAATTTGAACTGCAAAATGTACTTATAATATAAGTCAGTATATGATTTTCCAGTCCGTAGTGCATTTTCTTGATTTGGTTCACAATAGAGGGAACTTTTATGAACTGAAATAGAAATAATTTTTTCCGATTTGAATCGCGTGATGAAAACAATTTTTAGGTCGCAAGGAATAAATGACATTTACATGTCCTCACTTTTAGAACTTTACAACTGTCAGGTTCGTGCGTGGAACATTGAAAATAAATGTTGCTCAACCTCAAGATCACCATCGGCCATTCGAAAGCGAGTGATGGCAATCCCGACAGGAGAGTGTAAAAGGCTATTGATGACTGGAGACACAGAACAGGTCACTAAAGATCCTGTTCCGTCTGCTTCAGAAGAAGAATCACAGCACATAAATTTCAGAAGCTCAATCACCCCACCGAAGATCAGCACTCCTGAAGCAACGAAGAAAAACTACGCTTCATGTTCACATTATCTAGAGAACTATGAGAAAACACCCGAAGCTACTTCAAAGAGCCCCTCTTCTGTGCTAAATCCTCCATCATCTGTGAAAAGAACTATTCGCGATTACTTTGTAGCGCCTTCATAAAAACTGTTGACCCCGTTTTCTAGATTAAATTTTGGTATTATCTTCTGTAAAGCATGAAGAGTGTGTAAAAGAGAATTCATAGCGGCTGTCAGGGGATAGTGGATAGAAAATGTAGATAGCCGATTTACATAATATGGTTGACCCAGATCCTTTTCATCCATTAAGGCATCCTTGTTTTGCATTAAGTATAAGAATTTGCTTCATTCGATTCTTATAAGATGCCCGGAGGACTTTCGGTCATGTATAAAACTTAATGCTTTTACGCGCGTTCTTTCTGGGAAGATTGACGTTTGTGCAATTTTCGTCTAAGATGACCGAGGCGATTCACTAGGATTTGTCACGTTGCAGGAAAAGGACAATCATGGATACGAGACCACGCTCATATGCCTATCATTTCAAACTTCTCGCCTCACTGGAAGGACATTTTGCCTTTTAATAACAGTGAGGTGTATCAGAACCTAGCTGTAGTTTGTCAGTATGTGACTCTATGAACACAAGGACACTGGACGGGGACGGTACCAAAGAGAAAACAACAAACCTAAAACTGTCTACTGCAATCAGAGCAAGCCGTGCCTGAACGTAATCAGGCCGAATAGGCCCAGCCCACATTCATTAGCTTCAGTGAAATGGCTCTCTTTTCAGAGTCTCTCAACTTTGGATTTTCTTGAAACTTGAGGACCAAAAGGAGTGATGATGGACGGGCGTCTCAATCTCCATGCTCTACAGGTTTACAGATACGGCGGTCTGCCATGATGTGAAGGAGGCCTTCATCTTTTTCTCTCCTTTGTTGACTTCCATGACCCGAAGAAAAGGAAAGAAAAAAGGCAAGAAGTATGCACACGAGAGGGAGCTGGGTTCACCTCTCTGACAGGAACCGTAGATGTCCCGATGCAGGATCTCCTTGTTGACAATGGGCTAATTGCAAGAGAGCTTTTATTCCCTCTCTAGCATCCTCCACACACATAAAGTCAATTGAATATAGGCCGCTCCCCTGTGATGTCCGGAGTTGGGCTGGAGCTGAGAAAACATATGCAGAAATTCTGCCAATTTTCCTTTTTTCATGCAATGAATTCCAGTAATATCGACCAGCTACAGAGTATCAGAATGGCCTATTGCACAACCTCATGCAAATGTAGGAAGCTAAGCGCCGGAAAAAAACAAAAAACATTGATCGATGAGAGTAGGAAAACCTCGTATAAAGAGCACCGCCGATTAATCTAAAATGCGAAGATTCATAAGTTAAGGCGTGGTCGAATCCTTTGCTTACGCGCATAATCCTGAATATAATAAGGTAGTTCTGAATATTAATGAAGGGAAAAAAACCATAAAAAACCCTAAACTAAACCCTCTATGACACATTTACCCTAATTTTTTTGTGTCACAAAAACCCTAAATTTATGGTCGTGTGACACATTTACTCTGAATTTTATTTATTGTGTCATTAAAAATCCTGAACATATACTCCTGTAATATATTTACCTCAAACTTATATTATTACGACACATCTACCATAGATTTTTTTTTTCTCTTTTCTTTGTCACCAGATTTGGTTGGCGAGCTGCGGTCAGCGTCGGCGAGCGTTGCCAGAGCTCACTAGCTGCTAGGTGAGGGCCGTGAAGCCCTTGTCAATGGTCAGTTGGGGCCCGGTGGGACTGCCCTCGCCCAAACCGGGGTTTCGCCCGTGGCTGCGAAGGGCCGGGTGAGGGCTGTGAGCCCCAGCTGACTGCCGACAAGGGCTTTGTGGCCCTTGCCTAGCAACTGGTGAGCTCCGGCGACGCTCGCCAGCCAAATTCGGTTAAAAAAATGAGAAATTTTATTTAGGGTAAATGTGTCATAAGAATATAAGTTTAGGGTTTTTGTGTCACAAAAAAGATTGGAGATAAATGCGTCACAAGAGTACAAATTCATGATTTTTGATGACACGATAAACGGTTAGGGCAAATGTGTTACACGACCATAAATTTAGGGTTTTTTTGTGAGACAAAAAATGTTTAGGGTAAATGTGTCACAGAGAGTATAGTTTAGAGTTTTTTTTATGGTATTTTCTTTTTAATGAATGAAAAAATTTCCTTTTCTCAATTGAACTGACAGCGTGAGGCTCTAAGGGCAGGAATAAGAGATACATGTGGACCCAAAGATCTTGATCTGGCCCCATAAGATAGGCCAGTGTAGTTTAAGGCAAAGGCTAAATGATGCCTGAGTTCAATCAAGTTTCTTTTAAGAGCAGTGTCATTGTGTGTTTGGTAGCAATCATCCTGCTTTTAGGAAGTAAACAATTGTAGGGTAGCGTACTAGGAACACTTGCATTATGTTAGTTTCTTATAATAATCCGGCGTGCATGCATATTTAACGCACGGCAAGGGGACCAATAGATACTTCCTAAGGGCTTTTACACGTGTGACACTCACTATACTCAATAGTAGCTCCGTGACTCATTTTAAGTCTAACATCATAGGACGATATTACATAGATTCGAATAAAGATGATGTGAACGGCAAAAACCAATTTGGATAGGAGAATGTTTGGAATTAAACCTAAATTTTGTCTCGTCTCTTCCTAATAAAACCTCCCCTCCCAAATGAAAGAAGCCCGGCATATGTCAAATAAACTCAAATGGTAAAACGAGTTCGAACGCATTAAATATGGTGAACTTGTATGAATATATACATATACTCAAGGCTACATGATTTTATGAATTAATTTTGCAAACTAAAGTCTTCCAACCATTGTCATTTAGAAAAGAACAGTGGCATGATGTCCAGTGTATGCATACGCATTTAAAATGGCATCGTAGCTATCACCAACCAATAATTAAGTCCCCAATCATTAGGGCAGCTTTTTGTTGGACTTAATTAAGTTATTGCTCCCCTTTATCTCCATATCGCCACTATCTTTGATTGGCGAGGTTGCATTCTCATTGAAGGAATAACAAAGAGTTGTTGCTTCTCTGGCTGAAACGTTCCATGAAAGTTCCATCTTATTTTTGTGGCGAAGGAGGTCGTAGATGCCCTAGAAAGATAAACAATGAAGTTTTTGGATCACTTTGAAGTCATATGAAGGCACTTGTCTCTAATTGGAAGGCCAAGGAAAGCAAATTCATGTACCTTGGTGGGGCAAAACTCAAGGGGTATCTATAATCCATCATGTGCACCCTCAAATCGATCCATCATGAACACATGCCAACTTATTGTCATAATGATCTACCATTGGAGAGTTAACATATTTTTGTTTAAGGAAGAAAAAGGTCATCTAAAAAAATATAATCTTGCACTTATTGAAATTTCTCACCAATCTTATTAGCTAGATAAATAGGAGAGCCAATACTTTAGTGTAGGTAGTCTGCTATAGAATTATTTGTACTTAGTGGTGTGGCAAATTTGCGCTGTACTCCTTATTTTCCCATACATGAGCCATATCTTCTTTATACATTAAAGATGGAAAAATTATTCAAAAAGCCATAAACCTGTTGTACTTTTGTCAATTAAGTTCTAAACTTTTTAATTGTACTAATTGAGTTCTTAAAATTTCCACGTTTTGTTGATCGAGTCCATCTGGCCAATTTTGGTCGGGATTCATTGATGTAAACGCTAGTCTTCTTATGTGACTCGGTCCGTGCTAATGTGTACAGTTTTCCGCCAATATTTTAATTCATTATCCAAAATCATCCACACCATGAAGGACAACTTGTGTCCATGTTCGAGATGCCAAAGTTATCGGATGGACTCAGTTGGTAAAATGTGAAATTTTTTAAAAAATTTTATTAGTAAAATCAAAATGTTTATGGTCGTATTAGTAAAAGTGCAATGAGTTTAAGACTCCGTGGACAATTTTCCCCACTTAAATAAAGCTCATTGGTCTTATTTTAACATATTAACCCAATCCTAGTCTATTCATAGTACAAATATATAGGAGGTAATGGTAGCTTGTAGTTAACCTAGTAGACATGTGCCTTATTCATCAGTTCACTCGATCTATTACCTTGCATTGTCACAACCCGCCACTCGCAAAATGCATATCAATCAGCCATCTGTCTCATGTGGAGTTCTGTGACGATCTCCCAGGAGAATTCACTCAACTCTAAACCACTTTAAGAGAATGCCAAAGTCCGACTCCCAATACATAAGTTATTCGAATATTAGTATGACCAACCTACACTCTTTGTGGGAGCATGTTAACTTGTGTGCGTAACTGGTGCAGATTCAAGCGTTATGCAAAAGGGGCCAAATTTATCTGCTCTTTTGGCCATCGGTTGGGGACCAAGTCGACAGCTGGTTTATAGGGCAGTGTAGGTAAATGCATAGCAGAATCATCTTTTGATGATTTGTATACGTGTCGGTCATTATATGATCGTGAGCAAGCATCTTCAATCTTTGATTGATGATTGAAGGGGATTTTCAAAAGCTTCAAGAAAAGGCCTTCCCAAAACGCACGCCGATCACATATCCCTTTTACTGCTTTCCATATACAATTTACTGGCTTTTTCCCTCCAACTTATTCCGCAAATACAAAAACTCTAATTTGACCATGAAAAAAGGAAGTCTAATATAAATCTTGAAATCGTTTCAACAAGCCTTCGGCTTTGAATTCAACAAGATTCTCTCTCTCTCTCTCTCTCTCTCTCTCTCACACACACACACACACTCTTAAGCATGCATATGTTGAACCTTCAAAAAACTTGGTCTGACCAAGTTTTCTTCTCGGTCGGACAATCATTTCGAATACGTGCAAAGTGACACGAAACAAAGAAACAAAAATGGGGAGACCCAGTGGAATCTGAAGAGACTACGAGGGAGTGTGAGAGTGACTCCAAGACTGCATTAGCGTTCAGGGCATTCTCGTGGCCACTGCTCTAAGCCTACTTTGTCTGCACTACACTCCAATGACCCACGCTCAGACACTGCGCTGTTCAACTGAAATCCAATAGCACACAGCTTGACTGTAGCGAGACACAATCATTCATGCTAACTGATTGAGAAAAATTGCAGACTGCAGAGGCTGATGAGGACAGGATGCTTGCCGCTGCTGTTTTTTTATTAAAGTTATTTACATTTTTTGGTTTCTTTAGATAAATGGATGGATGATAGGCATCTATCTATCACCAGACAAATAATTTTCCCAGATACAGGTAGAGTGTCATAATCACTTTTCACTTTAAAGGATGTGTCAAACTTTATGGTTAAGCGTTTCATTTGATTTTCTCTTCGATGTTTTAATCAACGCATCTGCAGAATTGAAGGCATAGTCGAATGGTTGCTAAGTAATTCCTGATTGCTAATGCAATTAGTAGTCAACATACTTTAGCCTAGCTTCTCTTATTGAGAACCTTGATGTCATGCCGACTTGATGGTGGTCATTCCTCATTACAAACAATATCTAGCTTTAAGTGATGACTTCAAAATTCTGCAAGTGGTATATGTGACATCAAAGTGAAACTCACGATAGACATTTTTTGCTGATCAATTGGGTTGAGGTCCCTTTTGATCAAGAGCGAGGGACAAGCAAAGAGTATGCTTGCTCGTTGACTTCCGTCTCACAAGTATCTGCTTAAGTCAAGCTGTTTAATAACTTAGAATGTTAATTACTAGTACTTAGAGAGTTAGCAACTAGTGTTTGTAGATACTATTTCATATAGTTCAGCTAATGTCTTGAGATAGCTATAGACAAACAATGTTCATTTCATATATTAGCGGAATATATATGATGAAGTAATCTATTCAAAGAAAAAATGAATCACATAAATACTTGCAAATGTATGCTTAATAAATATATGTTATAGCTGGTGAAGTATCACCATCACATCTATAACAGAAATAAAATATATACAGGCATGAGTGTGAAGCAAGTGATAGGGTAAGGAAAGTTTCAAGTCCATTCGCCAGAGGTTACTGGACAATGAACATTGATAATTAAAATGCGGAGTGTCATAGTCAATACTTTTTTTCTTTCCGGCGTATATTCCTTGACGACAAATGCTATAGATGTTATGATTATCTTAGAAAATTTGTTCATTAAGTGATAAGAGAAACTTACGTAACTGGGTATTCAAATGAATTGGCTGTATCTGAAAATTTTCGAAAATCTATCACGCTTCTTAATAAAATAAAGTCTTGTAAATCATTATAAGTTTTGGAATTCATTACAGTTTGTGTTTTTGCTTTACAAATTCTCTCCTCGAAACCCATTCACTACATACCCTTTTGTTCTGCACGCTTTTTCCCTCTCTCTCTCTCTCTCTCTCTCTCTCTCCACTCCCTACCTTTTGTTAAAACTGTTCTTTTTGCAGATCTGTCTGTCTCCTTCTGCAACCAAATAGGGTTTCTTTCCCCTCATCCTCATTGAACTCTCACAGTCATATCCTCTCTGCCATAATTGATTCAAGGAATACGTAAAATTCCACCCCCCGCATGTTTCAGTGGTCCTGTGACATATTCTCGTTCATCCTCGGAAGGATCAAATAGCAGATCCTGAAAGAGCTCACTCAAAGAGAGGAAGGGAGGGAGAGAGATAGAGCAAAAAAGAAAAGGTAATGGTTATTACGTTGCTTTTTTTCTTTTTCATCCTTGACCATGAAAAAAACCCTAGAGATGGAACAGGTGAGCTACGATTCTATCTCTCATCTTCTCATGTTTGAGCTTATATGTCTCAATAATACCATGATGGACATGATATTTTTTTATCAGACTATGCTTAAGATGGTGAATTCCTACTGAGATTATTTTCCATGATGCAGTATTTTGCAAAATGAATTTTCTTGAAGTAAGTAGAGAAACAGAAATGATTTGGAGGAACAATGATTGGCGCCTTCTAGTTTTAGTTCTTGGGGAGGGAGATAGTGGAGAGGGAGGGAGGGAAGGGGGGGAGGGGCGAGGAGGGTGGACAGAGTTTGCAAGGAAAGTCTTCGAAGTCTGGATCTTCACGGATTTGTCGTTCACATAGATATTCTTTTGATGATAAAAAATGGCTAAAAAGTCACACCCTGTACGTTCAATTTCAAGGAAGACAAGGTAGCAGGTGGAGAGAGAGAGAGAGAGAGAGAGAGAGAGAGAGAGAGAGAGAGAGAGAGAGAGAGGAAGTTGCAGAGAAGAAGGTGCAATTCAGCACTTATACAATGAATGATGCAAGATCCTATTGATATAAAAACATGTATCTGATTTGGTGTAAGTTAAAAAAACTGGCTTGATCAAACCTTTAAATATATGATAAGATGGTTAACAATTTATTCATGGGTGCCGAGTTTTATATCAAAAAATTTGTAAGGCACAGATTAACAAAACCAGGCTTTCCAAATGCTCCAGATCGTCATGCAAGTGTCCTCTTTTTTAAAAGTAAAGATAAGGTTGCAGTCCGTTCTATTTTTCACAATTCACATGGATCTAACGTGCTTCTGTTTGTTTCTATCTTGGCATTCTTGTATATTATGACTGTGTAGATATGTTTCTTACAAGCAGTGAACTATTGGACACAATTTTTGTCTGTTTTCAACATGTCAATTCATGGACTATGACTAAACACAAGTATTCTCAAATAACAACCAATTCACACACGCACAGGTTTTGTTCATGAACCTAGGAATGACTTCTATGTGTCTCGATTTCTTGTCAATACGAGCATGTACTTAAAATCATCCACAAAAGGAAGATTCCAAAAGTGTGGTCTTTTTTCGCAGTGCCTAGTTAGTCTATTGTATATGGCTTCATCGTCCGGTTACTCCAGCTGTCCCTGCGCTGCTTGCAAGTTCTTGAGGAGAAAGTGCCTACCCGATTGCATCTTCGCTCCCTACTTCCCTCCCGAGGAGCCCCAGAAGTTCGCCAACGTCCACAAGATATTCGGGGCGAGCAATGTGAGCAAGCTCCTCAATGAGGTCCTCCCCCACCAGAGAGAGGACACTGTCAATTCCCTCGCCTACGAGGCCGAGGCGAGGCTCAAAGACCCAGTTTACGGGTGTGTGGGGGCGATATCGGTGCTCCAAAGGCAGGTCATCAAGCTCCAAAAGGAGTTGGAAGCGACGAACGCTGATCTCATCCGGTACACCTGTCGCGAGATACCGAGCGGGCTGTCTAGGCCAGTGCATCATCGCAGGAGGAATAATAACAAGAACAATACGGTTCAAGTTTATGGAGATGGTGGTTTCGATCAGAACTGTGGAGGCTATTATCATCCTCATGCATGGAGTAGTGGCCATGCTGGAGATGGCCAAGAGGGAGGTGAAGGAGGTATCTGACGCAAATTGTGCATAGGACCGGAGATCGATTGGCGTTTTTAGCCAGGTTCCCATGAAAGTAGATAAGATCAGGATTAGCTGTGGCAATAAATGATCATCATGTACTCTTTTGTCATGAATCATATGCATGACATCTCCTCCATGTGCAGATGGGGTCAAATCTCTCTTGCTGTTGCCAGATTGGAAGAAGCTAGCAAGGGTTCAATGCACTAATAAAAATTTTCTGCTAAAGCTATGTGCCTCCAACTTTATGAAGAATGATTAGCGTAAATTCCATAGGGTTTCAATTAGAAAGCATAAAGATTCAAGATATTAGAGTTAATTCTGCTCTATTTGGAGTTCATGGCTTCTTCCTTGCTAGGCTGATGATATGATGATGATTTATTGTTCCTTCTTTTTCTCCATAAGCACATCGCCCACGAAACCTCAAGAGATATACTGAATCATTCACATGTTTCTCCGGGGAATTTATGACCACTCACTTGAAGTGGCACAAAAGGAGAGCCAGACCAAGAAAGTTACATAACGGAAATAATTGTTTGATAGCGATAAACACCTGCGAACTTCGCTAATTATGTAGAAGCGAACCGGAAAGAGCGGCTTATCACCCTTAGTCAGAATTAGTCGGATTCTTAAAGATCTTGAACCCTTGTCTTGTTCCTACAAAACGCCGCACGATCCTCTTTTTTGATCTTCTACTCATCGACTGTGCATGGGATCGATTCGGAAAGCGAATCTTAAGCGATTCAGAAAGCGAAGCTTACACAACATGAAAAGATTCACAAGCCAGAAATGGGCTTTATATCTTATATAAGTATGTGAACTGTTTTTATACAGGTTAGAGATTGGCTGGATGCTTTCGGCAGGACGGATGATGTCCACTCCTACAGTCTTACGTTACTGTTCCGTATCTTTTTGGCAAAAAACTGAACAGTTGATTGGACGGTGGACTATTTAAAGAATTGGGAACGATCTTACCTGAAACCCTTTTTAAAGACTGATTACGCCAAATCAAAGCTAGTCACGAGACAGTCGAGAATGATTGTGAGGCTTTCATTAGATTCCACGAGAGATATGGACTCGACATTGTTTGTTCTTGTGCCGTGATTGATTTGATCTAATTGTTAGCATTATGGGCAATTTGCCATGTTTATTCATCCCTTTTAAGTATGCACCCAGAAAACAGTAATTCTGATGAATCATCCGGATAGAAGGGTACCTCTTTAGGCATGCCATTCATCTCCCAAAAATCATGAGAGTATCACAGTTGCAATATTTGGTAAACAAGCTCATTTATTTTTTGAGTGATAGGAGGCGGGGGCATGGAGATAACGTTGCAAGCCTCATGAACCGATTAGTCTAAACTTTTGATTTGTGCAGACCATGTCGACGTGAAATCATAATTATTGAGATTCAAACGAATGTCTTCTACTCGCCGAATTATAAGTTGGTTCGTTCAAAGATATATTTTCTTATCGATCTAGACACACACATGCAAAGCAAATCACAAGCACATAGTTATCCAAATGCTTAACTCATATGTAAGCAGGGAACCATGCCGGTGGGTTATCAACTCATATGTAGGGTGGGTTGATGCTACTAGTTCCCCTTTAGGCAGCTGGCTAGTTACGGTTGTGCCCCCCGGATTTGTAAGAACAATAATAATTGAAAAAAGAGCCAAATTCAAAGTAAACCTTTGAAGGGTTAAAAGAGACTTCTATTCTTCCCTTTTTTTTCTTTTGGGTAAAATCACGGGCAGTTCTCATGATAACTCGAAACGCAAGCGTGTCGAATGCAAATGTCAATCGACGAGACAACCTATTAAGCATGGTTTCTAGGTTTGAATAGGGAGAACCCACTCGTTAGGACGAAATTATCATTATTACTTCAGTGACCTAAGAAGCAAAGAGAGCATTTCGTGGTCTCTGTCTTCCATCGGTTCGGGTACAAAGCGTGCGCGAGGAACAATCCACGAGTCATCGTCAAAGACCAAAAGCGGCGAAAAGACAAGAAAAAGGGAGCGGGCGATGCGTGTCCGAAGCCACGCCCGTCTACGCGTCTAGTCATGGGCCATTTACAAACCGACCAAAGTATCAAGTGACTGATTTGATGGATTGGACGTCTACCCATGTCCGGCCCGACGCACATGAGCAGGCCCAAATTCATTTCGTGCGAAAGGGTAAACGACTAAATATTTGCTGTAATGTACAATATCAAACTGAACTAGAGATTTATCCAATGCGATTTATAAAGTTTAACATTGTCTCCAATGTATAATAGTAATATGGTCTGAATTCTATCCACGAATCCCTATAATTAAATCTATTCAATCTCACCCTTTAGCTTTCTTTTAATACGTATACAATCTAGGGAAATCATATTTAATGTTAGTTCCTAGAAAACAGAGATTTTGGCCAAAACAAAGTCGCTCTTCGTTCGTCCTCCTTAAATCTACGAATGACAATGTGAAACTTTAAATCTTAAATCTTGAGGATCAAGTCCGCTCACCGCTAAAGGTGACCCGACTTAATTACTGGCCGAAACACAACGGAAGCCGACTCATAAACGATTGGTCTCTTGGTTGTTTCTTCTCGAAGTTGATTAGGCTCGTCGTTAAAATGCCAAAGACCGCTTATCAGCTGAAAGATTAAGAGTAGATTAATTCACTAATCTCAACACGCAACGCACGAGACGGTAGTACATGATACATCGGAAAGAACCAAGACCAACGACAAGTAACGACGACAAACGTTAATTAAAGACGTGACGAGGTAACTACAAGGTCGGAACCCCCCTCGAAATATAAACTTGCATGCAAATTCCAAAATGACTACTACATACAAAAGAAAAGCGCTTCCTTATTCTCCCCTTCTTCATGATTACATTTGAACCTTTACATGCATCCCCTGAGCACCTCCTGAACTGATCGCTCGTTAGACCCCATCATGCACACTCCCTAGTCGCTCCCTCGCTTCTCGCTGAACTCTCGATCGGACCCTCGTTTTCTTCAAGTCCTCCCTCCACCTCCTCCGCCGCGCTCACCCCCGCGGTCGCCGGCAATTTCTTGGGCCTTGCCCTGCACCTGCTGGCCCACCTCCTTCGTCTTCTGGCCCATGTACCCGGCAGTGTCCGCCAGCCGCCGCTTCGTATGCTCCGCCATTTGATCCGGCGACGTGCCGATTACCTGCCTTATGTAGTTCGCCACCCTCGAGAGCGACGACAGCGCCGTCAGCCCGAATGCTCCCGACGTGAGGAAGCCCGTCACGGCGAGCCCGACCACCAGAGCGGCCGGCACGAGCACGGGGCTGAAGATGATGAACAGCGGGGTCGTCAAACAGAGCCCGATGAGGGTCCCGACGAAGGTGAGCCCGGCGAGGCCGAGGAGGATGCCCCCGGCGGGGAGCATCGCCATGACCGCAAGGACCTTGCCTGCTGACGGGCCCCTGTCGGACATGAGGCCCTTGCCCCCGGGGCCACCGTTAAAGCGGTGCTGCGGATGGACTTGGAGCTGGTGGGAACGGTCTCGGTCCCTCTCGCGGTCCCCCATGGACGGTGGCTGAATGAAGCTGTTCGAGTGTGCTGTTTGACACGAGTGTGCGTGTGCGTGTGAGAGAGAGAGAGAGAGAGAGAGAGAGAGACAGACAGAAAGACAGAGACTTAAGTTGGAGGTGAAGGCGGGATGATTTTATAGAGGAAAGAGAGAGGGAGGGAGATGGACACGTAAGTGGGGAGATGGTGAAGAGAGGGTGTGCATGAGGAACAAGTTTCAGCTCGGGAACCGAAACCGAAGAGAGGCAGAGCACAGCAAAATAAGCGAGGTGGCTCTCGAGGGAAGGAGTCGATCGACACATTGCAGTTGTTATTCACTCCCACTACTTCATTTGTCGTCGTGTGGTTTCGTTTTAATTTTTCTATGTGCTATGGAGGTTCGGCTCTGAGTGTCCTGTCGTCCCAAAAGTTAATGCTGTGATGGAAGAGAGGGGTCTGTCTAAAAATAAGATCAGAAGGGGGATGGTGTCCATGTGCGTGTTATGAGGAAACTATAATTCATTATCGAGTACTTTCAGTTTTGACCTAAAGCTGCTGCGACGGTGTACAAGAAATTGATAACGGTGGAGCACCTACTCGTGCTTCGTACAACCCTTTCCCAAGGTCGGCGGGAGAAATGATATTCCTGTACAACTTGACCTTAATCAAATTACTATAATGTTCCATGATGTGTAACCGAACATGGAAACAGGTCTCGCCCAATTCGAAGTCCACTAGTTTCTCCGACCATGCTCTAGTAGAGCAGAGAATCATTTCGTAGTAACCAAAAGAAAGAAAATGACGAACAAATAAATATGAAATTGCATGGATTCTAACTTTTTTTCTTGATGGTACAAGATTAACCTTAAAACTGGATGACCTCTGGGGAAACTAAACACCCCATGGATTCTCACTTTTTCTGGGGAAAATCAGAAAATCAAAATCGAAAAGAAAACAAAAGAATTTGAAAATCATAACTTCGAAGTACAGTAGGGGAGGTCAATTTGTTTCTGTGGAGCATGAAACTATCTTAATCTAGTAATAACTGCAAAATTTATGCCAGGCGCATGAGAAGAATGACAAAATATTATCAAATCAAATCGCTCGCTCAAAGAAGCTCCTGGTAGGATCTAGAGCTGTAAATGGAGGCATCACAGTGATACTTGTTCGGGTGGAACTCCGGCCTCGCCTTTGGCAGAAGCAAGCTCGGGCCCAGAATTTGGAATCCAGAAAGTGAGGACAGTAGATGCCGCTACAAACATGACCCGACGAGGAGCCCATTTCAAGCAGGCCGCAACACCAATATGGCTATTCCAACATGCTATCTGGTGGATCAAGCCACAAGAAGAATGTCAGCTTTATTCTAAGACGAACTTTTGAATTTCGCATCAGATTCACTAATTGAACTATGATCAAGGAGAGAGATATTTGCTATGATAAGTATATACAATGGTGAAATAATTTCTTATCATGGCACTTCTTTGAGGGAGCGTTTACTAACTAATCCCACTCTGGTCTCGATGAGATGGCATGAAGACATGTTTTGCCATGTCGTCCTTTGTTAAACAATGCTAGAAGCAGAAGCATTATTTCAAGAAGAAAATTTAACACTATTCTATAATGAAGACGTGATAATAATTGTTGAGAAATGCCAAGGAGGTCACTCCAACAGGCATGCTCCGCAAAATGTCACTGTCCTAATTGTCCAAGTTTCTTCAGCTATGAAACTCAAATTTAGCTAGTTGCGTGCTTTACTGGTGCCACTAAATGCTTCTTGAAGAGAGGAGATCGCATCGAATTACTAGTCACACTGAACAAAAGAATATACCTCATTTCGCCTGCTGATATTCCATGCATGCAAAGTTCCATCTCCCGAGCCTTGTATAAACGTAAAGGAATATTAGGACGAGTTTGAAGAGAACAAGTTTCTACTCCTATAGGTTCATGTGCATCAAAATGAGTTCCTGATCTTGAAGTTTGTACAATAACATAATGAAAAGTAATTGGATAATCTCCTCTACGTTCCACACAGTGGACAGTTGGTTTCAACATCTCCATGATTTTGTAAGTTTGAAAGGATACCTGATACAACATACTGGCCATCTGGGGTAAAACTTGCCTCTATTGGTGTACTTGGAGATGGTTCTAGATTGAATCCACATTGCTGCAAGACGAGCGCATTTGCGATTAAGTACTTACAGGAAAGATGAAAACTCAGAAGAGAGGACCAAGCTCTATTACAATGATTCTAAAAGAGTCAACAGATGTATGACAACTGCATTAAACCAAAACATGGGCACAACTCCAAAACAAGGATGATTTATGAAGAAAACAACCTTATCCCCCGCATATGCATCGAGAACATAAATGTTGTTGTTTGTGGTAGATAGTAGCACTGATTTTCCATCATTGCTGAACTTAATATCACAGACCTCAGACGTATCTCCACCAACTAAAAAGGTGTCGAAGGGGCCCTACAAGATGGATAAGATACCGTATAAATTCGATCCATGCTCTGAACTCCAAAACAACTATTATGAAGTAATAATTCCTTAAAAAATATTACAACCTTGTCATAAGAGCGTGAATCAAACAATTTGATAGCACCCCCTTCCATAGCTACAGCAAAAACAAGACCCTGCTGGTCATATGCAACAGTAGGTCTGCCACGGAGACGCAGAATTCCCTGGAGACTACAAAGGTAAGCATCATCATAGTCTGCAGCTATAAAGGCAAGGAGGACCGTATTGCAGCTTTTATGCGTTACTTTTAGCAGATATCATGTTCATATTTTTTTATTTCAATCCACATAATGCTAGGGTTTAGTCAATAGAACTTTAAACTTAATATTGATGTGATACCCTGTTCCAACTAGAACACTAGTAGTAATCTTAATTGTAGCATAATGTAAAATATTCATCTTTCTAACTACCTATCCCCCAACCCCACCTTACCCCCACCCCACCCATGTAGGGATGCAACTAGAGGCACCATTAAAAGATCTTGTAAAAAATTTCAATTGACTTATTATATATGATCTTATCTAGCATAATAGGATGTAATACACAATATATTAAATATTTGCTAGAATTCCAACACATGAAGAAGTGGGTGCAATTACAAACTATAATTTAAAGATCTTATTTGATTCATAAATTTCGTAATACCTATAACATTTAAGCAGAGTGATCTGAGGTAGACTAAGAAAGCGACAAGAAGGGTGAAAGTGATAAATTATTGGTTGTAATGTGGTATCAAGACATATGCAGAAAGAGGATTAGAAAAGTATACAAATTGGGATGGATATAATTGTATCTTAATACTATTGGTGATCACAGTTTCATTTGAATAATACATGTTAAAAATTACGGACTAATGATCCTCAAGTTCAATACATTTAACAGAAAGATGTCAACCCATTCGGTTTTGAAAAAAAAAAGAAAAAGAAGAAGCTTAATCTCTATGTCTAAATTCAATATTTCAAAGTATCAGTTGCTTGGAAAAGACATCTGGAAAGTGGACACTTAAATAACAGGTAAAAGCAAACATCGATATATTTTCATAAGCTACTCAGGACTCCTAAGGCATTCTTATAATTCGAAGGATGTGCACTAAAGCTAACTCAATCCAGTAATGACTCTTTCTGATCGATGTTACTCACCAAACTTAATTCCACCAACTCCACTTATGTTGACAACTCTACTTTAGCCATTAAAATTTTTTCCCTTCTGAAACTAGCAACCAACCTGGCAAGCATTCACACGGAGATCCCACATTCTCACGCTGTGGTCAAGAGAGCCTGACATGAAGCTATCATTGATTGGAGACATGCACAGGGAAACAACTCTGCAATGGAAATGGAAGATGAATCATTAGTACAAGATCTGAATAAAAAGCTCAAAACAGATGACATAGGATAAAAAAAAAAGATAGCTAAAAAGATGACATAGGATAAAAATCACGAGTATCAACAGCACTAGATAGCTAAGACAACGTCATGATTCGCTACCCAGTAATAGGAACATGGAATAAATAGCAGGCTAATGGCCATGACAGCGCTGGATCAGTTCATTCTTTCTGCTAATACTGAAGTTATAGAGATCAAACCTCTGTTTATGTCCCTTAAAGTAGCGGAGGCATCGGTTATCATACATTGATAGATATCTTAAGGACTCTGAACATTCAAAGAAAAAGATATAGTTATCATCCTTCCCCGAAAATGACTGTCTGAATCAGATAGTATACTGCCTAGTTCTTGGCAAAAGCAGACCTCCAGTATCTAAGTTGTGGATTGAAGAGCATATGACGGAGTTTGGATGATGTGTAAAGCACACGCGATCAGTGCCATGTTTCCTGTGATAGGTCGTCTTGAGCAACCTGCAGCTCATCAATAAAAAGGCTGTTTTACTGAAGAAATCTCCCAGAATGAACACCTCAAGTTGCACGGTTAAATAGAGTAGTACATCTCAAAGGAGTTAGCAAAAGGACGTGAACTGTGAGAACATCTTCTAAATATGCTTTAAGGCATCAAGTTACGATGCCGACATTTGGAAAGAAAAAGAGCCTCTGGCTTAGAACAGCAGACTCACCTGGCATTTGCAATATCATACAATCTCACAGAATCATCCTCGCTGGCTGTGACCAAAAGATCATCCTTACGATGAAAATCAAGCGAATTTATTTTCCCGCCCTGCAAGCAGGATAACAATCAGATCAAGCTCACACCGCACCAAGGAACTACCAAACCTTTGCAAGGAGAAAACTTGTCAAATCTTTTCAGAGCCCACCCAAGTCTTCAGAAGTTAGTTCATTGAGGCGACATCGCATATATCATTTTGGTGATGAAATTTTCTCGTTTGGCCATGTTAAAGAACTCTTTTCGCTACCAATGCGTGGTACATGAAGGAAACGCCAAAAAAATAATACAAAAAGCTTCATAACACATATATTGATGTACAAATTAAGGGGTGCCAACCCAAACGAGCACTCGTGGGAAAAAAAAAATCATTAACATGACCTCACAACATCTAAAGACTATCTAGGGGTCGTTTTCTCCTCCGGAAACAACTACTCTGCATCACTGATCCACGAGAAAGAGAGCATAGAAACAAGAACAAAAGGCGCTTGCAACCACAAAACACGCTCTGACTGCAATTCGCTGTATTCTAGACCCTAAAACCGTCGAATCAAAATCGACCCATATCAGGCACTCGTCACGCAACCACACCCACGCGCACACTCTCCTGAAGATGGAAAGAGACGTTCAAGCCACCGTCCAAATCGCATTCAGCGGAAGAAATTGAGGAGAAAGTAGCGATACTCACGAAGTCGGAGAAAACAGCTCCGATCGACATACTGCGGACCATGTCGTCGTCGAGCGCTGCTATCGAGGCCATCGCCGTCGATTTCGATTTCTTCTGCGCCGGTCTCTTCGCGCGCGCGCGCGCCCCCGACCGAGAGAGAGGAGTGAAAACGAGCGGCGATCCAGTGGCAGTGCCTGGGAACGCCTCGAGCAGAACTTGAGATGACGACAGGTCGGTGCTTCCGAACGTGTTAAATGTCGGAGGCTTTTTCGTAATTACACAAATGATCCCCTATATTTTGAAGATACATATAATATAATCTCTAAATTTTATATATATGATATAATTTTAACATTTTAGGCTCCGTTCGTTTCACGAAAAATATTCTTCTGAAAAATATTTTCCGGAAATTATGGTGTTCGGGGGGAGAAAAATAATTTGCCAAGGAAAATATTTTCCAATCAATAGAAAATATCCTTATTAAAATCAAGAAAATGTTTTCATTCCAAAAAGAAAGGAAAATATTTTTCAAGATCTTTGACAGCCTCCCTCTCTCTCTCTCCCTTTTCTCTCTCCTCTCTCCTTTCTTTCCCCACCCCAACCGAATTCCTCTCTCTCTCTCTCTCTCTCTATCTCTCCTCTCTTTCCCCTCCCTAGCCGAACTCCTTCCTCTCTCTCTCTCTCTCTCTCATTCTTCTCTCTAACATTTCTCCACTGAATAGCGGAAATTATTCTCTGGTCCATTTTTAAGTTTCAAGCGAACACAAAAAAATATTATCATTTTTCGGAAAAATGACTTCTTGGAAAATATTTTATTGAAATGCTATATTTTTCGTGAAACGAACGGAGCCTTAATATATGTTTTTTTCTATTAATTCAAGTTGAACGACATTAATGAATTTTTTTATATAATTAAGAGATTAAATTAAATATGTACCAAAAATTTAAGGGTCGCATTGAATAAATTAAGAATTTCAAGAAACAAACTAATTTACTTGGACTACTTTGAATAAATTAAATATTCTTGGGCAATGTTATACATTGAGTCAAGCTTAGAGATCGTATTAAATATATTAAAGATCAATGGACGATATTGTACAGTGAGCTAAAATTCAAAGGACGCACTGAATAATTTTAAATGTTAGAAATTACATTGCACGTTGAATTAAATTTGACTGACTATTTGTGTCATTTTCCAATTTAGTCTCTTCAATCTGAAAAGCGGGTCGTTATTGTCATTAAATGTAGGGTGAGCACAATGGATCGCTTAACTTGAAAACTGCTTGGACCGATTGGGTAGGTCCGGTTCTTGAAAGTTTTGGTCCGGTCCACGGTTCAAAAAATTGGAACCGGTTTCCGAGCAGTCCGATTCCCGGTTCTTAGTATGGCGAGACCGGATCGAATCACTTGGACTGATCCCAAACCGGACCATTGGACCAACCCTTTCTTTTTTAGGGCTGAAAGAGATAAAATCGATTGGGCCCACCATCTCTTATCCCCAGGCAAAAAACGAGAGAGTGGAGCAGAATTGACAGATTATTGATTTTCTTGGTCCATTATTTGCATTCATGTCTCCGGTCTTTGCAATTGAGGAGGATGGACATAAATAAGTCAGGGCTTTCAGGGGTGAAAGAGATAAAAAAAAAGTAGAGGACAAAAATAAAGAGAGAACATAGCGCGAAGGAAAAAGGTTCAGATTGGTGTCTTCTTCACGAAGTCCGTGCACCTCGGTCCTTCTTCCTTCTCCATCTCCCTCTTTTTTTGTTTAATCCTCTTTTGATTGGTTCTGTGAGGAATCGTGCCGGTGACCAGCATAATGAGAAGTTCTTAAAGCTTCTCTTTGATGGGATCGCCTAAGAACCGGACTGGAGCTACGGGTCCGGTCCGGTCCGGTCCAGAACTTTGGCGGTTTGGTCCACGGTCCTAGAGAACAGGAACCCGTCCCACAGGTCCGGTTCCCGATTCCGGGGGGGGGGAATCGGACTGCTCGGTGAACCGATCACCCCTAATTAAGTGCAAGTTCTGGGTTTCTTTTCGGAAATGGGCCTTTCTTGGGGCCCAAGCTCATTTTTTTAAGACAAGCCGCGTAAGCCCAGGACCAAAGTCTTACAAAGCCCACGCCCAAAACGACAGTCTCATCGACCTCATTGTTTTCTTTCTGAAGAAACCCAAACGTGCTGGTTTCTTCATCAGCTCCTCCATTTTCCTTACACCACTCGCAAAAGCTCCCAAAAAGGGTTACCCGACCACCACCCTCCAGAAAACCCCTCCCTTCGAACCTCCAATTATCTCTCTGTGCAGGATTTTGGAATCCGGGGTCGAAGCGCGGAGGTTCTCGATGAACACGTCGCAGTTCATGGACAAGCAGATCATGGATCTCGCGTCGCATGGGTCGGCGCAGAGCAAGGACTTCATCGATCTCGCCAGCGATCACCAACCCCACCACAGTTATCCCGAGGAGGAGCGGGACCACGCGGCCGGTCGCGGCGGCGGCGGGAACGGCAGCATGGACGACGACGACGGGGACGACGGGGTGAAGAGGGAGGAGATCGTGCCGAGCTACGATTTCCAGCCGATTCGCCCGATCGCCGTCTCCAATTCGCCGGCGTTTGGCTTCGACGGTGGATCGGCTAGGGCGTGGGGCACCTTCGATTCCCAGGCCAACGCGGACGCCGCGCCTGTTCGGGTATTTGATCTGGTCTCTTTATAATGCTTGAATTTAGTTTTACTTGCGTGTGAATGTGAGACGGATAGGTTTTCTCCTGCGTGATTGAGTATATTGAATTTAGCTGAATGATTACGTTGTTTTTGTGCTAAGTGATCGATGTTATTAACTAGCCGGAGAGATACTTGCGGTTCTTTAACTTTGGTATTGGACTGGTTGAACTTCCTTCTGATGCGCCTCTGATTATCATAGAGTTCGTGACCATGGTGAATAGAGGTACTAGAAGTTTCCAGGCACTAGATGCCCTTTTAATAGGAGAAGTCCTACAAGGAGTCGTAATTGCACGTTCAAGGGCCTTTGATAATTTATTCATAGTGGTCACTAAACCAAATTGGGAAACTTCGAGCCTTCATAAGGGAAGTAATTAGATCTTATATAAGGAAAATTCTGATATAACGTTTCAAGAGAGGAGGAAATTTACTATTTAAGTAGAAATTACCTAGCCCCTTTGAAAGCCATTGTTTTCTGAATTTGCATGGAGAGAGTGATTGTCAATTGTCATATGGAGAGAGCATTTATACAGTTCTTGTCTCGAGGATCTCTCTCAGTATAATTATGTTAAAATCTTTTGAACAGTGGCTGTGGGCATGGCTATAGGTTCCCTGATGCTTTGTAAATCTTTAATTGAGTTTAATAGTTCCAAGGATTTTGTTTAGGACAGTGTGGAAGGAAAGACAGAATGACCAAAATAATGTGGAGAGTATATGGGAGGTGTCTCCTCGGAAATGGTTAACTCATATAAAGCTCAGAAGAAGAGACAGTAAGAATGGCATGAATGGTTGTAGTTGAAAAAAGAAAAAAGAAGGTATGATCACATTATACACGTTTCTATGGTGTAGCTCTGTTTTGGCTTTGTCTTAGTGCTGTCTGTATATTGTTGTCGTGTCCAGCATGTATTGATTGACATTTCCATGATGAAAACTTTACTAGCATGTGCTGGTTGCGTTTAAGATTATTTCTTAGTCGCTTAAATATGTGGAGAAACCTCAATCTCTTATTTTTTTTTACAGAACTATAGTTCACTGGATTCCTTTGAACCTGCAAAAATCATTGCTGAGAAGGATCAGCATGCCTTTGATGCATCAATGGTGTCTGAGATAGATCGAACCATGAAGAAGCATGCTGATAATTTGCTGCATGCATTGGAAGGTGTTAGTGCACGATTGACTCAGCTGGAGAGCAGAACTCACAACCTCGAGAATTCTGTGGATGACTTGAGAGTATCAGTGGGAAACAATTATGGGACTACAGATGGGAAAATGAGACAGTTGGAGAATATTCTCAGAGATGTAAGTTTTCCATCCTTGCTTCCTTGTCCTGTTTGTTTTTTTTTTTTTTGGTAAAGTTCCTTGTCCTGTTTGTTTTGTGTTGCATATTCTAAAATTCCGGTGGTAAATCCGTGGACTTGGAAAGTACGATATGAGATGGCTTGATTGCTGGCAACGCAGATGAGTTATTTTTGATCTGCTTAATTTGAGGATAATCCAATTTCCTGGCTTATGGCCTTCCATCAAGTGCAGGTGCAAGCAGGGGTGCAGGTGGTAAAAGACAAACAAGACATAATGGAGGCTCAGTTTCGGCTCACAAAATTGCAAGTATCCAAGGTAGATCAGCAACAGGACAATCAGAAGGCTTCACATGTGGATTCTCAGCAGCCAGTACTGTCTGTTTCTCAGCAATCTCTTCAGCAGACTCCTCCGACTAGTTTTCAACAACCATTGCCTGCTCTAGCAATCCCTAATGCTCCTCCACCACCACCTCCTCAACAGAATCTGCAAGCTCCAGTTCAGCTTCCAAATCAATTTCCTCTTCCTCCTGTTCCCCAACGAGATGCTTATTTCCCACCCCCAGCTCAAGCCCCAGAGGCTTCAAATCAGCAGTTTCAACTTCCTCCCACCCAGCAGCTACCTCCGCCTCAAGCAGCTCTGCCTCATCACCAATACCAGACAGTTCCTCAACCTCAGTTTTCGCAGCCACCACCTCCACCGCCACAGCACCCAAGCATGGCACCAGTAAATCCTCCTCAACCACCGTTGACCCACCATCACGAAGAGACGCCCTACATTCCATCTCAGACCTACCCACCAAGCCTCCGTCAGCCCCCTGCTCAGCCACCTGCCGGGCCTCCTCCGCCCCAACAGTTCTATGGGGCTTCCCCACAGATGTATGAGCCACCACCTAGCAGGTCTAGTTCAGGGTTTTCTGCTCCATACAGCCATCCATCTGGGCCTAGTGAGATGCAGTATGGTGGAGCTCCCCAGTATGGTAGTAGCTCCCCTATGAAATCTCAGCAACATTCGCAGGGTGGTGGGGTTGGTTATCCACAGCTTCCAACTGCTCGGGTACTGCCTCATGCTCTACCTGCTGCATCTGCAGTGAGTGGCAACTCAGGTTCAAGTGGAACTGGAAACAGGGTTCCTGTAGATGACGTAGTTGACAAAGTGACAAGCATGGGTTTCCCAAGGGACCAGGTTAGGGCCACTGTTCGGAGGTTGACCGAGAATGGACAGCCCGTGGATCTAAACATAGTGCTAGACAAGTTGATGAATGATTCAGATATCCAGCCCCCTAGAGGTTGGTTCGGTCGATGATGTGGTCCTGCAATGCTCATTTCTATAAGTTTGACAGTTGCATTGTTACTTCTCTTGGCGACTTCACTGAAGGAAGCCATTTTATTGGAGATCAGGTTTCTTCACGCAGTGAATGTTCTGTATCTTTTGTTTATTCTCCCTTTCCTTCTCTTTTGTGCTCTTAAGTGACATCTCTATTTTGAATTGTTATTCTTGCTTGTCTAGCTCTGTCTGTGACTGTTTCCATCTCTTTTGTGCATACTTAACCGTAATTCAAATTGTTTCTGCGGCTTCGACTGTTCAGAGTTATCGTTCCTGAAGGAGCTCTCTCGTAAAGCTGTTTGGTTAGCCTTTTCGGTATATTGATTCTTCTCGTGGATCTTCACATATGTTTAAATGACGATCGACTCTTGATTGTCCTTTCCCGCATAGGTTCCCATTTGGGTTGATCTCTTAAATCGAACAGTCTGTGGGAATGGCATTGAGGCCGGTCGGCTTTAGATGCATTAGGCTTCTTCCTTGGGATTATACCTCGAGAAAAGATTCTTGTGTTCTGTGGTCGATTAATCAATTACGGGTCACTGTTAACATAATGATTTGAAGCCTAAAGCCTTGTTGCTGACTGGACATTTCAGGTCAGCCCCATCGCAATTCTATCTCTGCACCGTCATAATATCGGCAAGTCTGTTCTGTTATGCGGGTAAAAATTGGTAAATAACCATCTGAAAACCTCCAAAACCAACCCTCAGTGCCTCATGGCCTAGTAGGTCCCCGAGAATTCTTAGAAGCTACTTATTTCGTGACAAATTTTGTTATATAAGAGCATTCGTCATTTTTCGACTTTGGACTGACTGGAAAAAATGGGTTAATGAAAATCATTGTGATCATTAACTGAAAAGTAATTTCTTTTTTCAATCATGTTTTACTTTTAAAATACAGCTAGATCGTGGCATTTGGCACGGAAACCCTAGGCAAGGCAAGTGTTCCTAGCATCCGACTCCCCAAGTTAGGGCGAGGATCGGCCTCACCTAGGCCAGATCTAGCGAGGTTGGACCTTGCCCAAGCTAGGGCGACTTTGTCAAGTATTAATTGAGTGGATCACATTGGGTCCTTGACAATTCTTACAGTCTGATCGTTTCGTGAAAAAATTTCTATAGCAAAATAATATTTTTTGTCATTATTCGATTTTGGATTATTTGGAAAAATGAGTCAATGAAAATTCTCATGATACTCAATTGAAAATACATGCTTGAGTTCGAGGAAATAACTTCTTCTTTTTCTAAGTAAAGTTTAATTTCTAGGATATGACTGAATCTTGACATTTGGGCCAAGATGCCCTGAGGCAAGGCCGAATGTTCCTAGCACTCGGTACCCTAAGGTCCAGTTCAAGTACCCAACTCCCGTGACAGAGAACCATGCGTCCGTGCTGCATTTCCAAGTGGCTTAGCTCAAGAACCAGCGGATGTGCCCTACTCCCTAGTGGGCAAGTTGTCGGCCGTCAACCGGGCGGGGGCCATTGGGTCCTCGACAATTCTTAGGGTCTGATTGTTTCGTAAAATAATTTCTCTAGGAAAATATTTTTGTCGTTTTTTGATTTTGGATATTTTAAAAAAATGAAAGAACGAAAATTCTTATGATTCTCAATTGAAAATTTATGCTTGAAAGTTTCATTATCAAATATGACTAAATCCTAGCATTTGGGCCAGGATGCCTAAGGCAAGGCTAGTGTTCCCAGCACCTAGTCCCCCAAGGTTGGACCTGAGTACCAAGCTCCCGCAATTAAGAACCTCGTGTCCATGCCTGAGTTTCGAGTGGCTAAGCTAATTAGTGGACGTGCCCTTGTCACCAAACCAGCCTCCCAAAAAACATTTGACAAATGCAACCAAATGATAGGAAATGAATTCGTTGCTTATGAAAACAAGTTTTTAGAATTCATTTTTTAAAGTGAAATTTATTTTATCGCTAACTAGATAGAGCCTTAATAGGAGTATGTACTCATAAATGAATTACGAAGTGGTTCCAATTTCACATGAGCCAATGTGTAAAAAGGATTGAAACAGAGATATGCATGGCAAATGTTATATTGTGGTGTTAAGTCAACACAAACAGAATCGAGTGATTATATAAACGGATTGGTCGTACGACGGAAATTAAATAATGAAAACCTGGATGGAGAATGGAAAAAGTTTGGTCCATGAAACGAAAAACTTAGAAATCACTGAGCTCGAAGTACACTGCTGTCAGCTGACATTAAGTTTAGTAGCATTTAATTGGGAATACATTGTTCCCCATAGTCATCATACTCCTCAACAAAGTAATAAGGATAAAGACTGCCACATTGCATCTCTAGAACAAGTACTCGACCTTGGACAGTTTTCCAGAGCCAGCCCACGGAACTTGAACGATGACCATGTGCTCCTCGTACTCGAAGAGGACGTCGCAGCCATCAACTTTGCAAGCTCTTGGCTCGATGGAGGCGTAAACCCTCATCTCCCCTGCTCCTCTCACCCCGACTTCGACCGAAGCGCCCTTAAAGGACAAGGACTGAACAGCTCCGCCGGTGTTGAGCATGTTGGCTAAGCCGATGGGAGCAAACTGCACCGGTTTCCCGGTCAAGACAGTGATCGGAGAAACCGTCATGAGCTCGAAGTTGAATGGCTCCAGCGAGATTTCCATGTCTTCATATGGCGATGAGAGACGCAGCTTCTTGGACTTGAACATGTACATGGCGAATCCTTTTGCTCCTTCAATAGGTATGGGGTTCTTGCCACTGTTCCATTCGATGTCCATGGGGTTGGTCCTGGAGGTGACCGTTTGTGAGAACTGGGCGAAGCATTGGTTTTGTCTTGATTCGCGAGACCATCCTCCTCCTTGGCAGTTGAAAGTGCCGACAACCCCGTTATACTGTTTGGAGAGCAAAGCCGAACAAAGCATTACGTGAGATGCCCACCAAGTTTCTTGAAAGGAAAAGAAGAAGAAGAAAAACGGAGTCGATACTACATGCACAATTGGAACTGCTACGAATTTTCCTACATTTTAGAAGACAATAGTTCGTTAGTTAATATGCAATAGTCAACTGCTGATCATTGTAATCTTACTTTGTTAAGGTTCCATATTTTGAGCATGGTCTTGCCATCATGAAGAGGATCGTCAAAGAGGCAATCCCGAGTTGGGAGGGCATAGTATTCACATCTCAGGATTGACCCATCAGGCAGCACAAGGGTCTTGAGCAGCTGGAAGTCGTGCTTTCCGACCGAGTCGCTCACGTAGATGGGGCCACCGGAAATGGCTCGAGAAGCAGCATGGAACAAGGCGCACGGGTGCGTCGACTGGAACATGTCCCAATCTGGGTGGATGAAGTTGCCCATCCACAGGCTGTTGTACGCGCAATGCACCATGTGACACCCTTGGAGCCAAAACGTGCCGTTCGGGTCGCCCGATGGATCGGTGCACCAAAAATCATCACCTGAATGAGCATCAGAAAGAGTGAATTGAAGCAATGGTCATTGAAGTATCAATCTCACTCTCTCAGTGGTTACAAAGTACAAAATCAACATAATTGGCTTAGTAGACCGATGTGCCACTCTCGACATACCGACGCGACCAAGGGTAATAGCTTCCGTGCCAAGGAACATGAAATCGTTGCAGTGTTCCATGCTAGCGATCACACCATTTCCCTTGAAATGTTTATTAACAGAATCTGTCAAGGCTTTGAAGTAGGCCTTAGCAAGCTCTACTCTCCCTCCATAGTCTTCACATAGCATTTCCAGCAACTAATACAGGCACATCGTCACGCGAAACAATATCAGAGGATCCATTAATAACTCAAGGAAACAATTCCACAGAGCAGCTGTATAGAGATACTTACGTGAATGACATCCACCTTGACGCCATCAATGCCCACGCACTCCAAGTGCGAGTGAAGCCCCTCGTACATCTCATCCGCGTGCTCCGGCGGGACCATCCCCACCCCGGTGCTCACGATCTTATCCACGGCCAGATCCTGCATTGTTATCTGGAGCCCGGGTGACAACTTGGGCTCGATCACGGTACAGTCCGGCAGACCCGGCACCTCCGGCCTGAGCCCGCCCCAATACCCGCAGAGCGCGTGCCACACGTAAACATACTCCACGGACCCAAACTCCTCCTTAAGGTCCTTTACGAAGGCCCCCATTCCCTTGGGTCCGTCGCGCCTCCCCTTTGGACTCACGTAGTCCCTGAACTTGTAGTTCTCTTGGAACTTCAAGAGCCTGCAGGGCATCTGCTCGCCGGCCACTGTCTGGTTTATGCCTTCCTTCGTGATCGGGTCAGCGTCGTGGCCAATGGACTGCCACCCGTCATCAATCAGGACGAGCCCTGGTGGGCACCCGCCCTCGACGAGGTGCGCAACGCCGTCCCATATACCCTGAGGGTGCACGGTGAGGTAGAACGCGTCCCACGTGCACCACCCGAACTTGTCCACTATGCCCGGAGGGGTCTTCTCCTCGAGGAGCTTGAAGGTGCCCAGGTGAGCCCGGGCCACCTTCATGGCGTCCTTGACCAGTGCGAACGGGTCCTCGCCCGCATGCATGTAAAGAATGGCCCGGAATCTGCTTGCAGCAACTTTGGTCGAGCCACTCTCGGCGCAAATGTCAATGTAATCGTCATCGCCTAACAAGAAAAAAAAAATCATATGACACATAATTCGGATTTTAGGGAGAGAATACATAAATGGGGTTTAACAAGAAAAAAAAAATCATATGTCAATTTAAAAAATATTAATTTTTTTCTTTTTCCTCTTTTAGTCATCAGAGTCTAGTTAGCTCATCCCTCGCCTCTTGGCCGACAACCAACTTTGAAAGAGGAAAAAAGGAGAAAAAAAAGGAAAATAAAAATAATCAAATTTTTATTTTTAAAAATAAAATAATTAAAATATCAGAAAGATGACTTGTTAATAATAGTTAAAATTATTTATTAATAATACTTAAAATTAATTAGGTAACCCATTTATGACCGATTTGGAATCCATTTAAGACTCGTGAGGTTATTAAGTGACTCATTTAAGACTTATATTATCAAATATGGCTTAAAATATGGGGTTTTAACCCATTTTGCCACCTCTACCTAAGAGGCGTCCATATCAATTTGCAATTCTTGGGTTGATTGCATACCAAATTTAATCACCCTAATATTGTGCATATATATAGTGGACTTACTACTTGGCTTCTAAGTACGTAGATGCACCATGATTGTTTGGAGTTCATGCATCCCTTACTTGAAGTTAAGAGGTAAGCCAGGCTGTTTCATGCAATACAATAAAGAACCGGTTTTGGACTCTACTTATTAAAGTGCTTAACAAGTTAAAAGCTCCCGACAACGTAAATTTCGTAATGAATTCAGGGTAAGACTTAAATTTTAGGACTTTGATCACATAATCTTGTGCTTTCAGCACAGTGATCAACCTATGTAAACGTTTAATCATATAATCTGAGCTTGCATAATTTCTCTTCCAATGGACTAACAACTTCACCTTGTCGAGGTTCAATATTTTTTTTCTGAACTAAAATCCGAAAAGATAACATCTTATTAATGCGCACTATAACGCCCTTGTTGATGATCTTTTACTCGGACAGCATCTCGTGTTCCGTGGATAACGTGATGTTCTTAGTTATCGTGGTACCGCCATTGAGTCTTACAAGGACACTAAAGATAACTGGCCCTATATAGATTTGGTGTTTACAATTCTTAGTCGCTGTAAATCCACACAAAGTGTATAGAGTTATAAGTACTTTACCAGGTTGAAGAGAAGCACGAAAAGGGCCTTCCAAGAGCGGAAGCAGCAGCACGTACGGGCGACCGGAATCCGACCTCTCGAGCATCATCAGCTGAGTCTCGCTCTCGAGATCTCGGCCGTTGGATCCGGCCCAGTGAGTCGTCCACCATACCTTGAACCGGAATATGCTCATGAACCGGATGTCCCTCAGCCTCCCGACTGGCACCACGTGCCGGCTCTCGGCCTCGGCGGCGTCAAATCCCACGAAGCAACCCGGGGAAACCGCCGCCCCCACCGACTTACCACTGTAGGGCGAGGGAGTGGCGACGACGTTGCTGGGGACGTCGGAGAGGAAGGGGTGGCCATTGACCGAGAAGGTCTGACTGTGGCCGTCCAATGTGATCACGTACTGTTTGGAAACATCATCGGACATGAAGGAAAGCTCAGATAAGGGCTTGCTTGGAGCCATAGATGGAACGTTTTTTGACGAGGAAGAAGAAGAAGAAGAAGAGCGGAAGATCAATGAGACGCAAAAGTGCTCTAGTGAGAAAAAAAGGAGTGCAAGTTTGGTAAGAGAAGCACAAGAGATGGGGTTTATATAGAGTGAGAGAGGGAGGTTATGTAATATTTGGTGATATAAAGGAAATACTGGGATCGGTTTCGGTATCCTTGACTCTATTAGAGATAATTAGGGATTCTCTAGAATTTCTCTAGCAGATTCTATAACGATGGGGCCTCTTTCACTTTTCAGTTGTCTTGCTAATATATATGTGTATAGTTTACATGTATAAACATGTATATTGTATATCCTTCGTAAATTGAAGGATTAAATTCGCCTTAAATATTGATTTGGAAGTAAATCTACGATAGAATCTAATTTCTATAGTTTCTGACAACTTCATAAATTAAAGGATTAAATTAGCCTTAAACGTTGATTTGGAAGTAAATCGACAATAGAATCTAGTTTCTATAGTTTCTGATGTATATTGTATATCCTTCATTAAATGAAGGATTAAATTCGCTTTAAACGTTGATTTGGAAATAAATCTACGATAGAATCTAATTTCTATAGTTTCTGATGTATATTTATATCCTTCATAGATTGAAGGATTAAATTTACCTTAAACGTTGATTTCGAAGTAAATCGACGAAAGAATCTAATTTCTATAGTCTTGTGGCAGCTTCTTGTGTGAAGTGACAGAATTGCTCATTATACGGAGGGAAAAGTTTCGCCTTCATTGTCATTTTATTTCCCATCTTTCCTCCTGCAAACCATCACTTGCCTTTGCAAAACCCTCCATTGAACTTAAACCCCCACGTCTCTCTCATCGTCAACGTTCTTCAGGAGCTGCTTGGCACGAGCGTGGCTGTGGGGGCTGCAGAGGCTAGGGCTCGATGCCGGTTAATATTGGGATTGGACAATAATTCGGGTTTTAAGGATGCTCTGAAGCTATCGCTAATGCCACTGCCATCAGTGAACAGTGGATGCTTTTTGAGAATGGTTTGCAAGTACTAGGACTTCCCTTAGTTTTTCTTGCTGTTGTTTCATATCAAATTTCTGTATGATAGTTTCTGTCACTTTAGTTTTTCTTTATCTTATCTCACTGTTTGCTGCCGAATTTTTCATTTTTCATTTCCCACCAGACTAAAACCTTATTATATAATGGAAATCTAGGGAAAATTTTCAATTTTAGTCACAAGACCTTTTGTTTTTTGAGTGTGTGTGATGAAGGATTAGAACTTGGGAATAGAATTCTTTCCTCTTTGCTTGCTTAGTCTGTAGATAAACAATCATTCACCTTTTGGCCAGGTTAAGAGTTGTCGGGTTGATTTGGTCGGCAGTTTCAGATATAGGAGATCTGAGGAATTAGTTTGGCACGCCTGTATAGGGAAGATACCAAGCATTACGCACTCGAACGACATAAATATGCTGGAAGCCAAAGCACTTGCACCAACCGACGTAAGCAACACGAGCACATTGTCATGTATGAATACAGATATGTCTCCCCACGCAGTGGTAAAAGCTCTTTTAGCAGATGCAAATTCCCAACGAAATAACTCTAGTTACGACCAAACCAGCTATAGTCAACACCCCGCCCGATCAGAATCCATCACATGGCTTCCTATGTTCATATGGTAAATCGATCATGGGATAATGAGATGATGACGGCTGATGGCGGCGTGCTAGCTTAGCAGTGAGCTAGATTGGACTCCCCCGTGGTTCACGTCTTTCGCCTGTTGGCTTCGGACTTCAGGATGAAATCCTGCAGTGATCGACCATAATGTCTGAGTTTCTAAACCATGGTTCTGTCTGCTAACTTGAATTGCTAAGGTTTAGAAGTTGCGAGGTACATATACCCCATCGCCTTCACCCAAGTTGCGGTGGATGGAACAAATTATCTACTGCGCAACTGCATGGATGCGAAGGAAAGAATAATGGTGGATGATACGATTGCCTTTATGGGAGGCCGCTGTTATACAGGATTCTAGGGTTTTCTTAAAAAAATATTTAAAAAAAGGAAACAAAAAAAAGGAAGACGAACATTTAATCATGTAACTTGCTAAAAAGCACAGACCTCCTTTATATTCCTTGGTACCAAATTATTTATGCTACGCTCCAAATTTTTGTGAATCTATTCCTCGATGGAGATCCATTCAAAAGGCCCCCCTTTTTTGCCTCAAAAGGCTCCTCTACCTACTATTGCGAGCTCGAATATTTCAGGCGATTCACTTTAGTTACGTGAAGACTGAGAAAACGTATACGATGTTCTTGTTCCGATAACGGAACCCTTGTGAATGTCTTGTGGCACGGGGCGATCTTAGAATTTTGATTCGAGGGTCACAAATTCGAAGAAATCTTTACTTTCATTATGTTGTCATCGAGTAAATGGAGATAATTCCACGTGGGGCATGCATGATAGGCCATTGTAGATGCAAACCATTAATTTGATCACATACATGGTGAAAGCATAAGCGTCTTTGATCATTCATGTCGAAGAATATGCATTCTTGAAGGGGATAATAAACGATCTGTCCTGCGTTTCGCCCTTTTGTCCATCTTTCTAAGATCGGAAGCTCCCTAGTTTTGCGATTCCCATCTCCCGCCAAGTCATCAACATTGATGAATTAAGTCTCTTTTGCTGCTGCTGCTGCTTCCCCCTCCTTTTTCCCCTTCCCTTTGAATTTCTTTCCAAGAAGAATATGAAGGTTCATGGTCGAACCTCCCCACGTCTCGCCACCCATCACCGAGACTTTTTCCTCGGGCTTTTCATCTCGTGAGCCCGAAAGGAGGAGGAGAGAATGTTCAGCGCACGGGCGTGCATGTGGGTATCATACACACGCGCACCTGTCTGTATTTACTCTATACGTGCACGGACGCATCTCAACGGAGTTACGGACGAAAGGACTGGCACGCAAGATTTAAGGCGAGCCGCGTCTTTTCTCAGCATGCCATTAGCCTGATCTTGCCAAAATGAATTTGGAGGGTAATGGCTCATCTAAACCACAGTGCTAATCGTTATAATGCGTGGTTCACTCCGTCTAATATAGTCGAGAACTCATCTAGACTTCGAAGGGATCGATCGCCGGCATCGGTCCCGTCACGTAAAGCGACTGGAGAATTTGATGTGAAGAACGACATAACGAAAGAGAAGATAATATTCAGATTCAAAGCTAGTGGACCCTAAGGGATCGACGTGGGGCTTTTGTTCTCGTATAGCCTCTGTGTTCACGCTGCGTGGATCCACTTCCCCCCACTTCTTCTTCCTTTATGTCCATTGTTTGTGCCCATTAGGGTACGACCATCAATGCCAACAAAGTAAGAAGAAGCCGCTTTTTCGTCCATTCATTTACATCTATATATTTTTTTGACGTTATACTGATCTTGATATGAATGATTCATCCCAAGATGCAATTTTAAGCCCTCGACTCAAAGCCAATAGTGTCCAAAGGGGAGGAGCGGGTAGAGAGGGTGTGAGATAGGTGGAGCGGCTGATGCTAGGGCACTCGAATGCTACATGGCAGGCAAGAAATGTAGAGATAGCTTGAAATCGACGGAAGTTGATATGTGCATAGGGAATAATATCTTACATACCTACAAAAGATCGGTTATGCGTTTGGAGAAAACAATTTCTTCAATCAAATTTGGAACCTGGAGATTTCCTAATATTTCCATCCGCCGAAATTTCAAAGTACAGAAGTGTGAAAAGTCCAAAGTTGCAAAAATACCTTGAATGATTGAAATGGTGCGTATTTTATCTTGATAAGGTGAAAATGGTAGGATACAGATCGATGATGGATTGTTGGGTCTCTTAGGAAATGGGAGGGCGCGGAGAATACCGAGAAGGAGAGGTGGTACGCCGAAAGCGTCCTTGAAGAGCCACGCTCCACTCGGAAAGCCAAAACTTCTTACAACACTTATGATGTTGTCGCTACTCTCTAATTAACAAGGTATAGATTCGACTCTTCGTATGCACGGACTTTCGCGAGGAGGGGGTGCGATGGCGGGGTAATGTGTAAATCAATGGGGTCCATTGGTCTTTGATCTTGTTAACCGACAGACAAATTTGGAGTTGGACGTCTAATTTGGTCCGGGTAATTAAGAATCTACGGCTACGTGTCGTCGGTGGTGCCCAGGTGTCCTTCATCGTGTCGGTTGGTTGCTCTAAAATCATTGCTATTGTTGGCCTCTTCGTGGGGGCCAAAATTACCACGTAACAAGGTTTTATCTGAACCGAAGGAGACGCATCACGAGAGACATTTAATTTGGTCCGGACCAACTTCAATTTAATAGAGATTTATATGGTTCGAGTCTAGTCACGTCGAGGTGGACATTTGAGATTCAAAGTCGGGTACGACTGTTTTTAGTCCACCTCCTTTTGCCTTTGCCGCATGCATTCGCATAACGTGAATAAAATCAGAAACATTTTAATTGATACGATGACGGGCATGCTTCATATTTAGAATCGCCTAGAGTCTCGGTTACCTATCACGTCCGTGATCAATACTTGCATAGACCTATCCCCTTCATTCGATCGGGTCGACAACATAGATGTCGACCATGTGAATTTCCTATAATCCCATCAAGATAAATATTTCCTTGATGGTGATCACTCTATATTGTTCAACACAAAGTAAAAGGGATCAGTAAAATTATGTCGAGATTGATCAATGAGTTTCAAAATTGTGATGATTTAGACATGTCAATCGCATTTGATGCGAAGCTAGAGAATTTCAATTGGCTCATATACACCTCATCCATAAAATAAGAGCTTTGGGTGACGGATAGACTTCATTAGGATAGCCTAAAGGCTCAGTTATCTATTGCATCCATAGTTAATTTTTGCATAGATATGTCAATCTAATTCTGTGTGCAATTAGAAAGTTATGATGGGCTTAAGTCAAGTTATCATAACAGATCGAAGTAGATGATCTGGACTCGAAGAACTGGGAAAATTACCAAAAATATTTCCTGAACTATTGTGATTGTGCAATTATTTGGGCTGATTGAGTTATAAGCCGTGTACATTTGTATCAATTCAGTTAATCCAGTCAACGTTGGTCGATTAACGTTGACATGGATAATTTTTAAATATGTGCCTAGGATTAGAGCCGAATGATCGGACAATCCTGTTGTCCTGGAGAGAGAGAGAGAGAGTGATAAGATGCCAAAGGGCAAACAAAATTAAATTGAACATATGATGGGCCCGATCTAAGGGCCCAAAATTTTGAGCCCAATATCTAAATGAACCAACCCTGAGTGCTCGATTTTCAGCCCAGAGACCCAAATTGAAGCTTTTGATTTTGACCGATGATGTCCAAATTCGAGAGAGAGAGAGAGAGAGAGAGAGAGGGGAACATAAAAACTAGGAGAGCCGGATGACTCTGAACTCTCCGAGCTACGCTGTAAGTTTCTCGCTGCTTGGAGCAATCGCTTGGCGAGCTCCATGGTCAATTAATTTATCTGGGTTCGTTGATTTATTTTCTTGGGCGTTCCTCGTCAATCAATCCAATGCTCCCTATCTTTTGTGTTAGTTTTTGGCGATCTTTATTGTTCATTCTCGCTCGAATCGTCGGATTCGAGGCATAGACGATGAATGTGTGCACAGGCTCGAGGTGTAATGGAATGTCGCGGTTTTTCTTTCTTTTGTAGGATATTTGAAGAGATGGGCATTCTTGAAAGGCAGGAATAGTTAGGCGTGTCAGGTCTGAGGCAGATGAGAATTCGAAGTGCGGAGCATGAGATATTAGGCATGTCATAGCAATTTTAGCTTCAATATTTGCACATATGTCGTCTAATTGTGTTCTTGGAAGTGGCTTTCCCATGCTGATCACGGTGTCGTCCGGCCCGTCTTTCACTCAAGCTAAAAGGTGAAATTTGAAGCTCAATGTCGTCGGGTGCTTCTGTTTATCTCTTTCTTTCTGCGGCTTTGACATTGTAAGAAAAAATTTAGCTATCCATTGGGCGAGACGGGAACAAGTCTTGGAGCTGTGGTCCGGAGGCCTTTAAGATTACGGGGAGGTCCGTTTAGCAGTAGAAACGCTTTGGTAAGATCATGCTTGAAGCCTGAAAATGGAGGATTTAGAGTAAAACCTTTAAGGATTGGTGAAAGAGATGGTCTCATCATTGTTGACCATGGGTCGAGGCGAAGAGAATCGAATCTCATGCTTAGTGAGTGAAAATTTGGATTCTGTCTTGCCTTGAAGTACTTTATTGGGTCTGTTCGTTTCTCTGGTTATCTCTGATAAAGTTACATCAGTGTCTTAGCTGCATTTCCAGATGAGTTCGTGGCCATGTTTCGAGACAAAACTGGGTACCCAATTGTGGAGCCTGCTCACATGGTAAAACTTTCTTTTCCGACCTTAGTTACTGAGTATATGAAGTAAATTCCGCTAGCTGTTGACATTTTGTCCTTTGCGATAGAACTGAAGAGTGCAAATATGTTGCTCCATGTCTTCACGAGCTGGATAGTTCTTTCTGTGGATAAAGATGAAACATTCTTACGTTCGTGGGTGATCAGTTCTTTACTTGTAACTTTGGTTCTCAAATAAATTGTTTTTTTGAGCAGGGAAAAGGTCTATCTAACTTAAACAACGTTATTGACCCGGCATTCAATCTCATTTGACTTATTATCTGTAGATTATAGACTTGTACTTGCCTAAGTTTTGCTTTTTCGCCTGGGTTTACTTCATGTTCTTCATCTGTTGCAGTTTTCTGTTCATAAAAACATAATCCTATAGCATGATGTTCATTATTGACTGCTTGAATTTTTGCTACTGTTGATTCATCTTTTCACATGCCTTGTCTGAACTAAGTAAAGTGGTCCGCCGATATGCATTAGGCAAAGAGTCCTGGTTCTGAAGCTTTTAGATGAATGGATGTAGTCTTTTAACAATTTCAGGCTACAAAATAACTCAGTTTGGTTGTTTTCTCTTCAATTTGTCTGACTTATTGGTAAAGGCATGTAAGATTTCTTTTTTCCCCCTAGTGCTCGTAATTAGCAAAGCTTCCTTTGATGTACTTAGGTTTCTGAGGTAAACCCATGCACGAGAAATTGTGTTGATTAGTTCATTCCATTGTATTAAACAGGAACTGGCAGAACCGTCGATAAAGGATGCATTTGGTGCATGTGTTCTACAAGGTGTTACTCGAGTAATTGTCAGCCCATTCTTTCTCTTTCCCGGGAGACATTGGTACCAGGTAGTTCAACTTTCTATCTTCTTTGATTTCAGCTATGTTTTATGGCTGTGGTGTTGCTCATAAAAGAATTACAGAAGTGATACATATGGTGCTATTTCCAGGATATTCCTTCTCTGACAGCTGAAGCTGCAAAGGAGCACCCTGGTGTCTCTTATATTATAACTGCACCTCTTGGCTTGCATGAGCTACTTGTGGTATGATCGCTATCCCTTTCTTTCCTCATCCTCATTGCCGAAAGGGTCTTAAGCTATGCGAAGAGGTTAAGAGTTGCATTTGTGTAATTAAAGCAGCTGAAAGACACTGATTATTATTCCTATCAAGCTCAGTTGTCACACCCGTTCAAAAAGATTTTTTTCCTTGGAAGATCATTAAGGTTACCATAAGGAAGAAGTTCGACAGAAAACAGTTGCCAATAATTCTGCAACATAAGCAACGTTGTTTCGTTTCTTGTGCAATGTCCTTAGTCATTGTAAGGTAAGCTCATTGATGAAAGAAAATGATATTGGAACCATCCGAGCTTGATGCAGTAGAAGCTTTATATTGAATCTTCAAGGTTGAGAATTTGATTGTTTTTTGATCGTTTGAAATAGGGACGATGCTATATCATGCATGTGGCTGTCTTGATGTTTTGCAGGACATCGTTAATGACAGGATCAAACATTGCCTGAGCCATGTAGAAGGAGATGCAGATGAGTGTGAAGTTTGTGTGGGTACAGGAAAATGCAGAATCTATTAGTTGAATGGTGCGACATTTTCCCTTCACTGGAAATAGAGGATTGAAAAAATCTGAGGGAAATGCTGGAAAATTGCTGTTCAGCGTGATTCCTCTGAGTTCGATCTAAGCGCCAGTGATTTACGTGGAAATCATGTGGTTCCTAGAACCAACTGGGTTAAGGCCACAAGGCAAAGATTATGCTGGAAATTTCTTGGAGTACATGTCGTGGGATATGTCCTTTACTTCATGATCAACTCTCGTCTTTGCCCTCAATAAAGAGTTCTAGTTCAAACTTGTGGAATGTGCTCTTCATCAAACTCGACCAGCTCAGGTGTAATAATTGCGACAGAGTAGATGCAATTATCTTTGGTAGTTATGTAGAAGAGAGATCATGGGTTTTGTCCATTGTAAGAAAAAAACTTTGTGATTACTGTTTGCGGCCTTTGTGCATTGTGTGGTTATGCCGTTGGACTTGGTCTCTTAGTCAGAATCTTCAGGTTACTTGTGTCTCTCTATCAACAAGCAATAAAGTTGCTACAAGTATTGGATAAAGACGAGAAAGCACTACGACTCACTGTTCACGACAGTTTGATGCATGATGGATAGTTGACAACAAGTAGGAGATGTAATTTCATCTTCATTGTGATGCTATCACTAGTCATGAAGCAATGTATAGATACGAACTGGAGAAGCCTCTCCTTGGAACAATCAATAAAGTTGCCACAAGTATCGGATAAAGACGAGAAAGCACCACGACTCACTGTTCATGACAGTTTGATGCATGATGCATAGTTCACAACAACTAGGAGATGTAATTTCATCTTCATTGTGATGCTATCACTAGACATGAAGCAATGTAGAGATACGAACTGGAGAAGCCTCTCCTTGTAACAATCAATAAAGTTGCTACAAGTATTGGATAAAGACGATAAAGCACCACGACTTATGACAGTTTGATGCATGATGGATAGTTGACAACAATTAGGAGATGTAATTTCATCTTCATTGTGATGCTATCACTAGTCATGAAGCAATGTACAGATACGAACTGGAGAAGCCTCTCCTTGGAACAATCAATACAGTTGCTACAAGTATTGGATAAAGACGAGAAAGCACCAAGACTCACTGTTCTTGACAGTTTGATGCATGATGGATAGTTGACAACAACTAGGATATGTAATTTCATCTTCATTGTGATGCTATCACTAGTCATGAAGCAATGTAGAGATACGAACTGGAGAAGCCTCTCCTTGGAATAGAATGCTTGCATTGGAGCTGTTATTGTATGACCTATGGTACTTCTTTTGGCCAAATTTCTCACCGATTGCATTGCTAGGCGCTTTTATGAGTTTCTTAAAGAGACCTCCATTGAATCCTTGATCTGCTTATTCACTTCTTATTCCACGTGTTTAAGCCGAAAAGTTCGGCGAGTTTCCAGAATCTTGAGAATGTCTCCATTTTAATCTTCATGCTGGCATCGGCCCGTGCCTTAGCTTGAGCAGGCGTTTCTTCTTCAGTTGCTGCTGCGGCTGTTCACGAAGACGAGTACAGTAACATTATTTGATTTTGGAAGTCAGTTCAGAAGATGATGGGTTGAGCGAAGAGGGTTGTTGGCAAAATTACCCGTCGCAGGTTGTTCTTTGAGTTGCTTGGAGAGGGTCTTAGCTGCCATGAAAACATTTGATGTTCTTTCCCAGCCGCCTCCAAAGACGCCATAACCGTCCTTCGGCTGAGGTTGCGTCAGAAACTCGAGCAGTCCCAACTCTTCCCTCTCCACCCAGTATATGCAGTTCACTGGGCATGACTCCACCGACACCTGCCGAATGATTAATACATAGAATCTGCTACTTATCATCAAATAGAGAAATCTAGAAAGTTGATAAGACTGCTTATATCCAGCAAAATGGGACTTCGAACTTTTACGTCTTTGTTCATAAAAAATGCCACCGGCGGTTGAACAATTCTTGAGCGATCTCATAATTTATAAAAGCTGACGGAGTTGGTTGTGAGGAGGAAAAAGAAATCACTTACCTCCAGCTTTTGCTGATCATCCCCATACTGGACTTTCACTCTGGCGCATCCAAGTTCCTCGTCCATGACGAATGTGTTGCTTGCGTGATGCACGCACTCTCTGCATCCTGAAACCATCAAACTACCCTTTGATACAGACACCTCGAATCAACTGTGAATTTGGAAAAGACAATTTACAGCAGTGAGTGAAGAATGACCTATGCAAGCATTTGCATCTACAAACAGAGCCTGTGATCTAAGAGGCCCTTTCCATGAGCTATAACCTATATTAGAACAGTGTCTCCTGCTTGTCCTCGATCGACCAGTGAAGGCATCATAGTCACTCCTCAGATCATCTCTCATCAGTACCCCATAGGCCTCATTCAGCAATAGAGTATACTCATGACCCTAAAAGCAAAAATGCCAAAAGCCCTTCAAGTCAAATTATCAATTTTGGCTCAAAGAGGAAAATAAAGTGCATCTGCGTGACCTCTTGGCCCGCAACATCAGGGTGATGCTTCTTTTGCAGCTTCCTGTAAGCCTCTCTGATTTCTCGTGAGCTCGAATCTGCCGAAACCCCAAGTAGCTCGTAATAGTTCTTCTCTGATCTTAAGTTCCCTTTGGCCTTTCTGCCGCAACAGGTGATGACTCCATATCTGTGCCTGCAGCTAGAAAAACGAAAATCAGGCGAAAAACATCATTCGTTCTAGGATGTTATCTGCAACGTATGGAAAGTACATGAACTGAGCTTATCGAACAGAATCCGCGGAGCTTCAACTCAGAGATCACCTTGAAACGGGCTTCCTATTATTGAGGTAGACATGATGAATATGAGAGTGTTTCGGCGCTAGGAATTGGTGAGCAGGTCCTAGAGAGGCCGACATATCCTATGCTGGTCTTCTTTGGGTCCTCGGGAATTTGCTAGTGTTCGATATCCTGTTCTTGTTTTTCACGGTCAGGGTCCGTTTTGAGTGTCACTGTTGAGGCTGGAGATATTTCTTCGTCTCCAGGATAATCGGATATTTTCTCAGTGGCCTTGCAGTTCTAGGATCGTCCACCAATCATGGACCTCCATGTCAACTAAAGTGCTCAAGTTGGGGACCCAGGTCAAAACAAGCACGCGAGAAACATTTATGAACTTTTACTTTTACTCATCCTGACAGAAAGTCCTCTCTGAAAAGTTTAACCCGCTAGATAAAATTGCACCTCATGTACTCAAAGAACATATGAATCTTGTAAACAAGTGACGCAAAATATTTCGGCAACAGCAGATATAGGTTAAGATTATTACAAATTTAGTGCTCTCTCTCTCTCTCTCTCTCTCTCTCTGCAACTTCAATTTGATATTTCGATGACAATTTCCACAGGCCAGACTAGCTTTTTACATTGGTTTGAGCTCTCTCTTCAAGCCGGTGGTGCCTCAGCATCAGCCGTAGCTGATCGTTAGCCTCTTCCTCGTTCAGTTTTCAACAAGTGAGCGACAGGCAACAAACTTCATTCACTCATCGATCGGGTCACGATCGCCAGTCTCAATCCAGCAAGTAGTAATCTTCCTCGGCCACATCTGGATCATCCGACGGACCACAGAACATGCCACCCCACCGCGGGAAGTAGATGAGGGCGACGGGGAGGGTGCAGCCAAGCATCAAGAGGCCCATGAGTGATATGCTTGTCTGCCTCGACATCTCGGAGCCTGAGAACAGGAGCAGTTGCGTCACGACTGCCCCTACCGTCCCCCCGCTCCCCGTCATCCCTGATATCACTCCGAGCGACCTGCAATCGGACAAATCTCAGTCCCATTCTGTATGTAGAGGAGGGTCATGACCATGGATCTTGATGGATTTTGATCCTTTTCAGAGATAATCGGAAGAACAAGCTTAACCCCTAGTGTTATTTTAGCCACATATGTAACTGATCTCTATTTCCGCGCACTTAAGAACTATTTCGACACCCCTAATCCCTTTTCTATATTAATTAGATAAAATCAGTCTCTTCTTTAGTTTCCCTAAAGTCCAATTAAACCTGATTTCTGCTCAACCTGATTCACAATGGCCCCGACCCCAATTAAACCTAGGATTCAATATGGCTAGACCTGGGACCCCGATCCCCATAAAAGCATATCGACATTTTCTCATTTATACATGCCAAACACTGGAAAATATAAAGATGCGCAATCATGAAGAATGTCATCCCGACACTTTCCTAATTGGAGCAAAGCAACGAAACTGACTCTCCCATGCTCAGTCACATGCTCTAGGACAAGAAAACCCTAGAGGACCAGAAAAAAAAAAAATTCCCTCATCTCATCGCACGACGACAAATTCTTCATCTCCATTTCCTAGCTCGAATCGCCTGACGGCCAAATCTCCTCAGCAGTCGAAACAATGCACGACTCTTCAAATTTGCGTGAGCGAGGACGCGAAGGAACATTGCATGGCTTAGGATGATGCACTATCTATCTTGGACCTCAGTATAATCCAAATTCTCAAATTTGTCCATTTCGTCATAAAGTCTCCCTGCCATCTTATCTTAGCCAAGACAACGCTACTTGGGATGGAGGTCGCTCTATAATGTCCTTTCCCTGCCCGGTGCTATCTAAAGCTCAGAAGGAAATGATGACCATCACGCCTTTTCTTTTCTTGGCTAGCTGACGACCTTTTTACTATTCAACGTCGTCCTCGACATGCATCACGGTAGATATAACGCATAGGGTTCACTTGCCTACGTACGGGACTAATCATTATAGCATCCATTGGCCTTGTAAAAAAGAATAAAGAAACAGACGGCTTTGTACGCTACGAACTTAAGACGGTGGCGGTGGTTTAACTATGTCCCTCAAATCAGAGTAAATAAGGCCGCTTGCCTCGAGTTTCTTATACACTGACGGTGTATGGTCGATTTTTCCCCAGACTAAAGTGCATCGAATCCGTGTTTTGTACTTTGTAATGCATAATCGACTTCAATACAAATCATGAGATTGATTCATAATATTTATACACTAAAGGACACGTTAAATTATATATGAAGATTGAATATAATTCATTTATTTAGATACATCATTTATTAACGAACCGATTTCTTATGTGGGTTTTAGTATATCTAGCATTGCCTTTTAGCAATCGATGACTTTAATAAAGAGTGAGATTATTCATTTTCACTCGACCCAGGTCTTATGTAAACTGCGTAGAGAACTTAATCAAATTGATACTGACCGTTTGGAGACAAAGGGAACCACGCCGAACGTGAGCCCGGCTGCGGCCTGGACGAACACGCCGAAGCAACACATGACTGCGATGGAGCCCCAGAGGGAGCCGACCTGCCCGAGCCAAACGCACAGCAGCCCCGCCGTGGTCTGCACCGCCCACAGCCCCCACAGCCGCCCCCTCATCCCAAACCTCCGCCCCAGCATGTCAGAGGCCACCCCGCCGGCCGGCCTCGTCACGCAGTTCGCAGCCCCGAAGCTGGCCGCGATCAGCCCCGCCACCTCCAGCCTCACCCCGAACCGGTCGTAAAAGTACTGAGCCAGTATGTTGTCCGCCGTCAGCTCGACCCCGAAGCTATATCCGTACGTCAGGCCAAGGATCCACCCTCTGTAATTCCTCAAGCCGTGCATGAGAACGTCGAAGAAGCCCTCTTTCTCAGAGCTCTCGTGATTCCTGTTGTCTTGGTTTTTGGTGTAATTGTGGTTCCGTTTGTAGTTACCGTTTGGCAAGTCTTGGCCAAATGCTAAGACCATGATTGCGGTAACGACCTGGAACATTGCCGGTACGACGAACGAGACACGCCATGCCGAGGATGATGACACGTGGAGGTGCTTCATTAGGGAGGTGTAGATGAGTGGCATCACCAGCTGAGTCAACCCTGATCCCACGTCGGCCCACCCGGCAGCGACTCCATTGGCGAGGCCGACAACGTCCGCGGCGAACATGGAGCTCATCCAGAACTGGTTAGCCACGAAGTTGGCGATCGAGAATCCGACGAAGAACCGCACCGCGACGAACCCCGCGGGAGTGGTGACGAGGGCGGCTGCGAGGATGGCCGGCGCGGTGAGGAGGGAGAGCGTGGCGGAGGCGGCGCGGGGCCCCACGAGGTCGCAGGTGGGGCCCATGGCGAGGCGGGAGAGGATGGCGCCGGCGAAGGAGGCGACGCCAGAGGCGCCGACGTCGGCCTGGGTGAGGCGGAGGTCGCGGCGAATGACGGGGAGGAGCGGGGGGATGGAGAAGGTGGCGAAGAAGCAGGAGAAGAGGGAAAGCCACGCGAGGTGGAAGGCGCGCATGTGGGGGGAGGTGGGCGCCGAGAAGGGGCGGAACACGGTGGCCTTGCCGCTCGAGTCCACCGGGAGCTGGCCGGAGGAGGGAGGGCCGGGTAGTTTTGTAGGTAAGTGGCCCTCGGCTTCCATGGTGGGAGAAGGAAAGGGGCGTCCTTAACGAGGGAAAGAATTCAGAGAAGTCATATAGGAGCTTTGGACTTGGGATTCACAGTATAGAAATTCAATTTGTTGGACAAACAAGAAAGGGAATGTTTCTGTCAAATCATGGGCAACATAACCGGAGCCTGCCATGTCCTGGTCCTTGGCCTCTTGCGCCAAATAATTACTAACTTCTTGGAGTTTTTCGATTGCGTAGCATGAAATGAAAACCGCACGATCAACCGGACCACAAGAGAAATATTCCCACCTTTCGCCGGTCCTTGGCCTCTTAGAGTTCAAAATGGAATGAAATAGGACAAGCCATACTAATTAAAAATCACCATCATCAAAAGGAAAAAAAAAATGACGGGATATCTTTATAATTACTATTAAGACTCCACCCAGTTAGACTCGTAAGTTCATTCTCTCCAAAATTGATAGAACAAGTTTTGTCCATTACGTCCATCCGTACATCAAAATGTTTACTTAAGTATGGATTTTGGCTCTGAGTCAATCATCGGTGATGACTCATTAAAGCAATTTTCCAAGGTGTTCTCTCCCAAGAGGTCTCCCTCTTGTTGGAGCTGCACGGTGCGGTGGCGAAGCTGCCACGCCCCCAAAGTGGTGGCGGATCTATATGGGCTTGCAGTCACATTACGCAGAATGTGGGGGAGCACAGGAAGAAAACGATTAGGGAAAGTAGGCATAATGAAAAGGATATGGAAAGCGGGGCAAAGGTTATCAAATTTTGTAATCATCGAAGTCTTCCCTACCGAGTTGACCACCGACGTTTTATCTGCCGGATTTCGAAATCGCTAGTCAGTTCTTTGAATCTCCTTTACTTTTATTCGCATAACTCAACCAAAAGAAGTTTTGTCTCGAAAATCAAAGTATTTGAAATTCATGCATTCATAACCTTATGTGGTGAATGTTGGCAATGTTGGCCGCGACCGAGACGGCCGTGGCTAGCCCTAGGATCGACGTAGCTAAGCAATAGAACGATTCAGTCAATGAAAGTTGAGTTACGTACTTATTTTTGAATCCATGATTGTTTCGGGGCCGTTGTCGACGATCCACGAGCTCTCGGTCTTCCCCTCTATCACCCACTGGATCACTGGCTCAATGAGGCTGCCTCTCGCGATCGGTTTGCTTGATGGACTCCTTATGTGAGTTCAGAGAGAATTTCTATGCGTCTGGGCTATAGGAGGGACTTTGAGCGCTATTTATAGAGTTTTAGCCAGACCCTCTCATTACGGGTCGGGCCGAACTCGGCCCACACAAGCCAGTTCCATATTAGACTTAATTGAGAATCTTGATAACCGATCTCATTAGACCAAGCCTGTTAATCGGTTTTACAATCTCAATTAATACAAGTCCACATTAGAAAATTATTACATTCTCCCACTTGGACTGTATTAATTGAAAATGTACTTTATGTTGGTCTAGGGATTTATTCTCAATTATCAATCCGATCCCGTAGAGTCTCAAAACACCGAATCATGGCGGTAACTGCATTGACTCAACGCCGAGCCTTCCATGGTCACAAATGCTCTCAACTCTACTGATATGGATTCAATATGGTTGTGTGGCAAATATATAACACCTCATAGAGAGTAAAACTTTATGTGCCATCTATTTTGTTAGTCATCATTTTCTCTCCTTATGTGTCACAAATCCTCATGTGTCACAAGAGAATAACTTTATGATTCCAACGAACCTGTATATATGTCTCACTTTATAGTTAACTTGTCTTTATGTGTAACAAGACATATCTTTAAGGCTAATAATTGAAGACCTCTAGCCTTTACTCAAGGTTTACACATACCTCGAGATTTTGCCATATATATGTATTCAATAACACATCCAGAAACATACTTCATTGAATGCAAAATTGATACATATCAAAATGTTACAAAATGTAACAACACAGATGTGAACTTTATTAGAGCATAAACTGAAAAGCAGCTCCCACTAAACAACAGCATCCCATGATGCTCCTAAGCCCATATGCTAATGACATGTCGTTCAAAAACACAAGGGCTAAGGCCTTTAGTCAGTGGATCTGCAACCATATCATCTGTGTAAAACATGCTCTACTTTAACGTCACAATTCTAATCATCTCTTTTATGGTCAAATACTTGACCTCCATGTGTTTACACCCTTTTAGACCTTTATTGTTATTGCTAAACGACACTGCAGAATTGTTATCACAATACAACTGAATGGGTGCATCCACAAAGTCAAATACAACCAAATCCCTGATGAGGTTCCAGAGCCAAACTGCTTGAGAAGCGGCCCAGTGGCATCCTACTATCTCTGACTGCATGGTAGAGGATGTCATATTATGATGCTTTTGACTCTTCCATGACACTGCACCTCCTGCCAACTTGAAGATGTATCTGTATGTCGACTTCGATTCGTCTTTACAACCAGCAAAGTCTGAATCTGCATACCCCACTAGCTGCAGGTCCCGAACATGTCTGTAAATCAGCATATAATCTCTTGTCCTCTTTAGGTACTTTAGAACTTTCTTGGCAGCAACCCAGTGATCGTGTCCTGGATTTGACTGATTTTTGCCTAGAAGTCCAGTCACGAAAGCAATATCTGGTCTAGTGCAAACTTGAGCATACATGATACTTCCAAGTGCACTAGCATAAGGTACATTCTTCATTTGGGTTTTCTCAACAGCCGTACGAGGACACTGTAACTGACTCAGTTTGTCACCTTTACATACGGGAGCAAGACGTGGCATGCAATCCTGCATACCGAATCATTCCAAAATACGATCCACATATGCCCTCTGAGACAAACCCAATACTCGGCTAGGACGATCCCTAAGGATCTCAATGCCTAGGACAAAAGATGCCTCACCAAGGTCCTTCATGTCGAAATTACTTGATAACATCTGTTTTGTCTCGTATAATAATGCAAGATCACTACTCACTAACAGGATGTCGTCGATATAAAGTATGAGAAAAATAAATTTTCTCCGACTGACCTTACAGTATATACACTGATCCAGTCTGTTCTCAATAAATCCGAATGAAGTGACAATACTATGAAACTTCAGGTACCATTGTCTGGAAACCTGCTTAAGGCCATAAATAGACTTTTTCAATCTACATACAAGCTTACCTGAATCACCTACTGCAAAACCTTCGAGTTGTACCATATAGACCTCTTCATCAAGGTTTCCATTTAGAAAGGCAGTTTTGACATCCATCTGATGTAACTCCATATCTAAATGAGCTACCAATGCCAGGATCACTCTGAAAAAGTCCTTAGAAGAGACTGGAGAAAATGTTTCTTCATAGTCTATTCCCTCTCTCTGAGTGAACCCCTTGGCTACCAGTCTGGCTTTAAATTTCTCAATCTTTCCCTTGGAATCCCTTTTGGTCTTATATATCCATTTGCAGCCGATGGGCTTGTATCTTTCAGGCAATCCAACAAGTTCCCATACTCCATTATATTTCATAGATTGCATCTCGTCTTTTATCCCATCCAACCAAAATTCTGATTGGTGACAAGAGACTGCATTTGCATAAGTCACTGGATCCACATCACAGCCGATGTCATAATCTTGCTCTCCGAGATAGACTAGATAATCTGGTGGAATAGCTGATCGTCTGTCCCTACTAGATTTCCTGAGTGGAGCTACCACAGCCTCATCTTGAGTCTGAGAGGTTTGAGGAACTTCATCAGGAAACGTTTCAGCAACAGGATCCTGAATCTCAATAGGCTCAACTTGTGGTAAAGGAGGCTCCATAACTGTTTGTGCAGGCAGAGAAAACGACACAACTGTCCCTATCGAACTGATTACCTCAGTAGTCTGTGAGCTACGACATTTTTCAGCTACATCAAGTTCCATAAACTTTGCCGTCTGCGATTCTACAATTCTTGTACATCTACTGGAATTGTAGGATTGATATCCTTTAGAATGATCTGGATAGGATACAAAATAGCACCGAGTGGTTCTAGGGTCCAACTTACTCAATGTTGGATTATACAACCTTACTTCTGTAGGACAACCCCAGACTTTAAGATGGTTTAGGCTAGGTTTTCGTTTAGTCCACAGCTCGAAAGGAGTCAATGGAACTGATTTTGTAGGAACTCGGTTCAATATGTAGAGAGCTGTTTTCAAGGCTTCACCCCATAGGAAATCCGGTAAATTGGTCCTACTGATCATACTCCTCACCATTTCCATTAGGGTGCGATTGTGCCTTTCGGCCACACCATTTTGTTCAGGACTTCCAGGCATAGTAAACTGAGCTACTATCCCAGAATCCTTCAAGTACTTAGCAAATGGCCCTTTAAGTTGTCCAGCATCGCCATGCTTGCCATAATACTCACCACCTCGGTTTGACCTCACAACCTTTATGACTTTTCCCAGCTGTTTCTCGACTTCAGTCCGAAAAATCTTGAACTTGTCAAGAGACTTAGACTTTTCTTTAATCAAGTACAGATAACCATATCGGGATTTGTCATCAATAAATGTGATGAAATAAAAATTTCTACACACGGTTGCTGTATAGGGTCCACTAAATATCTGTATGAATGACCTCCAATAGGTCATTACTGTGGACTGCAGTTTTCTTCTTTATTTTGGTCATCTTACCCCTACAACAGTCTACGCAAGTCTCTAAGTCACTTTTAAGAGAAGGCAGGATGCCTGCCTTTATCAGCCTATCCACTCTTTCCCTAGAGATGTGACCCAATCGTTTATGCCACAATGCGTAAGACTGTTCCTTAGATAGAGGTGTTTTGGAAACAACTTTTTCAGCTGTATAAGCGACGTATATATCCGTAGGAGTCAAACACAATCTGTATAATTCATTGGACATATTGCAGCAACCAACCTTATTTGAATTAAAAAAATAGTGATAACATTGTTATTTAATTCAAAAGAGTAGCCACACTTGTCCAAACATGATACGGAAACTAAGTTCCGTCTAAAGGAAGGTACATAAAATGTGTTTCTTAACATCAGTTTAAAACCAGAATCTAGTATCAAAATGACGTCTCCCACGAATACGACGTCGACTTTGTTATTGTTTCTTACGGTGAGCTTCGATTCATCCTAATTTGGCTTCCTCTAGTTTATGAATCCCTGTATGGTGAACGCAACATGATTAGTTGCACCACTATCGAGCCATCATGAACCAGATGAGACTTCAGATATGTTAGATTCACAAATTAATGCCAAAGAATCATTACCAGTTTGCTCACGCTTGGACAACCAAGCTTTAAACTTATTGCAATCCTTCTTTATGTGACCTTTCTTCTTGCAGAAGAAGCATATGCCAATATCCTTAGAAGATGATCCTTTATTGGGACCCAAACTTTCAGTATGATCGGTAGCAGAATGACTGGTGGTCGGATGAGTTCTTTTACGAGTACGACTCTTAAATCTTTTCCCCTTCTTCTGGCTAGAACTAGAGGTAAATAGGGCCAGATGCCCTTTCTCCTTCCTCAGTTCTCTCTTCCTCAGCTACAACCCTAGCAATTAGGTCATTAACTGACCAGGTTTCATCTTGAGAGTTGTATTTGGTTTTAATAATGCCAAAATCAGGTTGGAAGGTGTTTAGTGCCTGATGCACTATGCATGTGTCAGGAATGGAGACATTTAGGGCTGTAAGTTTGGACTGTAGGTCTACCATCCTAAGGATATAATCCTTAACCCCTCTAGAACCATCGGATCTCATGTTAAAAAGTACTTGCAAATGTGTCCTTATCTCAGCAGTAGGCGACACACGGTTTCTAATCTCTAAGGCTTCCATCAATTGTCTGGTAGTATAGTTAGCAGATAGACCACTTTTCAAATGTTCCTGAATGGTTCGCCTCATCGATAATAGACAAATCCTATTACTCTTCTCCCAAGCTAAAAAGTATGCCTTTTGGGGTTCAGTACTCTCAGCAGTCAGATCTGCAGGCCTATCTCCACTAAGGGCAATGTGAACATCAGCCAGCTCCATCCCAAAAAGAAAATCATCTTTCCATTTCTTAAAATTTGACCCCGTAAGAACCTCGATAGTAATTGAATTACCATTTATAGAGAATGTGACTGAATAACAAGCAATGGAAATAATTAGCATAATGTGAGCAATGTGTAACTTGGAACCGTATAAGTACACATTCTTAGAGCTACAAACATCATCATGCAAACACCTTTGGGCAGAATACAAGACATGCAGTTGTACACTCTACACATGACAGCGACCATGAGAATATATTCCAAATCTTCGCAAATTCATCACCTTTGGGTGTCTGAATCACTAGGACCAGTCAAAACTCAACCTTATGTTGCACATGTAACCCTCCATGAACAAATATGAAATCACCCCCTTTGAAAGTATGACGACACATTAGAACAGGAGACATCCCTAAACAGTACATGACTGATATTTCTCAAATCTAACCAGGTTTGCCACTTTTGCGGTCACTCCCTAATCAAACTCTTGAAATTCTCTCATACCAGGGATATTAAACTTTAGACTCACATTTACCTTATACATAGATTTTAAACTTGATGACAGGGGCTATGTCACTAAAATCATATGCAATATGCAAATTACATTGCTTAATTTATTGATACATTTTAAACCTTATACATGCAATCAATAAATATGTCTACTAACCATACGTGATCAACCACATGTGAGCTAATATAAGTATTTCAAGAAACCATAAAGAAATACTTGAGAAAATGCAACAAAACACTGAAACATGCATCCACATAGAGCTTTATATGCATTTTCAAAATTTTAAAAGCATCAAACATGCATAATAAAATCATCACATGAAAATAGACATTCATACGGACACAATGGCGCAAACCGCGCTCAAAACGGAGTCCGGATGAGCTCAAACGAGCTCCTAGAAGATTGGGCTTGCGTGCAGGCCCGCGGACCGGTCTGACTAGTAGGACCGCCCGATCTTACCCGGTCGGACCGGTCACCCGGTCCGGTCAACTGATCGGTGGACCGAGGTCAACGAATTGGGTCGTAGGCCGGGCGGTCAGGCCGCTGACTGGGTCGAGTTGGGTCGACCACCCGGTCTGACCCGGTCCTTTCCTCTGACCGGATGACGTCATCCGGGCCCGCCAGCTGTGGGCTAGCATGGTATTAAATGCCGCGCCCAGCTGAGGGCTGTGGGTGCACAACATTTAATGCCGTGCCAGAGCTGGCGTGTGGCCCTTGCCTGGTGGCGCGTAAGAGCACCGTCCGGCGTGCGTGCGACACGTGCGGCCACCTCCGCTGGCCCGCGACCACTCGAAAAGCTCGGAATCTTGAGCCCGACGTGTTCGTGCAATAAAAATCAACTTTCATCCGTAAAAAAAAAAAATAAATGACCGAAAAACCCTTATGTTCTAAGACTGAGCTACGGCGGCTCTGATACCACTTGTTGGCCGCGACCGAGACGGTCGCAGCTCGCCCTAGGATCGACGTAGCTAAGCAATAGAACGATTCAGTCAATGAAAGTTGAGTTACGTACTTGTTTTCGAATCCATGATCGTTTCGGGGCCGTTGTCGACGATCCATGAGCTCTCGGTCTTCCCTTCTATCACCCACTGAATCACTCGCTCAATGAGGCTGCCTCTCGCTGTCCATTTGCCTGATGGACTCATTATGCTAGTTCAGAGAGAATTTCTGTGCGTCTGGGCTATAGGAGGGACTTTAAGCGCTATTTATAGAGTTTTCAGCCAGACCCTCTCATTACGGGCCGGGCCGAACTCGGCCCACACAAGCCAGTCCCATATTAGACTTAATTGAGAATCTTGATATCTGACCTCATTAGACCAAGCCCGTTAATTGGTTTTACAATCTCAATTAATATAAGTCCACATTAGAAAATTATTACAGTGTGTTGACACCTAAATTTGGCCTAAATTAAGTGCATAAGAAAATCAGGGGTTTAGTCCGACCTCTAAAAAAATTAAATTAAATTATTATCACATGGTCTCGGCATAATCTTATTACGAACCATCGCACGTGTGATTTAAAGAGCTTCTAGAAGGTGCGAGGTTCAAATTTTGATAGAGATAAGATTGGTTGTGCTATGGATAGACATCTCCTTGAAGATTAAGTTTGTTTAAGAGTTTGTTAAAATTGTTAAATCAGAAAATCTCATCTAGAAGGATATAATCCGGGCCAAACCTGTGCTGTTTTAAAAAAAGTGGGCGCGTTCTCCTCCTATAAATTAAGGTAGACGAGAGAGCAGAGGAGGGGAGAGAGAAAAAAATCGTGGGCGAGGGTGAGGCGAGAGAGAAAAATCATGTGCGGCAAAAAAATAAAAGAGAGAAAAGAGAGTGTGGGGAAGGTAAGAGAGAGAGAGTTGAAAAGTCAAAAAGGGAGGGGGGGTTTAGTACGAAGAGAGTATGGTCTAGTGTGGTGCAGGAGAGAAAAATTGTTTCTTTTTTAGAAAAGAGCTCTTACAGGTCAAAGTGCTTTTGGGGGTATTTGTTCTTTTAGGGGTTTCGTCCCTGAGGGGGTTTCTTTTTTGGGGGGGAAGCATCTTCAGTGAAAAAATCGAAGAGCAGAAAAGAAGCTAGAAAGTGTGAGTCGTGTTAGGTCTTCTTCTGGGGAAACACACGGGTAAAGAGCGTGAAATTCAGAAAAGAGAGAGAGGGTTCAAAAATTGAAAAAATTGGTGAAGTTTCCATTGGTGTCTTCTTGCGACAACTCTCCGCTTGGCGAGTTCTCCTTTACGAACGGCGAATTGACATCCATCACGGCTCAGACATCATCCTTTTTCTTGAGTGATCCTCAGTAGTTTCGACGCTCAACGGTTCACTGCTTCGTACAAACACCTCGTAGCACCGGCGCCCTTCGTCTCCATCAATTCATCCATGCCAGCTGGGAGTGTCCCTGTTTCAATAATTGGCCATCAAAGACTCCCAACAAAGCAATAAAAATCTGGTCAACTGGAGCTTTGGTCAAGCGGCAGCTTTTTTGTTCCAACGAAGAAAAGTAATAAAATCAGAAGGGAGTGACCAAAAGATTGGAAGCCACGGTGTTCTTGGGGTAATTCTCATGCGCATGAATTCCAAGCCACCATTCAGCCAAGCACTTCAATAAACCATCTTCCTTGAGTTGTTCTTCGTGATCCACGCCTGCCGATTCAATTTTAGAAGTCCTTGCCACCGCAAGTTCCCCCACATCAACGAGCACCGTAGCCGCCATTCGTGAACCTCATCGTTTGTTCCGATTCGGAAATCGTCAATTCAAATCAGGTAATTTCTTAATCCAATTAAGATTTTGATGTTATTTTCTTAATTCGGATTGATGTGAATTGTTTTTTTTAGCATTACCATGTGGAATTTGATTGTTTGAATTCTAATATGATCCCAAATTTGATCCGTGAGATGGCGGATCATTTTTCCGATGGTTTTAGATTTCTTTTGCAAGTCGGGTGAATATCCTTTTAAGATTTGTGATATCTGTTAATTTAAACCGCGTGAAGACGGATGATTTTTTCGGATATCACAATCTTTCCTTAGGATTAGATTTATTTTTTAGTTTAATAGTTTATTTAGGGCATCTTTTAATTTCGAATTTTATATAATAAGAAAAAAAAGAACAAAAAACAAACTAGTTTCTTCATATGCATGCCTAAATTAGGATATTTAGCTTATTTCGATTTTTTTTTTAAAAATAAAATAAGGATCATATGCATATAGTATAGGTCATGTCATGCACATGCCATTTGCACGTTAGAAATTGCATGTCATATAGAGATTATGTGCATAAATCTCATGCCACGTCATTACTACGATATCTAGAAATTGCATGTTTAGGTTGTAAAAGCTTCACATCATATTAGAATAAATCATATAGAAGTCTAGGATTATTCAATGCGTGTCATATTAAGTTATAATTCATTTTCATATTAGATCATTTAGTTTTAAATGATCTTGCATTAAGTTAGTAGTAGGTTCAATTTAGGCATTTATTTAATTTCGAATTTTCGTCAATAAATGGAAAAATATCAAAAAATGTCATTCACATGTCATTAGATAATTGCATGTTTTAGAATAGTTTAGTTGAATCACTTGTCATGTTTAGTTGTTTAACTTAGAATCTCATATATATTAGGTTTGATTTACATTAGATAGTATCATATTACATGATTAGATTGCACTGTTAGGTATTATTGCATGCCAAAATTAGGTCCTTATGTTTATTTTCAAAATTAAATAAAAAATATAAAAAAATCACATGCATGCATTTCCATATTAGTTTGCATCATTAGTCGTTGCATAACATTTAGATTAAGCATACTAAATCTCATGTCACTTAGGAATTGCATGAAAATTCATAACATGGTAGAACATTACATTTAGAAACTTAAGAGTCATGTTAGATTAGGTTTTCACATTTTAATTAGTTTAATTAACTTTGAATTTCATTAGGTAAATAAGAAAATGTAAAAAAAAAACACCTTTTTGCATGTTATTTAATTCATTTAGTTAAAATAACATATCATTTAGTCCAAGTTTATTTAAGAGTTGCACGTTATAAGTCATGTTAGGTCATGTCATTAAGTTTAGACTTTCATGCATTTGCACGTTAATTTAGTTTTCGTATTCTAAAATATTATACATAGTTAAGATAAGATTTTAGTTTAAATTAGGGGTTAATGTGGTGTGGTTCATAGTTTAAATTAGATGTTATTTAATTATAGATAATTAGCTTCATTAATTTAGAATTGCATTGAGATAGTTGCATATAGGATTAGTTTTCCATTACATACATTGCGTACACCTTAAAAACCCCCAAAAAAGAATCTTTTTTGTTGATTTGTTTTATCTTGTTTTATTGCTTTGCTTATTGTTTCTTTGAGCATTTAAATAATTGTTTGCGCACCCGCGTGATCACCGTGTATGTTAGGGAATAAAAATCAATTCAAGCTGCCTGCAAATTATTTTTGAAATAAAAGAAATAGGTTCTCAAGTCTCCGAATTCAAAATCTCTGGTTCGTATGAGTAAAGTACTACTCCCAGTATTTTACATGGGTTTCTAATCAACCCACCATAAATAGATTAGTGGCGATTCCAATTGAAATTGATTTGGCATGTTTAAAAAGTGAAACCTAAGTCGCGAATTGGTATGAGCTTGGGAGAACTTGAGCTAGGCTAGACTTAGCAATCCATTAGCTTAACCCTTAGGTGGTGCACCTTTGGGGAGGTCGCGACACAGTGAATACATAATCAAAAAGTTGTTTTTGATAATAGTTAGAAGCTTGATACTTGAGTACTAATGAATCTTTCCATACACATATTAAAGCACTTATTGAGAGGTTTTTAGATATACATTTAGCGAAAGATTCTGATTAACATGAAGTATTTTTCTATTGAACGAATTGATGAAATCCTTCCTTACTTACCATATTTAGTAGATCTTTTAACTTAATTGAATAATTTGAGTCGATTATATTTAAAGTTATCGATCGAATTCAATTTTATGGGGTTCTCAACTGTTACTTTTCAACACTTCACTATATTATCAAAAAAGTATTTTGGTCAACTGAATATACATTTGAATTGGAACTTGTCATTTCACTAATTACATCAGCATTCAAAGTCATCTGACTTTCCATTTCTTTCTATATTCAAAATAAGTATTGCTTTATTTTTTTTTGGAGAATTTCCAGAATAGAATAATAATGAACATGAACTCCCCAGTCCATCGTCAACTAACATAACTACCTCTTCATGTGAACCAAGAAGGAGAAAAAGAAAATAAGAATATGATAAGCTCCATGAAAAAGCTCTCGCCCAAGACCAGCTTCAACGCCTATGTCGATGCGTGCTTCTCCTCGTTGAAAAGCCTCCCCAACCAAGGCTCGATCCGAGAGGTAACTGGACTTCACGGCCATTTCGTCAAAATGGGCATGTCTTCAGAGAGGTACATCGCCGTTAAACTTCTGATATTGTACTTGGACCACCGAAGGTCGAGAGAGGCGGATCAGATCCGGAGGGACTTTCATGGGTTCGACACGATCGTGCATAACTGCTTGATCACTGCGAACCTGGAGTGGGGGGACGTCGAAGAGGCGCGCCGGCTGTTCGACGAAATGCCCAAGAGGAACGAAGTTTCGTGGACGGCACTGGTTTCGGGCCTGATGAAGTGTGGGCGAGTGGAGGAGTCTATGTGGTACTTTGGGAGGAGCCCCTTTCGGAATGTGATTTCGTGGACGGCAGCGATTAGTGGGTTGGTTCGGAACGGGTCGAGTTTCGATGCTCTGAAGCTTTTCAAGAAGCTGCTCCAATCCGGGGTCAGGCCTAACAGAGTTACATTCACTTCTTTGTTTAGGGCATGCTCATGCACGAAAGAATTTTCTTTTGGGACGAGTGTCTTGGGGTTGATAGTTAAAGCTGGTTTAGAGCATTGTGTATCAATCTCCAATGCGTTAATTACTTTTTTCTTGAGGATGGGTGAGGGTGAGCAGGCTAGGAGAATATTTGATCGAATGCAAACAAGAGATGTTGTCTCATGGACTGCGATCCTGGATATGTATGTTGAAATGGGAGACTTGAGAGAGGCACGCAGAATTTTTAATGAGATGCCGGAAAGGAATGAAGTATCTTGGAGTGCAATAATCGCGAGGTACAGTCAGAGTGGTCATCCTGAAGAAGCGGTGGACCTATTTCTTCAAATGGTTCGTGATGGATTTAAGCCAACTGTTTCTTGTTTGTCTTGTGTCATTAGTGCTCTTGCTGACTTAAAGGCTTTGCTAGCAGGGATGAGCTTGCATGGTCGCGTTATAACCATTGGAATTGCAGAAGATGTATATATTAGCAGTTCTCTAGTTGACTTGTATTGCAAATGTCAAGATACTGTGATGGGACGCTTGATGTTTGACTCAATATCGTTAAAGAATGTGGTTTCCTGGAATTCAATGATCTCAGGGTATAGTTTGAATGGACAGATGGAGGAAGCTCTGGAGTTATTTGAGAATGGTCCTGTACGAAATCAGGTCACCTGGAATAGCATAATAGCTGGTTATGTAGAAAGTGGACAGTTTGATAAGGCCTTTGAGGTGGTCAATGAGATGCTTTTGTCAGGGGAAGTCCCCAATGAATCCACTCTCTCTAGCATTCTTCGTGGTTGTGCGAGCACTGCTTCACTAGAGAAAGGGAAGAGCTTCCATGCAAAAGCAATTAAACTTGATATAGAGAGCGATCTATTTATAGGCACTGCGCTTACTGATATGTATGCAAAATGTGGAGATATGTGTGGTGCTAAGCAAGTTTTTCATAGGATGCCTGAAAAAAATGAATGCTCATGGACTGTGATGGTACAAGGTCTAGCCGAAAATGGTTTTGCAGGGGAATCCATTGCTCTGTTTGAAGAGATGGAAAGGAACTTCTCTGCAGCTCCTAATGAGCTCATGCTTTTGTCTGTCTTATTTGCTTGTTCTCACTCTGGGTTAGTCGATAAAGGTCTCCAGTATTTCAATTTGATGGAGAAAGTATATTATTTAAAGCCAAATAAAAGGCATTACACCTGTGTGGTTGATATGCTTTCTAGATCGGGCTGCCTCTCTGATGCGGAAGAATTCATCGAGGCGATGCCATTTCCACCAGAACCGAATGCATTGGCTGCTCTATTAAGTGCTTGTACTAAGTACAGGAATGAAGCGATTGGAGAAAGGACTGCTAAAAAGCTCTGGCAACTGGGTACGGAGGGTTCTGCGGGCTATGTGTTAATGTCTAACATATATGCTTCCGCTGGAAGATGGGTCAATGTTGAAAATACTAGGAAGTTGATGAAGGAAAGCGGGTTGAAGAAGAGTGTCGGCTGTAGTTGGGTCGAAGTAAAGAATCGGATCCGTTCTTTCTACTCTGAAGACAAATCTCACTCTCGATCTGCTGAGATATATGGAATACTAGATTTGTTGAGGTTGGAGATGTCCTCTTCTTTTGAGACACTCCCTCTCTGAAGTCTAAACGTGCTGATGTTGAATCAGCAGGCGATTCCAATTCACACTAGAATAACGAGTCCAATCAGAAGCAGGCCAGCCATTTTGGGAGTTACATTTTTTCCCTTCCAAATCAAGTGGCTCGCCGAGTCAATCCAGGGCAGAAACACAGTCCTTTCCAGTGGAAAACGGGAAAGGAATTGTCATGCCAAAAGATGAGATGCCCAGAAATGGAATGATTCTGCAACCTTGCTACAGAAGTTTTGTCATCTTCTCATAGTTGCTGTCAACAACCACTTCGATCCCATGTCATGAAGTAAACATCTCATCTGACAAGCAGATTAAAAGAGCACATTACGACACAGATGCAAAAATGTGCCCATCATTCTTTCGACACCGCATGTGATGTACTGTCTGATAGAAAACAATAGGAAGAAAAGAAGAAGAGAAATAATGGTTTATGGTAATATGTCTACTTAACCTTTAAGGCTAGCTAGACCTCTTATTTATATATACAACGAGTGAACAAGGTAAATATAAATAATCAATGTGGGACCTTTCTAATAACACCCCCCCTCAAGCTGAGGCATATATATCCACCATGCCCAGCTTGTTACATATGAAATGAACCCGGGGCCCAGCTAAAGATTTAGTAAATATATCAGCTAATTGATCCCCGGTTCGAACATGAGAAAGATTGATTGTACCCCGTTGCAGCTCCTGACGAACAAAATGACAATCAATCTCAATATGCTTTGTCCTTTCATGAAAGACCGGATTTGAAGCAATGTGAATCGCTGATTTGCTATCACACCATAATGAAGCAGATTATCTTAATTCAAATCCAAGTTCTATAAGAAAGTGTTGAGTCCACATAATCTCAGCAGTTGCATTAGCCATAGCCCGATATTCTGCTTCTGCACTACTTCGCGTAACAACTTCTTGCTTTTTACTCTTCCACGATACAAGATTACCTCCAACACCAGAGCATAACCAGAAGTAGACCTTCTATCAGTAGGACAACCAGCCCAATCCGCATCAGTATAACACTCTATGCAAAAATGAGCATGGGCATCAAAGGTAATACCTTTACCAGAATTACTACGAAGATACCTTAAGATTCTCATAACTGCCTCCCAATGAGGTTTCCTCGGTGTAGCCATAAACTGACTCACTACACTAACTAAATAAGCAAGATTAGGTCTCGTCATAGTAGTGAGATTGTTAAGTTTACCGACAATTCGTCGATACCTCTTAGGATGCTCAAACAACTCACCTTGATCAGGCAGAAGTTTTATGCCTACTTCCATAGCAGACTTAACAGATCGTGATTGTTGCATGTTAAACTCTGCTAAGATATCCATCATATATTTCCGTTGAGATAACAGAATGCTCCCTTTCTTCCGTGTCACCTCAATTCCCAGGAAATATCTCAAATCACCCAAGTATTTTGTTTCAAACTGAGTTTGCAAGTACTGCTTCAGAGTAGCAATACCCTGTTCATCATTACCTGTTAGAACAATATCATCCACATACAATACTAGATAAATACATCCAGTAGAGGTGCGTCGAAAGAATATTGCATGATCCTTCTGTGATTGCAGAAGACCAAAACTCTTAACTACAGAACTAAAGCGGCCAAACCATGCACGAGGAGATTGCTTCAGACCATATAACGATCGCCGTAACTTACAAACTGTCCCCCCTGAATAGGAAACCCGGGTGGTTGCTCCATGTACACATCTTCCTCTAAGTCACCATGAAGAGATGCATTCTTAATATCTAACTGATAAAGAGGCCAAGTATGTATTGCTGCAAGAGATAACAATAGGCGAATAGAAGTCATCTTTGTAATAGGAGAGAAAGTCTCGAAGTAGTCTAGACCATATGTCTGAGCATATCCTTTGGCCACTAACCGAGCTTTTAAACGAGCCACAGTGCCATCCGGATTAACTTTTACAGCATATACCCAACGACATCCAATGATCTGTTTACCTGGGGGAGGATCAACTAAGTCCCAAGTATGGTTGTGTCGCAAGGCATGCATCTCATCTTCCATAGCTTGACGCCAATCGACATGCTTCAGAGCCACAAAGATAGAGTCAGGAAGAACAACAGAATCAATATTTGCAACAAATGCCTGCAAGCTCGTTGTCAATCCTTATAAGACTGAGTTTATAAAGGCCGATCTCTACAAGTGCGATAACTCTTACGGATTGCAATAGGCTGATTAGAATCTCTCACATAGGAGACTGGCTCTGCAGGAGATGTGTCAATGGCCTCATGTTCTGATGCTGGTGACAATGTTGGTGAGGAAGCAGATGAAACTGGAGGGGTGTAGATAAGAAACTGATTAGAGGAAGTATCAGTGGAAGAGCTATCGATCAAGGAATGATTTGACAGTTCAGTTGAAGAATAGAATGGCTAATGCTCATGAAATGTGACATGACGAGAAGTCAAGACATGTCTTAAAATAGGTGAATAGCAACGATATCCTTTAGACACTGTCGAACATCCTACAAATATACATTTCAAGGATCGATGATCAAGTTTTGTCACAGAAGGACGATCATCATGAACAAAACAAGTAGAACCAAACACTTTAGGAGGAAGAGCAAAGAGACTACGCTTAGGAAAAAGAAGCCCATGTGGTGTGGCACCCCTAAGAATAGACAAAGACATACGATTAATAAGATGACAAGCTGTGAGAACAGCATCTCCCCAAAAATGTTTAGGAACATTCATATGAAGAAGTAGAGCTCGAGCAGTATCCATTAAATGACGGTTCTTGCGTTCGGCAACACCATTTTGTTGCGGTGTGCGAGCACAAGAGAGCCGATGATGAATTCCACGAAACCGAAGAAATTGCTAAAACTGAACTGAAGTATATTCTCCCCCTTGATCAGTTTGTAAAGAACGAATATGAGCATTGAACCGAGTTTGGACGGAAGTATAAAATTCACGAAAGACTGTGAAAAATTCAGAATGAGCTTTTATTAAATAAATGAACGACATTCGTGTATATCAACAAAGAGTTGTCAACAAAGAGAACAAAATTTCTAAACCCATGGGTAGATATAACAGGACACGGACCCCAAATATCAGAATGAACAAGACTAAAAGGAGCAGAAGCTCGTTGGGAAACACTAGGACTTAAGGAAACACGATAATGTTTTGCAAGTTGACAAGACTCGCAATTTATTCTAGACACGGATTTGAAACGAGGAAACAAGGACTGCAACATAGATAGAGAAAGATGACCCAATCGACAATGGACATCCAGAATATCTGACTCCTTCACCACTGCAGCAGGAACATGCATGCTCTTCAAGTAATAAATACCACCATTGACACGACCCCTACAGATAGTCTTCTGCGTCGAGAGATCCTGTAAAATACAACAATCAGGGTAGAATGTCACCGAACAATATAAATCTTGTGTAATACGACCAACAGATAACAAGTTAAATGCCATGCCAGGAGTGAAAAGAACATTAGATAAAGAGATCTCTTTAGCAGGGTGAGCAACTCCATGTCCTTGAACTGTTAATGTGGATCCATTGGCAACTGTAATATGATCAATATCAGATAATGAGTGATAGCCAGTAAGAATACTACGATTACCAGTCATATGGGATCTAGCACTAGAGTCCATCACTCAAGTAGTATTGGGTACAACAGCACAAGCAGAAGTATTAGATGCTGAAGTGGACGATAATTGTGCAATAGAGGCTGTAGACGCATCACTTCCTAAAGCTTGATACTCCAAATAACGAACATACTCATCTGAATTCATAGTCACGACCTTCGATTCCATACATGGAACAGGAGTATCCGTGGCAACATGTGCATGAGTGGTATGGGACCCCTGAGCTGCTTGTGCAGCTTGAAGCTTTCGACAGTATGGCTGAATATGTCCATGAATACCACAATAATGACAAGTACGAGTTTCTCGACCCCTACCTCGACCACCTATGCCTCCTCGTCCTCGGCTACCACCACGTCCACCTCCTCGACTAGAATAAAGAGCAGTATGCTCGATTGAGTCACCTCATCACGGCTAGCAGTGCGAAGAACCCGCCGGTGTACCTTACCTAGTGACGGTACATGATTATCTGACAAGGTCTGGGATCTAGCAGTCTCAAATTCAGTTCCTAAACCATTGAGATAACATGTGACCACAAATTGAGTTCTTTGCTCTAGAAAAGTAGCTCAACTAGTAGTAAATGGCACAAGTCGATCAAATTCATCAGCAAATGATTTAAATCCCTCATAATATTCTTGAAGCGATCTCCTAGATAGAGCTAGTTTTAGAAGTCCTCGCACAACATCATATAATCGAGAAATATCATTAAGTGAAGAATACATATCCGCAAGGATATCCCAGATATCTTTAGCAGTATCAACATTACTAACCATATGTTGAACATAAATATCCATAGAATTCAACAATTGATTATAAATACGACAGTCAATAGTATACCAATCATCATAAGTAGGATCATCTTCACGCGGAGAAGGCTGAGTAAGATGATGTGATAACCGCTGTCCATGAAGGTTCTTGAAGACATTCTTCTTCCACAATGTGTATGTGGATTGTCCTGTCAATACTCGTTCAACCAGTTTCGATGACGTGGATATGATGGTTAGAGTTTGTGATTGCAATATCGTAGATCTAGACGCATCAGATCTAGTATTCGAACTATTCATGTCAACCTCAGTTCCCAAATCAGCATCCGAAGGAACAGTTGACATTATAATAATCCACTATAATCACGCTAGAGTAGATAAAACCAAGAGGAGAATCGCAATTCTCAGAAAATCACAGACTCCATAGAACCACCAATATCCTCAGACTGAGCAGCAATATATCATAAAAGATATCTAGATCACAAACCCCATAGCTAGCACTATAAGAGTACAGAGAATAACAGTAGATCAGAGGAAATTTCAGTCAAGTTGTTGACGGCAAAAGAAACCAGGGCTTCTGATAGGTTGGAGCCGCCGCCGCTGCCTAGGGTTTCGTGATCACCTTTTTTTTCGATTTTTTATTTGCGATCTGAGATTTGGAAGAGGAAGACGGTCGATGGTGGAGTAAGAGTTTTCTACCCTTGCTCTGATACCATGATAGAAAACAATAGGAAGAAGAGAAATAACGGTTTATGGTCATTTATCTACCTAACCTTTAAGGCTAGCTAGATCTCTTATTTATATATACAACGAGTGAACAAGGTAAATATAAATAATCAATGTGGGACCTTTCTAATAACACTGTCATCCGAATTGGATGGATTTGAGCTTACATAAGCCCCTCCAAGAGAAAAAGGAAAAAAGGATCTTCACTGGGAATCTCGAGACAAGTCAAACCTAGCGATGAGATTGAGCCGACTCGCATCCACAGACGGCCTTTCGAGCTTAACTCGATTCGGAAGTTCCTCTGTCTCGATATTTAGCTTGCATACTTTTGTACATGACCCATCAAGTTTAATCATAATGCGAGAGGTATTTGATGCCCTAATTGCAGAGTTATCTTTAAGCTCAAGTCAGGCTCCACTACTAATTGTATAAAACAATTTAAGATCCAGAGCTGTTCTTGATCAATCTTAAACTGCTAGAATCAAGTATCAAGCATGATTTATGACAATTTCATACTTGATTTACCTCCTGAGATGCAGCCCAGTGTACTTGCGGAAATCTTACTTGTTTGGAGGCGATTCAACTTCATGAGAAAAAAAAAATTCTTACTTAGACATAAAAGAAAATAGAAGTCTAAAAGAAATTAAAAAAAAAAAAAGAAACCGTTGTTTCCCTCCACAATACCTCACGCCCCGTATAAATACCTCCCGCTTCAACTCTCTCTCTTCCGTCCAACTTCGGTGCTCGGCTTTCCGAATCTGTCTTCTTCTCCTGGATAGCCATTGAAGAAATCCAGTGATGGATTTGTATACGTTGAAGTCTGTTTCGGATCTTCCTCCACCTTTTCGATCGATCTACAGTTTCAGGTACGCGATCTCGCTAACCGACTCGAACGATTCATCTTCAAGTGCTTGCGGATGCGTGGAATCGGCTCGTCTTTCGCGTTGATCTCCCTTCTGTCGGATTCCGGCTCCCCGCGGCGTTACCATGCTCCGATCTGAGTTGTCAGGAGATGGATTTTGAGTAGTTCAAAAGTTGGATCATGTGGAAATCGGCTCATGGTTTCTGCATCGCTCACTCATATCTCCGATTTCCGTTGGGTCTAGTGTCGGTTCGAGTGCTAGAAAATGCGACTTCTGCTCTCCACTTGTCTTCTGCATTTCTCGCTCTTATCTCGGATTTCCAGCTCTGTAAGGAGTTACTGAGGTCTGTCAATCATGAAATTGATGCGTCGCATGTTTGTAGATTATGTCGACTTGGCTATTCATTCTGTTGTTGATCGTTCTTCTCTTGTGTTTGCGCTCTGTGTGGTCTCTGTTTTGATCATGATGATATGGATTTATGTTGTGATGTGTCCGTCATTGTCCGATAAAACTTCAAAAATCAGCTGGTAAGGAAGATACGCTTATACACCTTCATCGGATTTATTTTACTATTTCAGAAGCTTTTCTTATCTGAACAGGTACTTTAATTCACTGCAAAGTGAATGTTTCCCTATTTGTTTCCACTCCGACATAAACATGGTTATCTCGGCACCGACTGGGAGTGGTAAAACAGTGCTCTTCGAGCTTTGCATTCTGAGGCTCCTCTCAAGATTTATAACCGACGAATTGAAATTTATCCACACCAAAGGAACACTTAAAGCGGTACGTCCCCACATGAACGCGATAATGTTATTATAATGACATTGATTTATACAGCTGTATATTTATATATTGGTTCTGTAATACGATTCTTTTTCGTATAAATAATAAGCAACTTGATATAGTCATTGCCAACTAACCATGTACTTCCTTGAATTTGCGATTGAGCATTCCATGACTGCTGGATAAGTTCTTTTTGGAGAAACATCCGTCGTCTGTAGTGAAGCTGTATCTCTTCTGCACCTAGGTCATTTTTTATGCTTCAATGAGTAATTGTCTCTTTCTTTTATATGGTTCAAGATATATATTGCTCCTTCCAAGGCATTAGTGCAAGAAAAGCTCAGGGACTGGAGCCAAAAGTTTGGATCATGGGGAATCAATTGCCTCGAGCTGACTGGTGACAATGATGCTTACAAAACAAGGAATATACAGGAAGCAGACATCATTCTAACAACACCCGAGGTTAAAATGTATCCTTAGAGACATGCTTGATATGCAATTGAACTAAGACCTCGCATTTTATTCTTGTGTTTCTTGTGAACTTGAGAAAAGGAATGGAGAAAACCCTGTATAGTTAGCTCTTTTTAGGATCTTTAGGACGCATCTGCATGTGGACAGCTAGTCTTCTTGCCTGTTATTTGTCATGCTGAAGCCTGGACTGATTTCATTTCCCTTCTCTGTAGAAATTTGATGCAGTAACTCGCTATCGCATAAAGGATGGAGGCTTGAGCTTTTTCAGCGATATTGCACTCTTACTTATCGATGAAGTTCACCTGTTGAATGATACACGTGGAGCTGCTCTGGAGGCAATTGTTAGTAGAATCAAAATTCTTGCTAGCAACCCAAATTTGAAGTCGACTCCTCTTGCTCATGTGCGCCTTCTAGCCGTCTCCGCAACAATTCCAAATATTGAAGATCTTGGTAATGTTTATACTTGACATAAATTGCTTGCAAATGCATGCGTTTATCCAAATTATAGTTTGAGGACTTTCAAAAGATTGCCATGCATTGTCAAGTTCAAACAATTTAAGAGCCTTTGTAATGTACTGCAGCTGAATGGCTTATGGTTCCTGCTCAAGGAATTAAAAGGTATTAAGTGGTATCTATCACATAACATTCCGTCTTTCTCATTCCATTTTATAATACTGTAATCTGTTTTCAGGTTTGGAGAAGAAATGAGGCCAGTGAAATTAACTACTAGAGTTCTTGGTACGTCTGCTGGTTTTGAGTGCTTACTCTTTGAGAATACATGCATTCATTTTAAATTCATATTCTCACATTGTAGTTATTTTTTGACAGGCTACACCCCAGCGAAAAATGACTTTCTTTTTGAGCAGGCAAGTTCCTATCACGCTCATAATTCCTTGGGTGAGGATACTCCGTGTTTGCATGACCTAAGTTCTACTTCTCAAATTTATGCTTCCTTAACTATGAGATTCGTATGTAATATTTTTTACTGCTTCTCTCTTACTATTAATGTTTGCTACCATTTGCATGACCTAAGTTCTACTTCTCAAATTTATGCTTCCTTAACCATGGGATTCATATGTAATATTTTTTACTGCTTCTCTCTTACTATTACTGTTTGCTACCATTCTCCAGCGCCTTCAGAACTTCATATTTGGTAAGTGGAAGCAGCAAACTAGTCAACACAATATATTTCTCTATTGTAACTTCATCAACCAGACTGGTAAACAAGATGGACATAACTTTATTTATTGAAATACTTTGCAGACATTATAATGCAATATTCCAAAGGGAAGTCTGCTCTAGTTTTTTGTTCAACTAGAAGAGGAGCGCATGAAGCAGCACAGCGACTTTCACAGATGGCAATGACATTTGGTTATTCAAATCCGTTCATTAAGAACAAGGAGCAACAAGAAAGTCTGAGGGAAGCTTCATTGTCTTGCAGTGACAAACAAATGCAGTCTTACATCATTTATGGTGGTATGAGAAAATATCTCTACTTGATGAAATGTCATCATGTAGGTTTAATTCTGAAATGCTTTTACAAGTTGATATTTACTGATAGTTTCAGTCAAAATTATATCTGCAGTTGCTTATCACCACGGTGGGCTTGGCTTGAAGGATCGCAACCTTGTTGAAGGTCTTTTTCTTAAGGGGGACATACAAGTTCTGTGCACTACTAGTACTCTTGCCCACGGAATCAACTTACCTGCACATACTGTAGTAATTAAATCAACACGAAATTTGTATGTCTTATCCTGTCACTTCTTCCTAATCTTCATGTAATGCTTTGCACTAGATTAACATTTCTGCTATCCATCCAGCAACAAGGAAAAAGGACTCTATGTGGAATACGACCGATCAACCATACTGCAGGTAGATAATTTCTTCGTGTACTTAGAAAGAACAGCATTATGGATCACTTATAAGTCTCTGGGGATTTCGGCCATATGCTGGAGATGCTGCAATGAGCAAATTTTCCCAAGTATTTCTAGCACATCTCTAAGAAGAATGTGTCTGGGAGGTAGTATGGCTGATAGGTGATTATGTCTTAAGGAAATATCTCTAGAAATGAATATAAAATAGGCCAAGATGTTGTGGTGATCAGTTATTAGGAGTCCCGGGGTGAACGCTCCACAAAAACATGACTGTACTTAGAGGAATATTTGGCCATTATTTTGGTGATGAAATTGAGCATTCAGGACCAAGATGGGCATATTTGGCCATTATTCTGGTGATGTGCATTTGTGTGTTTTCCATTAACTCCAAAGAAGGGCTCATATAATGACGTTGTAACAATATCTTCTGGAATAGAAACACTCATGTATTTGGTCATGTTTAGAGGGTGATCATGCAATGCAAAACTGGGAGCAAAATCATCTTTCCTTGGCCATGGTTTATGTTGATTTAAAATGTTATTACTAAGTATATTCATGGAGCATTGACGACTCAACTTTCTGGATCTTAGAGGCGTATCTAGTGACTGGCCTTTGTTGCTATCGCCAATGCAGATGTGTGGAAGGGCAGGGAGGCCACCGTTTGATGATACAGGAATGGTTATTATTATGACGAGAAAAGAAACGGTATCTTAGCTGTCCATCTGTCAATTGTTTCTAATGATTGTGCTTAATGGTGAAATTGTATGTTCTGATAGTTTCTGTGCAGGTTCATTTGTACGAGAATCTACTGAATGGTTGTGAAACTGTCGAGTCACAGTATGTTTATCTCATCCTTTAAATTGAAATGTTGTCTGGTTTTGTTTTCGTATGTCAAACAAGTACTATAACTTGACATTCGTGGGTTCACCTTTTCTGTTCAGATTGCTCTCTTGCGTAACAGAGCATCTGACTGCAGAGATAGTGCAGCTGACTGTCACTGACATCACTCAAGCAATTGAGTGGATGAAATGCTCTTATCTGTATGTCAGAATGAAAAAGGCATGTACTGATATTAAAATTGTTGGGTACATCACTGAGATACTCTCTGGCAACATTGGTTAACATTCCATTCATGCTTTAGGACCCTGGGAAATATGCAATCAAGAAAGGAATAACTAATAACCAAATAGAGAAGCACATGCAAGGTATTTTCATAAATTGTTACCTACCCTTCCAACACTGTGGCCACCCTCCCTCCCTCCCATCCACCTCCCACCCCACAAACCACTCCACTCCTCCCCCCCAAAAAATAAGAAAATAATAATAATAATAATAATAAAGGAGAATGATAAAAAGGAAAGTGCAAATACAAAGCTTGTAACTTTGAACTCTACCCACTCCTTCAGAGATCTGCCTTGAGAAAGTAAATGAGCTGTCGAAGCATCAAATGATCTGGACTGATGAAGATGGTTTTCTCATAAAGTCACTAGGTATGTATCAACTTATAGAGCAACATGATTGACTGATTTATCTTTTATTGATACTATACTTTTTTGTTTCTGTTTGGCAGAGCCTGGTCACCTGATGACAAAGTACTATCTAAAATTCGACACAATGAAGTACATAATGCAGTCGCCTGCAAATTGCAGTTTGGAGGATGCACTTCATGTTGTATGCCATGCCGAGGAACTTGCTTGTATGTGCGTTAATGTCAACACTGCAGAGTATTGACAAGCCTGGAAACTTGACAGAGGATCTGCAACCTATCTTGTAGGGATACAGCTAAGACGCAATGAGAAGAAGCTTCTGAATGACATCAATGCTGATAAGGATGGGAGGCTTCGGTTTCACATCATTGGTGATAAAGGAAAACCGAAAAAGCGTATTCAAACCAGAGAAGAGAAGATCTTCGTCCTGACAAATGATTTTTTAACTGGCGATCCTTTAGTTCATGATATGTCCATGACCCAGGTTCATTGCCTTTAAATAAAATTCGTCTTCCATGGATCATGCCAGTTGGGTTCATATAAGTTTTCTATTATCTTATTGTAGGATATGAACTCTATCTTTCCAAATGGATCTAGAGTTGCGAAGTGCATGAAAGACTATTTTCTGTACAAGAAAAACTACGTGGGAGCAGTTAATTCCGCCAGATTGGCCAAGTCGTTGCACCAAAAGCTCTGGGATGACAGTAAATACCTGTTGAAACAATTGCCTGGCATAGGAATGGTGACTGCCAAGGTTCGCTGCTCTGCTTTCCCCTTGCTTCGGAGAACCAGGACCAGTTTGCGTTTTCAGTGTTTTCTTCTTACAATGCTCTCTTCCTCAATGATGTTATGAAGGCTCTACTTTCCATGGGAATTAATTCATTTGAGAAACTACATGATGCTGATCCAAGAAGGATAGAGATAGTCACTGGTCGCAAATATCCATTTGGGAATCAAATCAAGGAATCTCTACAGTCATTACCTCCAAAGGTTGAGCTGAAAGCCGAGGAAATTGAATGCGAAAGGCAAGGAAAGGCTAAGGTGTCGATCACATTGACCCGCCTATTGCAGTCAGTTGTGTCAAATAAAGGACATTATGCTGACATGGTAAGCTATTAGTAATCCATCTGGAGGTTATGCACTTTTCAAGACTCGTTTGTGCTTCCACTGCAACTGTGATTACTCAAGTTTAAAGAGGAAATAATTACAATTTAGTACCTCTTTTGCAGATTGTGGGTTCAGAAGAAGATAATTGCATCCATTTCCACAAAAAAATAAGGTGATCTTTTATCTATCTGTAGTCTTCAATGCCCGTATCCAAGAATGTCGATTCGTTAATGATACCGTGTCCTTTGAAGCAGCTATAAGTATTTATATATCTGTTATACTCTACTATTCACTTTTATTTCAAGCGACTAATTAAGCATACGTTAATTGGTGTTGACAGAGTGGCTGAGTTCAGCAGGTAAGCAAACTCAAGGCTCTTCGTAGGAAATGACTCAAAACAACCATCAGTTTCTAAGTAAGGTTCACACATATTGGTCCAGGGTGAAGAAACCACAAGAATGCTGTCTTTACTTCTGAAAAACCCATGCCTTTAATGTTCCATGATAGCACTTTCTTGTTTGGCATTCTGGGGCATGTATTATTCAGCTACATGCTCCCCTGCACTTCCACTGGACACTGTAGACAATTTTAAAAAACAGAGTTTTTTTAACTTCCATTAAGGATAAATAAGTTATATGTTATGTTATCATACAATATTAGCTTCTTGCCTAATTTTGCAGCCCATATGAAACAACACTCTATGTGTCACGTCCAAGGCACGGAAAGTTGACTGTTAAGGCTGACCTGATTTTTGAAGAATACCGTAAAAACCTTTTCCTTGATGTCATTAGTATCTTCAAAGTAATGAACAATGCCATTGCAGATGTGTTTCAACTCTCGTTTGCCGGTTGATGCAGTTGGCATTGATCTGCACCATACTTTTCAATTGAAGGAGAACCAACGGAACACCGCTGATGAAGGTGGTAAAAATAAGCCCTCATCTTTCCCTCCATCAGGGCAAGTGGGTACTATAAACTGCAACAGTAGAAGCACATCCAATGCCATAGCAAGAAGTTTTCATAATTTCCACAAGTCTAAAAGCAAAAGCAATTGTGGGTAAGTTGCTCCTCTTGCTTTATAAACATCAACTAGATTGTCGTCTAAAACACCGTGTGTCATTCTTTTAGTTCCAGCATAAGTGTCTCTGAGACTCACATTGATCATTTCTTCTTCTGTTCCAGGCCCAGTTTCGACCTCATAGATGAAGAGTCAGTAGAAGGTATCGCTAAGCAATTTACTTTCTGTTTACTCGCTGGGCGACCCTTGTTTTCTCTTTCCAGTCCTCAGATATGTTTCTGCTTCCAGTTAATGAAGGTGAGCCAACAAAAGGAGATGATGATGATGATGACTGCAAGATCATATCTGGAACTACCGTCTTTGACCATATACATGAAAAGGCCAAATGCCTTCCCGCCCCGATTTCATCAGGCTCTTCCTGTTCTCCATTGCGTCAAGTCCTGGATATACAAAGAAAGCGCAGACGCGAAAAGCCACAAAAGCTCCCCGAGTTAATAGAAATTCAGGAAGAGACAGAGGGATGGGATACTAATGACGACTTAAACGAATGTGATGCCGACAAACATTTGAGATCGAAGCAATATTCTGCAGATGCATTCTCAGTGCCAGTGAAGCTCGAAGGTGAGATACATGCTTATTTAGTTCAAAGCAGTGGATTTTTCATCTCTTTCGTGCAGAGTTTGAGACCATCTGCCTCCCTTTCAAAGGTGGATTTACTTCCAAACCTGAAGAAAATGCATCCATGGCTTTGAATGAAGAAACGGTATTCGATCACATTCGTAAGAAATCTAAGAACCTCCCGTTTCTCACGGGTCTGAAGATGTCAGAGTCCAAGCTCCTTGTTGGGACAAAGGAGCACTCATTCCCAGAGCAGCCTCATCACACTACACCCAAAGACATTCCTAGAGATGACACCGACTTCTCGAATGTGGAGCCCGCAGAGGTGGCAAAAGATCCAGGCCATACGCACGGCGTTTCGAGGACAAGTATCGATATCTCTTCAATGGAGATGCTCTTGTTCGATAGCCCCGCAGCGGCGAAGAAGAGCGCCTCGCAGGCCAACCCTCAGAAATCCCCTGGAGTGCGCAAGAAGCTGGATTGCTCTCGCAGTGGGCTAACTGCAGGTAAAACCAAGGAAATGGACTTATGTCTCGGTTTCAGGAGCGTCTTCTCGTTCCTCTGACATCTTATTTGCCAAGAAACAAACGCCATTCTCGCATTCTGTCACGCTTGCATCGGGTGCCTTTTCACACAATCAAATGTACTGGGTTCGATTCATATATTCACTTTGACGACCGAGTGTTGCTTTGGTGATCCATGGACATAAGTTTCACTCCAATTGACACTGAAAACAGTAACAGATTTCTACGCACGGTCCAAGCGTCCGATTCAAATTCAATCTCACGCATATTTTCAAGGGTAAATAAGTAAAATCAGTATGGAGTATAAATAATAAAAAAAAGCACGCTGGTCGCTCGAATGGACGCGTGGATGCCATGCGTGGCCGGATCGCAAAGAGAAATCAAACGTTCCTCCTAGAAACGTCCACAATCCGGTCGTTCTCTCAGTTTCTGCTTGTCTCGCTTCACTTCACCTTCCCGGGTTAGACGTTGCAGACTTCTTCGTCGATCACCAGAAGGTCTGCTTCTCTGGTTCCTTCCTCACTGTTTTATTTTCTTGTGTTGCTCATACCAAAACTGGCAGGCGATGAGTGTTCGCTTCTCTTCGTCTCTTCGATTTTGTCGTGAATTTCTCATTCTAGAGGGTCTCGACTGTCGGGGATGATTCTTGGGTGTGCGCAATTTTAGAAGAACATAGTCGTGGTGCATGCATGCAAGTTCGGCTCGTTACGCATTCGTGCTCGTTGCGGCAAGGCTTGTTCAGTTGCACGTGCAGATTTTGCAGAGGGAGGGAGAGAACAAATGGCTGCTTCGCAGAAGGTGGCGCATGCCGCTTACAGGGGTCCGAGCATCGTAAAGGAGATTTTCTACGGGATAACCCTCGGCGTTTCCGCGGGGTTGCTGTGGAAAATGCACCACTGGAATAACCAGAGGAGGACCAAGGAGTTCTACGATCTGCTTGAGCGAGGTGAGATAAGTGTTGTGGTCGAAGATTAGTAGGGTTTTAGTAACTTTCTGGACCCTGGCATCGGTCAGTGGATACTTTGGCGTACTTTCACTGGGGTAGTTTTCCGTGTGCCGAAGAATTTCCCAAGTAATCTTGTGATCAAAACGTATGATACCTTTCAACATGAATCGATATGACAATCACAAAGCATGTGAAAGACTGGATGCAGTAGCGGCTAGGCATGTAAAAGGATGAAAGTGATTTAAAAAATCCACTGATCGTGGCCTCATTACTTGTCCCGTGTCTTCGGTTCCACTTAACCCTTTTCGTTTATTCTATTTGTCAGCAACTCCACGTCATCTCTGCATTTGTCGGTCGAAAGGACTTAGCAAATTTCATTCTTCTCATGTCTTGCTTGGTCTTATTCAGTCCGTGCAGAAAGTCAGGGACTTTGCTATTTAGAGGGTCAACAAAGAGCAGATGTAATTAGTACAAAAATTCACATTGGGTGGGTACATTGGTCAAATGATTGTTTGGATAGAAAAGAGTTTTCAAGTTTGTGATAACAGTTAATCATCGACACGATTTGAGATTAGGGTCTGAAAAAGCAGGACTTGCATGTCGAGTCGGTGGGTTTTGAAATTAATTAAAGATCAATATGAAAATCCTATGTCACGAGAATTTTGGAGCAGGGAATGGTTGGTTTGAGTCATAGTTATTCGGTCTATTTATAAACCTATGAATCTCTTTGAACGAGGTAACAAAGTTTGCTCAATATATGGCTGGAATTTGTGACTTGATCTCTTTACCCGTTGGCCTATTACGCTCGGGTTATGAAGTTGTTGGAGTTGAAGATGTTCATCAATCGATTCCCTTCTTTACGTAGTTAATTTGAGACATATAAAAGAAGGGAATACGAGCATAAGGGTGTATAGAAAGTTTCTCCATGGTTAAATTAATTCATATGTCTCAGCTGGTTGTGACGAGCTTTACCAAGACAGGATCTGCTGTCCCGTCATTAATTTTCCTACTTCCGTAGGGAAAAGTCCTTTTACCTTTAGGACCAATCGAATGCTCATCTCAAACTTGGGTCGATCTGACCATTTGCTGAGGAAATAGATGTCGATTAGTCGAAATCATACCTAATGATGAAACGCATTCCAAATGGTTATTGAACTTGTTGTGATTCACTTGGAAGGGGAAGCAAAGAGGGGACGAATGTTGCACGACTGATGAAAGATGAATGTTATTAGTGTGATGACCGATAGGTGCTCTAGTGGGCATCACCTTGATGTAATGGCGGGGTCATCCATAGGATGCTATTATTGTATTGGGCCTATTGGCGTGGGCTGGTTTCACTGTCGATGTCCTTTAGTCATGTCATTTTCTGCTTTGCTATCAATTGACGGAACAACATAAAAATGGGACGACTTGGGCGGTTCGCTGGATAGCCACGAGGAGTATTAAAAGCAGTTGGCCAGTCTCAGTCGCGTTTTTTAAGTTTAGCTGATACAAGCTTGGCGATAAGGAAGATGGTAAGCGTGTCTTCCAATCGACACTCCCCTCCTGAGCTTTCCCGTGTGCGCGCACATTCCGACAAGACGGGCACGAGGGCGATGCTAGCGCAACCTAATGCAGATCTAGTTGCTTCCAAGAGGAACCGGCTTCCCTTCGATTCGAACCTAACCTCGACACGTTCAACTGGGAGAACCAACGGCAGCTCGAAATGCAATGAGAGGACATTGAAGGAAACGTGACCAAATGGCTTATGACCCATCTTTAAACACTTTCATGCGTAAGTCTCAGTTTGTTCAACAAGTTGAAACGATCTTAAGCCACGATGAATCAAACGTTCGGTCCCAGGGTTACAACAACAACATGCTTGTGGGTTGGGAGGTCAACATTTTCAGGCAGCTCATTAAAGTCCAGAAGACAATCCAGGTTTTGGATTCACACGTCTCCCTGGTCCTGCAAAATGGTATTAAATACACCAGACCTAACACTATCAAGGCTCGAGAAATGAGAATCTCACCTCATCTGTCGCATCACCATCACCCACGTCACGTCTTGCCACTCTTTTCACATTTGGGAGGGCCTGTATTCATCACGTCCTTAACTCCTGGGGTTCTGAAAGGAATTCTCAGCTGGAGAACAACTTTTTAACCTCACCCAATTCATGAAAGTTCCAATTGCACACCTGCAACACGGGAGTTGGAACACGGTCGTTGAGGAAAATGTGACCCACCCGTTTCGTTGTTTCGTCTACATGCTCAACAGGTGAAACTTAAGAACATCTGCTGGACGTGTGATAAATTTCGTTCATTTGGTTGTGGAAGTAATTACACTGACAAGATGTATAAAGAATGCCGTTGCGCCTTCCGGAGAGGGTTGCGACAGATCACAACTTAGCAGCTCACTGCACTGGAGATGGTCAATGCTTCTCCCGTGAATCAGCATGGAGTGCACCGCTCTCGTTGAGTTCCATTATATCGAGTTGAATTTTGCTCAGGCTGATGGCCCGGAGCTTTACCTCATTTATCATGTAAAGCAGCTGACGACAGCACTATCCGTGAAATTCGCTAGTTTGACAGACGCCCGTGTTCTCAAGTGACCAAGTCTTGGCTCTGGAAACGTCGTGTAATCAAACAAGAGTTCACTTCTCCAATAACTCACGGCTTCTTGACTGCTCGTCGGGGCTCGGCACACTCGAGGATTCTGAAGTGTAGGAAGCGTTAATTTTTCTTACTGCGCTCGACACGAAACTGCTCATGCTGGAAGACCTATTAGAGCTGGCTGGTCCTCGTGCATTGGCATTTAAAAACGGGGGTTGAGTCGGCTCAGGGATCGCAAAATTCTCACAAGTCAGCATCTGCACCACCTCGACCATAAAGGGTCTAGCAGCAGGTGAAGCTTGTGTACACAGAAGTCCTATCTGAAGGACAATCGAGGCCTCTTTTGCAGGAAAATTGCCTTTCAAGCAGGAGTCGACAGCTTCCACCAAGTTGTCCGACTTGTAAAAGTTCCACACCTTGGATGAATTGCAAGATTAAAGCATCAGCAACGATTAGTGATTGGATTGAGAGGAAGATTTGAATTTCGTTCTGAACCTACCATCTGTAATAGAGAAACAGGCTCCTCCTTGAATGAACTGCTTCTCCTGCCACAAATGATTTCAAGAACTAGCACTCCGAAACTATAGACATCGACTTTCTCCGTGAGTTGTCCCCTGACAAGATATTCAGGAGCCATGTATCCGCTGCAACACAATAAACAATAACTCCTCAGAAATTGAGTGCCAAGGGTGAAGAGTACCTCAGGCGAATATCAGAGGATAAGTCACATTGTAAATTTCCGCAGGAAAAGATCAAAACCTTCTATTTATTTTCAGAACTAGCACGTTGGGGTGAAAGTGTGGAAACTGTACTTGCCTGTAGAAGGTCGAATCCACTTGGCAATAACATTACCAATTGACAGTTCATTATAGAATATAAACGGAAGAGTGCAATATCAGATCTATCTTCACATGTTTTAGTGTGGTTACCTAGGAGAAAACAAGTTCTTCAAAGAAAGAGCAGAAACAAGGAAAATAAAAAACCCCAGTCAATTCATTCACTCACAATGTCCCTGCTATTCCAGTGCTAAGATGAGACTCGTCAGGTCCGAAACACCGGGCAAGGCCAAAGTCGGCGATCTTTGGAGTGAGCTTCTCATCCAAAAGTATGTTGCTGCCTTTGATATCCCTGTGGATGATCCTTTCTTTACACCCACCATGTAGATAAGCAATCCCTTCTGCAGTGCCGGCGATGATATTCATCCTCTGCTTCCAGCTTAGAATCTGCATTTTATTCTTGTCTGCGAATACAACCCGATATCATCACTTCTATCACTACGCAAGCCTATATGGTCCACCTGCATTACTTGTAATACATAACCTTCATGTGGGATCGCTTAAGGAGAAACAATTACCGGATACATAGTCATCGAGGCTCCTGTTTGGAACATATTCATAAACAAGGAGGCTCTCGGGACCTTCGATGCTACAGCCCAGAAGCTTCACAAGGTTCTTGTGTTCAATGCCGCCAATCAGATTCACCTCGTTGAAGAACTCATCAACCCATTGCCTGGTATTATAAATCAGTCTCTTGACGGCCACGACTTTGCCACTGGGGAGAGTCCCCTTGTACACAGAACCGGCACCTCCTTGCCCGAGTTTCTTCGAAGGGTGGAAGTAATTCGTAGCCTTCTCGAGCGTCTCATACTTGAATTTTAGACTTGATTTGTCGGTGCCAATCGAAATCTTAGGGAGATTGATGTTATCTGGGAAATCACGCAGCCAAACTTGACAAGATCAGATGAGAATGTCACCTACAAAATTTGGATGATACTAGAAAGCAACATTTCAGCCGATCTTCATACCTCCTTTTACTCTCAGTACCCTAGCATAGCCTGCAAAAGCGGCAGCGGCAGAGAGCATTATGCAAGCTGCCGCCACTAAGACAACCGCTACGGTGATGCCGATCGAAGACGACCCTGAAAGTAACAACAACAAAAATCTAAAAACCAGTTCATGGTACATGCCTTGCAGAAATAGCTCAGCATTGTTGAAGCAGAACATTTTGATCAGGTGTTGGATGAAATTTAAGATCTGGGATGTGCAAGGAACGAAAAAAGAAAAAAAATCATCGACACCTTATCGCCTATTGGGGTCTACATCTACCTCTCTTGGATGACTTCGGTGAACAAACATATCTGTGTGCAAGATCTAAATCTTGAACAGAATCCTAGTTCTATTTAAGCGCAACATGGATCGTGCCTGTCGCTCGAACCATGTAGTTGATACCTTAAATCACACGAACGAGCATCATCATCGAGCACGATTGTACCATGCCAATCACTAGGCCAAATCATGGACATATGAAGAACAACAACCGAGAAGAGTTCTCATTAAGAAAGAGAGTTTATTCACCATGATCAGCTTCGCCCGCTCCTTCGTCACTGTAGAACTTCACAGTCGAATACCTCAAGTAACACCCCGCGTTCATTCCCCTCCCGTCTCTGCTCGGCACGCACCTCCGGACCGCCATCTTCGCCTTCTCCAAGCAAATTTCGCAGCCCTCGTTGCTGATGCTCTCCCAGCACTGCGCCAGCGCGAACACTCCTTCCGCCTCCGCCACTCCGAACCTTCCGCCGTCCCCGGTCGCGGCCCGAGTCGCGTTGCCCACGGCGGACCCCACGGTCGCCGCGAACCCCTCCCTCGCGGGCCCGTCGACGACGCCGCGGTCGGAGCTGCAGTTCGCGGAGTCGTAGCGGGGGTCGACGGCCTCAGCGAAGAAGTCGTAGCGGTCGTAGCGGAGGAAGCAGCCGTCGAAGTAGATGCGGGCGGCGGGGGAGGGGAGGCAGCGGGGGAGCTTGGTGCGGCTGGCGGCGAAGCAGAGGAGGCAGTCGGTCTGGGAGAGGTCGCGGTGGCACTGGGAGAGGCCGTAGACGGCGGGGCCGGAGGAGTTGGTGACGCGGGTGGCGAAGTGGCGGGTGGTCATGAGCTGAGAGAGGGACTCCATTTCCTTGACGAAGGAAGGGACGAAGTTGGGGACGGGGCGGGAGGCGGAGGAGTTGCCGCAGGAGAGGCCGGCCTCGAAGGTGCGAGGGTCGGAGAGAGAGGGAGCGAAGAAGGACACGACGAAGATGAGGAAGACGATGAAGACGGCGGAGGAGGAGGAGGAGGAAGAAGAAGAAGAAGCCGTGACGACCGCGCGAGCCGGCGGTGGAGAGCGCATGCAATTAGAATCCATGCTTGATCTTCGCGGGCATTGATGAAGTTCCTTTGCTCTTTGCTCTCTCCTGCTTTATTGGAGGAAGATGCAGAGGAAGTGAAGGTTGTCGACATTTAAATTGTAAAAGATGCAGTCATGATTTTTTTTAGTTCTAAATAAATTAGGGGACTTTTCAAATGTATTCCCCCCAAATCAAACCGCCTTCTTTCCAATATTTTTTCAAAGTACAATTTTACCAAATAATCTTGATTTCTTTTTGAAATTTCCGTGGGCCAAAGGTCCCGTCTCAAAACCCCTTTAAAAAGTTGTACTGTACATTAATTGCGGGCTCATTGTAATTACACCATTAAAAAAAATTTCACTTCAACCTCATTAGATAAAACAATCCAAGTATATATAATAATATATGCATCACACTTCTTGAATATTCCCCAAAAGAAATAATTATCCGGCATTTGAGCAAGATCCATGTCCTTGAAGCAGCTATTATTGGAGCATGACTAGTAATTAATCGACTCTTGCAACGTCCTGGACACCCTAGCTCTTTTGCACTTTCAATTGCGAAATCAACATGGCTCCAAAGGGTAGAAAAGCAGGACATCGACAAACTATTAATTTCATAAGCTAATAAGATCTCAAATTTGCTCATACAATCTCGATATATTTTGATCTAATTGATCACGCTACGAGTACAATGAGAATGGAGAATCCATTTTTGCTGTTACGTGGTCAATTAGAGGGCGTTGAATTGCATGGTTTGGATGTGGTGCGGGTAAAAAACAAATGCTTCTTTTTTAATATTAATTTTAATTTTTCTTGTGGGCTGGGGTTAGGAGTGGGTGGGTGAAGAAGGGAGCACGTTGTGTTCGGAATGAATGATGGCGTAAAAGCGAGAAATTGGACAACACCTCCTCCACCGCCACGCCACGTGAGCTCGCTGGATTGGCCGCCACGTCCCCGGTCATTGGGACCCACGCGCCGTCCTCCCCTTCGCAGCTGCAGCGGGCCCAGCCGCGGGGGGCCCACCGGCTCTTTCGAGCTGGCCGTAGCCCCCGTCGCCGCAACCGTAGCCACCAGACCTTCCATCCCTTCCGACCCCCTCCCGCTTTGCTCCAATTTCTTCTTCTGTTTTTGGCACAAATGCTCTCGTGTTATGTATAATCGTCAATATATTGAAAGAAAAAAGTTATTTATTCACAGATTAGGGATAACAAGCGTCTTGAATATAATTGTAGACAAGACTTATTTTTCTTTATGTATTTTTTGAAAAAAAATAAAAAAAAAATGCTCGTTAAAGGTTCATTAAGTTATCAAATAAAGAAAATTTATGATCGCATATATGATGTTTTTTTTTTCATATTACGTATAACTAGCGTTTGACGAGTCAATTCATTTATTTAGAGAGTATGCTCGAGACACTGGATGCTCGTTGACACGATCCATCTTTTGAATGTATTATGTTTACTGATGTGTATGTGCATTTTCTTCATGATATATTGGTTCGCAAACGTGCAAATATCAAGTCATTATTATCTCATGAAGAGTGAGAGGTAATTTAGTACTCCAACTTAATAAAACGGTTAGGTTTAACTGAGAGTAATGACGATCCTAACTTCCAAGCAAGGGATTAATGTTAAACTAGTTTACGTTGTCTAGCCAAATCGAAACTTCGATTCACGAGCTAGATCCAAGCCATCGATCCCGATATTTTGAGAAGCCCTTTGCTCTCCAAATTAACCCAAGTCACCCCTCGATTTTTATTATGAGCCACCACTCTCCAATTCTAGTCGCATTTCTGTTCTTGATATACGTAGGTCGGACCATAAGTCCTGATCGAATCAATACGAAAAGAGTGAGAAAGCGAAGACACGTAATCCACCAGAAAGTCAAAAAAGTCCTTTCGTGTCGCGTCCTTCTCTTGATCTGCATCCCTCGCAACAACCACGGACGCGTGTTTCGACACGCTGATCCGCCACGCGGAACAGCACAAAACGACAGGCAAAGAAAAAGCCGCGGCAACTTTCGGTGAGCCTATGCACCAATTCAACTCGAAAAGCCACGTTGAAGAGCAAATGCTATGTGAACATAAATCAGACGTTTCGGACTTTGTTTCATCAATCCCATCAACACATCTCGGGAATCCAGGAACATCGGACTCGCAAGAGAAACAATGTCGACGTCGACTATAAGCCTGTGGCACGAGTGGGGTAAATGATTTGTTCAGATGAAGACAAAGCACTATAGAATAAGAACATCCTGAGGAATCCTGAGGAGGAACGTGTGGGTAAAACGAAGGGAGGGACATTAGGGAGGAAAATGATGAGCATTCAGAAGAACGCTGGCATGTGAACACCGAGCAAAACGTAGCGAAAAACGCATTTTATCTTCACAGGAATAACTTACTACTTTTACAGGCTTGAAGTAACCGTCCTCTAAATCCGTCTTTGAAATCAAAACTATGGATATACAGTCGTTAAAGAATAAATACATTTGTCACGATAGCCACCTAACAAAATTTTTTCATGGTCAGCAAAGTTCACTGCCCGATCCCAGACCCGTGTCTTCGGGGTCAGCACCTGAGATCAGCGCCCACTAACATAAGGAGGCAACTTGCAGCACCAGTGTGTTGCATTCATTTCTGGAGGCTCAGTGAAGATTCGTTTTTGGGTTAGCACCCGAGAACAGCGCCCACCGAGTATTTCACTCATTTCTGGAGGCTTAGTGAAGATTCGCCAGTGGGTTAGCGCCCGACATCAGCACCAGCTAACATAAAGAGGGAGCTCTGCAATACGGTATTTCACCCAGACGCTGCTGAAATGCACCTGCGCAGCTGCAGCGAGATTGCCACTACTATCCTTTGACGGCACTTTAATGCGTCTTTGAGCCAGCAAGAGGACATACAGCTCTAATCATCTTTCAACAGAGACATAACAGGAACTCCCTTGCTGGAGAAGCTTGTACACACAACTCTCAGTGGATCACCTACTTCATAGTCCACCTTCCCTTCTCCCTGTATGGAACGGTTTCAGTAAACACACTGGATTCCAGAAGTGAAGATATTTTGGACTAATCATCTCAGGACCTAGACTAGAGGAGAAAAGCAATCACGTTTCAGACACATTTTGGCAGGGAGAAGAATAGTCGACTTATAACGAGGATATGTGGTGCTTTTAAAACACCTATGACCCATCGCTTAAAAAATTGCAGTTTACCCTAGAGTCTAATTATGAACTTGAAAACTGCAGAAAAGGAAAATTGCAACCTAGTCATGGGAGAGCTGTTGAGGAGGTGCACTTAATAACACTGTCCATCTAACATCAAAATGCTAAAGGAGCAACTGTAACACAGCAATTAGCGATATGATGGGCAGTTATCACAAAGTAATCCATCTTCATACATACCTCAAACCGGTACATTCCACGAACACCATTACCCAAATCAAGGACTAACCCTCGTCCAAGAACTTTATGGACCTTGGCAGTTACCCTCATCCCAAGCTTCAAATTCTTGGCAGTGGGAGCCTCTTTCTTTGTTTCTTCATCACCTTCTCCTCTAAAAGTGGACTTTAACTGGCTTCTCTTTTCAGTAGAACTTGCCGACTTTTTACTCTTCACGATTACAAAGAGAGTGAAATTAGATGATGGAGTATCGAATGAAGTGTCTAGAAGTTATCTCTTATCCAATTACCATTGTGCTTACCAACTTAGAATTTTTCAAAGTTTCAAGCAGACCGGCAGATTTCTCCTCTTCCTCACACTCAGCAGCACTTCGAATTAAGACAGATGGTGCACGGGATTCATAGCTCTCAGTGCTTTGGGACAAACTCTCTTCCTTGGAATCTTGTTCTTGACTACTAGGCCCATCTTCAACAGATGGCCAAATAGGAACAGCTTGTTTTACTGTATTATTTGGCTCCAATGCTCGTCGGGGTGAAGTTGCTTTGAGGGATAATTTAATATTGCCACGAACATCCTGCCCTATGCACATCACCGTCAGCTGCTGCCCCACTGAAATAACATCCGAAACTCGAGCTACCTGATCAATTGGGAATTTGAGTTTCACGACAGTGTTATCTACCTTAAACGAAAAAGGGAATATTCTAGAAGTAAGCTGATATGCTACTAACCAATGACTCTTTAATTGAGCCATTGCAACAATTGCACATCCAGATGGGCAGACGAGTCTCAATGAAAATATCCACAATCCAACCATTTTTCGATACAGATACAGATAAATGATAAGAGGATTGCCAATGTTCTCCAGCAACTTCATTGAACACCTTCAAGGTAATGAGATAGAGTACCTTGACATTGTCCATGTATTTGACTCATACAACAGTTAAGGACAATTCTAATGCTAACATTCACAACCGTACAACAAATCATCGGTCAAAGAGGTTATAATTCTCCAATATGCCAACTTTTATATCATGTTAAAACTGCTATGCATCATAGATATCAAGAAGATTCAAAAGGTTAAGAAACCATTAGATTTCAAATAAATAAACGCAGTCAGGCACTTGATACGCTCCTCCATCTTACATACCGGTACATGTGATAACTCAGAAACGTGCAGCAGGCCTTGCTGGCCACCATTTAACTCCACAAAAGCACCATATTCCTTAATTGAAGTTACAATGCCTTTGTAAGTACCACCAACCTCCATCTCACGGCCGACAGTAAATTCAATCTGAGGACAAGAGAAGAGAACGACTGTGATTTCATTATCCAAAAATATCACAATAAGCAAATTCTCCAGGTACGTCATTCCAAAATAATAGGTAGATCAGTGTTGGGTAAAAAAAAAATGTAAACTAACAGACACATCAAGACCATTTCATGTAGAAAAACAATGCAAATCTATCCCAAGAAGCATTTCATCATGCTTTGAACAAGTGAAATCCCCACTCTCACTTGGTTTCTAACATTGAAAACTCTAGAACAACATCTCTAACATCAACTAATCAAAATAATGATCTAGCTTCTGGCTAAAAATGCAACCAGAATCACACTGATGTTTCGGTCACAACGCTAAAGGTGGCCCGAAAGTCTTAGCACAAAAGGTGAAATAAACTCAAAGAGATTGAGCTTTTCAAGCTAAAAATATTCAAGCACATGTCAGTCCCAGAATATAACTACACCAAGCAAATACAGGAACCTACACATGAGATCACTGGATATGGTCAGTGGGCATGAGCATTGTGGTGTGTGCATGCTTGTGCATATGCTTTTCTCTGTGAGCGGGAAAGTGAGGGCAGTACGCATGACCATATGCATGTATGTGCACGTGCGTGCAACTGGCTGTAGGAAGAACTGACGAAGAATAGGTCAAGAAGGAAAGTAGCCACAGGCAGATGCACACCAGCCTCGTTCTACCAGACTATCTGTTCTCAATATACTGATATTTTAAGCACTTTTAAGTTATAAGGTACTCCACTAATTATATAGAATTGATCTGGCTTGAGTGAATATGCACTCAGACAAATTGGTTCAGTTGGTCTGCCCCAGAAGAAACCATGGATATACTCTGAATAGAGGACATAGAACAGCATCTAAATTTGATAATCCCATCATTGCTTTATCATTTGACGTGAGAGCACAAAGCAAGGACATTAAAACCCCAATAACCCTGGCTCTTCTATATTTAAGTAATAGTGCAAATTGTATAATAGGGCAAACAAGACGTACCTTTTCTTGCACTTTCTCCATTACAGTTGGGTTCTTGGCAACAATGGTCAGTGTTCCATCACTCACGGATAACCGAGCACCTGGATATTTTAATGTTGCCAGTTACAATGAGCAACGTAAAATAACGGTCAAACACCAAAAAAAAAAAAAATCACACAAGCAGCAAGGAAGGAAGTGTCTCCTCGGCAGGATATGTATGGAGATTCAACCACTCTGAGCTTACCCAATCAAATGAGAAAAGCCACATTAAGTTATTACAAATATCTCATGCATGGAAATAATTGCTCAGTGATACCATAACATGCTAGGACCTTTAACAGTTTCCCATTTTGAACACATTCCATTTTATGTTCAATAAAATCAATGTTTCCACTGTTCTTAAACAAAATGAATAGGAATACTTCCATAAGCTACATTCTTTTAAAATATAGCACCACCATGGTAAAGAATAATTCCTGATTCAGCATGAAAATGGCCCTTCTCATTAATAATCTATTATAGAATGCACACGGTGCTAAACATAACTAAATAAATGTATCTTGTTTGACAAAATAAAGTAAAGAATTCCACTCCTATGGTACAATGTCATAGACTGGCAAGGAGTGACATTCTTCACCCAACTTTCATTCCTCATATCGAAGATATCCATGCACTTGGTATCCTTGTGATAGCTTAAGTCTTGTCAAGAAATCAAACAGCATTTGAAATCTTCAGAGAAGAGGCTTGAATTGCTACAAAAAAGAACTTCTCTAATGCAGCATTTGGCATTGGTTCTAGCTTGCGGTCTGTTGAGGTCCAAAAGTAGAAGTTGGTGAAAAATATGCCTCTATGGAAACTAAAAGTGACAAGCTAAGATGGACATGCCCCTACAGAAGTTATCAAATATGTCAAAAATGATGGCTGATGTATAAGTACCCTTCCAATCTATGATTTACAGACATTCATAAAACCCACAAGACTTAAACAAGAAACTAACAACCAGTCCAATCAGGCTAGTAGTTAATGTCACTTTTGGTTGTGCCCCTTAAGGTGCATCTTTTATTGCCATATAATGAACTTATATTACTTATCAAATATACAGCCATCAGATGATAAAGTTACATTGACCAGGTGTCATCAGGATATCATATGCATGCAAACTGATTGCCCATCTCTTATAGTCAAAACCTAAAGTTTGAACAAACCTGTTTCCTCCTCAATCCTTCTCTTTAAAACACCAAGAGGGCCAATCAAACGACGGAGAGCATCATTGCTGAACTTCAGAGTTGCTGAATAAAAATAGCAAAATTTCAGCCAAAGCATGACTTTTCATACTAAGGAAATATGGAGCTATGAACAGTCAAGAAGTAGACCTAATCGAGGAGTATCTCTATCATCTTGGGTACGTGGTAAGCCGATTTCTCTCTCCATATGGTCCAAAATTTGCAGACGACCTTTATAAGCAGGTTCTAAGGATTCACAAATGATGTCCAGAGGTATTCCAGCTGGTTTTATGTCCAGTTGAATAGCCGTAACTCCCTTTCTAGTGCCAGCAATTTTGAAGTCCATATCTCCAAGATGATCTTCCAGACCCTAGAAAAAGACATGCTCATCAAACACCATGAAGATAGCAATTATCAAGTTAACTTGCAGGATCATTCCTCAGAAAAAGCAGGACGGATTTCGAAAGCATCTGCACCAAAATTGTGAAAGATAACTAAAATATACGTGAAGTACACATTGCAGACAAGGATAAACCTACAGGTGGACATGGTTTTAAAAGATTCTCTATCAAGGTTTGACTAAAAGTGCATTGCTTTACATAATCAGCAAAAATGAAACAAGCAAAAGCAACTCGTACAAGTATATCGGTAAGTATCCGGTAATCAGTTACTTCACCCGTCACTGGATCAACTTCACTGACAAGACCCACCGAAACACCTGCTACATGTTCTCGTAATGGAATGCCAGCGTCCATGAGTGCCATACTGCCTACACAAGAGAAGCCATCACAATTCAAAAATAATACAAAGATATGTTCACACAAGAATGCACATTTTTCAAGTAAGTCATGTATAGTACAAAAAATTTCTGAAGTAGTACAAAACTAATGCTCAGATACCTCCACAGACAGTTGCCATTGACGTTGAACCATCAGAGGCCATCACTTCTGAATTAACACGCACAGTATATGGGAAGAAATCTTCAGGAGGCAAGACTGCAAGGAGGGCTTTCTCAGCTAGAGTTCCTGAAAAAAATTGACCAAGATGGTGTTATTCTAAGCTTCCAAACAAAAAAATTCACTTTTTACAATTTAAAAAAGTACCTACTGAGGGTCAAAGCTTTACGAAATGATAGAGAACCAAGTTTTTTGTTAAACTGGTTAAAAAAGGAATAAATATTAGAAGCACTAAAATGTCAAGATTGGTGATTGATAGTCTAATCTTTCACGCAGTTCCAAGCTATGACTTGACCAACTATCGCCATTACCAATTCAAATGGTCTCGGGCAACAGTAGTTCTTCAAAAGTAAGGGAATGAGGAAATGTTTGAGATCCATGAAAATTTCATATAGAGAACGTGTTGCTAATTCAATTTTCATTTAACAGTTGTAAAAGCCAAGTATGGCTCCACAAAAAGCAAAAAGCATCGAGATGATACAAACTGGAATATGGACCATATCTGTAGTCAAGTTCAGGATCGCATCAGAGGGTATAGAGAATCTGGAGATGCTCTTATGTCCAACCAAACAAGACTTTAACACTTCTCTAACAGCATTGGTCGCAAGTATACACGTAGACATCACAAATTTCTCATCAATGTATCTTACAAATGGTCTCTCATATACATCACAAAGTTTCTGATGACCACTTGATGCAGCTGCTGCTCATGCACGGGCTTTATATAAGCCATCTCATGTTAAGTCAGGATGCCTATAGGTCACCCACAAACATGAAAAAGGTTCGACCCTCAACCTGGATGGAGCTTGTTATTAACAAGCACCAAAATCATCTGCTCAGCATTTGGACTTTGTATTTTATTTTTAAAAAGAAAAATGGATACCCAAGATGATATTCTTTTGTAAGATCAAACACTCACCTTTGGAGCAATGTCCATGATAATCAACGTATTTTAGTTCAAAAAATTAAAAATTGTGAAGAATATTAAAGATGTTTAAGCACAATTAATTATCATCTCTTTTTCTCAATGCCATTATAAACTCGGTGACTTGCAGGGAAATACCTAACAGAAAGTACTCTTAAATCTGATCTTAAATTGTCAAATCTTTCAAAACGGGGTCAGAAAATTAAAAATTGTGACATATTAAAGATGTATAAGCACAATAATTACCATCTCTTTTTCTCAATGCCATTATAAAATAGGTGACTTACAGGGAATTATTGAACAGCAAGTCATCTTAAACCTCATCTTAAAATGCTAAAATATTTCCAAAGGGGTCGATCAATAAATCAAGAAACAAACTCTTTTTCATAATTTGATAGGTAAGTAAAGGAAATTACCGTGCCCAACTTCGCGTCTATTTAGCCCAACTCTTTTGCCAACCTCATTGATTGAAAATGGCGGAAAGGTGTAATGAAGCATAAAACGCTTGCTTGGGGGACCAACGATTGAATCCAACTTTTGAGCATCCCCTGGAGCACCAATTGTCACAGTACAAAGCACCTGCAAGTATCAAATAGGAACTAATGTAAAGATTCAAATGTAATTCAGGCTACTATAATGCCACTCCTCCATTTGCGCCTTCTCCTTAGTTATATCCAATGACCTGCGTGTCTCCGCGAGAAAATAGCGATGATCCCTGCAATGTACGTAGATAGCCAGCTTCGCAGTACAAAGGTCTGACTTCGTCAAGGCATCTGCCATCAACTCTAAGTCCTTCTGCCAATATCTTCTTGCGGACAACCTGATTGTTTTATGAAATGAGGTCAGCAATCACTGGTAAAAGTCAACAGAGCAATGACAGTCTATATGAAGTCTAACACCCATGACAGACCATTCATCACAATGAACCCTCAGTATCCTAAGTTAGCATCACAATTGTAAGAGAAAGAATTACAAGTTTATAGTACATAAGAAATTAGAGCTTACCTTCTTCCTCACCATATCTACAGCTCTAGATGACACCAATGAGCTTTCTTCATCACCTTCTTCTTCAAGTGCTCTCTTTACAACCCGGGTTATGTTGTCCAAGGCTTCTCCGCGTTCAAACTGATATGCAAAATGCCAAAGGCCCAAAAAGTGTGGGACATTAAATGAGACTGATTATTTCTGGAAACTACAAATAAACAGAAATGGTAAACAATAAAGAAAAACTAGAGGATTTAACAGATCCCTCCCATTCATTATTGAACACCTTGCCATATGAAGGGTCAGTAAAAACAGCTTCTATAGGAGCTTCTGCCAGGTTGCGAATTTTTTCAAGAGTTCTATCCGAGATCATAGACAGCTTATACTCCTTCTTAGTTTTGCCAGCTTTCGCAGCCAATCTCATTTGAGGTTCAAGATACTTCACAGCCTTATACAACAAAAACAACATATTAGTTACACGTGATAAAAAAGAAATTAGAAAGAAATACAGGTCTGCGATTCACCTCCGGATGCGCTAGTCTCAAGCCAGCTTCTAAATCTCTCTCTGATATCTCCCGAGCTTGCACATCTATCATCAAAGTTTTATCCTTTGTGCATGCATATACTAAGTTCAGGTCACTTAAATTGAGCTGTAAGATAGACATTTATCAGCCGTTAGCACGTCACCTAAGTTATCAATTCTTCTCTATTATCAGAAATATGAATGTCCTCCTCCAAAACAAACAAAAATGCTGCATTAATAAACGTAAGGGATATCGTGAGTTTGAGACAATCAATCCCACAGCAAAGGTATCGAGTTAAATAACTATGAGTTGATATCCCTTGTAAAAAAGTATAAAATAAAATAAAATAAAGGAAAAGAAAAAACTAATAAGTTCGCATGAACTGAAACAGCATGTCGCCAGGAAACCACAATCACCCTTTCTACTTTCGGCTGCATGCCCACAATCCTTGGATCTCCAAAAATATTTCTAATGGATAGATGACAGCTAATGATTGTTGGGATACAAGTTTGAAGTCGATAATCAAAATTTTCTAGGTGATAAGAGTACAAGGTGAGGGGAATAATCCGACAGAAGAGGGACGCGTGCAACCCTGAAATGTTTAGAATAGGCAATAGCTCTCAACAGCAGATATGATCAGTTGATAATCAAGAGAATTTGCAAGTGATGCAAGCAGCACCTCAGCGGTGGTGGGGTTAATGATGAACTCCCCACAAATCCTCCCTATGCGTATCATTCCGACTGGACCTCCCCAAGGGATATCTGATAACATAAGAGCAGCAGATGTTGCATTAGCTGCCATTACATCTGGATCATGTTTCCCATCTGAAGAAAGAACGCTTGCCATTACCTAGGCATTAAGAAACATAATCAAGATACAATGAGGACACAATTCCATGTACAGCTGAAGAACATTAGAGGATTAAAAAACAGTTTTACCTGCACTTCATGAAAAAACCCAGCAGGAAATAATGGTCTTATTGGTCTATCAATAAGTCGACCAACTAAAAGTTCACGCTCTTTAGGAGCACCCTCCCGTCGCGTATATGTTTTTGGGATCAGACCTTGGGCAAACTGCTTCTCTTGATAATCAACCTTTGGGAGGAAATGATAAACATCATTACATAAGCAGATAGAACGAAAAAATGCCTCTTCCCTCTCAGTTATTGGGAAAAAATATATAATCTGAACAATGTATAAGTACAGAAGAACTGCTAACAAGCTCCAACACCGGCGGGACATGTTGATTTTGAATCATAGCACATCCCTTTCGTTTCTGGAGGCTACAAAAAGCCAGGTCATGACTGATGCATTTCTTTTGCCAGTATCCAACTAGTGGAAATCATTTGTTAGACCAACTGCTTAGAGTTATAGAACCCATCTCTCTGTGGAAAGTGACAGGCAAAATGAAAGGAAACTATTGCATGGGCATGACTTCAATAGAAGCCGTCTCGTAATCACACGACTATGACACAGAAATATGACCCACCTTCACACAATGGCATGCAAACTGCCGAAAAAAAAAATCGTGCCCATAATAGTTATTCAATCACAAACGATTCAAACCAAGCTCAATAAGGCATGCTGAGTTGTCGATATCAACTTGAACATACAATGACAGGCCAAAATGCCCCAAACGAGCGGTGTCCGTACTAACATCTTCAAGACTACTTCCAGACGTAATATCTGAAAAGCACCTCATTCTCCCCCAAGCCCCAGCTACCAAAACATACATCCTCGCGCGCGCGCATAATCAGAGAAATAGATCAAAAGCGCCAAGGAGTGAACAAAGATGAGCAGTTTATTTGGAGGAAAAAGTAAATTGACCAAGCGAAGGCAAAAACAATGTAAGCACATCACTTGTTGTTGAGCTATAATCTAAGCAAACAATGAAGCGCCATGGAACTCACAGTGAGAGGCAAAAAGCTCGCAACAGCATCGCCCTTGGAGGACGCGACGGTGGACAGGACTTTGGTGTCTTCCATGCCCAGCACGACGGCGCCATTCGCGAATCGGGCGATCTTCCCGGTCTCAAGTGTAATCAGCCGCGAGCCAATCTCGAACTCCTCCCTGAAGCTCTCCAGGACCTTGGTACCAGCGGCGGCAGGCGGCGGCGGCGGCGGCGGCGGCTCGAGCTCGGGATCGGACAGCGAAGAAGAGGAAGGGGAAGAGGAAGAGAAGGAGGCGAGGCCGAGGCGGCCACCGCAGGCTGTGCCGAAGCGCAGGGACCGCCAAGCGAGGAGGCGAGGCTTCCTAGCCTTCATCGCAATGGAAGCCATGGCTATTTTGGCGAGCGAGGGAGGGGGAGAAGGATGTGGCGCGTGAGCAAGGGTTTAGGGTTTAAGGAAATATTTCCCCTGCTTCTCTTTTTTAGCGCCAGTTCCCGCCGGTCAGTGAGGAGCGAGGGCGACGGGGTGACAAACATGAAGCGAGGGTTTAAGGGCGGGGAAATGATCTGGTGCGTACGTGCGCACCTACGGGACCGTTCACGTTCGCGCGTGTCCAATCATTATATCATGTTAATGTTTAGGATCAGTTGAGATTTGTTATCATTTTCTTCCGGTAGATGCTAAAAGTGAGAAAGCCGGTCATAGGCAGAAATATATTCGTTGCATATTTAAATTATTAAACAATGAACGCCGACGTAATAAAAGTATTCACTTAGTGTTCAATTTTTCATGACTTCGTGTACATTTTTTCTTTGATAGAATGTTTACATTCTTCTTGTCGTGCTTTTTCTTACTTCCTCTTGAAGATTTTTTCAAATAAAACCTTTATCTTTTCCTATTTTAAATGCGAGAAGTCGATAAACAGTAACCTCCTGTGGAGAAATGTACCATCCTCTTAACCATTTATGTGACTCAAAATATAAAATTAGCAAAAAAGAGGCCTTCAAAAAAGTCGGAACGAAAAGAATAAAGTCTTATTTTTTTCTAAATGTTAATACCGACAAAAGCCTCCAATTAGTATAATCACACCAACTTTGAATTGCTCTTTGCGTCACAATAATTCTTGAATTGGCATATCTACTAAATCGGTACATCCATTCTACATTTATCTCAAACTAATTTTAAAAAATTAAAATCGGTACACGGATGCCATATTCACTCCAAAGTGATACGGTCGTGCCACTTTTATTCTAGAAAATCCCATGTTCACTATAATTCGAGGAATGTGGCATATACATCAATTTAGGATAAACGCAATATATGTATGTGGGTTTATGATACGAAAATCAATTTAGAGTAAATGTGGCATTAATGTAGCAGTTTGAAAGTTTTAGTGATGCGAAAAATTGTTTGGGATGAATGCGACACAGACATATTAGTTTGTCATTTTTTGTGGTAGCCCTTTCTTTAAAAAAAATTCAACGTAGTAGAATTAGATTTCCATCGCGAGTGAAGAAATTTTCCACATCTCGAGTCTTTAAGTTTCCCATTTTCTCATCTTTGAGCTATCCATATGGGCCAACTAAATAGGAGGCCCGTCCAGGGTGGGCTCGGCCCATGATGGGAAGATGCCTTGAGGGGCCCATGAGAGGAGTCGGGCCGGTCCGAAATCGCGGGAGGTGGCGCGTGGCGCCCATCCATGGTCGTCCACGAGAAATGTCGAAAGGGGTTTAAGGTGGGGACACGAACCCATTGTGTCCACTCGACGACGGCGCGATTTATAAAGCCGAAAACTCAAGAAGTCGAGTGAAAAAGCCTCCGAATGCTAAAACCCAGGCTCCGATTGGGAAGCGCCATGGCCGGCGCAATCATGCTGTCGTCGAAGATTCGATCGGGGTATCCTGTCGTGAGCTCTAGTTTCTCGCTTGGCCCATCGTCCGGTTCGGTTCCTTTCGGCGACGGCGGCATCGTCAGGAGCCGCGTTCGCTTCTCCGGCGGCTTCGCTCGCGTTGCGCTCCGGTGTTTCGCCTCTTCGCCCTCGTTCGATAGGATCCAGGTCAGGAACCCGATCGTCGAAATGGACGGTGAGTTAAAACCTGCGCGCTTTCGGAAAGTCAATTCGTGTCGAACGCAGTGTGTGCGTGCCGTAATGCTCTGCTTAGGAAGATTCGGAACCGATGTAAAATGAAAGGAGAACCTACGAGAACATCGGTTTTATTCTTTGCTTTTCTCTTCTTCTTTTTTTTTTTTTTAGCGGGGCTGGTTTTTCCTGAACAGCATCCTGATTTTCTTGGTTCCTTCATCCCCGGACGAGGGAAATGGAGAGTATCTTTTCTAGCAGTGCTTTCGCTTTGCTTTTGAAGTTCTCAACTCACTGTTCTTTGCTTTTAATGCCTAGGCGACGAGATGACGAGGATTATATGGAGCATGATTAAAGACAAAGTATCAGTTCGATGTTTTTCAATGTATGTTTCTTTTCTTTGGCTTGTTTAGTGTCTCCTGACCTCATGGTCTACGTAAATTGCAGCTTATATTCCCTCATGTGGATTTGGATATAAAATATTACGACCTGGGGATATTGAATCGGGACGCAACTGAGGACCGAGTCACTGTAGAAAGTGCAGAAGCTACTCTCAAGTAAGTAGTATGTAGTGGATGGTACCTGGTGCTTCACTGCATTTTTCCTTAGAAGGCTCTGGAAGCAGGACTTTGATATTAGAATATAATGTTGTCAACAATGATATGAAAATAGCCAATGATGGAGTCTTGGAGTCTTGCAGATTCTGTTTGAGAATTGTTATCATTCTCTTTGTTGATCTCCTGTTAAGTTTTAAAAGTCTTGTTTCTTATCGCAAATCCTTGTGGAAATACAAGAGAAGGATTGTGTCCGATAACATTTGAGTTTAGCATTTTAGTTGTCTTGGAGATTGAATTCTATTAGTTTATGTGTTGCAGGTACAACGTGGCCGTGAAGTGTGCTACAATTACCCCCGGTTTGTTCTCCTGCTTCAAGCTTTTTAATCTCTTGCATTGTCATCATAATGCCACCATAAACTATGATTTTGTAGACTTCTCAAGCTGTTTCTCTGCTATCTTTACTGTTTGGAGTGGTGAATAACTGCCTTAATGTGCAATCTAGTTGCAGTTAATTTATTTTAGACAAATTTACAGACTCTAACTTGTTTTTCTTCCGGAATATTTTATTTTTCAGATGAGACTAGAGTTAAAGAATTTGGCTTGAAGTCTGTGTGGAGGAGTCCCAATGGCACAATCAGAAACATCCTAAACGGTCTGTTATATTGAAGAATGCCTCGTGTCATATAGGAAATTTCAAATGCTGAATTGCCAATAAATTCTTGTGTTTTTTATGTATGGAAATTGGAGGCTATTTCAAGGGTTAATGAGTATATTTTTTAGGATGGTGTTTAATCTGGAAGTGGGGATAATGGTAAAAAGAGACAAGTTTTGTAATGTAGTCTATAGTTATAGCCTGTTTGATAACCTAATTAAGTATTGAAAATTGACCATTTAGCGTGTTTGATAGCCCAATTACATCTTTTGACTTAGATGATTCAATTAAGTTAAAAAAAAGATTAATTGAAGTGTCTATTAAAGGAAGGAATTTCACTTAAATTGTTAAAGAGAAGAGCTAATCGATGGTAATCAAGATTTTACAAATCATATTGCTAAAAGCTACCACTAATGATCGCAATTTCATGTTTGGTAAAAGGTTAGTAAGATTGAGGGTCATCTTCAGTCATCATCAAACGACTTCTTATATCTATTTTCAGCATGTAAGATTGTTGACACTTAAATTTCAGTGCTTAAGTTTTCAGTACTTGTAAATGTATTTCGAATAGAATCATTTATGTTCTTTCTTATGCAAGTTTCTTCTCATGACGAAAGAATGTCCCTTCATATTAGTTCATGAGAAAAGCTGATTTGTGCTGACAATGCGGAATGTGGTTGAGTTTCATGTGATGAATATTTTTGCTTTGTGACATAGTCAGTTCTCTTAATGACTCTCTGCCATTTTAAAGGGAGAAGTGGGTCAGAAAAATCTCTTGGTTGCAGAATTTCTAGGACTAAGGTGCCGATTCACTGACATTTGACTGCATGAAATGGAAATACTAAGTTATCAAATATGTGTAGATCAAAGATATTTTAAGAGAGAGATGAAGTAGAATATTTTTCTAAGTGTTATCTTATTAAAAAAAGGCCACAAACATTTATCTACTTCGATGAGCTTCTTGATTTGATATGTTCTATTAGTTTCTTGTAATTGACTATAACAAAAGGCCATCAGAATTGGATTTAAGTGAAAACGACACGAGAATTTTCCCCCAGGTTTGGTTGTTGCAGTTGTGGTTCCTTTAATTGCCACAGGAGCATGAAAGCTGTATCCTCAGGGTTCTGTTAATATATCTGGCATAACTTTCATTATAGAGATTTGGCGTTTATATAACCTGCAGCTTCAATCAGTGTACTAAGAGAATGCATGTTACCTTTACAGGCACTGTGTTTCGTGAACCTATCCTTTGCCAGAACATTCCCAGAATCGTTTCTGGTATGCCTTTGCTTCTGGTGTAAGAGTTTGGTGAGCAGTACAAAACAGGTTTAATCTTTCTGTCAAATACACAGGTTGGAAAAATCCTATTTGTATTGGTAGACATGCATTTGGTGATCAATACCGTGCTACTGATACTGTTATTAGTGGGGCAGGAAAGCTCAAAATGGTATTTGGTATGATGAATTTGACAATCTTTTGTATTTTAAAAGCTTTTTCTTGATTTTCAATTACCTGACCATCTTTTGTAATTCTTAGTCCCAGACGATGGGAATACCCCAGTGGAGCTTGATGTTTACCATTTTAAAGGTCCTGGTGTGGCCCTTGCAATGTATAATGTTGAAGAGGTTTGTCTGTTTTCCCTTGTATCATTTTAACATGTAGATTATGGCGATGCCAAATTTTAGAGACTAATTGCTGTATTCTTATCACATGCTCACAGTCCATACGAGCCTTTGCTGAGTCATCAATGTCTATGGCATTTTCAAAGAAATGGCCTCTCTATTTGAGCACCAAAAACACCATTCTAAAGAAATATGATGGCAGGTCAGTGACTTTTGCATATCATTTTTATACTTCTGGTGTCATTGTACATTTGTTTTATGACCTGTTATGTTGTTTGTCAACATGATCATTATGTGCAAGAAATTCACATAGGGGGATTGTTACAGATTTAAGGACATATTCCAAGAGGTATATGAAGAGAAGTGGAAGGACAAGTTCGAGGAACATTCTATATGGTATGTGTCTTAAATATTCTCATGTGTGGACGCCCAGCACATATTCCTGTCAGATTGACCTTAATCTTAGGGTATTCCAGGTATGAACATCGTCTAATTGATGACATGGTCGCTTATGCACTAAAAAGTGATGGTGGTTATGTTTGGGCTTGCAAGAACTATGATGGAGATGTCCAGAGTGATTTACTTGCTCAAGGTATATTTAAATTTCTATCATTAAGAGTGGCTGCATATAATATCCATCTGTGTTATTTTCTCTATGTCATCATGGTTCTATGGTTTGGCCTTTTAGGCCCTTGTCTGAATTATATACTGGAAAAATTGTAGTGAGCAACCTATTCAACTTTGCTGTAGATAGTGGGATAAGATTGTCATACTGTAGTTAGTTTACAGGAAGCAGGTGGCTAAGAAAATGTAGATACGTCCTCCATGAACATTTCCACCCACCATCCTCCAACCAAAAGAGAAAAAAAAAACCACCATAAAAAAGAAAAAAGAAAATGAAAGAGAGTACATGTAGTAGTGTAGGGATTAATAGTGTCAACGTAAGTAATTCTTGAATTCTGCACTTTCAATTGTTTTATTTGTGTTTCCACCCAACTTTTTCCCTTCTGTTCAGATGATAATCTAATTTGGATATATGCTATCCAAACCATATTACAATGAAATACTATTCTTGGGCAAAGTGGAAAATAGAAGTTGGATAATTTAATCTTAACAATAGTTTGAACCTACTGAATAAAGTGCCAAAAAATGATCAGTATACACTCTTTCTGGACATCTAGAGCTTTCGGCATTCCCTAAATACCTGGAATTCTTTACTGTGGTGCTGTCCTTTGTAGAGCTTTTTGGTTGCTTTAAGAAGGATCCACTGGTTTTCTTGGTCATAACAATGACAGTTCTGATTTGAAATGGATGGGTTTGATAGTTCTATTCTGAAGAAGTTCCATTATATGCAGGATTTGGCTCTTTGGGTCTCATGACCTCCGTCCTGGTGAGTATACTGTTTATTGTTTCTGTCCAATTACTTTGATCTTGAGAGCTTAGGAACTCTTGATGACAATGATGTTTTTGCAGTTATCCTCTGATGGAAAGACTTTGGAAGCTGAGGCTGCTCATGGGACTGTAACTCGCCATTTTCGTCTTCATCAGAAGGGTCAAGAAACTAGTACCAATAGCATCGCTTCTATATTTGCGTGGACAAGAGGATTGCAACATAGGTGCATCCTGATACTTCAATCTGTCACTTTCCTTCCTGTTCACCTCTGTGTATAAGGGGTTCTCTTAATTACTTCCTATGTCAGTGGAAGTCTTGCCTCCTGGTTCTGCAATCAATGTCATATAGAATATCTAATATATATTAGTTGAGCCCTGCTGCATTTGTTTTCCCGCCAGACTTCTGAATGGAACTTATTAAGCTTTGCTTTCTAGTGTAGTGCCAACATGAGACTGTTACATTTTCACAGGTAGAGATAGCAAGGTTGTTGATGCATGTCTCTATTGACTTGCAATTTGTGAATGTTTAGAGGGGAAAGATGGATGGCATCACTAGACTATTATTCCAAATATAATATTGTTTCCTTAGTTTGAGATGAGCACGCTGTGGAAGATGATGTCATCAGTGTTCTGTGCTTATGCATTTCTATGTTCATGCACGTTTCTTGTTCTAGAAATTTTCCTTCTCCATCTGTCCTGCTTAGATGCGCTTCGTGTTGCATGTTGTTCTACTTTTGTTTCGACCTTTAAACCATCATATGCCAATCATGATATTCAGGGCCAAACTAGATAACAATGACAAGTTGATAGATTTTGTTCAAAAATTGGAGACCGCGTGTATCGAGACTGTGGAGGCTGGAAAAATGACCAAGGATCTTGCCATCTTGATCCACGGACCGAAGTAAGCACCCTCTCCACTCAATACTATGTTAGTTTCTTCAAGAGGCGTTATGATGCGAAACTAGTTTTGCATCTTATATGCCATTAACTATCTGATGATTGGTTCACGGTTTATGCAGGGTAACTAGGGAGTTCTACTTGAACACGGAGGAATTTATTGATGCCGTTGCACAAAATCTGGAGGCGAAGTTGCGGGAACCAGCGCTAGCCTAGAAGTCAAATCATACATTGGCCGTGACTCCATGTGAGATATTTGTCGGGAAGTTAGCATTTTGTTCAGACAGACATTCATTACCACAGTCAACGCAACCATACATAGGCACAGATATTTACCAAAACTAGTTAATTGATGTGAAATGAAAAGCAATGCAGAGGCAATTTCTGTTCTGACGCGGACAATTGCAATCAGGGTGCACATTATGATGAGGAATAACGTACGCTGACCTGTGTCGTTTTGGCAGTCTTGTAGTTAGTTTCTCGAGAATTTCTTTATCCATGTTCGATGTGGTTATGTTAAGCTAGTATTCTGTAACCTTTGTAAACGAATAAATGGGGACACCTGTCTGCAAGTGTTTCGGGAAATTAGTGTAGTTTGTAAAAGATTTGAAAGTTACTTTGCCCGAATTGCCCTTCTTTTGATAATTTGCTGAAGCTTTTGAGTTCAACTTTAGCCAGAATTAAAGGCGTGAAGGAAGGCATTGTGTCGTCATTGCGTTGATGGTCTCTGCCAAGTGCGAAATTTTCTCTAGATGTAATGTGATCTCTAAATTTTTAATTTGTTTAATGTGATCATTGAATTTTATTGCAACATAAAATGTTGTTCTTGAATTTTCGATTTGTTCAATGAGATTTTTGTATCATTGAAGGCTAGTTTATATATGTGCAAAAAAATTGGGAATCATATTGAACAAATTAAAAATTTATGTATCACATTGCATGTTGAGATAAATCTCAATGATTAGAGATCATATTGTATATTTAGTCACGATTTGTCATTTACTGGTGCGAAAAAGAAGTCGAAAGAGAGCATGGGGAAATCGAATGAGCACCCCATGTTTTGGATCGATGGAGGATTTAGTATGCATGACGTACAAAAGTGTAGATACGATCGTACCCCACCAGATTTATGGAGACCAATATAATTTTTCCCTTTTTTTCAATCACAATGTTATCTCATATAAAATGCCAAACATCTCCTGCACAATCACCATTCGATGATCCGAATCGCAACCCTTCGCTCTGGATTTTGACGTTCCTGAGAAGCTCCCATCTTGCGAAGGTCGCTATTCTCCATATTTGCCGATTCATCTCCTCCCCCAGTGTCGCCATCGATCCGAATGCAGAGCTCTCTGTCTTTTCGGACAGGTCGCTGTTCCCCCTGTTTTGCGTAGAGGAAGAAGCGCAAGCTCTCGGTCTTTTGACTTCAGGGGTTCGAGCTACGTCCCTGTCCCCATGAGGGGGAAAGGGCAAATGTGTCTTTTCCCTTTTTGGTTGGGCTGTCAAAAGATTCATGAAGAAAAGAGCCGAATGTTATTCCCGAATAAACACATGCAAAAATTTCGAGCTATATACATTCTTTTGTCGCATGGATGAAATGTCACCCGAACTTAGCAAGAGGAGAAAGTGTACCGCAACTTCGAAGTGGATATTCCTAACTAACATTGACGATTGTAGAGAAAAGGGCAAATGGAAAACGATGCGGGCTTTCTTCGTTTGACCCTGTTGAGTTAGCTAATCCCATGTTCTCATTAGCATGTACCATTGAAACATACAATATATCTCTTATTGAAGCTATGTCTCGTGTTTGAATGTGAAGAGAAAACTCTCCTAAGTAGGTTCCCTAGTTAGATGGCTTGCCAGTTGGAGTTGATTTCCGGTTTAAGTGGTTACTTAGTTTGCAAATCTCTTCTATATACAAGAATTGTGACTTTTTGGGAAGAGCATCGAAGGGAAGTTTCTCCCCGTATTGAAATCATGAAAATCTTGTATATTTTGGGGTTAATCGATAGATGAAATTATTGAGAATACGGCGGGCTAGGAAATATTGAAAGTGTGAATACCTTGAGTGTGGTTATAATTTCTTTTTTTTTTATGCTTGATCTAAAATAGAAATTCTTTCTTGATCTCCCCATAGATGTAGATTATACTGACCAAGTCATATAAATCTAGTGTGCAATTTATTTTCTTGTTCAACCTTTTTTTATTGGTCGATCGCCCGTTTTCCCAACAACTAATATCCGAATTAGATTTGGCTGAGTTAAAGCGAATCGATGGTAGCAAAAGAAGGAAAAGTGAGAATCTATTATTTGAGGGAAAGAAATTTGGTCTCCAAAAGATGTAGATCGAGGATTATCTACACTAGAATATCTATACTTGTTTAGGAAGAAACCAAAGTCAATGAAGCTAAACAGGAACCGGTGGACTGACAATAGACGAGCATATTGAAACATTATAAAAGAGAATATCATTACGAGCTTGATAAAGGCTATGTCGGATACGCATAAGAAGTCCTCTTCAATCAGCAAGATCTACTTGATGTGACGTTGTTTAATTTTTAAGAGGGGTAGAGGTACGTTAGTTGTTGATCATATTGATGAATTTTAAGTGGTCATTGGTCAATTGAGCTCAGTTGTCATTAACCAAGAAGATGAGCAATGGCTTTATTTCTACTACCTTCCACATTGCAAAAAGAGGCTGCATACAGCGGAGTAAAGGGGCTCGTTGGCGAGGCCAAATAGTAAAGCCAATGACAATCTCATCGAAAGTATGGAGAACGACAACGTGGGCAACTAAACGAGATAGTCGCGAATCATATAACGGAAAGTACGGTCGAAACACGAGCCATTCTAATTTAAGTAAGTTTCTTATCTCAAATATGGTTTCTTAGTTGGAGTTGATTCCCTACTTACCTACTTTTGGATAGATTTATTGGGATAATGACAAAATTAATATATGATATCTAACCAAATATGGAATAGAATCCATGAACTTTTGATCTTGTTTAATGCGATTCTCGAATTTTAGCTCAATATGCAATATAATCATTGAACTTTTATTTTGTTCAACGTAATTTATGAACTTTTGGCACATGTTCAAACTAATCCCCGAACCATATGAAAATGTTCGATATTATCAATTCATTAGTTCATAGATCACATTGAATATATTCATATAATTTAGGCATCAATTTGAACACGTGTTAAGAGTTCAAGTATCGCATCGTACAAAATATAAACTTAGGGGGTTACAATATGCATTTAGCCAAAATTCAAGAACTACTTTTGTTAATTTTCCTAAATTCAAGAACTACTTCGTTTCCGAGTAACGGAATTTAATGTTGGATTTATTTCCTTGTTTTAGTTTTATTTATCCATCGCTTTCCGCAGCATCTTTTCTGTTTCTCCGTCTACCGACCTCTCCCTCTCCCTCTCAGATTCAAAATGCAGAGCTCGGCGCTGGCTCCGTCTCCTTCGACGCCATTCCCGAAACCTCGACGCAGAGACCTCCTCCCTCTGTCATCTTCGACTCGCAATGAGTCGCCGGTAAAGCCGCTCGGACGCGGAGGTCATGGCTCCGCCCTCTTGCCTCTGAGGACAGCTTCACGCCTCCGTTCGGCCTCGCGACCCCATGCGCAAGCCCCGGCTTCTTCTCCTCCTCATCCTCCATCTCGGCCTCCTTTTCCGAGACGGAAGGAGGATGGCACCAAGGCCAGGGCTGCGCCGGTGCCCGAAAGCGCGGAGGACGACTCCGCGAAGCTGAGCGGCATCGCGAGGACGCTGCGGCTCGGTGTCATGTTCGGGCTTTGGTACCTGTTGAATATCTACTTCAACATTTATAACAAGCAGGTCTCTCTCTCTCTCTCTCTCTCTCTCTCTCTCTCTCTCTCTCTCTCTTCTTTTTCCCTTTTCTTCTCAAGAATTGTTTAGCCTTACTGTTTTGGAATGATTTAGCATGATGAGTACAAGCCGTGGACGAGAATATTTTGCAGTGTATGCTGGATCGTCAAAAACTGGTTTATAACGTGGGCGTATCACATCACATAGCAATTGCTGTGTTGATTTTGTAAATCAATTTCGTTATACCTAGTGTCATTCTTGCTAGATAGACGAACGCTCATGTATGTCGAAGTACACTAATGGAGCCATACTCACTAGAACTGAAAATGACTATGGGTCATCTGGCATCAGTTCATGAACTGAAGGAGTCCCTTGTGATTTGTGAGAGACAATGATATCGTATGGTCATTTAATGGAGTTCTTGCAGTGCAGGAAGAAAGAGGTCTCTGCAGTTTTTAGAGCAAACCCCTCCCCCTCCTCTCTTTGGTTTCTGGTGGAGACACAGAGAGGAAAATGTGCAGTAGCCATGCTCATGCTTGATTTTGCATTACGTTTCATAATATGCTTGTCATTTTTTGACCGAACAAGTCTTCTAAACATTGTCTTAACGGAAGTAATGAATATTAACATTATCCTGGAGATACGGTTGTCAAGTTGGATCAGCATTTCTCACAGAAATTGTACTTCTGTGAGTAAGGCAAAACCCAGCTCCATAAACTTTCCCTTCAGTAGATGAATGCATGCAGAATAATGACAAAGGCTTTCCAGGATCGTGGGAAAGGGTGGGGGGGGGGGGGGGGGAGTGTGTTGAGGAACTAACAATTACAGGAATGAACAGAGAAAAATCAAATGGTAAATGAATTAAAAGAAAAGGCCAGACCAATAGAGTTCCTACTCTTCCCAGTCGTTTTTAATTTCTAATTGAAATGAGAAATGATAGGCCAATGACTTTAAAAAAAAAGGGAAAAAGCCTTCTCAATGCTCTTAGATATCATCAATCATATAAAAATGGGGCCATCGAAATCGAATCAATGACCATTTGAAATTTTTAAAACGCACATGCATAGGAATTTTGTGAACTCTTGGGATCTTTTCTGTTAATTCGAACTATTCATTATCAACTACTCGAAATGAATATGGATTAATTGAATTCAATATTGAATATAGAAGAGTAGGATTCCCAATAAATATTTGATAGCGTATAGGATAATGATTAATATAGTGACCAGGAATTTTGAACTGAAATCCAGCTTCAGTATTAATTAACGTTTCCAGTTTTGCCGACAATTTCTCGTACTTGGAAATTATACAGGTTCTGAAGGTATTCCCTTTCCCAGCAACACTCACCGCATTTCATTTTGGGTGTGGGACTGTGATCATTCTCCTGATGTGGGCATTTAGACTCCATCCATTCCCAAAGCTCACTCAATCTCAGGTAAGTGCTGTGTCATGATTCAGAAACGAGTACAAAAGGCATAACTAGCATTTTCCGTTTATCTAATAATGTGTCAACGATTCGTGCTTTACTAAAATACGTCTATGAACTTTCAGCTTGCAACAATTCTACCACTGGCTGTGGCACACACCATGGGTAACCTCCTGACCAACATAAGTATAGGGAGAGTGGCTGTTTCTTTCACTCACACCATCAAAGCTATGGAGCCCTTCTTCACAGTTGTTCTTGCTTCTCTGTTCCTCGGGGAGGTATAATTCTCTTCATTTGATCCCTTAGCTGATGCACCGGCTGATAGCACCACAATTTTCTGATCCAGCAGTTTGCTTTAGAAACGTTATTTGTTAGGCCCCTTTTTCTAACATCTGCACTTTTGTTGCTTACCTGCTGAAGACTACTATTGTAGGCTGTGGCACCAGTTGTTGATAAAAGAGTCTTGTAGTTGCCGCATAACAGATGCTTCATCACACCATTTGTTCTCATTCCTTGGGCCTGTCTCTTTCATCAAGAGCATGCTGTGTCTGTGCACTAAAGGAGAAAAAAAATCTAGGACTGCAACTGAGCAAGGATTGATTCTAGTTGCAATGAGGTTTTAGAATTTCAGGACCCACTGAAACTGGGGCACAACAACCCGATTCTCGGTCCTTGGAACATGAGCACATCCGATTCCATTTGTATGACTCTTGCGATAGAGAATGTGATGCTTGATGGAGAAACATTTGTTGGATTGTTTGTTCTGACGTTCTTGTAATTTTGCTGTCCTTCATATCTTGAGTTTCACAAATTCTGGGAGAGCCATGTGGAGCTCAATCTCTGTACTGTATGATGTCATTTACTGATATGACTTCAAATAATGTTAATATCTGTCCCCAGAGGCCATCATTCTGGGTTGTTTCTTCCCTTGTGCCGATTGTTTGTGGAGTGGCACTTACATCTTTGACCGAGGCTTCATTTAACTGGTTAGCTCTCATTTTTGCTCACCTCAATAGCATGCTCGATGTATCTCTGTGAAGATTATGATCACAATCAATGTCAAAACTTAAAGCTTCAGTTGATGTTGTACTTGCACAGATATTTCGACAATGTAGTAGATCTCCTTTCATATATGGATGTCAAATGGAGTAAACGTTGAACCAGCTTTATGTGGTCTAGTTCTGACAGATGATCTCTCTATTTCCATTTGGAACAGGATTGGTTTTGGCAGTGCAATGGCTTCGAATTTGACGAACCAATCACGTAATGTTTTTAGCAAGAAGTTCATGGTTAACAAAGAGGTAATGGTTAATTTTGCCACTTTTCTAGTCATTTGAACTTACTTATTTCACAGTGGATAGATGGGCTAACCATTCCTTAATTCAGGAAGCATTGGACAACATCAATCTCTTCTCCATAATGATGATAATTTCTTTTATGTTGTTGGCTCCTGCGGCTATCTTCATGGAGGGTTTTAAGTTTAGTCCATCATACCTGCAATCTGCAGTAAGTAATATTTTTCAGAGAACTGAACCTAACCCACTAAATACATAGAGAAAGCACCTTATTTTACTCTTTCGTGTCAGGCAAGTCAAGGTTTGAACATTAAAGAGCTATGTGTGAGATCTCTTTTGGCTGGATTCTGCTTCTACAGCTATCAGCAGGTGAGCCTCAGACTTTTCATTTCATTCCCTGTCATGCGGTTTTCTTCAGCATTATTCGCCGCATTCCTCACCACCTGATGGGTGGCGCTGGTCTCTCTGGTCCTGAACCTCAGAACACAAGTGTTCACTGAGAAAGTCTTGAGTTATAAGATTTCTTCTGGGAAATGCTATATCATATTTTATAAATGTATAACTGAAGGCTAAAATTTACCTCTGATCTTGTACAAGGTTCTCTGTTTAGTATTCTAGGATCAACTTCCCAATGCTAATTTTGAAGTTCTCCCGTTTAATACACTGTTAAGACAGAAGATGATGAAAACCCAACCTGAACTCAGTTATAGTTGATGCATGAATATAATCTTGTTCAACTAGGTCCTAGCCTCATATTATTTTCCTAATATGAAGAGCCATCTCCATATTTTCTCTGTTTGGCAGGTCTCTTATTTGATACTGCAGATAATATCGCCGGTCACTCACTCTGTTGGAAACTGTGTGAAGCGTGTGGTGGTGATAGTCTCTTCAGTCATCTTCTTCCAGACACCGATTTCACCCATCAACTCCCTAGGTAAGCTCTTTGAATAAGCAAATTCATTCACCCTTTTATTTTGTTTAGCTTTTGGTCATGATCGGATCACTTAGGATGATCTCTTCGTATTCAACCTCGAGGCGTCATCTGTTCCGACCGACTTGTGGATGCAGGAACCACTTTGACTCTTGCTGGAGTCTTCCTATACTCAATTGCCAAGAGGATGAAGCCAAAATCGAAGGTCTCCTGAGGCGTGATGTACCATGTCAAGGGAAAAATAAGAAGTTCAATGAATTTGACAATGAATCACTTAAGGAAATCACTAAGCGATTCATAACAAATTTACATAGGAAGTAAGAATAGTCTCATACTTCAATTGCCCCTCTCCCAACCATAGTCAATGATATTACATCTAAAATTTCAGTCTCTTATACTTTGAATTCAATGAACGAACATTTGGTCATGTAGGATTTTCAATTTGAGTACATATGTCATTGACAATCTTTCTCGACTTGAGGATCTTCAACTATGATGAAAGTGCCAATCCAACTTGATTGACTTTCCCTGTGTCGACACTGTTGTCATAATTCCCTATAAGGTCTGCTGATAACTGCACGGACATGGGCATTAGTCTTCGCACATAGTACAAAACAAGGTGGTGCGCTAGACAGAATAATATGCAAGTCAAGGTGTCATTGCCCGGATATGTAAAGAGAGGACATTCCAAATACCAATCAATCCTCCAGAGCATCTTCACTTCATCAATTTGAAAGTATGCCAGAATATGCATGCACAAGAATTAACGCACTGGATCAGCATGGATTGGCTTTGCAATGCATGACGCAACTGAGATATTCTTGGTTCCAGACAAATAGAAGTCGGCCAAACACCTACCTGGAAATAATGGCCGAGCGAGCTATTTAGCTATGGATCCTGCACTCCTGCTTATGCCACCTCCTTTGGTGTGTGATTTATCGTGAAACCTAAAAGCATTTCCACTTCATCAGGCTCCAATGGAGCCAGCTTGTTCCTTCCCACCCAGACGAGGTTCCACTTGCAGCATTCATCAAGAACATACCTTCAAATCCTCAGAGGAGGCTCCGACTTGCCATTGTGATGTTCAAGGGCCTTTGGATCGTTTCTGTAAGCTTTGAACTGCCAATGCATATCTGTGAGCAATTCGGCTTCGCCCTCGTGTGCCACGGAGGCTGCCATTCTCCTATCAATTGTGCACGGAGGGAGGGGAAGAAGAGGAAACCTGTTATTGATAGGTAGGTTATGGATATAGCCCCTTAATTTTGCAGGAGCACACAAGTACTTTTAAGTCTATAGTTCAACATCATATAAGAACCGAGAAATGTTGTCCCAAACTCTCTTGGGAGGGAGCGCTACGTTTTTATAGTAAAAATAGTGTTGGTCCGATAGCAGCCTCCGGAAGTGTTCCCTGAGCTTATGCGCTCGACTCCGTTGGCGTACCCCACGCCCGATAATGACATTTGGGAGACAGATCGGCTCATCATCTCCATACAAGAGCTTCTTCTCGCCTCTTCTTTTCTTGCTTCAAGTATCTCGGTTAGAATGTTTCCTCTTCTTCCTAACGCCATTGAGCAGCAGTCTAGGGTGCAGCAGACCAAGAAAAAAGAACACCGCTCCAATACACATCCGTAACAACAAAAAATGACCATGTACACAATTCAATAGGGTAAATCGCCTTCCCTTCCGGGCAAGGCAAATTTCCTATTCTTCCGTGGACAAAACTGGGTGTCTCAAGCACGCAATTCGATCCATGCCATTTCTTGGCGTCTCGAAGTTGTAGTTTCTCGAAAAGTTATTTCACCCTCGCGCGCGACGTGATTGTGTCGTGCCTTGCATTCCATCACCTTTAGAAACGAATAATCAAAGGAGACGTTGTGGTAAAGATTGTTTCGGAAATTAGTGTCCTTCAGGGACTGAATATTACTTCTGCATGGGAAAGCAAACTGCTGCTCTTTTCCGTTTTGCTACCGCGTCGGCGGTCCGGCCTAAGAAGAGAGCGTCGGGAATCGAATGGTGGCTTCAAATCGGAGGGGTCAATGGGCGAGCGCCGCACGTCTCGCGTCGGCCGATTCAGTACACACGACCGATTCAACATCTCGTGCTCTCCATTCGTTGCCAATTCCAAATGCGGGCAAAGGAGTGTAGGACCAGTCCGACCGGGACCAAACTCATCACGACCACATTCTCCTTTTCGACGTGCACCCATTATCCAAGTCGGATGCCAAGTTCACATCATCCCAAGTCACTCCATCTGGTCCGAACGCGACCTCTCTTTCCGGCAAGTCGCCATTAGTCTCCCCCGTATTCGCCAAAAGAAATTCTCTCCCTTTCGCCGTCGCCATTGATCCGAACACGGAGCTCCCATCTGGATCATATTGCTTTCGTTGATCATTCCTGAGAAAGCTCCACGCAACAACTAACAAAGGGTCGCTGTTTTCCGTATTTTGCCCGAAAATGAAACTGTGGGACTCATTCATCGTATTGACTACGCGGGGTTCGAGCTCCATCCCCGTCCACATGGGGAGGGGGGAAGAAAAGGAAAAAATGCTCGTTTTCCCCCTTCCTGGTCAGCGGTGGGAAAAAATATCGCAAAAATCGCACGTGTGCAAAATTTCGAGCTATAATTTTTTGTCGCGGGCACAAAGTAACGTGGGAGCTGACCAAATCTTTTGTTCCCGAACGTGAATTAATGGAGTGACAATATTAAATATTTTCAAGTAATTTGGGGGGCTAAATTGAACGTATATTAAAAGTTCAGGGATTTTCATGAATAAATTAAAAGTTTAAGGATGATGTTGCACATTGAACTAAATTTTAGGTACCATAATGAATAAATTTATAATTCTGAGACTACATTGGATATATGGCCAAAGTTCAGGGCCATTTATATAAGTTAGCCATTGGTTTAACCCTGTTGAGTCAGTTGATCCCCTGTCCCCAGTGACATGCAACGTTGAAACAGAATACCTCTCTCTCTCTCTCTCTCTCTCTCTCTCTCTCAAAATGCAGAGCACGGGCCTTGCTCTGTCTCCTTCGACGCCATTCCCAAAACCACGAAGCAGAGACCTCCTCCCTCGGCCCCCTTTGACTCGCAACTCGTCGCGACTGAGATCACTCGAGCGCGGGGCTCGGAACTCCGGCCTCCCGCCTTTGAGAACGACTTCACGACTCTGTTCTGCCTCGCGAGTCAACGCGCTAGTCCCGGCCGCTTCATCTTTTCTCCTTTTTCCAAGACGGAGGGAAGACGACACCAAGGCCAGGGCTGCATCGGCACCCGGAATTGCGGAGGATGGCTCCGCGAAGCTGAGCGGCACCGCCAGGACGCTGCGGCTCGGTGTAATGTTAGGGGTTTGGTACCTTTTGAACATCTACTTCAACATTTACAACAAGCAGGTCTCTCTCTCTCTCGAAAATTTTGTTAGCGTCACTGCTTTTGGAATGGTTTAGCATGATGCATACAGTCTTTGTACGAGAATATTTTGCAGAGTATGCCAGATCATCAACGATATATACAACAATATCCTGTAAACCCATCATTTTACATCTATTGTTATTCACGATAGATAGATGAACATTCATGCGTTGCGAAGAATACTACTTGAGATATACCCCTTAAACGCTCGTATAGTCCATTCACTGGAGTTCTAGCAATGGAAGCTCCTGAAGAAAGAGGTCACGACAGTTTTTTACAGCAAACTCCACTTTTCTTTTTTGCTGGAGAGACAGAGGAAAATGAAAATGGGTAGTAGTCTACACATAGTTTTCAGGGAAGTACTGAAGATTAATGTCTTCCTGAAGATGCGCTTGTCCGGTTGTATCAGTACTGCTCCTGGGAATGGCTGTTCCGCGAGCAAAGCAAAGCCCATCTCCATTTTAGTGCACTAGATAATGACTCACAAGGACACGAAAGCATCCAATTCAGGGAAGAGGGCTTTCCAGGACGGCGGCTTGGGAGTGTCCTTGTTTTAGTTGGAGCTACTTTAGCTTACCAGTAAAGACGATTGGAAAAGGGGCTATTTCTGTTTCTTGACTAGGGTAGGCAGCTAGTTCCGGCTTCTCCGCAAGAGCAAAATGCGGGAAAGGACTACTTCTATTTGTTGACTAGGGTTGGCAGCTAAATTCAGCTAAAGCAATAATTAGCGTAAATTAACTGGTAAATGAATTGAAATGAAAGGGCAAAATAAAACCCAGAGGTCCGGTTTTTATTACGCCGAAATAGAATTCCCCTTAATTTCTTTTCAATTCGTAATTAAAGCACGGTGAGATAGGTTATTGATATTAGAAAAAATATCAGATATGTGAAAAATTCAAAATAAACAGCAAGAAGTTGACGAAGTCGGACTAAATGACCTCGTTATTGCATATGCTATGCCCTAACATCGGAGCTAAGCTTGCTCCAAACTAATAGGAATCGCACACGAACACGCACAGAAGTATAGTAAATCTTGGGATCTTTTCTATTAATACGAATTGTTCATTATAAGTCATTCCTAATGAATGCGATTCTTATGAACTGAATGTTGACTATAGAAAAGTAGAATTTTCAATGTATATCGGATACATATATAGAAGATAACGATTAGTACAGTGAGATAGAGTTTTGAACTAAAAATTCCCTTGCAAGTAGATGAATGCATACAATATAATGCAAACGACCTCCCGAAACAAGTTGAGGGTTTTATTTATTTTACAAACAACTTTATTATAAGAGAACATATTTTTTACAAAGAAAAATTAGTTTTCATTTATTTAGTGGTTTCAGGAAAACATTTTGTCTCGATCTAAACTTTCCGTTTTCAGTCTGTTCAATATGTTTTCTATACATCAATTAGTTTTCAATCATTCAATCACTGGACAGTTGAAAAACGATTTCTCAGAAAAAAAATAAAAATTCCACCCTTAGACTTCATTTCAATTCAGGTTTCCAGTTTTTGCTGACAACTTTTTTTGAATTTGGGAACTGTACAGGTTCTGAAGGCATACCCTTTCCCAGCAACAATCACAGCATTTCAGTTTGGGTGTGGGACTGTGCTTATTCTCTTGATGTGGGCATCTAGACTCCATCCATTCCCTAAGGTCACTCGATCTCAGGTGAGTCCGGAGTCGTGATTCAGAAGCTAGCACAAAAGAAAGAATCTGGTGATGCTAGTCGACGATTTTCGATTTACTAAAAATGTTTATAAACTTTCAGCTTGCAACAATTCTACCACTGGCTGTGGCACACACCATGGGGAACCTCCTGACCAACATAAGTATTGGTAGAGTGGCTGTTTCTTTCACTCACACCATCAAAGCTATGGAGCCCTTCTTCACAGTTGTTCTTGCTTCTCTGTTCCTTGGGGAGGTATAACTTTATTCATTCGGTCACTTAGCTGATACACAGCTAATGGCAAACAAAATTTTCCTACTTGGCCTTTCGCTTACGGAACATTATTTGTTAGGCCCCCCTCTCTTAGCTTGTGAATGGTTAGCTCTAGACCAGCCACCTGTTTTTCCTGCTTACCTTGGAGAAAATACCGATATATGCTTCAGCACTGATGGTCAATAAATCGATTTTTTATGTGCCGGATGATAGATACTTTATCACACCGTTTGTTTCTAATTCCTGGACCCCGTCCTTTTCCATCATGAGCATACTGTCTTTGTGAGCTTGAAAACAAATCTAGGATAGCAACCTAGTACGAGATCGTTCATAGTTGTGATCAGACTTTAGAATTTCAGGACCCACTAAAACCGGGACGATCAGATCCAATTTACGGTCCCTCAAACATGAGGACACACAAATTCATATGTATGACTCTTGCAAAAGAGAATGTGATGCTTGATGGAGTAACATTTGTTGTACTCTCGTTCTGAAGTTCTTGAAATTTCTTTGTCCTTCGTATCTTGACTCTCGAGACTTCTGAAAGAGCCATGCGGAGCCCAATCCATGTACTGTGTGATGAAATTTACTGATATGTAGCTTGTTTTCGATTTGGGTTAATGTTGCCCCTCAGAGGCCATCATTCTGGGTTGTTTCCTCCCTTGTGCCGATTATGGGTGGAGTGGCACTCGCATCTTTCACCGAGGCTTCATTTAACTGGTAAGCTCTTCTTCTGCAATTCTAGTTTCAACATCATGTTAAGAAATTCTTGATATATCTCTGGGAAGCTTTTGATTGCAATCAGTGTCAAACCTGAAAGCTGCAGCAGATGTTACAGTGATATGCCTATTATGTATGCTTTCACCTTTCATGTGCCGATGTCAAATGGAGTAAAAGTTAAACCGGCTTTATTTGTTCTAATTCCAAAAATGATCTCCCTAGTTCCATTTGAAACAGGATTGGTTTTGGCAGTGCAATGGCTTCCAATTTGACAAACCAATCACGTAACGTGTTTAGCAAGAAATTCATGGTTAAAGAGGTAAAGTCCATTTATAGCTAATACCAGCATCAATAATCATCATGGCTTCTGTAACCCTGCATCCCAAATCGAATGCATACAAAATTTGTGAAGTGATCCATAAGCAGAGACTTGCCTTAATTATTGCCATTGGATCCCGAGTGGGCTCCCCCCCCCCCCCCCCCCCCCCAAGCTAGATGCGTGTTTCATGATGTGCCACTTTTCCAGTCAATTTTAACTTTAACTTTTAACTGGCAATGGATACAGGAGCTAACCATTACTTCTTTCAGGAAGCATTGGATAATATCAACCTCTTCTCGATAATGACAATGATGTCTTTCATGTTCCTGGCTCCTACAGCCATTTTCATGGAGGGTATGAAGTTTACTCCATCATACCTGCAATCTGCAGTAAGTGACAATTCAGATAAACTGAAGCTAACCCTATGAAGTACATATAGAAAGAACCTTGGATTCAGTATTCTACCGTTGTCATGTCAGGCAAGTCAAGGTTTGAACATTAAAGAGCTTTGTGTGAGATCTCTTTTGGCTGGATTCTGCTTCCACAGCTATCAGCAGGTGAGCCTCAGGCTTCCCATTTCATCCTCTGTCATGCGCTTTTCTTCAGTGTTAGCCACTGCACATCTGATCGGGTGGCGCTGGTCTCCAAGGTCCAAAACCTCAGAACATTATTAGTGTTGACTGAGAAAGTCTGAGAAATGCTAGATCTTTGATTTATAAATGCCTAACCAAATGCCTAACCAAAGCCTAACTATGATATTGAATTTCCATGTATAAATCTTAAAACATAGCTAAAATTTACCTCTGATCTTGCATGAGGTTCTCTGCAAGGTTAATTACGTGACATATTACAGTGAGCTACGTTGACCCTTTTCATACACTGTTAAGACCGAAGGTGATGAAGAACCAACGTGAACTACAGTTTTAACTGATGCACGTACACAACTTTTTTCATCTAGGTCCTAGCCTCATGTAATTTTCCTAATATGAAGAGCCGTCTCCATGTTCTCCCTATTTGGCAGGTCTCTTATTCGATACTGCAGATGGTATCGCCGGTAACTCACTCCGTCGCAAACTGTGCGAAGCGCGTGGTGGTTATAGTCTCTTCAGTCATCTTCTTCCAAATACCAATTTCGCCCATCAACTCTCTTGGTGAACTCTTCGAATCAGCAAATCAATTGACCCTTATTTTTTGTTTAGCTTTTGGTCATCATCAGATCACTTAAGATGATCTCTTCTTATTCAACCTCGAGGAATAATCCGTTGCGACCAACTTGTGGATGCAGGCACCGCATTGGCTCTCGCTGGAGTTTTCCTGTACTCAAGCGCCAAGAGGATGAAGCCAAAATTGAATGTCTCATGAGGCGTAATGTACCATGTCAAGGGAAAAACGAGAAGTTCAACGAAATTAACAAGAAATAAAAATCCTAACAAGGGAAATCTATAGCGATTCATAACAAGTACACATAAAAGTGAGAATAGTCTCATTCTTTATTGTTCGCTCTCCCAACCACTGTCAATGCATATTGTCTTTGAGATTTTAGTCTCTGATCCTTTGAAATCAATGAACGGTCACATGAGGTCATGTCGGATTTTTAATTGGAGCACATATGTCATTAACACTCTTTCCTGACTCGAGAATCAACTATGATGAAAGTGCCAATCCAGTACAATTAACTTTCCCCCTATATGAGCTTTCGTGTAAGACTACCACCAACCTAACTGTTCTAAAAATTCAAGCTATTAGATAAATTCGTAATTTATTATTTAAATATTCTAATGCATAGTACAGATTATATGCAAGTCAGGCTATCATTGTCCGAAATAACTTGGAATGCTGGAATAACTTGGACATTCCAAGTTGTTGCTGCAGTTAGTGTAGACTAAACTCAGCATGGGAATCGCAAGGACATTTATTGGATTGAAGAGAAGAATAGAATCAGAAACATTAACAGTTAAGAGATGTTTGCGTTCCCCTTCAATAATTCAATTCTGAGCCGGATAAGAACTAAAACCCGCCTATCAATTGGTTAACTGTTCAGTCAGGTGCTTTACATCAATCAGTGGCCTTTGGACATGACCACATCCAAAATCCGAAAATAATCGAAGAAGAGCGAGGACTCCTTGCCTTCCAGTCCATCCCTACTGTGCCTGTTACTGCCTGCGAGATTGTTGCACGGGCTTCCGCCGACAACAAGATCGAACCCGCCAAAAGAGTTCATGAACTCCTTCAGCCTATCCCCATTCAACTGTTGTACATCAGCAATGTCGATCAGATTGCCCTTTTGGTTTGTCTGCTCCCACCAACTCCTCACAATATTTCTGTTGACTTCAGATATTTCCACAGAGACCACATTTTTTAGCGGGATCCCAAGTCGATGAAGAGCAACTTCTGCCCCGCCAATTCCAGAGAAGAGAGAGAGAAGGTTGATCCCAGCAGGGAACAAGTCCTTCAGAACGGACAGATGGTAAGCCACAGTATCAACCTGAAAGTATGCCAGAATATGCCTCCAAAAGAATTAATGCACTGGATCAGCAGGGAATAACTTTGCAATGTATGATGTAACTGAGTCATTCTTGGTTTCAAGGAAATAGAACTCAGCCAAATACCTACCTGGAAGGAATTGCCAAGCGATTTGTATCTATCAGTTCTGCTTATCCCACCTCCTCTGGTGTGATTTTTCGGGAAACCTAAAAGCATTTCCACTTCATCAGGCTCCAATGGAGCCAGCTTGTTCCTTCCCACCCAAACAAGGTTCCACTTGCGGCATTCATCAAGAACATATTTTTGGATCCTCAAAGGAGGCTCTGACTCAGCATCGTGATGTTCAAGGGCCTTTCGGATCCTGTCTGTAAGCTTTGCACTGCCGATGCATGTTTGTAAGCAATTCAGCTTCGTCCTCGTGTCCCATGAAGGCCACCACTTCCTTGTCAACGGCAAAGCTTCATGAATTGTGAGCGGAGGGAGTGGAAGAAGAGGAAACCTGTTATTGATAGGTAGGTTATGGACATAGCCCCTTTTTCTTGCAGTAGCACAGAAGTACTTTGAGTCTACAAATTCCGGTTCCACATCAAATAAGAACCGAGAAATGGTGTCCCAGACTCCCTTGGGAGCAAGTGCTACATTTTCATAGTAAAAGTAGGGAGGTCCGATAGCTGCCTCTGGAAGTGTTCGGTGAACTATCGCACTCGACTCCGTGGGTACCCCAAACCCGATCATGGGCTTTGGAAGACGAATCGGCTCCTCATCTCCATGCAAGAGCTTTTTCTCGCCTCTTCTTTTCTTGCGCCAAGCATCACAATTAGAATGTTTCCTCCTCTTGTGCTTTGTAAAGTCATTCAGCAGTCTAGGCTGCAACAGACCAAGAAAAGAAGCACCACTGTAATACACATCCATAAGAACCAAAATGAGCATGGACATAACTAAATATGGTAAATCACCTTCTCTTCAGGTCCTAGAAGTGCATCCGCTGCCTTTGACATCTGAGCAGCATATATGAAATCTGCCAGCTCGTCCATTGAGGCATCAGGACCTACAACATCAAGAGGAACACTGAGAGGAAGAAATAAGTTATCTTCTCAATCTTACGATGAATTGTGATGATTTAGCTTAAGACACTTAAAACGCTAATTTGGAGAAACATACAGGACTAGCTAGTATCACAAAGAAATGAAGTGAATCTTTTGATGCCGTTATAATGAAATGTTTAGTGAACTGTCCTGTTAGGCATACAAGGAAAAAGAGTGAACAAGTACAATGAGTACTACTATCTCAATTTCTTAATAAATTATAACTCTTCTAGTGCAGAAAAATTATGACTTGTCATAGGAGGAGCGAATAAGGAACAGGAGTGAAAGCAAGAAGAAAACCAAACCTTAGGAGAACTTCCCTCTCAAGTTGAAACGTAAGGAAAGCGTAACTCAAAGAACAAACTCATCATATATTCGTATTATAAGCGAACGAGTTTATGTTATAGATGCACCATCAACTGAGCAGAATATTAAGAAAGCTTGCATTTAAGATTCGTCATTAGGAATCCAAAATCCTCAATCTCATAATAAAAGCACCGAATCCACTAGAAATTTACTTTTCCTTTTGTTTGCGTGTGACAGTAAGATGTCAAAATCTTACAGAAGCAGAAGAATAGAACACAAACCACATCTTTCTATGGCGATGGAAGCTTCTTCCACTGTATACCCCATATCCGTCAAGAACAATAATTTCTTCTCTTCAGACGAGGGATTGATGACTTCCTGCAAGACCCATATAATGGACAACGATCAACATTCATGCCCATCCACCAGTAACTCTAAATTATATTAACCGCTTTGGCAAAATTACAGTTGCAGCAGCATTCCACATACAAACAAACACTTACAGAAGAAGAACTATCAATTTACACGTTAACAACAATAAGGCAAAACTGGGAACTGTTCAAAGCTTATGTTAACTAATGCTCTTTGAGGCAGCACAGTAAGGGCGCGTTTGGTATCATTTCTGTTCCGGGAAACAATTTTTGTTCTATTTTTGTTCCTGGGAACAATTTTTTAACAGAAGAACGCGTTTGGTAACCGCACAAAATAAGTTTTGAGTTATTTGTTCTTTTGTTTCTTCAAAAGTGTTCCCGAGAACAAGAAACAAGTTTTTTCTACTTCAAAAGAAAAAAAAAATAAACAAGTTTTGAGTTTTTGTTCTTTTGTTTTTTTAAAAAGTATTCTCGAGAACAAAAAACAAGTTTTTTCTACTTCTTGTTTCTGTTCCAAATCTGATCTCGGGAACAAAAGTGTAAACAAACGCGTTTCCATTCTTTTTTTGTTCCGGGGAACAGAAACACAAATAAACAAATAGGCCCTAATTGTCTGTTTCCCCATTCAAGTGGGAAGACACGATTAATAGCATAATGTTAATCTAACATATAAATCTCACTAACAGCAGAGGACTCAAATTACCAATAACCCTATTCAATCTGTTTCTGCATGTCCCACCAATGTTCAATGGCCCCTATATTATAGAGGTTCAACAAGCTCCTAGAGCAGGCACTGGGTTCTAATTCAACGCACCAGTCCAAATAATCTGAAATTTGGTTTGATCATGTCCAAGACATATTTTGTATACAACACTGTTATCTTTAGAACATACTCTTAACAGGACAGGCTCTAGGTGACAAACAAGAGCCACCTTTCAATAATCCATAGGTTATTATGCACTTACTATTGACCATACCAACTTCCAAGAATGTGCAATTCATTAATTTAAGAATACATGTGACGCATATGCATTTACATAACTCTGAAAGTGAAATGAATAAACAGGAATAGTTAATCAAATAATTAATCAACTTTAGGATACCATTACTATACTATCACAAAGTTGAATCAAGTCACTTATTTCTGAAGTGATTTTAATTATGCAACCCAGGCAAAATTTTATTAAAAGATCTGGCAGAATGGTGTAGTGGGATGCACCCATAGCCTCCTTTTAGATTCCACGTGATTCTCCTTTTCATTAGCAATGAAAAGGTCGTCCAATTTAAAACATTTCAACAGGAACATGACTCAATTTAGAGTTTTGAGAGTACAGTTAATCAATAGCAGCCGCAAGTTGAGTGACCGAACCTCTGACGAACAACAGCATGATGACTAATTGTTAGTTTGGTGCATACATGGACAAAAACGCCCAAGTATCTTTGCTTATAAATTACGCGGCAGAACTTGAAAGAATAGTTTTAAATGAACACCATATAATGCATAGTGTAGGGTCAACATATCTTAACTTTTAATATTTTTGAGACTAAAATGGATAGTTTCTGTCCCTAAACTATCGGAACTAAAACAAACATTGTGATTCTAAACCTTTTTCTCGTGGCCACTCACTTCCTGCGGTCAACAAAATCCACAGTCACACAAAGCACACATGCTAAATCAACCATTTCTAAGCATATGCAACATTAAGAATAGATGGCATATCCGATGATTTGGAAAAGTGAAGAAAAGACACATCCCCAAGAAGTACAGTACAGAGAGCTCTAGTAAAAAAAAGTAGAAATAAAAAAAAACCAACCTCCCTTCCAGAATAACTATCATCATCTGAAAGATCATCCAAAAAGCTCCCTTCATAGTCAGAAGAGTAGTGATCAGAATCCGCAACTTCCTCTTTGACAACTGCAGCTTCTTCAATATCTTGCTCTTGAGGAGAGTTTTCCAGAACCTGCAGACAACCCAAAAGAAACAATGAAAAGACAGATGGTCAACTAGTACAGGGCACCGAAATACTAACAGATCAACTTGTCATGCCACACTCAACGACAAAAAACGTAAATGCGCCTTTGTGAGATAATAAAGATATCCGTAGTTTCTCAGTCAATCATCTGAATGGTTTACAAATGTCTTTTTGGCAGTTGGACCAAAACTGAAAAAACAAACTTTTAGATTTGTCAAAAGAAATAAACTTATAGAGAAGGGAAGCAGATCCACATGACAGCAAATCAAGCTCTGAACATCAAAAGGTCTGTTTTGACCACATCAAACTCAAGTGAATCTAGCTTGGACATGGTCAGTTCTTTCATAATTTCAATTGAACAGATTCAGCAATATAGAAACATTATGGCAAAAGAATTCGTTGCTTCAACATCATCATCATCATGAAAGGGATTAATTGTTTAGTGATTTTCTTGGGCACGGACAGATAATAACTTTGTCCTCCTCTCCCTTCATCTATAAAGTAATTCCTACATAGAGATTCATCCACACACTGATAGGCAACAATAAGTGCTCTAGAGGTACTGCAGATTTGCAAAATAATGTTAAGAATCGTGACTTTGCTCAGAACAATTCATCAATGAATATCTATGGACAGCCATTTCTGAACCAAACTACAGAAGAACAGGAGGAATACAACATTACCTAGTAAAATGTACTGAAGCAGACACAGAATAAAAGCTAGCTTTAGGCAAAGACTCGTTGCAATCCTGTACTCTACATGAACTTTTTTTCCAACAAACCAGACAAAAATCTTAGAGTCACGTTTTAAGAGATGTGAGTCAAGTACACAGAATCTCATGGTCACAAATTCAATATATCTTCAAAAAAATTTGGAGAACAATAAATTTAGCTAAAACTTTCGTGACCAGAAACAATTTGAAGATTTTTATAAAAAAAAAGAACATAAATCATACTCTAGGTTAACTATCTCACATTAAGACTTCAATTTCCTATGAAAATAACAAGTGGACAGCAAGCAAGCTGAAAGTATGGATAGCCGCATCCGCATATATGCATTTAGTTTTAGGGCAGCAAGAAATATAGGATCCTCTCTTCTCACCTTATATGTCAGAAGGGATTCCAGTATTGCATCAGGTTTTTCCTCTCCTGTGCAATTATTTGAGAATAATCAGAAACAGACGGGAGAGAAAATCAAATATTTCAAAAAGAGTCAACTATAGACACCCACCAATTTCGTCAATAGCCTTTGCAACCAATTTCTCTGAAAAGCCCATCCCCACAAAATGATAAAACAACTTGGAATGGGATGTACTTGCCAATGAGCTCGCCTTGGTGCAAAAGAAAACCACAAAGGCGTATTAGTTTAGCTAAAGAAAACACATTTAGCAAGTCTCGAGAATTCTCATGCTCTATAAGTTAACCACTGCAAAATAGTCATGAATTCAACAACAAAAAACTAATGGACAAAGGCAAGACAGTGAGGGTAAACAATCTACATAGTCAACCATACAGTGATTTGGCATGCTATAAATATAAATACTATCTAAGTTGCAAAATTTTCCTCAAAAATTACAACGCCTTATCATGCTTGCTTAACTAACATACCTTATATCAAACTATTTCAATTTTGTACGATTAACGCATTAAGTTTGGGACAATCTTTCGCAAGTTTTACAAAGTCAAAAGTATTTAACGTTGGCCATTCATTTCCACATACTTTCCCAAGATGTGTGAATACGCAAGCAACGAGAGAATGAGATGGGCTGGACTAAATCGACATCATTTGCAATGAAAGCAAGACCATTTTGCACATTACATCTAGAAGAAATAACAAGGTCCCTAAGGATAATAATCAGCACAGATGATATCTAAGTACAGAACTTTCAAAAGTCAAACAGAGACCAAGATGACAAAACCTTATATGAGATTCCCAAATGGCTGTTCTTGCTTTCAAGTAAAGATAAATAAGTTAGGCTAATGTGACCTTTAGAAAGGCAAGTGGTCAATAGGGGAGAAACAAAAAATAGAAAGCCTTTTCCACCGAAAGCTCATAATATAAGGACATTAAGACACGCCTTTTTTCACGTAAGAAAATATTGATGCAGATCTGTGTCATATTCTTTCTCTAGAACCCTTTAATGTAGTGAAGGCAGTTCGCTATGTAATGGCTAAAAGATCAAGGAACTTTTCCAGGAAAAGGACAAAAGAAGACAAACTTAGAAGCGGCCTATGAAGTCTCTGAAATAACATACATATTGGGAGAAGATTTCTGAATGGAAAAGGCATGATCAGTAATCCTCCCTTTTCTGACCTCAAATTTTTCCAACTAGCAAACTTAATCAAAAAACCAAATATTGAACTATGGTGGAGCCAGTACCAAAAGAAAATATTCCAAAGACAACCAAATATTTTACCTCTACAGAGCCTGAAGCAGCATCTCCACTGGGAGGAGTTAAACTTGAACAAGAAGATGCTGCATAATTCTCAACCTCAAGCTCATCTTCAGTGTTCCAGTCAACATTATCATCCCCTTCACCAGCTGCATTTCCGTCCTAAATGAAAAGAATTAAAAAAAAAAGATCATAAACTCTTAGAGATGATATTTGACAGACAGAGATGTCTTTTTATTGCTTCTTACCATCAAGAACAAAGAATCAGATAGATCAGAAAAAGGAAAAACAATAATAGCGAAGCAGACATTTAGAAATGATACGTACCATAACTTTGTATTCTCTAGCTTGGCCGACCTGAGGGTCCTAAGACAACTGACTACCCAAAAACGGAAGCTGTCAATTAAATAATACAATTACCTTAGAAGCTAATTAAGGTATGAATGTGAGAATAGAGGTCAAGTCCAAGTTCTGAGTACCAAAAAAAGTAAACAAAAGCAGAATGCTACTATCATCAGTCTCACACGTGGAGGAAATCAATTCAAATCAAGCCATAATCATCGACAAAGACGAGAGCCAACAGGATCAATTATGATTAACAAGAATGCGAGTACAGTACCAGCATAATAGCATCAACAAACGTATTTCCTTGAAGACGCACAAAAGCACAGACAAACCCGATGCAAGCGTTTACACCTAGGCCACCACGGAAAGCGCAGAACAGAGGCTGACCTACAGCGAAGCACTCATTATATAAATTGTTAAATCTAATCATGGAGCCATTGCAAGTATTCTTGCCAATTAGCCTAGGCAGTCCCCGCCTAAAGCTATCCGACTTCCTAATGCGCCCAATGCCTGGAGGACGGCTCCTCCGCCAAAAAAAAAAAAAAAACCGATCTTCACCATCATGACACCTAAAGCGAGACTCTTTCAAATGCAATTTGTTGCGCACACATAAAGACCACACTCCAACAAATTCGCATGATCAAGCGCGACTTTAGAGCACGGAAGCAAGCAAATTCCTCATTTCCCTCACTTCACCAACCCCTCCTCAGCATCGGAACACACTACACGCCGGCAAAAAGCGACGCGGACGAAGCAGCGAAGGTGCCGGCCAGCGAGAAGACGCGGACAATCGCAGAGCGGGAGATAATCGGCATCGCCGTATAGCCTCTCCAAGACGAAGTACCTGGCGAACGGGGTGGAGAGGCCGACTCCGACACTCCAAGATTCTCCGGAAATGCAGCTCCGGTTCGTCGCAGAGCAAGAGGATTTTGCGGCCGAACCCGGGGGGCAGGAGGAGCTCGGGCGGAGGGCAGGAAGGAGAGAAGAAACCTAGAATCCTCGAGCAAGTCGTAACGTCTCTGCATATATCGAGGGGCTCTCGAGTGATCTTCCCAGACGGGAAGGACTGAATGGAGAGAGAGAAGGCCTTCCAGATTTTGGTGCGGGAATCGGATTTTGAGAGCCGGCGAGTACGCCACGCGCGCCGAGGAATGAGCGTCAGCCGTACTCGAGCGCTTGAATTCTGCATTTTCTTTCATTTTTCTTTTCAATCTTTTGTTTCTTTCGATTTATACTTATAACTCCTTCTCTCATTAGAAGTTTCTTTTTCCCCAATTTGATGATCATGATAGTTTGCTTAAGTTCCTATTCCGTGCCAATCACGCCTTCGTCATTCATTTTGAGTGTTATTTACTATAAAGGTAGCTCTCATGATACACGTTTATTAAATAATTAACGATATTTAGATGTTCTCAAGTTTCAATATTTCATGCACAATGTTTGTGAGAATTTCTCTTTTTTCATCATTAATTGGTAATAAATTTTATTTATCTGTGATTGGCAATAAATTGACATGACAGAAAAGAGCGTCGAATGAGCGAGTACTACATATTCTGTAGTCTCGAGAGTGTGCTCTCTCTCTATTTAATGGAAATGCTAGCTGACACCATTTTCAAGCAAAAATGTAAGTGTGGGGATAATGATGTCCTCTTTTTTAATTTTTCCCCCTTATTATTGACTTTATTTTTCTTTGGATATAATTGGCCCTTTCATCACTGGCATCTTTTTGATCCGGATAATAATCAAAAGTGTCCTTGGAGCACTTGCAAATGATCAAATAATATAAATTACATATCTTGACATACTTATTTTGATCGTGATATACATAATCAATATCTTAAAAGCCATGCTTTTGTGCCTTAGTATACTCAAAATTAAAGGATTTTAAAGATTTTCGCACTGACCCATCTGATATGCTTGGATTTATTGCCTAGAAGCTCGTGTTACTTTCCAAGAAGCGCTTTTCGAAACTTGACTTGATTTCAAGGCCCAAAAAAAGATGACTTCACCCATTTTTCATCAAAGATCGTTCCGCCGATATCGAAGGCCGTGCGTTTTGCCACTTATTTTGTATTAATAGTTTGAACTCAATCGATGCATTAAGATCGAATATTTCGATTCGATTAGTTTCGACAAACATGAAAATATAAGATCAATTCGATTTTAATTTTATCGATATTTTTATATCCAAGCAACCAAACACAATCTGGTCATGTCCCATCTTATCGTCTTTATCTCTGTGCATCATCTATTCTTTTTATGTGACTTTATATGAGTACCCTATATTGCCCCCACTTTATCAAATGAACAGTTCAAGATCAATGGGACAAGAATGTAAATTAATACACACTCAAAAAAAGGGCTCAACTTTCCACGTATCAATGCACCCCTGCTTTGACCAGGGGCACTCTCAGACAAAACTTATTTATTACATCTCATTATGTTTGTACTCTATTTGTATCGCTTATAAAAATAAAATTCTATAGATATTAATAAGATTCTTATTTTGACAAAAAAAATTATTATTACAAAATCTTATGATAAGGTACGATGATTGCAGACCATTGCAATGTATTCTTCTGTCCTACAACCTCAACTTTCATTTCATTAGTCAGAAGGGTGAAAAGAAGCCACCCGAGAAGTTGTCTTAGGCGTTCCTGTGAAAAATCTTACGCCGGTCAGAAATGTTTGTATTGGGCCTGCCTTTGGGGTCCAGTGTTCAGTCATGTCATCATCTTCTGTGGTGGGTAAAACTTGCTGATTCAAAAGGTCGACGTAAGAAGTACGATTGGGAAAGATTTTAAAAAAGTACATGTGCATTGAGATTCTGATCCGGAGGTTGTCGGCATCTCCGAAAGGAAAGTTGAACACCTGATGAAAAATTAAACTTCCACACCAGGGTATCACCACCATGATCGTTCGAAGTATTTCTTTCTTCAAGAAGCACTTTCAATCTATCATAGCATCACAATTTAGCCGAAAGAAACTTAAATACATAGTACATCGTAATTATTATGGTCTATTGTACTTGCAGAGCTATATCCCCTTTGAACAGCTTTAAAAATTCAAGAACTCAACGTACTTGAGAGAGAGAGAGAGCAATTAGAGGTGATGTTGAGTATTTACCACAATAAAAGAAAAGAAACAAATTGCGCCTGCAGCTAAGAACCTTATCAATAGTAAAGACCAACAAAAAAATTGTAAATTTCACATATACATGACAAGCTTGTTATGACTTCAGCAGAATCAGCGAGCACAATCATCAGTCGAAGTGTTTGCAGCCTTCAAAGCAAGAGAGGGAGACTGCTTCCTTGTATGCTCCAGAATTAATATCTGTCAGCAGCTCAAAAATTAACCCTCTTTATTCCTAGGGTGAAATATCCAGTGTCATCTCCTTCCACTTATCTGTTTAACTTTTTGAATTGGACTTTATAATATGGTATCAAAGGCAGATTCTGCCCATCTCACATGTGCTCTTTACATACTTGTAGATATGGAAGACAGGCCAGGCCTGGTTTCTAACATTTTTAATAAGGAAGAAGAAGAATCTAAGTCTTGCATCCAGAAGTCAGAAAGTTCGATGTGCACAAGTAATTCATCCGATAAGCATAAAAAGGAGAGAGAGAGAGAGAGAGAGTACCGATGCGGCCATGTTTATGAGAAAAGTTAATTATCTTGATAAATACCTGACATCCTTCAGCCAAAAAAGGAAAAAATACCTAAGCATTCAGAGGAAAAGAAGAAAATAACTATTCTTGAACAAAGGTTCTCCATATACTCGGGTTCACATTTGAACCTGGACTCCTGTCCCGTCCAAGCCAAACAAGCTGATAGTACTTACAGCAGTGCAAGTTAGGTTTGGAGACTACTGAAGAAGTCCACAGACAAGGTTCACCTCTTTATGGGACATGCACTCGTGGGATGTCTGTGTGCAAACAGGCTCTAGCGTGTATCACTTCATCTTTTTAACTTAGAAAAAACTAAATGTTATGCATTTAAACTTAGGCGCCATTTGTTTCGCAAAAAGTACATAATTTGAAAATTAGTTTCCTAAAATTGATCTGCATTGATTATAAAAGTAAATGAACGAAAAATATTTTTATCATCAACGAAAATGTATAGATATAAATTGCCATCAATTTTTAAAACATTTTACATAGATTAATAATTTAAAGCAATATAAACAATTATTTTCAGGAAAATATTTATCTAATTCTTTATTTTTCACAAAACAAATAGAGCCTTATAATATAGGGAAAGACAACTAAACAGAAGGTCAACAAAGTCAAATAGAGGTGTCACTTTGTGCCAAGGATGAGCCATAGTCTATGCAAAATTAAATTGATTGGGCTATCCACATTTAATTTCCTAGCGAGTTGGTGTTACAAGTACCGAGTACCTAAAGAAAAATGACATACATGAATATCAAATACTGCCAGTAATCCATAGCAAGTATTGAGTTAACAGAGAGTACATTCTCTCAATTAGACAAAGCCTTGAGGATCAACCTTAATAATCTCCATGTGTTTCATTTTAAAGTAGTAGCACATAAGGCCATACCCAAAAAACACCATGAAACTATAGTTAGATAAAAAGAGCTAATTGAAGCCCAAATATCTCTTAATGCACCACAGGACCCTATATTTATTGAGTTATTCAATTAGACTAATTCAATTTCTCTAAAGGACACAGGCTGCATGCAGGATGTTATGCAAAGTACTCTACAAGAGCTTTGTATGTATGGCAGTAATTTAATGAGTATGTCAGATCGCCTGACAGCAGGATGGTATGCAAAATATACAGAATACAAATGATAGAATACTAAATTATATGGAGGAAGGCATTTTACCACCGCAAGTTCAGAAATTAAGTTCACAGTTAAATCACACATTGTTTTCCTTTATCAATTACTTGGATACTTGGCAATTCACTAAATGGAAAGAGAAGACACAAAGCATATGTACACCTCTTTATAGACCTGATTAGTATAGAGATCAACCTAAATCAAAGGCATTCGCTGATTTGCCCTGCTGTATTGCTTTGCTAAACAATAGACCATCTCCTGAGATAACGCACGGAGACAACAAACGACAAATGCCATAAAAGCACCCAAGCTCTCTCTTTCGCTCTCTAAACTTTATCAGCAGTATATAGAATCATGTATGGGTACATGTACATGTAGGCAGCAAAGGCACTTTCATCGGAAGCTTTCCTGTTTGGGTTGACCATTCCTCTCCCCCCACCCCCCCACCCCCCCAACCAACAATGTTCAGAACAATGATGTGATCAATTTCAGTCCCATTCCCATCCAACAGCCGCTCCCATTTCCTAAAACATAGAACAGTCAACCATGACTGATATGAGGAGAAGTGATGCATGGCAGAAAGTTGCAAATGTTGGTGCAGCTAACCTTTTTACCTTGTCCTCAGGGAGAACATCGCAGCACTGCCATCTTTCTCAGCCGCCAGCTTGGATACAATGTAGGTGGAAGGGTAGAAGCTTTCTGTAAATCCTGATGAAAATGAAGAACTTCAAATCATGTGGCTTGGTTACAATAAACGTCCAAAGAATCAAAGATCATAATTCACCAACTCTATTGAATAGGCAACTGACTAAGAGGACCAAGTTATCTTCTCTACACAGGCAATCTTATTAAGACCCGAAAAGAACTGACGTTTCCGAGACTCTTCTCAATACGAATTCAAACGCCGAATAGAGAAACGATATATAAGGAGTACAGACATATCAGTCAATTATCAACTGGAGTTGATAGCTTTCCGAATCTCTACGTCTTCACAGAACCAGGAAATCCATTACGAGCCATCGAGCTACAGAGCAAAAAGGCAGATTTACAACCCTATCATGAAAGCTACGAAACGGAGTCCTCACTGAGCTAGCTTTCTGATAACACCAATCCATCACCTTCAAACAGCCAATCGAACAAAATCAGCTTCAGCCGCAACGCAAACGCAGGGAGAAGAGAAAATCAGATCCTCAAAAGAGATTTCCAGTTTCACCAGCCAAAACACAGCGCAACTACCTTCGCTTAGACAAGTTGGATGTGCCGGTACGAAGAAGCATCTCCGGTACGAGAACTGCAAAAAACCAAAAGTGGAGGGGACAGTTTACCTGCAACAAAGCTCGGAATCTCTCGCATTCTGCAACTGCTTCACCTCCTTCGATGCGACGCTCAATCCGAAACAACTAAGAAGACTTCCGGAGTCTCTCTCTGTGTGCAAACTCTGAGTGACCAGTGAAATGAACGAACGCGAAGCTTTCTTTTCCGTTGCGGACTCCAACTCGATACGCAACGGCCGCTCCACAGTCGGTTTTGAGGCCCGAGCTCCGGAGACGCGACACGTGGCACAGGTAGTTGGCTCTGCTGTCGTACTGCTGACGCCAGCTTCAACGACCGGAGAGATTATCAAGTACATTGGCACGCAGGAAGTGGCTCGCGAAGACCCTCCGATGAGCGCGACGCTAATTGCGAGCAGCCAACGTGATGCGGGGCTGATCAGACTGTCTTGGGAAAAAAAAAAGAAGGGGAGATGCGTCTTTTTCGACCGTTAAGAGGTGTTTGTTAAGTTTTGCTGAGCCAATCCGAATTACAATTTCAATCGTTAGATTTCAAGAAAAGTACTTACAACTAAAGTAATTCCGGATACAAGCAAATGAAATGTTTATCCCCCTGAGTTGGTATCTTAAGTTTGCCTCTTTCGTGACGTTACCTTGCTATTGAGATTTCAATTTCATCCACCATGTTCACCCGTACCAATGTGTTGGTTGCTTTACACTGTCGAAAAAATATTAAGTCTTTCAGTATATATTCCTCAGTAATGAACATTGCACATTGTGCTTTCACACGCGATATAATCTGAATGATTCGAAATGAGGTACATGAAGATTTTCATTTGAACGTCAGGGGCATTCAGTTTGAAAGCGCATCAACTCTCATGAAGATGCTACTTCACAAGATGAGGGCGACATAGCGAGAGCGGTCTCCACCTCCTTTGGGGCGGATCAAGATTAATTGTGATGTCGCGATCAGGATGGCTGACCGATATTCTCGGGTTAGATTCTCTCTCCAAAGCACCGGCTTGCAAACATCCGTTGCCACGCGATTCGAACTCGAGATCTTTGTATTTTGGATGAGTTCTCCCGTCGGTTTAATATGCAAGACAAGAGGTAAAGACTTTAACAAGTGAAGGAACTCACTGCTACTGCTTCAATGAAGTGCACTCGATCAACACACCTTGAGATCAGGTATGAACTAAGAACCTGTGATCAGACTGGTCCGAGTTGATTGCCATACCGGCAGCGATCGAAGCCTTACCAATTAAGAAAACAAGGAACTCGCCTCTCCTCGTCGCCATCGCCATCGTCATCCTCACCTTGGTGGGGGCTTCTGTAGAAACGTCCAGTTCCAAAACACCGTCAAGGAGGACGCTCACATGGTGCAACAAGACAGGCCTCCAGTCTCATTCGTTTCGCTCATCATGCCTTAAGTTGAGGATTGATACTGCCCTCGGAGAATAAAATATTGCCCTCCAAATCAATGGTGATAATGTTTGAATATCAATGGCTCTATCGCAATGATGATGTTCGAGGCTGGTGAAACTTGCAAGTCACATTGTTGTTTTCCCGTATGTCCTGAACCTTCGCACCGGAGCATGGAAAAAGCTTCCACGTCGAAGATTGGGGCCATGATTAGCTTCAGGATTTCGTTTTCTATTGTCATTAATTATGCTTGAATTTGCGGATTACGGGTCACACGATAGGATGGCAGTGTCCGTTAGCGTTGCCTTCGTTGACTCTTGCCAAACTCGGAACCAGTCCATAAGTGGCGTGAGATTCGGGATGTAAAGATCCACCGAGAAATAGTCGCTAGTTCGCGCATTTCTCTTGGAGCTTGGCCCATGCGAACGAAGCCGGCATCATAAGCAGCGTCAGGACTGCCGGAAGTGCTGGATCTTATCCCTGGCTGCCCAGTGCAGTTCCCAGCTTTGATCGGCCAGCGCTGACAATGAAGTCGACGTTAGAAGGCGTGGGATCGAGCCGTGCCATCCCTTGCAGCTTCTAAACTCGTCGATGCATGGAGTCTCCATCCAAGGCTCATGCGTGTATCTAGATTTTACAGGTGGACGAGTTTAATTCGTGGATAGAGACGTTACTTTCACATGTTCAACAGCAGATTGAGACTGAAACGACCCGTGTGACTGTGACCTTATTGACCTTTTTCTTTCTTTCTTTTTTCGAGAGATCTTCTAGGCTTTGCGTGCCCTCGTCGGATGGGTTGCTGCTAAGATGTCCATTTGACAGTTTACAAGTCACACGAGCATGATCATCAGTCTGAACGAACCTCAACACATTCCTTTGATCTAATAACGTTAAAGATTGCATTTGCTTGCGCTTTTGCCTGGAGATGAAGAGCTTTCGTTGTCTTCGATGTTTCTCTTGCTTCATCTTGAGGGTAGTGTCCATGGAATTTTAGTGTTACGAGTAATATTGGAATCAACAGCGTTGAAGAAGGTAAAATCATCTTGACAACTCAAGCATCTTTGAAGAAAAAATATAGGACCTGGCTGTTTTCTTAGACTCGCCGGGAAAAGAAGCCAATGAGCAATAGAGGACCCGAATGAACTATATTATCAAATTCTCATGCTCCTAGATGAACTTTAAAGTTGAGATCAAGGGAGTGCCTTAACGGAAGAGGTTCATCCATATGAATCGCTTAACTCATTGTGAAAGATAGTGGGTATCTAAATAAACTAACTCGATTCAACCGATGAGAATGGTTTTATAAGCCAATACCCACTTCACGTCTATCAGGAAAAGCTTAGAATAGAGATGATATCATCATCGCCTCTAGGGAACATCTCATGGATCTTGCCTACAAATGGAGAAGTTACCCTGTCAACTATCGAGTGTCAAGTCCCTACAATTGTGGACAGATTTTAAGTAGTGCAGATCAAATTAAGCAAGCGATGGCAAACCTGGTGCCAGCATTAATCCTAGGCGTTATATGAAGTTTTCAGTCGGATGCCTGTTGATCCCAAAATTGCTATAACCGATTAAACGGTCTCCTTTACTGCGAATAGACGACATAGTTCAGGCATATACTTTAGTATCTCTGTCGCATGCAATGTTGGCAGCACACCAACGACTTTTGCCGTTTCCTTTGCCGCTTTCGGTGGCTTTCTAAGCAACCGTATTTGCTTAATGATCAGTACGACAAACCTGGAATAACCGTCACGACAAGCACCCGCTATTGGACATTCGTCGTGATGTCAGGTAAGAGATATTGGTAAGGTTACTAGATTCTCACGTCTTGGCCCTTCTTGTGAGATCTGTCCAAATTGTTAGAATTTTAGGATATCCTAAAGCAGGACCAACTCCACGTGTCCATCCATTGCTTGACGTAACAAATACCATAAAATTATTTTTAAAATCATAAATTTATCGTACTTGTGCTAATTTAGTAAATAAGCCTTTCGATTGTATCATTCTAATTATAAACATTTTTATGTTTTATCAATTGAATTCATCTGGCTAATTTAAATAACAAATCCACTGACAGGTATATTGATAGTCCTCCATTATCTTGCCGGCATTGACATGTACATTTTCTATAATTTTTTTGAATTGTTTCTTTTCTCTTTTCTTTACTTTTCAGTCTTTTTTTTTTTTTTTTGAAACGGGGGCAGGTAAGGGCCAACAAGGGCATCATGGCCCTTGACAAGATCTACTGAGGGCCACGATGCCCTCACCAGACTTGGGTGAAGTTAGGGCGCAACAATCCTCAACTGCAGCCAGCAATCGTTCTCGGCCTTCAATAGAAAAAAATTTATTAAAAAAATATTCACATTAGCGCCCTATGCGTCACTTAGAACGACCAATGTTCACATCAACAATTTCCAACTTAAATTGGCTAAACGAACTCACTTGACAAAACATGAAAAGATCTAAGATTATATTGACACAATTGAAATATAATTATGAGTTAGACTTTTTAAATAATTTTTCCAATGCATATTGTATTATGAATTTATGACTTAGTTGAGTTCACTTACATATTGTACGTGTCGTGCCCTTTATTTGGAAGTGGATTGTTCAATCCATAGCGTTCCTAATAAAATTCATCATAGACCACCCACTCCCGAATCTGGATTTCCAGGATTCAAAGCATTGGTCATGCTTCATGGTTTAAGCCTTTATGACGGAAGCATCGCCTAAATTAGAATCAAAACTCCAATCTAAAAGACTGAGATACCAACACCTTAGCATTTTATTGATCAGTCAAGTTGTCGCAGGAATCCCTCTTTAGATCTCGCGCACCATGCTGCACCGCATGGAGCACAACCAGGCCTACGGTGCCGCGAACTCTACTTTGAGACCGAGAGCTCAGAGCATAGTTATCAAAAGCTGGCCGACCCCACGCATAAGGATCAACTCCAACAAGAGGTGAAGAGCAAAGGGGGGGACAAAAAGGAAAAAGAGAACTCTCTAGCTTTCCCAAAATAGCACCCACAAACAACAAACCACCAAAGGCCGAGCAAAGCCATAGTTTAAACTCTTCCGCGATGTCCTCTCCTCATTTAGTCATGTCCAGACAAAACTGGGTAGAGCTAGCTTGTGATCGGAAGAGATAAAGAGCAACGTCCAAGCAGAAGCAATAGGATGTCAAACATGCAAAGTCTTAATAAAAGATTTGGCTGAGTGTCTAATTTGTCAGCTTTACAAGTTCGACAGTAAACACCGAACAATCCAAGATCATCAAGGAAAAGAATAATCAATCAATGAAGAGAGTAACCGAAAATGAATGGTACACTCCAAACTCTTCTCTCCGTTATACTGTTCCGCGCATGTTTGCACAGTGGCATAAGTTTCAAACAGGCCACTCCCTCCAAGTGTGTATATATACACATGTGGAGCTAATCTTTTTCCTCACTAGCCATTTGTACGACAGAGTACTTCTCCCATTCGAACCTTGTCATCTCATCTGCTCATCCCTTCGCAAAAATGACGAGTATTGACCCAAAGAACCGCACATTTCTCATTCTAGTTGCCATTCTTATTCTATGTGGGGACTTTGGTGCTTGCTATGCTAGAAAAAGCAAGTCTTGGAGGCAAAGCAGTATTCATCCATCCGGTCTAATGGATAAAGGCCAAGGTAGCCACCACGAACACAAGAAGCACACTCCACCAGCACCTGCACCTGCACCTGCACCTAAGACTAAGACTAAGCCCAAGCCACCAGCACCTGCACCCATGCCTATTCCTACACCACCGGCCCCCGCACCAAGTGATAAGAACTCTACAACATTCAACGTACAAGATTATGGTGCCAAAGGTGATGGACACACAGACGATACAAAGGTAATTCTGAGATACAATCCACTATCCACTTAAGCTTTTAGGAAGAGTTGGGATTTTGCTTCAGTTCCCTCAAGCATATTGCATTGAGAAGCTATAAGGAGCTTGAATAGTGGAAAGGGGGATAAACCGTCTGGTTCTGGTTGGGTTCTCAAAAAGAGCATGATGAATTCAAGATAGCTTTTTTGACTTCTTTGAAACTGCTTGGGCTCATTTATCTGACTACAAGAATCTTATTGATATTACTAATACCAAAGCTAGGATTCAAATGCCTAGTATCCAATAAATTTGTAGGCAAAAACTGCATATGAAATGTATCGGTGCCATAAGTAGATGTGCTGTTGCCTCTGAAAGTTGTATTTGATGTTTTTCATGTATCAACTCAAAATTGGGACTAACCTGTCATTATGGCAGGCATTCCTCGCAGCATGGGCAGCCGCTTGTAAAGTTGAAGCATCAACAATTGTCGTCCCATCTGGATCCGTTTTTCTCCTTGGCCCAATTTCTTTTGCAGGGCCAAATTGTAAAGCTAAAATTATATTTCAGGTGAACATCACATCAATCATCATATCGATAAATCTCAACATAGCATAAACCAATCTAACAGATAATATTTATTGGACAATGTATTTTTTCTAAGAAGCTAGTCATTTTTCCCACAGTTAGATGGCAAGATAGTCGCTCCCACAAGTGCCCAAGCTTGGGGATCAGGTCTCTTGCAATGGATCGAATTCACTAAGCTTACCGATATTACTGTAAAAGGGGAAGGCGTCATTGATGGACAAGGCTCGGTTTGGTGGAACGATGCATCAGTCTATGCTAGGACAGATACATTACAAACCGACCTGTCCACAGGCCAAAATAGAACCGATGAATTGAATAAAATGGTAAGCGCCTAGGTTTGACAGGCTCTCACACGAATGCTGCTACTTCCAAATTCAATGGAATTACTACATAATCTAATGACATCTTTGACCATGACAAGCAGATTGGTGCAGAAGTGAGTAAAATGCCAACAACCAAGCCAACGGTAAATGCCTCAACAGCTACTATGTGGACCCACTGACAGAGATTTCTGACCCCATGCATAACATATAACTCGGGCATGCAGGCACTCAGGTTCTATGGCAGCAGTGACGTGACAGTTACAGGCATCACAATACAAAATAGCCCTAAGATGCATCTCAAGTTTGATTCTTGCACTAACGTTCAGGTTTTCGATATTAGCATCTCATCTCCTGGTGACAGCCCAAACACAGATGGTATCCATCTGCAGAATTCCCAGAATGTGCACATTCACAGCTGCAACCTTGCTTGCGGTAATTCCTCATTTAGAGAAGCATGTACTTTCACAGTGCAAGCACATCAACAATAAATATGATGCCATGCAAGAGTTCAAACATAGCCAAAGGCAATAGATATGACAAATAAATAAGACTACCTCAATTTTTTTTTTGTAAAAATTTTGCTAACATCATGAATACCATAAAAAAAAATCTTCAGGTGATGATTGTGTTTCCATACAAACTGGATCCTCGAACATATATATCCATGATATAAATTGTGGGCCTGGACATGGCATCGGCATCGGAGGGCTAGGGAAGGACAATACAAGAGCTTGTGTCTCAAATGTGACTGTGCGTGACATCGTAATGCACAACACCATGACTGGTGTGAGAATAAAGACATGGCAGGTAAAGGCAACCATATTCCAGTACAAGACTTCCTTGTTCTCATCTTCTTCTTGAAGTTACAGAGAGATCAAATTAAGTAAAACCAAGCTGTGTAAATTATCACCACTGTTATGTGATACAAACTTTGTTCCTGCAGGGAGGCTCAGGTTCAGTAAGTGACATCATGTTCTCAAACATCCAAGTTTCTGAAGTTGAAACTCCAATTATGATAGACCAATACTATTGCGATGAAGGAAAATGCAAGAATCAAACTTCCGCTGTGGCGGTTTCAGGCATAAATTATGCCAACATACAAGGAACTTACACAGTACAACCAGTACACTTTGCATGCAGTGACAACACGCCTTGCACAGGGGTATCTCTCTCGACCATACAGCTAAAGCCACACCAAACAAGCCACCATTTGTCTGGCCCTTTCTGCTGGAAGACATATGGAGAGTCGAAAACCTCCACAGTCCCTCCAATTGACTGCCTGCAGAATGGCAAACCATCGAATGCCCCTTCTGAGGTTGTTTCATGCCAGGCTTAGCATAGGGAACACGCGAAAATGCGTACAAGGTTACTGCAATTCATTAGCTGGACTCGATAGGTTGAGCAAATAGCATATTCACTATACAAGAAGATTACACATGTGAATCAGTAATTTTTACATGAAGTCTTTGGCATAGAAGCTTTTCACTGGGTTACCGCTTTGTTCGACATAGAATTAACCAACACTTGCACAACAACATTCCTTACTGAATCGCAGTACATAACCACACACCAACTAGAGAAGATCATTCCGCATTGATGTTACCAAGAAGATCCTTTAGCATTGATGGTACCAAGAAGAGTCCATGAGCCAATCGAAGAAAGGAACTCTGCCTCAATCACTCAACTTAATGTATCTAATACCGAACCAACTATACCGACACAGCCCAATTCTACTCTGTTATGAAATCAATTGTTATATGGATTGACAGAAGTCGTACGAGAATCAGCAAACGGCTCACTTTAACCAGAAGCAGTCCCAGAAGCAAGAAGCGACAGCGAGCCAGTAAATTCGGCAATTAATGCCGCCGAATCAGAGGATATGGCGTCTCCACCCTTTCAGGACATGCCAAAGAAAATCAAAGCGAACCGAAGAAATCCCATGCTACGACGAGAAATCGTCGGTGCTCTCTGACAGAATCCCAACCGACATTGTGATGTTAATCGTTCCGAGCCTTTGTGAAGGAAACGCCGACCGCTCGAAGGAGTGTAGTGACTGGAGACGCTCGTCGGTCGGTGGGGGAGGAAGAGAGCGGAGCGAGAACCGTAAGACTGAGGACGAAGAGACAACGACTCACGCCATGAATTGGAATCGAGCTTCTTAAGGCCGAGCAATTTCATTCGCCTGGGCGGCAAAACCGAAAATTAAAGTACTGGAAATCTTGATCGGTCGACCGTACAGCTAAAGGATAATGACGAAAATTCAAATACGACTTCAAATAAAATTTTGAAAAAAAAAATATTTGCTGGTATTTGAGAATAGATTGCTGAATAATATTAACGCTTTGTTTACTTCATGAAAATCGAATAATTTAAAAAATAATTTTTCCTAAAAAGATTAATTATATCTCTTACAAAAATAAATAAAGGAAATATGTTTTCATCCTCTACAAAAATGTTTAAATATAAATGTTACTGATAATTAAAGTCTTTCATAAATTGATTATTTTAAGTGATCGTTTTTTGGAAATATTTTTTCAAATTATTCATTTTTTACCAAACAAGAAAGTCTAAATTTTCTGCAATCATGAAATTGAAAATAATAGGGGTAGTATTTAAAAAATATAATTCACTGATAATCGGCGGTAATTTAATTAATATATGTCAATTTTAGATTTATCTGATTAACTAATCTTTTGAGACGAAAGGAACTTATTTGACTTAGAATTTTTAAAGTTTGTTGTAATTAAGTTTATCAAAAAAATTATTGCCATTAAGTGCTGAATTTTGATAGTTAAGTCTGAATTTTCGAATAGGTCCACATGTTGACCATTTTCGATGCTAAAAATGAAATCAAAATGTTGTCCAGTAATAGCTAAATAAAGTATATTCATGCAAAGATAAGATTGTACTATTAGTTAGTTAGGTTATTACAGTTATAACGGGAAAAATGTTAATCTATATTTGAATGCCTATTTTATGGAACATATGAAGTAATCTCATTTTACTTAGCAAATTAAGTGATTCTTTCACTTAATGAAATCGTGCTTAATCTTATTGTGACTCGTTTACTTGAATTCAAATGTCCACCTGCATTCTACAATAAATTTCTATTGCATCGCTTAAGCTATGTCTACAAACCAATCAAGAGAGAGAGAAAATTGTTCAGTAAGAAATGAAAATTGTCGAAATCCCCAAATTTTCCTTTCATCTCACTCTTATGTAAAAGTTAATGGTATTTTTTGTTTCATGCAAAATAGATGATTTGAAAAATACTTTTCTAGAACGATCATTTCGAATAGTGAACAAAAATAACTTAGATTGTTTTTTGTCAACAACGAACACTTTTTCCGTTGATTAATTTTTATTTTATTTTTTTATAATCGAGATGTCCGGGCTAGCTTGCACGCATTTCGACTATTTCTCGGGGGAGACTAGCACAGCAACCTACCGTCATGGCCCCCCACTTAAATCACAGGCGTTTCCCCGGGGAATCGAACGCAAAACCTCAACGAAACCTGAGTTTGCCCTAACCAGCTAGGCTACCCATGGGTAGGTTTGTTCCGTTGATTAATTAATCTCAAGCAATACAAAAAATCTTTTTTCAGAAAATGAATTCCAAATCATTTATTTTTTTTCATAAAACAAAAGCAACCTAAAATTCATCCTATTTTTTCACACCCACTTGTATTTTGACACAAATAATTTTTGAACTTTGATCAAATGTGCAATGTGTTCAATGAATTTTTAATTTGTTCAATATAATCCTCAAACTTTAATATAATGTGTAATGAAGTCCATGAACTTTCAATTCGTCCAATGTAGTTTCTAAACTTTTGGTACATATTCAAATTAACTATTGAATTATATAAAAATACTCGACGTAGTCCTTCCATTAATTTAAGTTCATGGACCACATCAAACATTTTCACATATTACAAGGACTAAATTGAACATTTGCAAGAAGTTTCAAAATCTTATTAAACAAATTAAAAATTCAACGATTACACTGCACATTGAATTAAAGTTTAAGGACCACATTAAACAAATTGAAAATTTAACGATCACGTTACATATTTGATCAAAGTTCATAAACTATTTTGGTCATCTCCCTCCTTTCTCCAAACATAATTTTATCAACACACCAAATTTTAAAATCGTCTTGTTAGAGGTGGCTACATAGCTGGGTTAGATTTGTTCTGATTCAAATTATTTAAGTCAACACAAAAAACAAGCCATATATGTTTCAATTCAAATCATTCGAGATCATAATCCGAAACAAGTCATATGAGCTGTACTAAATAACGTAAGCCCGGAAAAAGACTTGATGTGGATTTGATTTGGTTTGAGTTGGTGCAATTGGGATCAGTTCGAGCACCCATAGTTTTGCATTCTCGTGGAATTTAGATATTGCAAGTCAAGTCTATTACGACTTTAACTCTCCTTCGGATGATTATTAAATATATTTGCCGTTGTTTAGTTTTCTTTTAAGAGAAAGTGACTCAAGTGATCAATGAAGTTTAGTTCAATGTGCAAAAGTATTCCTGAATTTTTAATTTATTTAATGTGATCCCCAGATAATAAGTAAATATGCAATCTAGTCCACAATCTACATGAAAATATATAATGTAGTCACTATGTTAATTCAATTTAACGAAATCAACTGATATGACTTTCAATCCAACAAATTTGAATGGTCGATTAGAAAAAAAGTTTCATTTGAATTCTCAAATTAAGATATTCACCTTAGTTCATGATACAATATCCATGTTATTAGATAATAATGGACATGTTAACACTTTAAATTCATTCCATTTTAAAGTAGATAGATTAAAAGATAGGCATACCTAATTTATTATTTTTAAAAGTTCGACTCAATATATAATAATTCATAGTGCTAGATTTATCGTTAAAGCAAACAAAATAATATATTGAATACTTTTTGATGATTTAGTTATAAATTTAAATAAATTGAAAGTTCATGAATACCGATTTACGTTAAGCCAGAATTCAAAAACGGGGACTCAAGTAAGAGATCGTACGAGTTTTAGGGCTTCAATTTTTTTTTTTTGACGAAAGCAAAAGGAAAGCGAGAGACTCGGTGGAGTCCCAAACGTCAATCCTCAATGTATGAAACGACAGCGTAAGCATTCGGGGTCAAACGCGTCTGAGCAGTTCGTGCTCCTCCCACTTACAAATCGGGAGGTCGTAATTGCACGACGACTTGAAAAACAAAGAGAGAGAGACAGAGGAAGGAGACAGAGACAGAGGGCAAGTGTGGTCGTTCGGAAACTGCGTCTTCTCTTCCTTCTCGGGAGAGATCGCTTTTCATCAACCCAAGGTAAACCTCGACATCTTCGTTGCGCTCCTCGATCGAGCAGATCCAATCCGATCCGGTCTCGCGTTCGATTTCATCCTCGTCTTCGTTCGTCGGCCGATTCGTTTGAGGATATTCTTCTCGCGTTCTCTTGCGAAACCTGTCTTCTCTGTTAGATCCGAACCGTCCAGCCGTTGATCTGATTGCAGACGCGTCTAGCACGCCGTCGGCTTCGAGAGGCTCGACGATCTCTGCGTTGACGCGTTCGTTTCATCCTGCTCGCCTCAACAGCGCTTTGCGTTTTCCATCCGAGTCCTCCTGCAAATGTTCAGTCCGATTTTGTTCGGTCGCGATATGATATGATTTATCTCCATAGGCTGTCGCGATCTCTCTTTGACGTGCGGGTGTTTGCCTAATGTTTCCACAGCTAGGGCCGGGTAACCATGGGGCTTACGTTCACGAAGCTGTTCAGCCGGCTCTTCGCCAAGAAGGAGATGCGGATTCTGATGGTAGGTCTCGATGCAGCTGGTAAGACCACGATCCTCTACAAGCTCAAACTCGGCGAGATCGTCACCACGATTCCGACCATCGGTGAGTCCATTCCGGCGCTAATTTCATGCACGGCTCATAGATCCTAGCATTTGCTGTATCTATGAATAATCTATGATAAATAGTTTCCGTTACATGATTTTTATGCATATGAATCACCTTATGGGTGTGAATTCAGTTATGTGCCTCATATATGTTAAATTTTAGCCAGTGAAGAAATGACAGCAAGATGATAATGGTGCCAATTTTGTATGGAAGTTACAGCCAAATTGAAGCTATACGTTCTTTCCTCTCGAGTTTAATTATCTGTTGAGAAGAAATATGGTTACATTAATGACGTAAAAATTGGATATATTGACTTCTTTGCCTATCGGTTTTAATCAATTTTCATATGAATAATGTGAGGAGATACTCTGTGCAGGATTTAATGTCGAGACAGTCGAATATAAGAACATAAGTTTCACTGTGTGGGATGTCGGGGGCCAGGACAAGGTAAGGCATAGCTCCTCCTTTGCATATGCTACACATTTATGCATCTGCTATTTTATCTTATGTTTTAAGATTCTAGTGAAGATTCAAGATTTACTTTGCTGTACTTTGTATTATGTCCATGTCAAACTAAATTATCTCAGTCAGCATAAGAGTAGAAACTTTAACTTTTAATTAGAAGGGAAAAAGGAAAAGGTTGATACATATAGGTTCTCTTGGATATCTGGCAATTTCTCATCTTGGCGGCAAATTATAAATGTTTGTCAGAGGTTAATTGTTGCCCTCATCTATGGAATTGATTTAGTAGCGTAAACAGCTGTTGAAAGTGAAAATTTTTGTATGTAATAAGGAAGGCACTGGCATTGGAATTTTTAAAACCTGTCAAGATTATCACACATGAGCTGATGCAGTTTTCTCGCATGCATAGATCCGTCCATTGTGGAGGCACTACTTCCAAAACACGCAGGGCTTGATTTTCGTTGTCGACAGTAATGATAGGGATCGAGTGGTGGAGGCAAGAGATGAACTGCATAGGATGTTGAATGAGGTAAACCCTACTTTTCTTCACCCTTCTTTCTATGTTTGTCACTTGAATTCTGCAATGCCAAAGTTTCTGTTCAGTGTCTTATTACCTTCATGTGATAACTTTTACAGTTGAGTTGATTGTTGCCTGAATTTGACTGTATTTTCATTTAGAAGTCAAAATTTGGTCCAGTGCTATGGCTATGTTAGGTAACAAGTATATTATCCTAGGCAACATCCATTTGTCCAAGAAGAAATTCGCAAGATCTATATCTTTGTTGCTCCTTTTTCAGGACTCTTTTAAATTCAAGTACCGCATTAAATATGTTACTTGTTGCTCTTCTTTGAGATTGTTGGGTCATGAAGCCGAGACTTCGTAAAAAAATTCTACTGAAATTGCTCTGGCACTTTGAAGTCAGCTGGATGGAGCATACGGTTTTTGGTCATCTGGTTTATCCTAACATGCTGCAAATATGATTTCTATTAATATATAAGCTGTGACAGTTGGCTATCAGCTAGCTAGCTGATTGATAAACGGAAATTGGAAATGCAATCAACCTTTGCCGTATCTTTTTCCTCATTCTCTGAAGTTCGACATAATTTCAGGATGAGCTGCGCGATGCTGTTCTGCTTGTTTTTGCCAACAAGCAAGATCTTCCCAATGCAATGAATGCTGCAGAGATAACTGATAAGCTTGGTCTTCATTCTCTTCGTCAACGCCATTGGTAAGAGGTTTTTTTCTCATTTATGAGGTGCAGAGTTTTTTTTTTCCTTGTGAAAAGAGGAATTTGTTATTGTTGCTAATCCTCAAACCATGGTAAGTTATGTAGGTAAAATATGTTAGTTTCACATGCATTTGGAGAATCTGGAAGAATTCTTGATGAGTAAAGTAATTTGATAGAGATTTCTTCATGTTGAGGCATTTCTTGAGTCTTTCCTAAATCCTTTAATCATGAAAAATCCATGGATTTGTTTGTGAAGTAGCTAAAAGTGAATAGAAAACAAAAGGATCTGATGAGATTGAACTTTATACTACTTCAGAATTTTCAGGATATTGTAAAGGATCCTGCAACTTCACAGGATAGGTCTTGGACTCCTGCTGATGTTTATGATGATGCATCTCAGGTACATCCAGAGCACATGTGCGACCTCTGGAGAAGGTCTTTATGAGGGTCTGGATTGGCTTTCCAACAACATTGCCAGCAAGGTATGTAGCAAATCACCACATGATTTGTTCGGTACTCTATGGACTGCGGCCTTTATTGTTTTCCCTAGGTCAATTGCTCGCAATTATGTAACAGAATCAGGAAAAATTGGCATGAGTTACTGTCTGAGTTCTTTTTTTTGGGGGAAAATGCGTAGTCTTCTTTATCCCCCTTTTAAGGCCTTTTGGTTTCAGGATTTGCTGCTGATTTTTCTTTTCATTTTTCATCAGGCTTGAGGCATTTAAGGATTTTGATTGGCAGACTTGGTGAAGTAATTTGATCCTGGGGCAGAATTGATTTTCCTTTGCTGAATGTTGTCATCGTATAATCATATGCTAGAATCATTTTGTGTGTTATGCAAGTTTGTGTAGTTATTTTCTGAAGCTAATTACACCTAGATGTAAACTTGAGGTCACATCATATCTGAACTCTCAAGAAGAGTAAATTTCTTGCGCTTTTGGAGGATTTCCTGAGGTCCATGAATAAAGTATGTAGATTTGGGTTCTGCTTCTGTGTACTGTGGAGAAAGATTCCATATTGGCTATGGTTCTATGATGTTTCATGGACTGAGAATATCTGAACCAACCGAAGTATTTTCGGTTGAGCAATTGGCTGTCTTAACAATACGTCGAATGCACAAGTCTTAAAGTCGGCTTCTTTCTGCAGACTGATTATCTCTTTTCCTGATAAACGTCGGGGATTTTCCCGAATTTTCACTTATTCAAACCACAAGAATTACCGATTGATTACTTCTTATACATGGGTTGTGTCGAATTGGAGTGCGATGTGCTCAGGGAATCGGAAGGTAGGATGGCAGAAATGTCATGCTTGCATTTCTATAATTCAGGCAGCGGCATGTCCCACGGTTCGCGTATATATTTGACCCAATCAATAGGAATTGGGTTTGCCTGGCAACTCTGGAAGTCCTCGAATGATCCTAGTCTACTAGACTAGGCCAAGCCGCGTTTCAGAATTCACAGAATGGATACCACAAGAATCACGCACTGTGATTGCTCAAAAATGTCCTCCTAAATCTTCTCCAAACCCATGTCTTAGCAATTGGTTTTGATACATGAGCAACGAAAAACGGAAGAAATGATGGCCGAAGCACGTTGCCTCGCTTCTTATGCTGGTATCGTTATGGCAACTAAGCTCTTTCCAATTCTCCCTATGCGAAACGATACCTCTGTCCGCCTATGTAGCCCTTGGCCGTGGTTACTTCCATTGGCAGACTCGCCTACCGTTTTCGCTTCAGGCCTTGTCATCCTAGGAATAGTGCACGGTCTACCTGCGGGCACGCGCGCCCCTCCAACAGAACAAAACTGCTCTCCCTCGGGATGTTCCCGACCACCGTCACAACAACTTCCCTATCCGATCTAAACGCAATGAAGTTGCTCGTACGCTTCGTAAGTAGAGCTAACGTGGGGCTTGTCTTGCGCTTGACCGCACCTGACCTCGGAACTCCTTTCCACTGCACGCACTTAGTGTTTATAAGTTGGGGGGCGAGCGGAGTGCACGTGAATGTAGAGGGAGTGGCTCCAAAATGGAGGCCATGTGCGGTCGTGCTCATATGCCGCTGTCCCTAATTGATTTCGCTGACTAGATTGATTGGACTCGTCGTGGGAACTTCGCCGCCACTAGTTTCTACAACACATTCTCACTTCAGTGCTTGATCTTTTCTAACAACTTCATAATTAGATTGACAAAGCAAAAGTTTCCGCCTTTGGGACTGGTTGAGCCTTTTCCCTGGGGATTTTTAATGAGACTATGGGGGAACCCTAGCGCAGATAAGGTTTGGCCAAATTGTACTCCCCAATGCTGCTAATTGGTGGCTGAAGTATCTTCCCCTGATCAGCTTTAATCTCAATTTCGCGCCAGAGATATCAACTTGACTTCGGTTTGCCAGCCAAAACAAAAAGGGGGCACGTTATTAATGGGTACTTTCTAAGAAAAATTGGCTTAAATTATTGCCGTGTTAATTGGGCTGCATATTCAGGCCAAAAGTATAACTTATATGAATCGATATTATATTCGCATCGTCAAAGTAACTTCAAATAATCGACATGTCTAGGTCATTAAATTGAAACTTGCTTTCAACTTTGGATAGGACATATAGAGTTAAAGCATTTTCAGAGTTAGAAAACCCCGAAAAACTTTAAGCTATCGAATTACCTTAAATTGCGAGTTCGTACACGTTTAAGGAACTAATGCACGTGGGGATAGAATTTTCCATGTCCACAACCTCACATGCCCCAAGATGACTAACGCTTCCACTTAACTTTATCAAGTAGCAATGTCTAATTAAGGCTTTGTGTACTTGGGGCCTGTCTTAATCCGATTCTTCTAGATGGAGTGGCCGATAGCTGTTTGCCGGGGCTTAAGTTAGGAACGGGTCACGTTCCGCGTGCGTTCTTAGCCTAAACCAGTGTCTTCCCTTTCTCCACGACAGCTTGTGGCTCCAAATCGTTGGAGCCTAACTCGTGTTTTGATTCGTGGTTAGACTCCTCGGATCATGATCCGAATGGGGTCCGACCTGTGGGCTTCCTTTGCTCTTTGCTACTTTATATCTCGTGGCTGAAAAGATCATTAGCCTTAATCATGCTTTGCCCTGACCGATCCCTGCCGTTACTGCTAACATATCATCTTTACTATCAGGTGTTGTGTTGTGTGTGTGAGGGGGGGTTCTTTTTTTAAGGCATTAGAGTGGCGCGTAGGATGTGTTTGTTTTGAAAGGGAAAAGAATTTCACGACAAAGGAATTTTTTTTTCAGGAATCTGTTTTCTCCTTTTAATGTTAGGAAATTTATATTTCCGAAATTTATGTATTTGTTCTTTTTTTTTTATGATAAATGAATTTCCATCGATTGGTCGTATTCGACAAATCAAACATATGAAGATCTTGAAAACTAATTCGTGGAAACATTTTTTACTCCAACAAACACGCCCTTAAGTAGCAAATTATATATGGGCAAAATGAAGATGTTAGATGATGGGATCTTAAGTTGGAATTAAGTAATGATTATAGGGTTAACAAGTTAATTTATAATTTGGAAATGTCACATGAAAAGAGGATCTCATTATCAAAGACTAAATAACCTCTTCTCTAATAAGTCGCCATTGAGACTCCGTTCATTTCATAGAAAATCAACAATTTGAAAAATATTTTTGAGACTTTAATGATTGTTGTCACTTACAAAATTGAGTTAATGAAAAAAAATTCTATGATTAACAACTACTCATGCCTAAACATATTTTTGATGATAAGAATTTTTACATTATCTCTTTTCCTAAGAGATATTAATGATTCAATTTACGAAAATCAATTCTGAATCATTTATTTTTCGTGAAATAAATGGAACACAATCTATGAACTGTTTTTTCAGTGAGGTATCATTATTTTTGGGTAGGTGGATTGAATCAATTTACCTCTTCTAAGTCGAGAGATCCATATCCCATGCAACCAATGTGAAACATGTAAAATGACTTATGTTTAGTTTACTACCAGTCTAATGTAGCTTCCTTATGAGCAATTAAATTATGAATAAAAGATCTGATTAGGAAGAAAAAGATCTAAAAGGTGCTAATATAGGGAGGCGATTTATCTTTTTATCATTGATTTAAAATCACTAATCTTCGTGTAATGAACTACCTCTAAAATTTAGAAGCATTTCCATAGAGAATTCGTGTATTTGTGGAGTTGGAGCATATTCCTATACAGTTTTGAGGTATTTATTTGTTCTCTGTTTGCTTTCTCTTTTCTATATATCATTTCAAAGATTTTATCATAGAAGATACCACTGTTTCGACATTTCACAAAAATATGCAAAATGCCCCCTACCTTCGCGTGTGGTCCGGATTGTTTGCTTATGGGACTGGAAGTAGTTGCGAAGAAAATAAGAAATTGATCGATGATCCAATTTGAGCTCCTCTATAGAGCGAACCTGAGTTGTGGGCAAAAAAAAAAAAACAGAGAGTAATGGCAGCAAATAATTGGATTTTATTGTTCTTTGTATACAATTGTCGATCTCTAGAGACAATTTGATATGGAGAAGACGACAATCGTTTTAAATACCGACAAAATCGGAAGACCCGATCACCTAAACTAACTGGACATAGACAACTCATCACATGCCCTTGCGATTCAAAATCCACTATTAAAGCAAAATTATTAGTTGGAGGCTCTTAATTGTGCATAACAGAATGCATCCGAGATATCAGATTTTGTAAACAGGTGGTTGGAATGGTGAATTTTCATGGGCCTTTTCCAAACTTCAAGGGCCTATCTTTCCCTCACTTACTGTTCAAGCTTTCGTGGCCTGCTTTTCATATGCGATGAACTCCTAATGCTTCTCGCTTTGTAGCCGGTGTTGATTTGATTTTTGCTGTGAATTGAAAGCGCAATCAGATGCAGCCTCAGCATAAGAAACTATCTTGATTTTAGGAGAAACGTTCTTTGGACAAAGCAGGGGGTTTATAAGGCAATTGAGGGCATCGGTGATTAATTAGGGTAACAATTCGAATTTAGCCCCGTACAATCGATAATGTCGATGTTACTCAACCGCTAAGTTGTTGGTCCGACACCGAGATTTGGTTACCCTAAAGCTTTCCTTTCTTTTATGAGACATTGGATGCACTTTAATGCCGCCTAATTGCTTCCTCAAACCATATGCCTTAATAAAATCACTTTCATTTGGAATTCCAGAAAGCGACATCCGTCACGCAATCTAGAGTGACCTTGAACTCGACTAATACGTGCGTCTAGGACAATATTTTTTCCAAGTTTCGGATGTATCTTATGTTCATTTTTATTATTAAAAAAAACCATTAAACGACGAAGATATATGTCTGTTCAAGTTATACAAACCGAAGGTGCGTGTGAGTCCACGCTCTTGCATGCAAAATTTGTTATGTATAGACCGCGAGAGGGTCGACTTTTTACTGTGGTTCGTATCTCATGCATGGAATGGGTGCTGAGATGCGTCCCAAGCTTTACCCTTCACGCTAAAGTACGCGACTATCGTGGCAATTACAATGTACACACGTCTAATACCATACACTACTTAATCTCACGTAGAAAAGAGCAGAGAGAATGTCCCACGCGATGCTCTATAAAACCCCCGACCCTAGTAACATTCACTCATTAAACTCCCTCCTCGCTTCCTCGAAACCTCTGTTTCTCTCTCCTCACCCAAGAGAAACAGAAACATGGACAAGAAACCAGGCGATGGCGATGGTAAGTCCCAAGATGTAGAGGTGAGAAAAGGGCCTTGGACGATGGAAGAGGATCTCATCCTCATCAACTACATAGCGAATCACGGCGAAGGTGTTTGGAACTCCCTAGCCAAGGCTGCCGGTAAACTATACTTTTCTTTTTGATATGGTTGATTAACACCCTTTCGTGCATCTTCTAAGTCGCTCTAATGTTTCTTGAAGTCACTGAACGTTAAGCATAAGGCGCACGGAGATTCGTGGTACGTTTTCACATGTGTTTATAAGGAACTGATTCGATGGGTTTATGTTTGTAGGTCTGAAGCGTACCGGGAAGAGTTGTCGGCTGCGATGGCTGAACTATCTGCGACCCGATGTCCGGAGAGGCAACATCACTCCTGAGGAACAGCTCTTGATCATGGAACTGCATGCTAAGTGGGGAAACAGGTGAGATGCACATGAGTCACAACATCCATTATATAGGTTCTACAACATAACACCGATCAATCAAATTGAAACCAGTTGTGAAATCACAAGAACTAAATTCTAATCTTCAACGTTTGAGTGACAAAGAAGATCTTTCATGACTTCCTCTAACTCTACTTAATTTCTTTATTCTATATATAATGGGATTAAGGAGGCCGCCATCCTAGGAGCCCCTACATGGACATAAGACTTAGAACTTCATCAAACAGAAGAGAGAGAGAGAGAGAGAGAGAGAGAGAGAGAGAGAGAGAGAGAGAGAGATCCAAAGGAGTATTCTTGGTCGCTCATGGGTTTCATGGCTAAAATATTTTCCTACAAAATTCTTTCCTAGGATTTCATGGCCACCGGATTAGATCCTACATTCTCTTGAATTTTCTAACTTTGTTGAAATTCCAGCATTTGAAGGCAATGAGTCATCTTAGGCATGGCCAAAATAATTACGCTCCAATCTCTTTGTTTCCTGCTCTCCTCCTTTTGCCAATCCATTCCTCTTTTGTTTTATTAGAAGTGAATGCCTGTCATATTCTTGACTCTGCTGATTCACCTATGTTGCCCTTTTCCTCGAAAATTGCAGTTTGGAGACACAAATCCAACTATTTTTTCTTTCTAGAAATGAAATTTCAGTCCGTGAAAATTTTGATTGTCATCTTTCCTCTGTTGGCACTAAACTAATTTTCCAGAATATGAAGCATATGTGTAGATTTTTTTTTGTCAGGAAGTATATGTACAGACTTTCAGATGAACAAAATCACTTCTTTTGAGCCTATTGCTTTTCATGGGATTACACCTAAAAGATGCGCAAGGATAAACTAGCTTAATTTTTTTTTTTTGCTTGCTAAAAGGTTAGATCAATTATATAAACAAATTTGCTATATACTCTTCTTTTCCGTTTTGGTATCTTTTCCTGAGATGCAAGATTCTCCTGTACCTAATTCTTTGGAAGACGCAGCTGTCATTGACAGAGGGCATGTTGTGCACCCCAGCCATACAGATTTCACAATGAAGAGTTTCTACTTTTGGCTGAACCACTTTTAGTTAGTCACATGTTAATTCTCTCTTTTGAGTTGGTTGAAGTTGACATAAACCATACCCTTTTAGCTCTTCTGACATTGTTGGGCCCCTCAAGCCTAAGACACCCGCACAGAGAGAAGGTTGTCTTTCTCTTCTATATTCATCACGTGGTCAAATGTGAAATATCTATTCACTTTCTCTATCTAAAACTGAATGATGAGTAAGACCTAGGTTTCCATGCATTTGTACGTGTATTCTTTCACTGCATTAATCTCAGCAAGCTATTGCGGCTCAGGACAATCACATTTTATGTAGTCTTTATTAATCAAGAGGTTGAAACAGAATACTGGCTATGAATGCTACTGTACTGTCATATCAATACAACAGACTCACCAGACAAACCATTTATGTACAGTACTGTGCTCGGTCTCTCCTTCAAGTGAACACTGTAGAAGAGAGAAGCATGTTCATCCTTACTAAGTCTTGTTATATAATGGATTCCGCACGTATTGGGTCCTTGTAATATGTGGAAGTAAGAAAGTATACTCTCAAGACATGTCCACCCTTTGTTAAAGACTCGGTCATTGCTCATCAGTTTTTATCATCTTATTGTCCTTTTTCTGGGCAGTTCAGTTTCTTTTTCATAGAAAGAATTGTTACTGTGATTAAAGATCACCCACTTTCTCCTTAACGAGAGTCTCATATTCTTTCTCCACAGTCTCCTCCTTCATTAATCAAGCACTCGCCCTTTTCTAGTAAATTTTTTTCTTGCACACAGACGGATCGAGATGTGCATGTTTTAACTCGTATGTTATAATTGAGCACCAGCTCCGAATAATAAGTGATGGCTTTTAACTTAGTCTCTGTGAAGATGAGGCATTTCACAGTTATAGTTAAATGATTATTTTCAATTCATTAAACCGTTTCAAAATTTTAGTTATAGACGTGTAGTCAGTAGAGTTCAGTCTGCAGCAGTTTCTGGCAGACGTCCGTGCTCATCGCCAATTGCAGGTGGTCTAAAATCGCAAAGCATCTTCCGGGAAGGACTGACAATGAAATAAAGAATTTTTGGAGGACTAGAATCCAAAAGCACATCAAACAAGCAGAGGCTTTCTCTAGTCAGAGCTCCGAGATGAATGATCAAGCAAGCACAAGCCAAATGTCCAGCTTGCCAGAGCCGATGGAGACCTACAACTCACCACCACCATTCCAAGAGAACAACAACATGCAGGCTTTTACAGCGAATTTGCCGGTCGAGTCGAATGAAGCCTACTGGAGCATGGAAGATCTTTGGTCTATGCAATTACTTAACGGGGATTGATCACGGGTGACATACGATGCAATAGTCGGAATGGGTTGACTACAATAATAGCTAGGTTTGTTTACATAAGAAGGATATTAGCTTTCATCTCATATATTTCTACATATACGTGCCGGTTGGGAAGCTATCTACATGTCTGTTCATGAGTTGTAAACGAAACTACCATCTGAAGTTTGCATCACCGCTTTGTAATGTCTAAAATAATGAAGAAAGTATTTGGCTTATTGCTTGTATCTCCCTGAACCAGGTGAAGAGAAGCTAGCCACTACGGGAGAAGAAAAGAAAGATGAGGTAATCTAACTTGACGATAACTCATGCTGGCCGCTTGTAAACGAGTATGTAATCTCTGGGTTTAGATGTTAACTGGATATATAAGCACAAACTTCACCGAACCTTGATGTTGAAGCATATAATGCGCGCGCGCGCGTCTGAGAGAGAGAGAGAGAGAGAGAGAGAGAGAGAGAGAGAGAGAGAGAGTTTGGTAGGAGGAACAGTTCCATATTCTATAATAAGTACATTTTACAAGTGGAGTGAAGCATTCATCGGCATAGACAATTTCTTTTTGTTCGTGTAAACGCTCGGATAGAATCAGCACGCACTTACTCACACGCCATGACATGAATCATCGACCACCGTTCACGAGCAGCTAGCAAACGTTAAAGCTGCCGAACCAAAGCTGTAGAGAGGCGACACGTGGGGAGTCGATCCGGCTAGTTTTGGCAAGTTCTATCACTTGCTTTCACGAGGGGAGATCCATTTCTGTGCATGGTCATGCGAATGCGAGGGCCGACGTAAACCTAATTCTTGAGTGGCCGAACGGGAAGGCGTCACATGCATGGGTTGTTCGCGTCAACCTGGAACCCGGAACGTGTTACCACATGCAACATGATGACTTTCGACGATATCTCCATATTGATGATGATATAATCATCTCCTTAGTTTTTGCAGCAAAATACATTAGAATAGCAGATCATAATGCTAAATCTACCACGACCCACATATGAATGGACTACACGATACTTATGATCCTGCGCTTGTGTGGATAAGATCACGTCGAGCTCTTGCCCTTAGTCGTCACCTTTAGTCGCAAGGAAAGAACTCGAACTCTCGTGCCACTCTTTCATTTCTAATTCGATCACATGTTTTGGGTGCGAGATATCACCATGAACGCAAACGAGTGAGCGCCATGTGATTTTATAAAGACGAACACATGGCAGGTCGGCCACTGACTTCGAGTACATTAGAGAGCAAGCAGAAGGAGAAGGAGTCAGTGGTGCCCGATCGTTACCATTGCAATCATAACTCATACCCATTTTTCTTCTTCTTATCGCTTTAAATTATTAAAGATGTCAAGAGATGAAACACAGTCGGTGAATTGAGAATTCTAATATGTCAATGGATGGCGCTTAAAGATATTTATACTATGATCATGTGGGAACCCAAAATCATGTAGAGAGAGATACACGATGAATTCTTTGGTAATTTGAAAGATGTATGGTGCATATGATCACCAAACAAGATAGCTGTGTAGAGGTGATCGCCGAGCAAGCCTGAACTAGGCCGGGCTTGAAGGTTTGGGTTTATGCTAATGCTCGAACTGGCCCCATGTCAAAGTCGGGCGGACCAAGCTTTTTCAAGTAAATACGTTGCCCAAGCTTGTCCATTGGAATATCGAGCCGCCCACCCATTGAACACCTCTATAGCCGAGTCCTTTCATGGCATCACATGTTCTAACCAGCTCGCGGCGGCGGTCGCGTGACCAAGTACTTTGACAAGAGACTTATAACGCCTGCACGGCGGTGGGATTATCTTGACGGGATCAACACTTCCCAGAGTTCTCAAAAGACTTTCCAGTTTCCACAGTAAACGTCCTTGAACCCACCCCCACCCTTACCAACAAGGGAGAGTGCCCGTTGGATCCTTCTATATAGTTGAGAGGATATAATTACATGTGCAGTTCAAATCTTGGGCTGCTTATTTATCTCTTCATTTATAATTTCATTTGTAAAGTCTATGCCATATCTCAAACTACTACTTACATGTCAAAAGAAGTATCATAGAGCACTTTAAAATTTCAAATAACATGTATATACTATGAAGTAGTTTATTAGAACTTTTAGACAATGACTTTAAGCTATTTTTAAGTGATGGAAGTGCATAAATCTTTGGACATGCAAGAGAAGGAAGACTTCATATAAAGTTGGCGAACTTGAACAAATCCAGAAACTTGATTCCCTTTTTCCCATCAAGGAAGGGAACTTCGTGAAATGTCTCTCCCTTATCTTATCATTAATTTGCGTCCTCTTGTTTATTGAGTCAAATTCTCGTAATTTTCTAAACTAGCTTTCAAAGCTTGTCTGGTGATGTTGTTCTTAAGGTGACCAGTTTCATGGTAAATAGGTTCTATTCTACAATTGAGACCGATCTGTAGATTTTACACACTGCAATCTGCTCTGTAGACCTTAGAAACGACTGTGAATCTAGTCTAGTAACGGTCTACCCATAAACTAGACAATCTTTTCTTCTTTTTGTAGCATTTTTTTATTGCCTCGGCAAATTTTAGTTATTTACAACCGAGACAAATAGCACTTATAGCAAAGTAAAAATGATAATGAGAAGTACAATGCAAAACAAACGGAAATATAAAGTAATGGAATATCTTACTCATGTCTAAGTCAAGCAAAATGAGAGTTAAAGTGACAATAAGAATTCCGTTCTGCCTAAAGCAACGATTCATAAAAGAAGAAAAATCTACTGCTTATACACGTATGTTATTGTGAACTGTTAAGAGCTGTTGATGACTCGAAAGAATTAAATTCTTTCAAGGAGGTGGAGATCAAACAATGCATATCCCGAAAAAGTTAGCTTGGTGTGCCCACATTCACCAAGTTGGAGACAAATTGGACATTGCTACAAACTGCATAAGACACCATTAGGCCGGGGAGTAATATCTTGAAAGTGCAGCGACTTCCGTTGGATAAGTACGAAATAAGTGCAAGCTAAGAGCAAGTGGTTTTAGGATTGGGAGATTTTCGGTTTAGGATGGATAGGTTTCGAACTTGAAACCTGGAAATTACCTTATCAGTAGCGGCTCCCAGTTGTTAGAACCTAAACCCTACCTTCCCTGCAACGGTGCTTCTCTCTTTACGGTGTTGTTTTTCCAAGCTTTTCTTGTGTAGAGGGAATCGTTTGTATCAACTCTTCTAATGGCTCATTCAACTCAGCATAGGTTGGGTTATTGATACTCTTCAGATGACAATAGGACCTTTACAAAGCCATGATAAATAACCAACAAGAAGAGAATGAATGATATGTGAAGTACCCATTTACCTACAATCAATAAATTTAATTTTACTTGATGTGTATAAACTACTGCTATTAAAACTTGATAAACCATTAACAAGTAATCTTAATGTGGTTGGAAAAACCTTTTCATCTCTAAATTAAGGCGATTTGTACATGTACTGGCAGGTGCTTGACCCATCCAAGTAAGTGTTGGTAAAATGCAATTCAGGAAAAGGAAAATAAGAGAAAACAACACTGCTTTATCTTATTCTGTAAATACTCTAGGATCTTTAAGAAGAGGGAGAGAGAATCAATAGAGACTGCTTTTTTACTCAATTGACTTTGTCACGTTTATTTTACTAAAACCAAGGGTACTTATATCCAAACAATATGTATAGGAAAGGAAATAAGCTATCCAAGAAAATACCCAATGTCAAATAATATTCCTACTATCTAATGGTATCTCTAACAATATCTCCTAGGAAGGAAATCTCTTATCTCCATAAATGTACTTCATCACTCCACTTTAAGATGAAGCATCTAGCTTACTAGTCAAAATATGTGATTAAGCATCGTGTAAGCCAAACCTTACACTAAATAATCGAATTTGATAAATGCGCTGAAGGAACGCATCAGCATAAAAGTTGACGTATCTTTCTCATGCAACCTTAATAACCATGTGGATATCCAATTTGAATTGTGGCAAACTAAACGGTATCATCCCACAGCAGTCGTGTTTGGCTGCTCAATGAAGGTGTGCTTGTCTCTGGTGCTCAGAGCTATCTAGATATTTAATGACATTACCCCATGGCGCTTATCTTTGGCTACTCGAAGAAAGTCTCAACTCTAACACTCACAACCACCTAGATATTTGACGGTGACTTCGCTTGTCAATGGTGCTTTCAATTAAAAGAGATTACCACAATGACTAAGGTCAATGATAATGTTATTGAGTGTTGACAAAATTAGGAAGTTACTAAAGATGAGATGACCAACGACAACATTATGGAAGAAAAAGGCTAGGATTTGGTTTGGTTCCTTCTCCATTGGTAGCGCTCATACTACATGAGATTTATCCGACAGTACTTACATTGTATCGGAATAGATATTCCCAAGTTCAAATATTTTCAAGCTCCATATGCCTCCCCAATTAAGTATGGTTCATGCTTAATTCAGACTGGGCAAAAAGATCAAAATAAGCATAAAGGGAAATAATATAGTATTTAAATTATAAATCGCATCATCAAATAATAGCTCGGGATTTAAAAGCAATTGGCAATGATATTATAAATTCCCACATATTCCTTTTTCTATTAAGAAAAAATATACTATTTGTTAGAATAGAAAATTTATTAACAACAAAAAAGAAATGAAGGGATAATTATGATAGGAATCTTGTAACTTATCACGAAAACACACTTGATTCATAAAGTTCTTATTTCAAAGAAGTAAGTCTTGAATCTTATCTTTCGTGTCCAACTTCAGCCTTTTTTGTCGGGTTTTAGCAGAAATGCCACGCAATATCTTCCGTTCCTTTAAGATAACTCAATTAAAAGATGGACTAAAGTTAATCAAAGGATTTAAACGCACACGATAAAAAATGTTCTAAGAATCGAGCGTACACTCATCGCAAGTTTTTTTCCTGCAATTAACTTACAAAGCAAGAAAGTGCTTTGCAAACAATTCGAACCTTATCTGAAGCAACCGCTTTACATCTTGAAGTCCTCTTCTTTTCTATTTTTTCTTTCCCATTTTGGCTTACGGCTGGAAGAAATATTTTATCTACCACACACGAAAAATGAAAAATGATTGAAGAGGATAAGCTTCATCGGAATTTCTTTATTTATTTGTGGTGGAGATATGAGTAGTATTCATCCAAAACAAATATAAATTAGAAAATTCATTTATCCACAGTCCTTGGCTCTGACGTTTTATCTCCTTCCCATCCCTTCCCTCCCATCCAAGCTTTCATCTTCATCAATCGTCACGGTCGTCTCCACCTTATCCATAGGACTACATAATAGACAACTAGCATTTAATAACAACAATAGTTAACACCTTAAAATAAAAACAAAGTTATTATATCGATATTACACAAGAGATATAAAGGTGAAAAATAAAATGGGGAAGGAATTCAATTAGAAATATGTACATGGGCACGAAAATCGCTTTGGGGCGAAATCATGAAGGAAAATTTCTCTCTTGATTTATTTTACGGTTAGTAATGAATTGGAAAGTGGTTAAAATGGGGGCCGGATTTACACTTAAAAATAAGGAAAAGTGGCCCGAAAACCATGAGAATGATAGATTTTGAGGCCGATGGTAAACGTGTATTTTATTTGGATACTATTTAGAATTGAGGAATAAACTTTCTATGACATCATGGGCATTGTAACTTGTCCCTAACCAAAAATTATGCGTAATTCATTGAACATCTTGCAAATTCTCGACTCGAGCTTGCCTTTTGATTTTCTATCTTGAAAATGCTCAAGAAGTTCTTCAATAATTATGTCCATCTCACAATTAGCGCCAATTCAATTTACCTAAATAATATAAATTCTCACAAATGTATGATAGGATATAAGTATCTGTATCTAAATCATGGCGATAAATCATACTATCAATCTTTTTATTTGTATCTACTTATCATCTAGGTATGCAAAAGAGTGACTACTATGACTAATGTTATTTTCGGGTGTAGAACGAGCGTGAAATTTTTTTAATTATGGAAATTGATATATAATTGATTTTATAAATCATTTGTTTTGTCGAATTATTTTACATAAATCTTCTTCTTTTTTAACAAATTATAAAGCCGAAATTCTGAATTCATGCTATGTATCAGTAATATGAGTTAAAATAGTAAAAAAAAAATGTAACAGTCTTAAGGAAATTTTATATGTAATTAACTCTTGAACTAAAAGAATACGGCAAAATCTTCAGGAAAAACAAGCAACTCATTAGAAACAAAATCCATCGTATCAAATGACGCAAATCTTAATTTGAAGCGAAAATGAGCGAAAAGATAGAAGAAAACTTGTAATCGCGGCTTGTCGACCGACGGCGGGAACATCAGCCGGAGCACGGCGGTCCAGGGCAATATAGTAAATTCGCAAGCTCCATCTCTTCAGGAGCTGCCCCCCTCGCCCGCTCCATAATGACTTTGGGGAAAAGAAAAGTATATGAAAGTTTGGTCTTCCTCTGCTTTCTTCTTCTTGGGGAGAGTGTGTGTAAGCCTAGCAAAGCCCCTCTCTCTCTCCTCTCTTCTCTCTCTCTCTCACCCCGTGAGAGTTGAAGATGGGAAGAGCATTCGTGTACGTGATCCTCGGCGGAGGCGTCGCGGCTGGCTACGCTGCTCTCGAATTCGCCAAACGCGGCGTCTCTCCCGGTGAGCTCTGCATCATCTCCAACGAGCCTGTACAATCTCTCTCTCTCTCTCTCTCTCTCTCTCTCTCTCTCTCTCTCTCTTTCTCTCTGGATGATCCTTTGTGGCTTCAGTTCTCATTAGCAACCGCCGTTCGTGTCCCTTCTTTTGTTCCCCCCTTCCTCCATTTACCTAGAGGGAATTAATTCGTTTGCTTAGTGTTCGCTCGTTTTACCGAAATCCGTTGTTTGTCAGCGTTGCGACGTCTTTGCTCTGTTGGTGACTTGTGCTCTTGGAAGCTCCCGTTTCGCAATCGCCTCGTGTTTTTTGCTTGTGGGTCGTTTGCTGCTTGGCGCTTGATGCTTTGTTAGCTTTGCTCGAATTTGAGTCAGAGTCGCTTCCTGTAGTCAGGTTGACTTTACTCGTTTGTCGAATTGCTTTAGCTGGAAACAAGCATCGTTATTCGTGATGACTTGCTAATTGTCTGAACCAGCGGGACGTTTTTATCTGGTTACTGATTTTGATGAGATGGTTGACAGATGAACCATTCATATCTCACCTTCATTTAGGTTTTTCAGCATTTGAAGCCCCCTCTCAACGTCAAGTACATTCAGATCCTTGTTTGTGGGATTAAATTATTAACGGTCCAAATTAGCATCTTTTGCCTGGTTCAGCTTGACTTTTATGATGATTGAAAGAGGCTTTGCGGTTTAACATGTAGCATTAATGGTGCCGTCAAGTCTATCTATCAATGCTGTGCTAAGGCAAGAAGGGGTCCCGATTGATAATCTGAGTATTTGTCGGTACTCTGTACATTGATGTCCTTCATTCCCTGTGCAAAAACGTATGGGTCAAATCGTGTGCATTTGTGGGTGTCTTTTTATACTTCTCCGTTTGTTTTCTTTGGAATTGCATCACAGTTTCTTAACTCTTCGTCCAGGTTGCGCCATATGAGAGACCTGCATTAAGCAAAGGCTATTTGTTACCAGAAGGTGTGTACTCTGTCCTTACTAAACTGTACAGTTGAATTATCTTTTTTGGATATTCACTTAGATTTGCAATACTGATTGGGAAAAATCAATAAAAATCGCAGTGAACTTGTGAACTATGAAGGGTCTCTGATAATAACTGCAAATTACTCATTCATCTAGTCCTGCTTGTGTAGTTGAACCCTGATTCGGAAGGTGTCTTTTTCATGCCTAAATCTTCCTTTCCAACCTTGCACCATTCTGGTGCTTTACATCAACAGCTGGAATTTTGTGTTGTAGATCATAAAACTACCATAAGGATGTGATACTCTTAATATTTGGAGAGAGCAAGGTGGTATGCTGATGCTAAATTTTAGGCTTCAATTTAGCGACTGCATGTAGGAAAAACCGAAAAAGAGGGTCATTCTTGCTGGGTGTCCTTTTTCTTTGATTCCTCTTTGTTTCTTGATTGGCTTTGTTTACATTTCTTATGGACGTTATCTAGATAGGTTAGGTTCAGATCTACTTGACTCTAGCCAGAGGAAGCCGTCCGCATTCCCTGCCAATCTTAGTGGTTATCTTGATTTCATTCATCTCTGAAGTTTGTTGTGACATGCAGCTCCTGCACGGCTTCCATCATTCCACACTTGTGTTGGTGCTAATGAAGAAAGACTAACTTTGAAGTGGTACAGAGAACATGGTATGGTTTTCATACTGTTTGGCCCTTTCAGTTCCGCAAAAGTCAGCATTACCTTTTCCATGCATGGCAGATCTGTGTTCAACATGTTCCTCATTCTTTCCATAGTCTTTAGAGGCCTTCTTTCTCACTTAGTTAATGAACTTCTGGAACTTCTGTTCCCAGGAATTGAGTTGGTGCTTGGAACTCGTGTTAAGTCTGTCGATGTGAGGCGGAAGACACTATTGACAGCTACTGGAGAGACAATAAGCTACAAATTTCTTATCATTGCAACAGGTGCACGGGTACTGGAACTACTTTTTCAGCAGTTTAAACATCTTCCCTGGCATAGTTGATGATTCATTTTCATCTACCATGGTTAAAAGCATATAAAAGAGATTATAACACAGACCTTGAGTTTTGTCATCAAGCAATGTTACACTAGTCTGTGTAACTGGCGTCCCCTTTGGCCATTTGCAAGGCAAATTCTCATGCTACAAAATAGAGCTTCAGATTTCAGGGGCTAGTTTATTTCCTCTGGCTGGATTTGGTGTTGGAGCGTCTTGATTAGAAAATTTGTGAAAGTACAGGGACTTGATTAGACAACTTATAAGTTCATGGCGTATTAGATAAAGTGCTTAGATACAAGGACAAAAAGTAAAATCTTTTCCTTATATTTTCTCACTTTAACAGTTCTCTGTATGTGAATGTAGGCTTTAAAGCTTGAAGAATTTGGAGTGAATGGATTGGATGCTGAAAACGTATGCTATTTACGGGATTTAGCTGATGCAAATAGAATTGTTGATGTGATGCAATCGTGTAGCGGTGGCGATGCTGTTGTCATTGGTGGTGGTTACATAGGAATGGAATGCGCGGCATCACTTGTGATCAACAAAATTAACGTAACAATGGTTTTTCCTGAAGCACATTGCAGTAAGTACTTTCAGAGCTCGAAAGAGTTATTTGGGCAGAATGGAATTGTCAAAAGTTGAGTGGATGTATAAATTATGCATTTTCTACCCCTGTCTACTTTAAGAGGATATTCTTTAGCAATCACAGCATGGGCATGTTGGTCCTATCATCTCTGAATAGGCAATCACTGCATGGCTTGCTGATGACAAAAGTACCTAGGCAACTTTGCATGATCTTAGTTTTCCCTCATCACCATTTACAACTTATCATTGGACTAGATACTCTCCTGAAAGTCCGATCAATTTGTATTTCTTGCAGTGGCCCGCTTATTTACACCTAAAATTGCGAGTTTCTATGAGGACTATTATGTGTCCAAAGGAGTGAAGTTTGTTAAAGGGACTGTACTGTCATCATTTGACTTTGATTCTGATGGAAAGGTGACACTTTTCTTTCTCCTGTCTTCTTTTCTTATGGATAGAGAGTTTTGACTTGGCCTCTGCAATCGCTTTCCGCTGGCCACTTACACGAGTCTAGTCTACTTGTTGAGCAGGTCACCAGTGTCATTCTTAAGGATGGTAGTCGGCTACCTGCAAACATGGTTGTGGTTGGGATTGGAATCCGTCCAAACACGACCCTGTTTGAAGGACAGCTCACGTTGGAAAAAGGTGGTGTCAAAGTCAATGGACGGTTGCAATCAAGCAACAGCTCAGTGTATGCTGTTGGAGATGTTGCCACATTTCCAGTCAAATTATTTGGAGAAACTCGTAGGCTTGAGCATGTTGATTCTGCACGAAAATCAGCACGACATGCTGCTGCTGCAATAATGGACCCAGAAAAGACTGGGGAATATGATTACCTCCCATTTTTCTACTCTAGAGTCTTCGCATTGTCATGGCAGTTCTATGGGGACAATGCAGGGGAAGTCATTCATTTCGGTGATTTCTCAGGAAGTAAATTTGGTGCATACTGGGTAAGCAAAGGCCACCTGGTGGGGTCGTTTCTTGAAGGTGGGACCAAGGAAGATTATGAGGCCATAGCCAAGGCCACCAGGCTTAAGCCTGCGATCGATGACTTGGCCATGCTGGAAACTCAGGGCCTGGGCTTTGCATTGGCTGTTAGTCAAAAACCATCCACTTCGCCTCCTGTCGAAATCAGCAGTTCCACTTCCACTGTTGTTTTGGAGAAACCGGTCTACGTTTGGCATGCAACAGCTGGCGTGGTGGTGGCCGCATCGGTCGCTGCATTTGCGTATTGGTATGGGAGGAGACGTCGAAGGTGGTGAGGGTAGGACCTAATTCATCATCTCAGTTCTTGTGAGTTACTCAAGAATCAATACCCTGTTGTAGCAATCGATAGAGTAGAATATATTTAGTTGATGAGATGCGACCATTCCTTTGAGCCAAAAGAGAGAAAAAGGAAGCTGCTTCGTTTTACACTGTGGAGTACAAGAATAGATCTGCACATAAGGGTTGTAAACTATTATTCTTAATGTGATTTCACTCGAAGACTTTGAGCATATGATATCATGGGTCTAGTTTGATGAGCATAATATTGTGATATCCATATCTAGAATACACCCGTCCTGGCTTCTATAGGAAAGGATATGGCAAAAAGCTGTGTTGATTTCTTTCTATGCACATTTGCTCGCTCGGTGCTCACTTAGCTTCTATGGTTCTACTATTCTGCCTTTGACTTTCGCCCAGCATATGAGCCCGGTGTCTGATCCTGTCTCATCAAACGAATGCATGGCTGTGATTCTATTTTGGATTGGTTTTATGATGTGGAGAGCCGATGAGATTTGAGCGGTAACTCAAACATGTCTTGCAATTACTGAAGAAGTTCTGCAAGGTCACTCAATGTGCTCATCTCTCTGGCATCTCCCACTCACTGGGACGAGCAAGAACTTTCTTTCTGGGATTTTGTGAGGGTAACTGATACTTAAACAAGTCTCGTGATGCTTCCTAATAAGATCTAGATTCAAGAATACTATTAGGTTTCTTATTTTCCATCGTTTATTATACAAGAATGGGGTATTTTATCTTACTTCTTAGGGAGTAATTTTCTACACCAATTTTACATGCAAAACACGCCATCGAAGGAATCAATTACCCACATCGAAGCACATATGATTTTGCGAAGAGCCTGAACATGACCCTCGTCAGTAACTCGAGTGAGCATCTAAGGATCCTTGACCCTCGTAGAACAGTAGCTACTTACGCCCCAGCTTTCATCACTATGGGGTTGATTCATTAGTCACATTTCCCAATAGTTAGCATCAATTGTATTACTGCGATATGAAGGGATAGGAGGGCAATAGGTGCAAACGATCGCACATATCAAAACAATTAGAGAATGGATAGTAGGAAAAAAAAAAGCCAAATGATTGAATTAAAGGCACGAAATAAGTAAAGAAAAAGTCGAATATAGACATTTCAAGTTCCCAATCAGAATTCACATTCGACTGCAGCAAATTGGAGTTCTCTCGAACTAAAGGAGGGTAGACGGACTCCATTTACCTTTACCAAGCCACAACGACGCGTCGCTTTTGTTTGCGTCTTTGGTCGTGTTGTTCTTTCTTCCCTCTGCTTTTATAAGCTTTGATGCTTGGGTCAATTACCATTTACCACCCCCGGGGGCCCCGACTCCGCACGGTAATGTTGCTGCAGCCTCGAGGGTACTTTCGTCCAAACAAAAAAAGAGAGCGACCATAGCGACTCTTGTCTAACTCTCTACTCATTGTTACCTCCTTCACATCTCTCCTTCATAAGTCCTCTCCCAGTCTTATCCTATCTTCTCCTACTTCTTCCGACTTCCTCCTCTCCTCTCTCTGGCGACAATGGCAACCACGGGTCTCTCCACGCTCGCCTCCCGCTCCCCATACTCTTGCCCCACGCCCCTCTCCTCCGCTCAACCCCTCAGAACCCAGCCCTCCGCCCTCCAATTCCCCTTCAGGCCCTCCCCCATCGCTCCCCTGACGCACCGCCCCACCACCGCCGTCCGCCCCGCCGCCGCCGTCGAGGCGCCCGAGAAGATCGGGAAGCTCGGCGACGAGATCTCCGGCCTCACCCTCGCGGAGGCCCGCGCCCTCGTGGACTACCTGCAGGACAAGCTGGGCGTGTCCGCTGCCGCGTTCGCCCCGGCGGCGGTGGCCGTGGCGCCGGGAGCGGGCGATGCGGGAGGGGCCGCGGCGGCGGTGGAGGAGAAGACGGAGTTCGACGTAGTGATAGAGGAGGTGCCGAGCGCGGCGAGGATATCAGTGATCAAGGCGGTGAGGGCGCAGACGAGCCTGGCGCTGAAGGAGGCGAAGGAGCTGATAGAGGGGCTGCCCAAGAAGTTCAAGGAAGGGGTGTCGAAGGACGAGGCGGAGGACGCGAAGAAGGCGCTCGAGGAGGCCGGGGCGAAGGTCGCCATCGTTTAGCGACGGAGTGCGGAGGTTCTCTGAGCATCCAATTCGGGAAGATTTGATACAGAGACGACAGGAAGGGATCGCCTTTAGGGTTAAGATTGAAATGTGATTCGGTGGGCGGGTGAGGTTTAGCGTAGTTTATAGTGGGAAGGGAATGACTGTTCAGGGGGACGAACGGTTGTATTTGAGTTTGTAATGAGGAACTTCGCTCGTGCGAATCTCTAAATTCTTTGTTTTTTTTTTTTTGGATCCTCTTCGGGTTGTTTGGATTGATCTTTGTTTGTTTGAGGATAAGGCCTGGTTTCTTCTTGGTCTTTCGTTTTGGGGTTTCTTTCTATGCAATACGCACGACCACATTTGATTTGCGGAAACTGCAGAGGAACGATCAATCAAAGTCACATGGGAAGAACTTCAGGGTTCGAATGCTGACTTGCCAGACACGACAAGATATGATTTGCAAACTCCATACATCCCCAATTCAGAGCTTGATGCTTCAAGCCTAGAATTAACGACCTACTGAAATGTGATAAAATTGGTCGGTCATGATGCGAAATGGAAATCAATCAGTCATCGACAGGGTCCTGAGGAGCTTCATCCGCGGGCCTTTTGATGGTTATCACGGGGCACTCAGCATGCTTCACGCAAAATTCGCTGACGGTCCCGACGAATACCCTGTGATTTATTATGCATGACAAGATCAGGCGACAAAGTGCTTTAAGATATACGTGTGACATGCTTTAGACAGACAAATAGATGTAACAACGTGTTGAGGAGTTGTGACTACTAGCACGAGATGTTTCACTCAGCCAGCGAGTCGTCAATGAATGAGGTCATGAGAGGAAGGTAAAGTCATCCGAAGCCTACGGAGACTCTACACAGGAACAGGCTCTCAATTTTATGAAGATACAGATGTTAGGCTGAAAGCAGAAGCCAATAAGGCGCTCGATATTACCTTTGGAAAGGACCAAGACCCCTGCTTCCCACGACAAGTAGATCAGGCCTAACTCGCTTCACCTCATGACAGATTACTTCTTTTGGATCTCCTTTCTTGATCCATGCTTCACATTGTACCTACATGACCACATCATAAGAAAACAAATGTGCGAATATTACTATTGGCAATGTTTACTCAGGAGAAACAGAGAAGAAAGATCTCCAATACCCCGATTTCATGACATCTATTGACAAAGTACTCCAGTAGATGAAGTCCTCTCGCATTGTCCCTGCATTTTATGCTCTTGAAATCTTCTGGAGATGCATATATACTATCCATGTCATCAAAACCTATGGCAAAGGCAAAGTATGACGGCATGTATCAGTTGAAATGATAGCCAAATCAAAGGAAAAAAGAAAAAAGTAGTTCTCCCCACAAGATGGAGAGTGTGGTGAGTGAAGATGCGGGATTTCTCCAAACAATTCACTTAGGGAACAAGAACTGCTGAATCAAATTTAAATAAAAAAAGAACTGCTGAATCAAAAAACACAACTGACTTATTGCCATGCATATAGAAATGACACCTGCCGACCCCAGTATGACAAGCAAAAGCCCACATTGATTTTTCTATGAAGCACTTCTTATAGAAGCGATTTCAAGACCTGTTGGCTGGAAATGATTTTGTTTATCTAACGGCTCAGCATTTTAGAGGTAGAGAAGACTCCCCAGAGATAATATGCAAGAATTCTGAGCTTGGACACCGATCCAGCTTTTATCATCACAGCATATATATGATCTACTATTTCAAGGGCTTTCCAGCTCTTTAAAAACACTAATCATTTCCCATTTAGACTTGAGGCCTAAGATTAGTAACTCAAGTTCTGCATTATGTGGATTAAAACTGCAGAGCTAACAACAAGGGCTAATGCCTCAACTCTCTTTCATCTTTCCCACAGAAGAAGAGATGGGAGAGACACATACAGATGATTATGCACTTCTACTATGTTTAGGTCGCAACACTACACATATCACAATATATCAGTCAGGAAGTTCCATCAATTCCAGAGAAGGATGAAGTGCCATGCACAACACACCGCATCTCTCTCATTCAGCATGTTGCCCACCTTCTTCCTAAACATCAAAATCCCACCCCTACCTTAGTAAACTACTTGAAGTAGAGAGCAGCTTTGATGAATGAGATGACAGGCAGTGACAACAGATTTAAAGATCCACGTTGTCCCTCTCCATTCCTGCATATCATCCTCACAAGGCTATTCAAACACAAGAGGCTAGGTTAATTAAAGAAGGGGCCTGGCCTAAGGTATCTCAACTTCTCTCTGTCAAAGGGGAGAATGAGAACAACGACTACAGTCGCTGATTTACTTCAAGAACAGAAACAGAGAAGAAGAATTCAAGCACCGCAAAGTCACTGAAACCCGTACTGGATAAGGGGAGAGTATCTAAATACCATACACGACATGCACACAACATATTCAATTCGCTTCTATTTTCCGCTTTTTTCACAACACCTTCTTCCTCGTGATAAGCGATTCGACCATTCTCGGTTCTTTTCCACATCTTCCTGCCATCCAGAGCATCGGTTTTCCGCCGATTACGACACTCAAGCGATAAGACGACCAAAACACGCCGCCAAACAAGAGGATTCGGCTATCGTCGGTTGGTTTAAACCCATGCGAATGCCCTCCCCGCGCAAATGCGAAATGGAAATCGATCACACAGTCGATACTAACAAGCAGCCGGAGGACAGTAAGCGAAAACCAAAGCCACAAACGATGAATGCTCGGCATCAATCGACAAACCGACATGAAACCACATCCTTCGGTTGAATCGGACAAGAAGCAACAAACGCAAGAGAGAGAGAGAGAGAGAGGACCGTCTTCGTCGAGGACTTGGACGTGGAGGAAGAGGAGCTTGAAACCGGAGGTGTTGGAACGGACGATCTTGTGGAGAGTCCACTCGAAAGCTCCCTTGCTGCTTATCGACGCGTGGGGGTACCCCTTGATCGTCGATTCGTTCACGCAGATCATCATCCGGGTCGGGTCGCCCTCCATCTCTCCCCTGCACACACAAACTCCCTCTCTCTGCGCGATGTGATGATCTTCTTCTTCCCCAGTCGGAGCTAGAAGCTATAAGCTGGTCTCTTCCATCCTCGCTCCAGCCTCTTCTGATATTTTGGTGGGCTTCCTTCCCAAAAAAATTACGCAAATTGTCCTGCACTTTGCCTAAATATAAAAGATCGCCCTCCACTTTTTAATTTATTCAATTCAATCCTCAAATTTCAACTAACACGCAATATTATCCTTAAAATGTTACATTAACTCATTAAATCTCTAAAAATTTTCTTTATGCTCAACTTGATATTTAAATTAATTATATAAAAGTATTCGACATTATCCCTAAACTTAAATTAATGAAACAATAATGTTGCACATTTTCAATTAATTGGAAACTAAATTAAAGATATACCAATAATTTAAAAATCATGTTGAATAATCTAAAAATTAGAAAACCATAGAAAAAAAAGACATATTGAAACTTATTAGACATATTAAATACGCACCGAGGTGTGCGTTAGAGAAGATGGACGCGGGAGTACTAACGTACGCCGCTGAGACTTGGGGGGCCACCCGGCAATTTCAAATGAGGTGTCCTCGTTTGGCGCGGGTTGGCTGTGGACTCCACGTATCCCCACGGGGGGAAGATGAAATACCCGAAATGCCACTCCCTTTCCAAGCCACCGTGGTGGGCCCGACCGATTTCCAAGGGCCGGGCCGGGTAAAAGAAGGGGGTCCGGGTCGTGCGTGGATAATATCATTGCTCCTCGTGAATAACCACACAAAAAAAAGAGGAAAAATGAAATTTTAATTTGCCAAGTTGTTCAAGTGATAGGTAAGCGGTGCGAGGAGTCTGCATCTCATTTTCCCAATTTGGTCTTATTGATAAATCTGTTTGTTTAGTGAAAATAATATTTTTTCTCATTTTATGTTGATTAATAAAAACTATCGATTAGATCTTCTCTTCTTTGGCCTTTTTTCATTGCACATCAGTAGCTATTGTTCCGAAAATCCGTGTTGGTCAATTGCTCAGGATTAGATCGTGACGCAATTTTCTATTAGGAGAAAAGGACCTGACAAAATGGCAACTGCTTCACTCGATTATCACTTAATTCGTTACAAACTTCACACATGGTGCTAGGTGTTTAATGTAGTTTCCAATTAGATCAGTGAGGTAGATCTCAACTGATATTAAATTCTTATTTTTTTATCGGATATTCAATATTTATTATTTTTCTCGGTCAAAATAACATAATGTTAAATTCCTATTAACTAATATTAGCATCAACACTTTTTCAGATGGTTCTGAAAATTTTGAAAAAAGTTTCAAAATACATCTTTTAGGTTTGACAATAAGTAGCGGCACTCTTTGTCTGTTACTCCTTCCCTTCTATAATTTGGAGGATGGGTTTTCATATCTCCAGGGAGGTTGAATATTTCATATCTATAAATTGCTTTTTAAACAAAAAACAGAGAAGCTCGAGTAGATTCAATTAAGCTCGCGAGCGTAGTCACTCGAGTATGAACCAACTTGAGCTTGAGCTTGAGCTTGAGCTTTACTTGAAATCGAGCAGATTGATCTCGGACAATCATCGAGTTGTGCATGAACTCCTCGCAACGTAGCTCTGCTTACTCTGATTCTTTTATTATCATTCAAGCCGTTGCGACGCTAAAGTTGAACCCCAATATCGTTCTATCAAACCAAATGCTCACTCTCATTTCAAGAACTTCATCAACAGTGTATCATAGATTTGTATGTTTATCAGGATATCTTCATCGCAATATTCAACACAGAAAGAATGTTTCTTGTTGATCAAGAGAGATCTGAACTAACGATCTACGCTGCCTTTAGTTAGCTCACTCATCATACTCACTTCAGCTGCATGTTGAAAGGGAATCTCGGATTCGGCCTAGGGCGATTGGTATGGATAGAAGTTTCGGTCTTCTCGCGAGCAAGAGTCCGTGGCCTTCTTCCGCAATCTATATGCCTACATAAGTTTCATATACATGCATAAACATAAGAATCAAATATCTGCAATCGCAGTCGCAGTCAGAGTCATACAGCAGTATCTTTAACTTAGCCTGTTCAGTATCCATGCTGAATAGTATGAACTTGGCCAGACTGCTACAATTATGAACTTTTCCATAAGTCCGATTGCATTAGCTCTTGCCATTCACAATCTGAGCAACAAAGTCTAAAGACTCATCTCCATGAAATACAATGCCGCAGCACAATTTATATGAGATAGAGTTTGAACTTAGCGATGTCTATCGCTCAACATCGCCGTTCCATATACGTGGATATTAGCATTTAACAAGGACCCTTAAGAAACAAGACGAAATCCAGTTGAGGAATCTGAATCAGGTCATGCTTCACTGTACATTATGAGAGAGTAAAGAAGCGTAATGTAATAATAGGTTTTTCTCATTTATTGATAGACTCAAGGAACGATTTGACAAAACTCGGGTAGAAGCGTTACAAACCATCACACATATGGTACAATGAAATAATACAATGGAAGGAAAGAAAAAATGCCCCTGTACCTTAGAAGTACCTTGCGCTTGCAAATCAAACTCGCTGTTGAAAACAACAAAAAAGAAGAGGTGGAGGTATTGACATTAGCATCATACTTCATTCTCCTTGCTTAATCTCCCTTCTCGCTTCGCCAAAAAACTTAATTGTTTCACTAGCTGCAAAGCATCATATTTTCTGTTAGACATCTCGTCACTCCAAAGACATAATTTATGACAGTAATTTCCAGGAACTGAAACAAAATGCCATCAGAAGCATCTAAGTACATGCAATCAGTAAATAACTCCTAAATGAAGATAAGACCACAAGAAACTGTAAAAGAACTGGAATTGATGTGTCATAAGGACACCAGAATTGGTCTTCTTGATTTTGCAAGGGATAGAGGCTATGTGAGAGAGAAAAATGTCACCCAAATGCTTCTAGAAAAGACCGTGTTAGCATGCTGATTGGCAGAAGGATATAGATCCACCGATTATTTTGATTGGTAAGCATAACAATGATGCTTATTGAGAGAAGGTCCTCAATAACAATGGCAAAGATTCAAATTATATTGCCATGTTTAATTGTCCATAAAATTGCTCGTCATGGGGTGAATTATATTCTAACATCCGGTGTCCAGTGAGTGCCAAAGAATGGATATAGTCAACATACATTATCACAACAGAGTGGATCACTGACTTTGATTATTGGACAGTGTACGTGACCACTGAACTGAAGTTCATCTCTTTCTTGACAAACTTACATTCCATTGCATTTAAATTCTCTTTTTCTCAATTCTAGTCAAATATCTGAAAGTATTTATTCGTAAATGTGATCATATTCTACTCCCTGCAAAATCTAGGTCGCCAAATGCTGCTTATATGCAATCTAATGCGTATAGGACCCAACAATGGGAAAACAGTACCTGGGAATTTTTCGTTCTCTGTCTCTGCAATTCCTCATCCAACCTCTGAACACTGACATTTAAAAGGACTTTTAGTAGTATTTAATGAAGAGTATTATATCGGAATTGCAAGAAGCAGGAACTGACTTACTTCTGTTGCAGATTTACCAACTGACATTGCAATTCTCTCTCCTTGGCAGAAGCAGGACTTGTCTGAAAATTAGAAAATGGAAAAAAAATGTTCAACAGTGATAAACAGTAAACAAAAAAGACTAAACACTTTGTTGCCAGATAATGTAATAGAACAACAGAGGAGTTAATGTAACTGGGTGGTGATGAATGGAATTTAGTTGCCATTTAGATTGATCTACCTTATCTCTCCATATATTTCTTCATTTGAAGAAAACACAATTAATCATGTAAAACAAATGTGCAATAAGGATTCTTGAGATGCAGATATGACTGTTTAGTGTCCAGAAAGTGAATGAGAATGCATAATTGCTACATATGGTAACAGCCAGCCACAGCCATCGACCTTGAGTTGATGGCGACGGCCATTCATAGTTCATCGACAACACAATAGCACAAACACTATTCTCTCTGAACAGCCATATTAATTACCATGCTTTGGTAGAGTAATGCAAAAAAAGTTTGTATGGAGCAATATTTTGCATGCTGATTTATTATTAGATCCTTTGCAGTATCTCCAAAACGTTAGAGGGTAAAAGAAATAGAAGCTATCATTTCACAATATTTGAAACGTGAAGAGATGGAAGATACCTGCAGCTGTTCATTGATACCGGCCTCAGCAATTTCCAGAGGCTTACCTGTCTCAAACAGACATTGGCACATATATAAGAACCAATCAATTATAAGAAGAAGAAGAAGAAGAAGAAGAAGAAGAATGAGCAGCATGATATACCAGACATTTGCTCCACATAATTGATCATCTTGATAATTTCATCCTGCCAAAATTCATTTCTTTAGAAACCAATTGAGGTACTATGTGAGACGTATCAGTCGGATTCAATAATAAACATACTCTTTGCGTGATGTTTTGTTGCAAAATACCCTGCAATGACGGGAGGAATGTGCCAGTAGCAAGGTTTGGGGATATGAAATTGGATGACCCACTGTAACCAGTTCCAAGTAAGGAGCTGACGGGACCCTGGACCGAAAAAGGAGAATGACAACAGTTACAGCTCCTTCATGTGTAAAATTTGGATACCTTAACTCTTCAACCACGATGCTGTAGAAAAAGCAGTATCTAGAAGTCCTTGAAACTTTAATATTGCACAAAACATTTTCCATACCAGAATCATTTAGAAAGAACTGGGTACGATTATAGGACATGAAAATTGAGAATGGCTATATCAGATGCCCTTCACTTGAGACATAGAAAGAGCTATAGTCCAGAAGAGGAGTACATCAAATGCACCATATACCCTTTGTAAGTCATTTTACTTATCCACTGTGAAAGGAAAGTCAATTTTCTATTTCCAAGAAGTAAAGGTCTCATAAATCTTCCTGCGCAAGACTGCATGAGGTAAATACGACTTTTTCTCTCACCGAATTCATACAGCTTATCTACTTTTGCAACATTCTGTATGATCAGACAAAAGCTGCAAGCATGAACACTTTAAGGGAACCGAAAAGGCATGATCTGCAGTTTAAATCGCTAGCAATCTGAAACTTTAGGTTCTCCAAAGAATAATTAAAAACTTGAAGCATAGTATAAAGAACATCTCAAGGTCTAAGATCATTTAAAATGATACCACCAAAAATAAAAAAATTCACAAGGGCTAACAAAGGGCCAATATTAGCTCATTGTTTAAAATGGATTACCTTTGCACTAGGATCTGCCGACGTAACCTGAAAACGTCCCTTACGCTGGACAATGCCAACTTCAGATGTGTCTTCAACTAATCACTCAAATAAAAGAAAATATTAAAACATCACAAATTTGTCTCCACTAATTATGCGAAAGAAAACAGAGCATCAGTAAAACACACCAGGTGATATGATATCGGTATCTTTCTTCTGGCGATATAATTCAGGTTGGTACTTCGGCTGTTGATGATCCCTTCTGAAATGACCAGAAATGAATGTCGGCAATAGTCGTAAAGTCATAAGCAAGCAAATACATTAACTCTATGGCCAGTGAAGCAAAGAAAGAGTTGGGCTAGACTAGATCCGGTTAATCCAATTGGAATAATACTGCAATCAAAGAGCCTAAAAGAGGTTCAAGAATAACTATCCCGTTTCACTTCACACCACAGAAATAATCTTTAAACTAGGCGTGGCTGTGCTCATCTATTCCAACAAAAAACCCTCACATGCAAAAGCATCTTGCACTAGTAGACACCTCTAAGTGATCATAAATATTCCTTTTACCTCTACTACTGAGGTAACAAATAGATTTTCAGATAACCAGATTGCACAGTCAACATAATCTCAAGGACTACTAATCTACAGTCAGTAAGCCAATAACATTGACCCACATAGCCTCTTGAAAATCATGTCTGACACAAACTCAGGTTGTGAACGATCCAGATTATGTGGCTACATTTTGAAAAGATGACAAATTCAAGACTCAACTTTGTCATATTATGTCTATTCAATTTATCACTGTACTTTTCTGCAAAAGTCCATTTTTGTCAAGTCTGCACGTATCATCACGTCTTGTTCACATACTACTCGGAAATCAAAGTTCACTCTCCCTTTTCCCTTCCTTTCTTTTCTTTAACTGAAATTCATCTCCACAATTTACTATCTCCACCATGCAAATTAGCAATGAGGAAACCCCCCCACATGATCCAGATGTCCAGGTTCACATCTGGTACCTTACTTCCCAGGAATTCCATCACTTCTGAGGCAGAGACATATCACTGTTTTGTGTAGGCAAGTTTGGAGACTGAATGGAGAGATTGCATAGTGACTAAGTGCCTAGACATCAAATAACTCTGTCAAAAGAGTCAAGGGACAGGCTGACTGAAATGGCAAAATCAGACAATATCTGCTGGAAAGAGAAAACCAGCCATGACCAAAATGGTGCAGATGCAAACAGTGCCAAATTCATGTGCTATTCCATTGAATGTGCGGGCACATAGATAGTACACGCATACATGAGAGAAGACATCATGAGGATGCAACTTTCAAGACAAATTGCATGTGCTAAGAAAACTTGATGTGATCTACTTAAAAAGGAAATAAGGGAAAAAAGAAGAAGAAGATTGTCCTTTCCAGCTGTCCAATTTACTATGCATGTGTGAATGGCACAACATCCGAAATAATTCCTTCATCAAGTTTTGGCTAAGAATTCGGGTCTCCTTTACAGGACCTCTTCTTTTACATTAAATCATTTAATTACTCATGTGCCTGTCCTCCTTTTAGTTGTGGCCAGTGTCTCAGCATTTTTATGTATATTTATGCATATATATTTGTTCTGGCAGTGTTTTCACCACATGTATAGCACGTACACATAATTAAATATATCCCCAGGAGCTTAATTTCATCAAATTTGTTGACGAAATTCCATAAAATATTGCTCACTTTGCTAACAGTAAGCCAAGAAAGCACTTCTTCATTAATTTCTTTTACTTACCAACCAACAAATCATCACTAACCATGTCTTTTTGAAAAACCAAGTTATAGCAGATAGTTTGCAAATGAAGGAGGCAAAGAAAGATAGTCATGTCTCTAGAACATAAATACCTCTTCACATCAACAAAAATAAGCTTCTCAGGTGAAGGCGCATTATCTTCCTGTTGGGGAGCACTTAAAAGTTTCTTGTCCCCAGAAATGACATGAGGTGGTAGACTGCCACCTGGCCCAAGATGATCACCCTCGTTTTTACGAGATTCAATGTCAATAGCTCTTGATGAACATTGTGCTGGAAGCTGTTCTTCAATGTCAGATTGAGTACCTTTAGGTGAAGATTTTGTAGGAAATTGCTCTTCAGAATCAGATCGAGTACCTTTCCAATTTGGACTGGTAGCATTCAAATCAACCTCACGAACATCAAAATAATCTCTACATGATAGAAAGATGAGGATGAAATTGAATATTGGTTTTATAAAGCTAATGCAAAGCCCATTAAATTGTTGCTTAATTACTCAGTCAAATAGTTATTTCTTGGTTTAAAAGGCAGGCACAAAGGAATTTTTCCATTTATAGTTGAGGAAAGTTTTGGTGATTTCATTTAAGCCCAGGTGAGCATGTTGGTTCTCAAGCTTTGCATTAATGAAAGGAAAATTAGCCTAATCAATGTTCCCTGCTTAAATTTTGTACAGGAGTGTGCACAGGAGGATAAAAAAAGAGCATGTTTATCATACTTCAGTGCTTGAACAGGTCTAATCGAAACTGAAGCAAGTGAGTCCTCCAAATCATGTAGATTATCGATCGTATCCTGTAAGAGATGAACTTTGACCATGAGAAGACACTCAGAGCCTACTGAACTGAGGAATATGAACAAGAACATCACAAGAGACTCTGTGATGGTCGAAAGTGATACCTTTGCATTAGGGGCAACTTTTGTTTGGTCAATTATCCTGGGAGAAAGCCTCTCTGCTGGACTCCCAACATCATAATGTCCATGCTTTTGCTTAACATCTTCGGCATTTGGATTGATATCATCATCCTGAATCTGCAGTTGAAATTCTCACTTAAGATGTATCTTTGTTACCTATGGGCTATGAGTTCCACACCAACTGAGCATGGACTGTGAACTAAAAACAACTACGTACCAGAGCAGCCTGACTTTTTAAATCATCCAAGTTAAAGTTCCATGCGCTTACACCTCGTATGTATTCTTGCTGCAAGACAACAAGTATTATTCATGTCACTGAGACCGGATCAGAATATTTTAATGAAAACTATATAGGATTCTTCAATATGAGGATATCTACATCATCAGTAGAACATGAAACATACTGAAGATAAGACGCTTTTGTGAACTTATTGTCTGATCTGAAGGTTCCACAAACTTCAATTTATAATATCAACAGTCCCAAATATGGGCTCACGTCAAAAAACCAGTCTGTTCTTCTAAAAAAGTATACTCCCAGTAGATGAGGGTGTCTTTGAAGAGAAAAAATGTTAACAGCACACAAACATATAATCTTTTTGAGAATCATAAAATAATGATGCAAGCAATGTGTTGAAGCAGAAAACTAAAAACATGTCGATAAGTATAGTCTAATGTCTTTAACACAAAAAGTTGCTGCTCACCTGTGACAGTTGGTCCTTATCTTCATAAAGGGCTTTGTTCTGTACAAGAAGATCAGCCTCTTTAGCCTGAAAACAACACTCAAGTTAGAGGTGATAATATCAGATCAGATATGCTACGTATGAGAAAATTCTTAAAAGTATGCAACTTTCTCTCCAAGTTACAGACCTTAAGTGTCCTAAAGCGATCTCCCAAAGGAGCAAGCCCTTCGAGAATTCGAGCAAGATAATTTGCAGCACGAGCACGCTTAAAGAAGGGGTGCTTCAAAAGCTTTTCTGAAGTTGGGCGTTTCTTAGGGTCCTTCACTAAGCAAGTGGCCACCATCTCTTTAAAAGACTGAAAATAGGGCAGTTAATACAATTTCAGTACTTGAAAATCATAGAGTTAAATCCAACAGTACCATCTAAGTGATCCACCTTGGAGAATCTCTTGTCTCTTTCGTAGTCAAGACCTGGAGGTGCATTCTGTAAGGTCATTAGCAACACCTGCAGAAGACGCTATCAGGGAAAAAACAAGGAGATAACATACTCTATTGATGCATCTCGTCTATTTTAATAAGTAAGAAATGCATTAATAATCGTATGTTTCTGGGCCTTCCTTTCTGCTAAGTTTGTAAGTTATTAAATAAAGTGATGGCCAACATACAAGGGGGTAGATCAGGCACATTTCTTTAAATCTCAATACAGAGGCGCATGCAAGGCACATGCTCTCTGACTAGCTATTTAAAACTATGATGTAGAGTACCTTCATCGGTGGATACTTGGAAAATGGGGCATGGCCATGGGCAAGTTCAAGTGCTGTTATTCCAAAAGACCAGATGTCTGCTCTGTTTAGAGAAGCAAGTTCCAATACCCAATCAACTTTCCATAAGTAAAACAAGAAAAAAGGGTAACAGAATATGTAGATCAACTTCTGCTCACTTAAAGTCATATCCATGCAGCTGTTGCATAACCTCAGGAGCCATCCTAAAGACAAAGAAAACAGACAACATTTAGCTTAATTCTGCCAACATAAATTAACTACAAAAACAAATAATAGTTAACATCACATGAATGAATGATGGGTAAACTACCAGCAAGGTGTCCCGACAAAGGTGTTTCTGGACCTCTGCCTATCCCCAGCATCAAACATACAAGCAGAAACGCCAAAATCTGCTAACTTGACAAAACCATTTGAGTTGACTAATATATTCCCTGACTGCAGTAGATCGTAGAAAATTGACTTATAAATAATAGTTCAAGTAAAATGGGGAAAAAAAAGAACTATCTAAAAATATGATGAGACAACAGGAGATAACCTCAAATTTCGGCAGTGGATTAAAGAAAATTGGTGATATAGTACCTTCACATCTCTATGAATATGCCCATGGGAATGAAGATACACAAGAGCTTTGAGAACCTCATGCAACAAACTAGCAATCACAGGCTCTTCAAAACCTTCCGGGAAGGCAGATTTCATAATATGTAAACAGGATCCCCCATTCATGTACGGCATCACAACCCAAAGGTTGTGGCCAGCTGTGAAAGAGCAGTGAGCTTGTAAGAGATTTGGATGACTGATCAAGCTCATTGTCTGCACTTCCCGCCGAATACCATCCTGCACAAATCTCCCAACATACACATATAAGAAACATTGTCAATACTAAATAACAGGTTCAGCACCTAAGAGTTCAATTGCCATCACTCAGCAAACAATCGTACGGCATATTTTATGCTCGAACAATTCAGCAACACCCCAAAGGCAATTCTAAGGCTTACAAACTATTATAGCAGATGAATGTGAGTATCATGAAACTGATAAGTGAAAATAAAATAATTTTCATTATTTGATAAATGTAAAGTCATTCCAGTCATAGGAGGAAAGTATAGACCCCTTCATGGTACAAATGTAATGCTACGTTACTCAATTTATATGCCTGTTGCCTCTGTGTACATGCCCATACCCTCCCCCCCTTTTATTTTTCCACACAGCTTCAGCCCACACGCACACATGCACGCACAGAGAGAGATAGAGAGAAAGAGCACATACCAAGTCATTGTTGCATCTTTCAAGATCAAGAACCTTGATTGCGACAGTCTCATTGAAAGGAATGCAAAGAGCCCTATACACGGTGGCACTGACACCTTCACCAACCTCCTCATATAACTTATAGTCCTTTGCATTGAGGGGGAACTTTTTTTCAAGGGCTGGCTCCATGATTTTTTTTTTATTTCACTCCTCTAGCACTCTTCTGATCCCAGACATGGAATAGACCAACAACCATATATGAAGTAGACTTCAATCTGATATGACGTTTTTTCCAGTTTGGTAGCATTTTATCTTTGCTCAAGAAAGATCACTAGAGCGTCCCAGCAACCTCATTGGAGCACCTTCTTAATATACAGTAAGCAGAAGCATCAGATCCTGAAAGGATCAATCAATTCATCACATTTCCTAAGAACTCCAGATAATTACCTGTATACATTGCTTAACACCGAAACAAAAAATGTTCAAGCATATTTTTGGTTTAATAATTAAATCTGTTTCCACACAATATATATGAAGATTAACTTAAACATAAAAAATAATATACATATGTACTGAGGGCAGTGATAGAAGAAGAACAAAGTAATGATGGCTTCAAATTCACCTCTAATGACCAGAAACCAGAAAAAACCTTGTTAGCCTACCCAAAGCAGCCCCCCTCAAATGTAGCTGATATCCTTAATTTCCACGAGGAGCTCGATTCAGATATTTTCAACTTAGAAACAACCAAAAGCTCCTAAAGTCAAGAGAAAAAATGATTCCACCATTTTCAAATTAAGAAAGAAAGCATCATCGACTGGTTTTCAGCAGGGCAGCCACAGGATGTACTTCTATAACACATAAAGTAGCAGAGGAGCAACCGAGCAAATAAAAACAGCATTGTTGAGGTTCATTGTCCCTTGGCAAAAATAAAATGTTTCATCACTCTCTTTATGAATATTCATACACCTTTGGTCCTAGTAACCCTAATCATGATTTCTCCAATATCAAGACATTGATCATGTGACCAAAAGTCATCCAAAAATGTCAACACTTAATTAATTTTGCTTGTCCAGGTCATCCCAGAAACTAATAGAACATGCTTATGCCATCAGGCCTGTGAACAAGGAAGATGGTGACATTAACAAAAGTTCTCCGCATATGAGATAGCTTAATCAGCACTGACAACTGTGTCTGCTCAAACAATCCATTACCAGTTAAATCTTTTCAGCCATTCCAATCCATTTTGCAGCAAGTGTGTCACTTTGTATACTTAATGAAACTGCTGCAACAAATGTTCAGCTACTGCCTAAGTACAATGGGTAATAAACACCTTTCTCAATCATATTGAACTGGTAGGAAAACTAACTCCATACCCTTAGGAACAGCTCTGCAATACTAATGTCTTTGAATAATTTGCACATTTTAAGAAAGTTGGTCCGCAGTGACCATGAAACACCATTTATCGATACACAATGTCAAAAGTCATATTCACCTAGTTTCAATATTTGATCAGCATGCTCAAGGAACGACGAGCAAATTGCCATCACCATTTCCAGAATGCACAATTAGATATGACCCTATGCAGGACAGTGTGCCCATTCCCAGACGCAAGCACTAATACATGGCCTCAAGACGATTCCTTTTTGCATAACCACTTAATTCAAGTTCTCGTTATATCTCATTCCGAAACCCCGCACCAACAGTAAGCAGAAAGATACAATACTGCCAGAGTTTCCGATTTGCCGGCCCAGGAAAGCCTTCAACGATCAACCAAAAGGCTCGCCCCAACCATGCTCCCAATCTTATACATAGACCGCAGAAATTCGCCATGTACAAACTCAAATATATACAAACCACTGCTTCATAACAAAACAGATAAGACGAGCACACTGACAGAAGCAAAGCAATCAAAGTATAAATCAATCAAGCCAAAAGTAACACGGACCAAATCAAATGCACGAGGGCAAGCACCGCAGATTCCAAAGCGATTAAAAAAAGCCTTACCGACTCGAGGACTGTACCACGCGAAAGCCGCGCGCAATCTGCACAGGCCAACAAGCAGTCCGGCGGCGGAACTGAATCAGACCACTCCGCCCACGAAAACAAGCTCGACGACGACGTCCGATTCAGCTGCTACTCCCCGATTTCACGCTCGGAAATGTTCCGTCGAGCTGAGTCTCGACATCAACGCCGGCTCCACCGCGCGTCGCCCGGATGAATCAATCTCCCCCTTTTCTTCGTGAGCTTCGAGCGACCACTGTTGAAAGTCCTGCGATCCCCAAATCTTCTCAACGTTGACAAGGCGAAAATGAGAAGAAAGCCAAAGACCTTTTCAATGTCCGCGTCCCCCTCTTCTTCTTTTTTCCTTTCCCTTCCTTCCTTCTTATTTCTGTTGCAGAAAAATCGTATGCGTAACTGGAGATGGAAGAAGAAGAAAGAAGAAGCAGAAGAAGAAATAATAACAATAATAATAATAATAAAGTTTTTATTATTATCATTATTAATATATAATTATTACAAAATAAGATAAAATAAAAGGAGAAAATCAGATATTTTTACTCCGTCTCCACAGAGGCAACTTCGGCGAAGACCCAAGAGGGTGGTGGGTCCCGCCGCTAATTTTTTAAAATTTGAGAAATAGAAATTGATTTTCCTCAAAATGCAGGTGGGAATTGATAATGTCACCGACCAGAGTATACCAATCGAACACGACAACTCCACTTGTCGTGATTCAATACGTTCCCAATCGTATTCATTTAAAATACATTTTTCTTTTCTTGTGGGATACTTATTTGTGACTCCGCAACAAGGCTTTATTTTAAATTTCCAATGGCTCTGAGAATAATTATATTCTTCATTAATTTATGAAAGTTTCTTGAATTTTGTCGCCCGCGGATTTCAAAACTACTGTGAACTTTTTGCTAACTAGTGTAGTGAGGGCTCTAATTAGGATCACTAAAAATGATTTGATATGCATATTAATGCATTTTTAGAAAAATAAAAAAGAAAGTGTTTCGAAAAATTATTGTGTTCAAAAAATAAATATTTATATTTAGAAGTACGAGTGACAACCCAACAAGTGCCTCGAGGTCTTTTTACTATATTCCACGTATTATACTTACGATGTTTTGTATTTTGAACATGATGTGATGAGTAGATCGATGGCGTATTTGTTTCATAAAAAATGAACGATGTGAGAAGTAAATTTATAAAGATAGTCGTCTGTATTACTTACGAATGCAACTAAGTGGAAAAAATATTAAATATTTGTAAAAATATTTAGACATCAAGATAATAACAAATGTATCATTAATTAATTGTTTCAAGTTATATAGGTGATTATTTTATTTATTTTTCACTAAATAAGTGAAGCCTTAACTAGTTTTTTTTCTCTTTCCAAACAATAACTAGCTTTCATTTAAAAACTGCTTTTGTCATTTACGATCGAAATTTAACACTCCTTTTGTTCTAGCAAGGAAAAAAAGTTTAAACATATTGATGATATGTTTTTTTATCAAAAAAAATTCATTCATTTTGCAGAATAATACATAAGAGATACATATAAAATTTTCAAGTCTAGCAAACTTACACATAACAAAGCATAATACGTAACAAACACACTCATCTTCTGCCAATATAAACTTTTGGCGGTCAATCATATATATGCAATGATGAGCACACGCCAAGATCACTATACGCAGTGCAAAAGCAAAGATTTTGGAAATATCAACAGCATATCGAGTAGAGACAGCACGGTAATATGATGGCGTCACCGCAGAGGGTGTGCAAGTTTGGTCTACCACAATAAGCTCTTCTTGATCAACAGATTATCCGTTCACTTCAAAAAGAATAGAGCCCCGAAAATTATTTAAACGTACATTACCACCGAAAGAAAGAAAATCTGTTTGGGAAAATGAGTTGAGAGAAACGTGCAAATAATCATTAATTTGCTTGTACGGATTTGACATTTCCTGCCAAACAATTTGAATTAGCTAATCTAATGGTCAACGAGCTAGCTTTGCAAGTAAGATGGCATAATTGAGCCATTGGGTTGGATCTAATTTAATTTTCAATATGGATTACTAAAAGAACATTTTTATAATTACCAATGCTTAAGGACAAGATTTCTCTTGTAATTTTCACGAATTGAAGATTAGTTTTTATGCGGTGGGAAGGAAATTCAGATTCGAAAACAATGGGCATCTCCATTAGTTGACAGTTAACACTGTGTCAAAATCTATTATTTTTCTTCGATAGACCTGTTAAATTGCGCAGTTTACTTTATGCTAATCTTAGGTAATGGGATTTGAAATTGCAATACGACACCCTAAAGTCTAATTCGAATATCAGGCGTGACGATGGGGAAAGATGAAGGAACATGGCTAACAGAGCGGCCCTGATTCAGGGCTTACATCGTGTATCACAGTTGACTTTTTGAATGGCATGTTGCAGCCAACATTTCTAACATTTTCTCAATAATAGGTAATGATTAGACATGACCGCATACTATTTTTGCAGCCAATATCGACGACCTGCTCTCCATATCATTTGATCAACTCATTATGATTGGACATCGTTGATACGATTTCCTTTGGGCAACATAGATATGCTCAACCATAAATACTAAAATCGTTTTCTCTTATTTTAATTGGATCTCGATATAATCTGAATATGATCAATTTTTTCTTTTGATTGCAAGTCAATAACATATTTTTAGAACGTAAATAACGATGAGTCATAGCACAAACTTAAATTTTTGGCTTATCAATTGTACACCAATCGAATCAAGTCAAAGGGCCCAATTGTCCTTGTCATCAAGAAAAAAAAAACAAGAGCTTTTTAATTTATTTCGACACAAAATCAACTATTTGAAATATATTTTATTAAAAAGTCACGATCTGTATTCGCTTACAAAAATGAATGATTAAAAATAATCATCGTTATGTAGAAAATATTTTCGCTAACTATTCTTCTAAACGACACAAACGGTCGTATTTAGAAAAATAAATAATTTATGAAAAAATCATTGGTTTTCTGCCGAATTAACATACCCTTTTCAAAGTCAAATTTTTTTTTCCTCAGCACAATTGGCGCCTCTGCCAGCTCATGCATCCTCCCGGCCGATTTATCTACAAATTATTATTTTTTTGTTGTTGGAAAAGACATAAATTGCAGATAGGGCCCACTCCACATCGTGAGGACAAACTTTAATACGGATCCGGAGAGGTCAGGAATCCGGTTAGGAAAGGTTGTCTGATTCAGATCGGACAGCCTCTATTAATAGATGATGATTTTGTTTTTTGTTTTAAAAAATCAAAGCCGTCCGATCTAAATCGGACGTTACTAATTCCTATCGGGGCAGGGCAGGGGATCCGAATTTCTTTAATACTTTTGTCCCATACGATGGGGGGACATCTCCACATTTCCGATGGGCCATGGCCCCTTAATCATCGCACGTCCCCCCAAATCTTGTCCCCGTCAATCCTCGTGAAAAAGATGTTCCCAAAAAAGGAAGAAAAAAAAGACACTAATTTTTGAAAAGATTTTTCTGGGAATCTGCTTATTTTTATAAAGTTTTTGTTCTTGTTTAGTATTTTTGACGTCCCGTTCAGACAAAAAAAGGAATACTGTCTTACTTCCGTTTCGCAAGAAAACGAGGGGTGGCAAGCATACCATCCGCCGGCCAATCCATTATGTTTCGGTTCTTGGAATCTCCTTTTTCTGCCCGGCTCCTCTCTTTTTCTTTCACATCACGCCTTTTTCCCCCTGCTTAAAGGTTGGATGAGGCAATTCATAGCGCGGAAATTATCCGCGGTCGGTCAGCTTCCAGGATCGTGTCTGGTTAATCATCGCCTGTTGTTGTCGGGCGAAGGTTGGTGGATTAGCTAATGTCATCGGTTTTGACGAAACTATGTCATAAGATCAGTAATTTAGAGGAAAATTTATCGTACCGATAGAGATACTATGTCATAACATCAATAATTTAGAGGAAAATTTGTCGTACCGATAGAGATAGATTGAGATGATTTACGATGATGAGTTTTTGACTGGTAAAAATAATTACCGGGGAAAGGTACAGTGTCCAATTTATTTTACAGCTTGGCCTATGGTTAGGTTGAGGAAGGTCATGAATTCTAATGTGTCCCGGGTGTTGGGCTTAAGCCTCATCACCCTGTTCGCGAAAAATCGTCGATTTAGAAAAAATGATCATCCTCACTTTTAATAGTTTATATTACTTGGGAAAAATATGTCAATGAAAGACGTCTTTATTGTCGAAAGAAGTATTTAAGCATAGATTGTCGTCAGCACTGCAACAATTTCCACCAAGCCAATTTTCTAAGCGATCGAAACGATCAGAGTTAGGAAGATAAATCCGTATGCTAAGGATATGAAATTTAGTTAGCAAGAAGGAAGAATCTCGCCACTGGGCTCTTTCATGTGTTCACTGTTTGGACCACTTCGGCCTCCTCTTTTCGTTCCTCATTGCCGGGCTTGAGCTCCGTCAATGGCGTCCTCTCTCTGACGACCACAACCTCGACTTTTGCATTCTTGTATGTTCTATTTTCTTTCCTTTTGCCATTCTTGTTATGTTTTCTTTTCGTTCTTGTGTGTTACTGGGTGACCTGGTATTACCTACTGACCTCACAAACCATATAAAAGGCAGTTAATCTTGTACGAGAAACCGAAAGAACCATGCTTTCATTGAAAAATAACAGCTGCTGTTCAAGATGTCTTCCTTACGAAAGAGTCGTGAGTCCTCTGCTCGGTAAACAGGGCATTTTGGAGGCATTTTGATATATGAAAATTTATCCTTTCTGCCATCTGTGAGTCTATGGAAGAGTAGGAGCAGTCACTCACATTGCTTAGGAAGGCTTTGAAGATACATGCTGCTGCCCCTGGCCAGCAAAACATGGTTGCAGGAGTCGAGGCAAGATCAAAGTTATTTGTTATACGATGGGAAAATGTTCTGATTCTTACACCTCCGTAAATTCTGCACAGAAAAAAAGTCTACCACGTTTGGATCTGCTCTAAACCAAATGGGTCTATCCTGCGTGCAATGTTATGCAATATACGAGGCTGCAGAACTCTCTGAAGAAGCAAGAAGTATTTTGGAAATGGATCGCATAAATGTAGCCTGCGTGCGACGTTTCTGAGCCAAATCTCATGGTTTTATCATCATCTCCAAGTCCCTTGAAAACGATAGCTTAAGTTAGAATGATCTTTAATTCACTGATTGGCTTTTCATTCGCACCGCTGCTAGTTTTTTTCTTTTCCTTTTTTTATGTATGGAATCTAGCCAGCAGTAGAATGAAGTTCTCAGGACCATTTAATTCATTGTTGTATGACTTAGTCTTTCTTTATGAGTAGTTCCCCACTTCTTATTTACCCCACCAACCATCTGCACTGGTTGGACAATGCGATTGAAATTTTGGAGAATGTCGTTGCCATCAGGCAGGATAAACTTGGGACAGCAAACTCTGATGTGGACGCCGAGAAGCAAAGGTTGGCCTAGTTGTTGAAAGAAGCTGGAGGGGATTGAAGCAGGAAGTCCAGGATCTGGGAACTTCACCTGATACTAACTCTCGCATCTTAGAAGATGTTGGCATCAAGATACTGTGATCTCGACCATGGACATATTTTCATGGACATGAATGAAGCAAAGTTGAGAGAGGAAGTACATAGGCTATCCATTTCTGTTGGATGATTTTAAAGCAAAATGATTGTAATAATCAGAAAGCGACACCCTTCCGGAGATCTAGCTTGATGTGGCATATTGGGCATGTATAAGGTTTGGTTTGATACGTCATTTTTAAGGCAATCCTTGTATTATTTTCCATGTGAATATTACATGACCTGCTCCTATAGGAGTGATGTTTTATTTAGTAATCAATGACCAGAAAGTAGAAAAGGAAGACCAAGACTTTTCGCTATATTTTCTGTGCTTATTTTGGATATGACATCTTCAATCTTGATGCTGAAAGCTACGGACAAGTATTGGAGACTGGTACGGGTGGGTCAGACATGGAACCATTGAGGACGCGTGAGGCAATCCATGAATTGGCTGCATCTGTGAAATGTATGCCGTCCCAGCTAATTCGATCCTGAGGATCGCTACAAGCATCTCCATGAATGGTGGTTCCATTTACTTGTGCTGACAGGCCACAAAACACAAATGTTGGCACTAAGGTACCACAGCAGTAGTTCAGTGGATCAACAAAACCTGCCACCAGATTTTGTCAACGGTTAGAACATAATTTACACACCTCAGTTGTATTAGCCTACGAACCATAAGGCAAAAAGGACCTCCTGTTACTGCAGATTGCCAACTTTTCTCCACATTTACATCATAGATCTGCTCATTTAAGTGTAGCCTGAGAGCAAGTACCCTTTGATGTGCAGAAGATTACCTTGATTCTTTGCATCACTTATCAGTGATAGCTTGGCTGAATATACGTCGACGTATGTGAATGCAGCCATGGAGAGATTGTTTCTTAACTGGTTCACCCTTTCTTTAAGCTGCTGATTGAATTCTTGAACTACATTGTTTTGGTAAGCGATGCAGCCATTGTGGTCAAGGGTGCCGTTTCTAGATTTAAATGTTAGAGCCATTAAAGGCAAACATCCAATTGGACCAGTGTTATGTATCCAGAAAGCTCTTGCTCCTTCGCCATAGAGTTGCTGAAATTTAAAAAAAGAAAGAAAAGGAAATTCCTTTAGGAAATAAGTATAGAAAATGACAAGTTTGGCTCATTTATGTTAGGCTCTTTATGGATCTCAGACATTCTATGACTGCCCATATTCTATGACTGCCCATAACTTACTTGTATTGCTGCAACAAACCCATCCAGGATGCCGGGGATTGCGGCGACAACTTGATCTACTGTCATGTTCTGAAAGCCATATGTAAGATCGTTCTCTCCTATATCAAATGTGTAGAGGGCCTTTGGGAAATCATCAGGATGTGGGAGGGACATTCTGCTGCACTTTTCAATCATTCCTGAATTTAATGCCATTTTTTGATATGTCGTCAGTCGGTACAAAATTATTCAGCCTCGTGCACAAAGAAACTGAGGCAAATGCGATTATGGGGACTCTTAATTGGATTAAGTGGCATATGCGGATTACTTGCTTGATGTGCCAAAATTCTGGCTAATGAACTGTGCAAAGCTGAAGAAGGATAAAATGGCTCACCAGAATCACTCAAATTCTTATAGAGTTCTGTTGTGCGTGATTTGAACTGTTGGAATTGGGAAATCTGAATGCTAAGATCAAAAGGGCTGAAGGGACCCGGTAGAATGGAAGAGCCGCCAGTGGCAAAGTTAGAGCCGCGTCGAAAGTTTGTTCCTATGGAGTCCAAGTATGCACTCACGTATGGTAGTCCTAGTTTCTCAGCTGCAGAAGTCGGTAGAAACCAATTATGCCTCAGGTATCTTACGAATGTCAACCTCTAATAACCTTTATCAAGGCATCTTCTTGTCAAGACAGTGAATTTCTTGTTAACAAAACTGTCTATTTTGACCAGTGAAATTAACCACTAAGTATTTTTTTTGGCAAGGATTAACCACTACGTATTCCTCAGTGCATGTTCATAAAATCCATATTTTGCTCTAAAGAAACCGATGACTCAGATCTTTCAATCAGTCTAGTAAAAGTCTCACTTATGAAATCGAGGATGAGATGCCCGTTGGATAATCTCTTGGGAGGATTGCCCAGGTTGGTTTCGCCGTAGGGAGGTGGAATTTGCCTAAGTGCAGCGGAGAGACCTCCAGTGTCCGAGTTCGAATCGCCAAAGTTGTAGATAGCAGGAAAATTGCAGCTAGATGAACTGCCAGACACCCGGTGGCATTGGGTCAGTGCCAATCCCGAAACCAGCAGTCCCAAAATGCTGAGCATTTTGACTAATGCCATCGTTCTTTCTAACTCAAAAGAAAAGTAAGTGATGTCTACGCAGTGCTTGTGTAGATTTGTGTTATGGCTTTTCCAAGGCCTATTTTATAAGCTGCCAGATGAGGATGGCGACGGATTAGAATATTTCATCCCACAACCTGAGGACTCCTGAAAATTACAAAACCGAAAGGGAATGAGTAGGATTTTAGTGATAGGAAGAAGCATGGCATCTTCTAATTGCAAGCTTCGACTTGGAATCAGCACATCTTTCTCAATGCTTCGTCTCATGCTTGCATAGTTACAATCGACGAAGCGGTCTTAAAGAGATGAGGGACAATAGGTTGGGAGGTAGAATCTTCAGTGTTCTTTACGTTGAAATTCCATCAGCTTATTTAATCTAGTTCTTTAATATAAACTACACCTGGCGAAGCCCCTCGACATTTACCTAAGTAGGGAAAAAAAGAAGTAACAAGGGAACAACCTTTTTAGCCAAGAACGGGCATCAAATGATATTGATGGCAGGTCAATTACCTCGGCACACTGAGGTGTCTGATAATGACGACCTAAACAGGGGCATATTCACTCGGTTAGGATCGGCAAAGGTGCTCTCTCTTAACACATGCTACTATAATTTTTTCAGATTAGATGGAATCTATATCATGGGTATTTGCATCAAAATTTAACCAAGACGTCGACACAAGTAGATATGTGGCTAGAAGACAAATGGTTATAGGCACTAGATATATAAGCCCTTTTTTAACCATAGAAAGAGTTGTCGATATCGATATACATGGATGACCACGAACTGGCTGTTGATATGCAACTTTGTATTGTTGATGATTGTCATAACTGAACTAATCGATAGAGCTATTGATGGATAAAGGATGATATTTTACTCATTGGAACTCCGAACAAAGACTGGATGTGTGAGAGTGGGAAGCAGCGAGAAACAATTATAATATTTTAATTTGAAATCACCCGTGGGAAGAGCAATGGAGTCCAACAGATCATGCAGAAGAGGCAAAGTTACCTCAGCAAAGGCGAAAGATCAAGGCATGATTTTAAAGGAGTCAACACCCAAAGATAAGAACCGCGGCATTATGAAAACATGGGATCAAGATTCTTGGAGATAAAGAAACATGGCTAAAACTGCAGAAGAACCGCTTTCAAGCGTTCATGTCATAGGCACTATAAATATGCTCGATTATTGAAGAGCCCTGTGCGCAAATAAAAGAACATATTAGCTTTCAGTTCTTGCACTGTAGTTATATTTTCCAGATTCGTATTTTGATTAAATTCCAGATGCCTAGTCGTCGAATAGATTGTCATTGCATCTCGGGTCTTGTTGTCAGTTAAATTCCGACACACTTTGTATACATTCGGTTTTGTTCGAAGTGAATATCAATTCCCATGTATGACTGTGATATTACATGTCTATACTCGCCACAGAACCTGTCTCATCTAATGAAAAATCGACAGACAGACTTTTGGTTGCGGAGTTGAACAATGGTGGAACGATGATCAATTTTCCTTGAAAATGCTCCTTAAGCATCAGGTCAACCGGCAATCCCCAGTGACCTGTCTGTCTGCCTACCAGTCAAATATGGAATGAGCTAAAAGTTCTTCCTCCTCCTCTTCAACTGGTTCTTTTATTCCTTTCCTTTGTTCGGCCTGTGGGTGGGGGATGAACGGATGACGTGTTTTTTCTAATGGTTTTGGGTCACCTCAGGGTCTATCGAACATGGCGATTTAGATTAGGACTGGCTTTCAACTTATCTATTGGCTTTTCCTTTCAAGTTCTCGTAGCTTATCTTTCTCCTCTCGTTTGGTATCCAGTTGGCAGTTGTTAGGAAATATAATGAGGGTAAATGTGTCATTTACATTGATAGGGTTGCACACACACATATATATATATATTGTATTGTATTCTTGTACTTTGAGTATTCAAGACAATACAATATACAAACATTTTACTCTCAACATGGTATCAGAGCCGGGTTAAACCCTAGCGCCGCCCATCGCCGCCGTTCGCCGCCGTTCGTCGGCGACAGCCATCGCCGCCACAAGAGCCCACCAAAAGCATCACCGTTCTCCTTCTGCTGTTCACCGCTCTCCTTCTGCTGCTGTTGTGGAATTTCTGGGTTTCCCTGAAGCAAACTAGCGACTGCGTTCATCTTGCTTGAAGCTTCTGTTCTACACGAGAAGCTTCTTTCTTGTACAATCGGTGGAGGACTGCTCGACACGAGCGATGGAGGAGACGCACTGAAAATCTTCTTGGAGAGCGCGACCAGCGGACGGCCGTCACCACGACCTCCGACGTTCCTCCACCGTCCGAGCCCAGCACGTTCAAACCCAGCTGATCCTTCGATGTTCTTCCACTGTTCGAGCTCCTCAGATGGTAGTCCTTCGCCGCCGTTCCTGAGGACCTTGGCTCCAGCGTTCTGAAACAGAGCGAGCTAGGGTTTCTAAAAAAAAAATCGAAAAAAAAACGCACTGCAGTCCGTGGAAGATGTTGTCTAGTGTCCTTATGTGAGTCCTAATTGTCATAACTTGATACTTGCAGAGCTGGTTGATATGTACATGGTGATTCTAGAGTATTTGATGATTTCGGTTTGCCGCCAGCTAGATACTTATCTCCCAGCTTCTACTGATCCTAATGTCTTAGTCAAGCGTCAGGAAGACCTTCGAGTCATCTTATTTCTTAAAGCAATTGGATCCGAATACTCTTCTCTTCGTCAGCAGATTACATCAGAGAGTTGCCTTCCTACAGTTGATGAGGTCTTCTCTCGAGCGCTTCGTTCGACACCTACTTCTAAGATTTCCACTACAACTTTAGAGACGAGTGCTATGCTTTCTCATGGATCTCGTGGACGTGGAGTTAGTGGTCGTGGTTATCGAGGTCAAGGACGTGGATTTATTCCAAGTGGAAATCGCGGTGGTCGTGACAGAAATATTGGTAGCCGTGGCTCTCGCTATTGTAATCATTGTCGGAAGACAGGTCATACAGAAGCTTACTGCTACATGCTTCATCCAGAGCTACGGCCGTCCCTTGCTGCATTTGCTGAAGTGGCAGATTCTTCCTTAACAGCTCCATCAGACCTTACTACTGCACATAATGCAAAAGATTCGGTTACCTTGACGCGTGCTGAATATGAGGCTTGGCTTCGCTCCCAACAGGTGACAGGAACTTCAGCTCTTACTGCTACTCTAGCACATATCTCAAAAGGTAGTTCATCCTGTTTGTTTTCTCCTTTGTCAAACTCTTGGGTTATAGATTCAGGAGCTACTCATCATATCACTGGTAACTCTCAATTGTTGTCTTCGTTACATCCCATATCTTCTGGAGTGTCCAACTCTATTACCTTAGCTGATGGTTCCACTTCTCAAGTTACCAGTATTGGAGATGTCCATTTGAGTTCTTCTCTTTCTTTATCGTCTGTGTTTCATCTTAAATCTCCCTATAATTTGCTTTGTGTTAGTTCCTTGACTAAGGAACTAAATTGTTCAATCACTTTTTTCGCCTCTCATTGTGTCTTTCAGGATCTGAAGACTGGACAGATGATTGGTGGGGGACATGAGTCAAATGGCCTATACTATCTGGATAAGGAGGTGATGGCAGCCACCGTTACGAAGAACACATCGACTGATGTATATCGACTACATTGCCGTGCTGGTCATCCACCACCGACTATACTTCGACGCTTGTTTCCTGAATCTGAGTCTGTGAGTTCTTTTGAGTGTGAAGCTTGTCAGTTTGGAAAACATCATAGAGCTTCTTTTCCTTCTCGTTTTCAGAGTCATGTGTCTAGTCCCTTTGAACTAGTTCACTCTGATGTATGGGGCCCGTGTCGTGTTTCCGACACATCTGGTTTTCGTTATTTTGTTACCTTTGTGGATGACTTTTCCCGAATGACTTGGTTGTTCTTAATCAAAGATCGAACTGAGATTTTTCATTGCTTTCGTCGCTTTTATTTTGAGGTGTTGAATCAATATAATAGTTCTGTCAAAGTTCTACGATCCGATAATGCCAAAGAGTATCTTGCTGTTACTTCTGGTTTTCAATCTTTTCTCAATTCTCATGGCATTATTCATCAAACTTCATGTTCATATACACCACAACAAAATGGTGTCGCTGAACGAAAAAATCGTCACCTTCTTGATGTTGCTCGTTGTCTTATGTTTCACATGCATTTACCTAAAACTTTTTGGGATCATGCTATTCTTATAGCTTGTTTCTTAATTAATCGACTTCCTACCTCTACTCTTCAGGGGGAGACACCTTTCTCTGTTTTACACCCAACTCGTCCTCCTTTTCCATTACCCCTACGCGTCTTTGGTTGTGTTTGCTATATTCATTCTCTGACTCTGGGTCTTGATAAGTTGGCTCCTCGTGCTGAAAAGTGTGTCTTTGTTGGGTACTCTCGAACTCAAAAGGGTTATAAGTGCTATAATCCTAGAAGTTGTCGTGTGATTGTATCCACCGATGTGACATTTTTTGAAGATCAGCCCTACTATACTTCTCCATCGATCCCCACAGTGTCTTCTCATGATGTTGAATGTGTCTTGCCGACTCTTCCACCCGTCCCAGTTCCTCCAGCATCGCCCACAGGTTTTCAATTCGTTGAGCGCACTTACCATCGACGAGGAAGAGATCCGACTACAGATGTCCGGCCATCACTTGATTCCTCTGTTCCCCCATCAATTGTTGTGCCATCTTCCGATCCTGATCCACCTATTGCTACCCGCAAAGGTACGCGTTCTTGTGTTGGGCGTCCTAGGGATCGTTACACACTTTACTCTGGCTTCTCTGATTGTTTTAGTACCCGTCATCCTCTTTCAAAATTTGTCTCTTATGATCATTTATCTCCTTCCTTTTCCACCTTTATCTCGTCTTTGTCCTCTATTTCTATGCCGAGCAGTGTTACTGAAGCTCTTGCTCATCCTGGCTGGCGACAAGCCATGGAAGATGAAATGAAGGCACTTCTTGAGAATCACACTTGGGAGCTCACCCCCTTACCTACGGCTAAGCAACCTGTCGGTTGTCGTTGGGTCTTCACTGTTAAGGTTCATCCTGATGGCACTGTCGATCGATTGAAGGCGCGGTTGGTTGCCAAAGGGTATACTCAAACATATGGTATTGATTATGACGACACATTCTCTCCCGTCACGAAAATCCCTTCCGTTCGTGTCTTCATTTCTTTGGCAGCGCGTTTTGGTTGGTTACTTCATCAATTAGTTATCAAAAATGCATTCCTCCATGGTGATTTGGCTGAAGAAGTGTATATGGAGCAACCACTCGGGTTTGTTGCTCAGGGGGAGAATCTCGTCTGTCGCTTACATAAAGCTTTGTATGGACTGAAGCAATCTCCTCGTGCGTGGTTTGGCAAGTTTAGTGATGCTGTTATCAAGTTTGGACTAAAGCGGTGCCAAGTAGATCATTCAGTATTCAGTTCCATCTCCTCAGCTGGTTGTATTCTTCTAGTGGTATATGTGGATGACATTATCATTACCGGTAGTGATTTAGATGGTATTCAACGTCTCAAACAGTTTCTACATACACAGTTCAGCACTAAGGATTTGGGACATTTGCGCTATTTTCTATGTATTGAAGTTGCCTACTCACATGCAGGTATCAATTTGACCCAGCGAAAATATGTTCTTGATATTCTTGATGAGGTTGGCCTTATTGGGGAAAAACCGGTTGATACTCCTATGGAACAAGGTGTGAAACTTGATGCAGAACTTGGCGAACTATTACATAACCCAACAAAGTTTCGGAGAATAGTTGGTAAATTGAATTATCTTACTGTCACGAGACGTGATATATCATTTGTTGTTAGTACTGTGAGCCAATTCATGAATTCTCCTCGAACTACTCATTGGGATGCTGTGCTTCGGATTATTAAATACTTAAAAGGGGCACCTGGAAAAGGGTTAATTTTCAAGAACTATGGTCATCTAAATATCATAGGTTTTTCTGATACTGATTGGGCTGGATGTCTTACTAGTAGAAGATCTACATCAGGCTATTGTGTATTTCTTGGAGGTAACTTAGTTGCATGGAAAAGCAAGAAACAAGATGTGGTTTCTCGATCAAGTGCTGAAGCAGAATATAGAGCGATGGCAAATGTGACAAGTGAATTGCTCTGGTTAAGGATGTTATTGTCAGAAATTGGGCTAGCAACATCAGAACCATCACTATTATGTTGTGACAATCAAGCAGCTATTCATATTACAAATAACCCTGTCTTCCATGAGCGAACAAAGCATATTGAGGTGGATTGTCACTTTATAAGAGAAAATGTTCAAAAGGGGGAAATCACTCTTCAACATACAAGAACGGAAGATCAACTTGCAGATATCTTTACCAAGTCCTTACGAGGGAATAGAGTGAATTTCTTATGTAACAAGTTGGGATTGTTTGATATCTACATCCCAACTTGAGAGGGAGTGTTAGGAAATATAATGAGGGTAAATGTGTCATTTACATTGATAGGGTTGCACACACACACACATATATATATATATATATTGTATTGTATTCTTGTACTTTGAGTATTCAAGACAATACAATATACAAATATTTTACTCTCAACAGCAGTAAAGTTAGATCTCCAAGAGCATCGAGTTCCTTTGGTATATTTCCCTCAGTGAGTTCCTTGCTCCTTATTTACATGTCCTAACAATTTGTAGGGGTTGGACGAGGAGATTGAGGTTTCTGGAGAATACGGTCACCATGAAAACAGAGACACTTCGGAGAGCAAACCCTGATGCGGGTTGAAAGAAGCGGGAAGGGATTAAAGCAGGAAGTCCAGGCACTCTGGGGAGTTTTCTGGACACGAACTCTTGCAAGCCATGCATGTATTCTAGCTTATTGGTGTGGGTTACTGAAAGCAAGATTAAGGCTTGAATTTTGTACGTCATTTTTGGAAATAAAAAATGGTCAGTGTTACCTACCCATGGGTAGCCCAGCTGGTTAGGGCGAACTCGGGCTTCGTTGAGGTCTTGGGTTCGATTCCCCGGGGAAGCGCCTGTGATTTAAGTGAGGGGCCATGGCGGTAGGTTGTTGTGCTAGTCTCTCCCGAGAAATAGTCGAGGTGCGCACAAGCTGGCCCGGACATCTCGGTTATCAAAAAAAAAAATGGTCACTGTTTTGTCCTCTCTTGTTGGTTGCGAGGGACAAATATGCGGTAACATGGCTATTCCATTCCCAGTAACTATCGACTTATGTTTACCTTTGCGGATGAGAGACGATCTACTTATTTTCTGAAGAGCGGATGAAAGAACTATAGAAGTTTTAAATTCATCTTTATGGATTGTTTCAAATTGTCTTCCTACAGCTTCACGATCGGCTTGGATCTAGTATCAAATGAAGCAGAAGAAGCCAATTTAGCATGAGGTGGCTGAATTCGGTTTCTTGAGTAAGGCCCAAAAGTTGGTCTGAACTTCAGTATTGAAGTCAAACTAGAAGCAGATAGTAGAACTTTCCTAGTGAAAAGTCTACGCTTGTATTATTTCCCTTTTGATCATCACAGGACATGTACTCTGAGTCCGACCAGAGTAATGTTTCCGTTAGACTAAATGATCAGATATCAGAAAAAGAAAAGGATGATTTTTTATGCCAATATCTTCGATCTTGACATGGTGATTTATGGACAGGCATTGGAAATTGGCACAGGTGGATCAGACAAGGAACCATTGAGGATGCGTGAAGCAATCCATGAATTGGCTGCATCCGTAAAATGTGTGCCATCCCAGCTGATTCGGTTCCGAGGATCGCCACAAGCATCTCCATAAATGGTGGTTCCGTTCACCTGTAACAACATTCCACACTTCACGAATGTTGGCGCGAAGCTGCCACAGCAAATGTTTAGTGGATCAACAAAACCTGCCACCAGATTTCACCAACTATATTAGAACAAAATTTAGACACCGTAGTGGTACTAGTCTAATGAAATATTAGGCAAACTGACCACCTGTTATTGTGGGGGTCGTTTAGTTTTTCTCTACTTTTTCCTGTAGTTTTTTCTCTTTAAGTGTAGCCCGAGAGGGTTAGTACGCTTATGCAGAAGATTACCTTGATTTTTAGCATCACTGATCAGAGATAGCTTGGCTGAATATACGTCAACGTATATGAATGCAGCCATAGAGAGATTACTTCTCAGCTGGTTCACCCTTTCTTTAAGCTGCTGGTTAAATTCTTGAGCTACGTCGTTTTTGTAAGCGACACAGCCATTTTTGTCAAGGGTGCCATTATATGGTAGAGCCATGAAAGGTAAGCATCCGAGTGGACTGACGTTGTGTATCCAGAAAGATCTTGCTCCTTCACTGTAGAGTTCCTGAAATTAAACGGCAGAAGTATCTCTAGGAAAACAGTAACAAAGGGCAAGTTTTGTGTATTTATAGCAAGGTCTTTATATGGATCTCGGATCTTCTATGACGTCCCATAACTTACTTGTACTGCTACATCAAAACCATCGAGCATGCCAGGAATTGCTGTGGCAATTTGGTCAACTGTCATGTTATAAAAACCAACTGCAAGATCGTTATGTCCAATATCAAATGTGTAGAGGGCCTTTGAGAAGTCCTCAGGATGTGGAAGTGAAATTCTGCTGCACTTTTCGATCATCCCTGAGTTTAACGCCATTGGTTCATATGTTGTCAGTCATTAGAAGACTAATCAGCTTTGGATGCAAGGACACCGAAGGAAGTGCAGTAGTAGAGACTTTCATGGTATTAAGAAGCATGTGTCAGATACAAGGCGACTTACTGACCGGAATCATTCAAGTTCTTGTAGAGTTCTGTTGTGCGTGATTTGAACTGTCTGAATTGAGAGATCTGAATACCAAGATCAAAAGGGCTAATGGGACCAGGTAGAATGCCGGAGCCTCCAGTAGCGAAGTTTGCACCGTGTCGAAAGTTTGCTCCTATGGAGTCCAAGTATGCATTCAAGTATGGTAGTCCCAGTTTCTCAGCTGCAGATAGTTCAAGAACACATTTTGCCTCACAGACTTGCCACAAATGTCTACCGATGGCGATAACGACCCTTAGACAAAGAAGTTTTTTTTTTTTTTTGCTGTATTTAGACACAGAAGTCTGATGTGATTGAAGACTGTTAAGTTCTGATTCTAAAAATTACCACCAAGCTAGTGATTTTTTTTTTCCAGAAGCCGCTTCACATAAGTTTAAATGGACTAAATTAATCTCGATGGCTTACTAAGAAAAATGTATTATGGGCTTGAATAGAAAGACTCACTTATGAAATCGAGGATGAGATGCCCGTCGGATAATCTCTTGGGAGGATTTCCGAGGTTGGTTTTGCCGTAGGGAGCTGGAAATTGACCTAATGCGGCGGAGCGGGCTCCAGTGTCCGAGTTAGAATCGCCGAAGTTGAAGATAGCAGGGAAATCGCAGCTAGATGAACTGCCAGAAACCAAGTCACTTCCTGTCATTACCTGTCCTACGACCAGTCCCAAGATGCAAAACATCTTTACTGATGCCATGGTTCTTTAAGAATCAAAACCAAGTTATGGCTTTTCAAAGACCTCTTTTATACTGTGCTAAGGGCAGATGGAAACCAGGTCACCTTGGCTGTAATGTGCAGGTAAATATCTCTAGCACGTCACTTGACATCGGATGGGACAAATGAAATTGTCCCGTCCCATAACTTCGAGTAAGAGCAGGAACCTTTTTAATTGCAAGTGGGTGCTTAGATCCGTTGCTTTTTTATTCCTCGTCTTAAGACACTGCATGATTATGTCCGACAAAGCAAAGTTAGTTGTGGTCTTCAGGAGAAAAAAGAGAGAAAAAATTGGTAGGTGAAAAATGGGGACAATTGTCAATTTGGTTCTCAACCTTTTGTTACTTTGCCAAATAAGTCATAAATCTTTTTTTTATGCCAAATAAGTCATAAACCTTTTGCAATTTTGCCGGTTGAGTCCTTCCGGCGGACTTTGGCCGGAAAATGCCTACGCGGCGACGACGTGGCGATGACCGGACCGAAATTTTTTTTCTTTTTTTTTCCTTATTTTTCTTTGAAAAACACACTTGGCCCGGCCCTCGCCGGCCATCGGCGAGGGCGGGGGTGGCCGTCCCCGCCCTCGCCGGTGGCCGGGCGAGCCTCGCCTAGCCTGGATCTAGGCTGGGGCAAGCTCGCCCGCAAATCTCGGCGGCCGGCGGAGCTCGCCGGCCAAACCTAAGGGCGGCCCGGCCCTCGCCGGCCATCAGCGAGCTCACCCCAGCCCAGATCCGGGCTGGGCGAGGCTCGCCTAGCCCTCGCCGGCCACCGGTGAGGGCGGGGACGGCCACCCCTGCCCTCGCCGATGGCCGGCGAGGGCCGAGCCGCCCTTAGGATTGAGCTCGGCTGAGCTCCGGCGGAGCTCGCCGGCCAAGTGTGTTTCTCAAAGAAAAACAAGGAAAAAAAAAAGAAAAAAAAATCGGTCCGGTCATTGCCACATGGCCGCCACGTCATCGCCACGTAGGCATTTTCCGGCTAAAGTCCGCCGGAAGGACTCAACCGGCAAAATTGCAAAAGGTTTAGGACTTATTTGGCAAAGTAGCAAAAGGTTGAGGACCAAATTGGCAATTGTCCCATCGGACACTAGAAAACTTTTTTATAATGCTCATTTTGATACTATAACTTTTTGCTGGATCGTTTAATTATCGAAAAAAAAATGATTACTTAAGTGCCTTCAATATTATATTTCGAATGAAGTCCTATGTGGCCTTTTTAAATTTGTTTTTGACTCCGACGTGACTTTCCATCCAACTTGGTATAGTGAACAGAGAGAACTGGCAAATCTCTATTTTCAAGATGGAGAAATAGAGTCTTGTCTCAGCTTGTGGTTCGCCTTCATAATGCTCCAATTCCCGTTCACCACAACTCAGAATAAAGAAATCCAAAATACGGGCGAAGAAGGGACTTGTTCATCGAGCTTGGATGAGGAAGATAAGATAAGGCCTTGCAGGGAGTATTGACGGAGAGACTTGGCGGTGAAGATAAAGACTAAGCCGGCTAGAGATATTGGTTGAATCCACATGCTTGGCATAGCCAATGGAAGACATACGCACCCAATGACTCCATCATGAACAATCACGGGAAGCTTTACACAATCCCTTTTAGCTTGCTCTGCTTCAAGAATTGCTATGTAACTCAGATCTGATTATCTGGGGCTCTCGTTTTCTTTCTAGGGGATAATCATCTGAAATTTTACAGGTAATTTCAATGGGTAGGGTTTAGGGTTCTGCTTCATTACCCTAGTTTAGGCCCAGTCGGTCCATTTGGGGGAAAAACAATTGCAAATGCATTTATTTTCTTTTGATTGAAATTTTCTGATAAGGCCACATCAACCAATTTATAATGAATTGACGGCATATTAGATTTTCGATATCTTAAATTGCTGTTGGTACTTAAATGGCTGTTCTTTTTACTAAATTGGCATTGAAGTGATCCGTCGAAAAGTTTTGACACTAAAGCAAGTGTTGTATGAAAATCATGGCATTCGTAGCGTCTTTTATTTATAAAACCAAAGTTGGTCGAATAATAATAATAATAATAGCGGGTCAATTATACTGACACATATTGTTTTGAATATATCTCAAATTTGAGCTTAGGCGAAAGCCGACCTGACGACCACATGAAAGTTGAAATTAACTTTGTCATTGAAACCGGCCAGAGGACTGACAATCATGTCGCGAGAGAAGCGTGAACAAAAGCTCTATTATATTGGTCCTGCTTCCTCCTGCATGTTCAAGTTCAAAGCCGGGTCAGAGAGAGAGAGAGAGAGAATCACGGAGGCATCTGCCATGTGAAGCTCTCTTGGCAAACCTCTCTTCTTTGTCATATCTGGTCTTGGTCTTCTTCTGGAGGTGGGATGACATTAAGTACTCTAAATGCTCTGTTATACAGCGTGGGAGCCTGGAGTGAAGAAGTGCAAGTTGTTGACGAATGTATTGTTTACACCTTTCCTTCCTTCCGCCCGGTTTATCCGATCGCGCGCATTAACAGGGCTGCAATGGTATGGCTGATTTAACAAACATGGTGTTGCTTCCATTCGTCCGATTTATCATCATAGAAAGACCAGGAAAAAAATCTCGTGGATGATATGGTATGGTCTCATTCTCAAGCTGCTTGATATGTACATTGGTATTGCTATATGGTATCGATGGGACATACCGTGCTGAATCGATGACGCCTCTCCCCAATTACTTTTCGTCCCCGCAATGTCGGTGATTATAATCTGATACATTTTAGTAGTATCAGTGCATAACAACGGCTCCTGACGTACTTATCCAAAAAAAAAAAAAAAAGGGCTCGTGACTCGATAGCTCCGCACTGAGCTCGGAACAGGCGTGCACGACTCGCTTTTGATTTTCAAGTTAGTTTCTTCGCGATGGTATATGATTTATGATATGCTAAGCAGAAACTTCTTTGCCATCGTGACCTCTACGATACATTAGCACTGACTCATAGGGTTTCGGCGCATACGTTGACGACTCTCAAGTCCCGAAATGGAAACAATCTTTTCAACCTGAAACCCCGAGGTAAGTGGAGCATGCATGAAGGACAAATGCCGATTTAGAGTAATACATTAGCACTGACTCATAGGGTTTCGGCGCATCCGTGACGATTCTCGCGTCTCGAAATGGAAACAATCTTTCAATCTGAAACACCCCCCGCCCCCCTCGGCAAGTGGAGCATGCATGAAGGACAAATGCTGACTTAGAGTACCATCTAACGTGTACGAAGGGAAAAAGACAATGGGGTCTGCTCAGGCGAAAGCCTATCTGAAGCATCACCCTACTTCTTACAAGTTATGAGGAGGGTCGCCCCTCCTAAGCAAGTGGATTTGTCGAATGGCGCGTTCCCGATTGCTTGAAACATGGATCACTTCCTGTGACTAGCTAGGGTTTTAAGTTGGCACAGCCCCTTCTTCAATGCCTCTTCAGCTTCCTCAATAATCCACCTCGCAGCGAAAGATCGATTCCATCACTATTTTGCCTTTTTCCTTAGTCTCTCTGAAAGGCCCTCAACAATGGAAAAGAAACTTCAGCTGACAGTTTTTGAAGGTGCCCATCTAATTAAGAACAATGGCCTCGGCCATTGACAGGAGTCAGTGATGAACATAAATGGTCTATCTTCATTGTTCTGAATACTGTGGACCATATGTCTCGTTGAGATTTGATTTGATTTGTCTCAGTTGACAGCAAAAATCAAGGACACCACATTTATTGCGCTGCTCTAACAAATTGTTAAATAAATGCAGATTGTTATGTACCAAAGTTAGAGTCCCTAGGACAAAGGGCACTTTCTTATGATTTTTTTCTTTTAATAGGAGCTTGTTGAGCACTGGTTTCCATGCTAAATTGAATCTATTTCCGGTGCCAGTAAACATTGTTTTTCTAAAGTTGGTGTTCTTTTCTTTAAGTTGCAATGTCCAATCCAAATCTTTTGAATTAGATGCACCGAAGTAGCAACCGCGAAACAAATTGGAGCAGACATATAAGGAGATTATCTCAAAAGCATAAACTTAAGGGAAACACATTTTATATGAAGCGTATAAATCCCACCGAAAAACGAAGCTAGATACTTTTGCTTTTGCTTTGAAAAAAATAATTTACACATGGTGTTAACTTACTTGGAAGGCTGCCTTTTTATTCGGAATTAAGATTATAATATTTGATCATTTGCTACACATATCGGAACCAGTTTACATGACCGTGACAACAATAGTCTATATAGATGCTTATTGTCGACGGCTCTCATGTGTAAATACTAAGCAAAAAGTTTACCACGTTGCTTAAAAAAAACTAATCCTATGAATCAATTTTGACATCCCTAACATCACTCAAAAGCATCCAAGCCAAGATGATGCACCAATTTGTGAAGTAGGGGTTGGTTGATTCTAGTATAAAACAGTAACAAAACTTGCTTTGATGGTATGACTTACTTCTTGTTACTAATTAGCAGTTGATAGAGGACTAATCTTCACACATAAAAAAATTCTAATTGCTTGGTTTAATTGCAATTTTTTCTAAACTTTGCGCGCTGAGATGTGTGCCAAATCTACTGTCTTTCTTCCTTCTCGTTTGATGACTCAGAAGATAATTTGGCTCCTCATACATAAATTCTGCCATTCGAATTCTCTTCCTCTGGCCCAACTAGTTAAGCCACATTACTGTGTCACCATCATTTTCTCATCATTGCCTTTTCTCTTTGTTTCCCCATTTTCCCTCTTTCCCTTCATCTTCTACGTTTACATGTTTCCATCTTCAAGCCTATGTATAAGTTGGAGCAAGTTTCTAGTGGCAGCAAGTCATACTGTCTTGACCTTTTCGTTCAGCTGTTCAAAATCAAGAAAGTCATAAGTAACTCAGAGAGATAGAGAGAGCGAAAATGGCAAGGGCAAAAGCCACAAAGGGGAGAGAGAACGAGCAGATGAAAGGGCTGTGGACAGAGGAAGAAGACAAGATTCTCATCGACTACGTCGAGGCCCATGGAAAGGGAAAATGGAACACCATCGCTAAGCGGACAGGTTCAGCCATTTGTTATTAATACAGTCAAAAAGTTCACATTCATAGGTTCTGGGGGAATGCACTCTTGATTGGCTCCTCTCCTCCTCCTCCTCCTCTAACCGTGAGAAGTTTCTGTTTTGCAGGGCTGAGAAGGGGTGGGAAGAGTTGCAGGTTGAGGTGGATGAATTATCTGTGCCCAGATGTGAAGCGAGATAGTTTCTCTGAGGAAGAAGAAGACCTCATCATTCGACTCCACAAGCTCCTTGGCAACAGGTCCTATTTTAATCTATCGATTTTCCTTTTACGATCATGCGATAAAGTAGACTTAATATTAAGCATCATATGCGATGTGTATAACATCCGTGCCTAAAGATACAATCGTTTTAATTAAGTGTTGGCAAGGACAAAAGTATATAAAAAAAAGTCATAACATAATGTATCGGTACCAATTTAGTTTTAAATATTTTAATTTTACCAATTTACTTATAAACATTTTGACCTAGTGCTAATTTAAATATAACATAGTGTATTATCGACTTGGATGCTAACCAATCTATGTGACAATCAACGCTCATGCAGATAATTTTCAATGATATGTAAAAAAAAATTCCAAATTTTTATTTTTAAATCTTTTTCTTTTCTTCTTCCTTTTGCTAGTGTTTGACCACTAACCATGCCTGGGCTAGCTGGCCTGGCCGAGGGTTGTTGTCACCCACCATAGATGAGGTGAGCCCTAGCTTGGGCAAGGTTGATCCTCGTCAAGTGTCAGGGCTCGCCTGACCAAATGGTGAGTGATGGCGACCCTCACCTAGGCAAAATTAGCTTACTTGGCCATAGTTGTGGCCATCCATCGGTAAAAAGGAGAAGAAAGGGGAAAAATAAAAATAAAAATGGAAAAAAGAAAAAAATTATAATATTATTTGAAAGCATCCACGTTAGTATTAGTGTCAGTATCAATGATGATGTTACCATGTAAGCTCGATGTTCATGCTAATAATATCTTGTCAATAACGGGAAATATGGAACTTGCACTAGGTCAAAAGATTTATAAATAAATTGATGTACTTAAAATATTTATACTTAAATCAACACCAATGCACTAAGTTTATAATTTTCCAAACACTTACCCGTGTTGGGAAGTGCCACAAAATTGTTGGAAAATCGCTAGTGATTTTTATAAATTATCTTGTTGGTAACTTGCCGACACTTTTATTTGGTTACCAACTCTTTTATGGTTGTAAATTAACATTTTTACTAACTTACCCATCTTTATTTGCATAAATCACAATACTACAAACTCACTAATCTTATATGAAGTTACTAATCTTAGTCAGAGCGAGTTACCGATTTTTGCCGGATTTAAATTACTAACTCTTTCTGGTTGGATTACTTCCGATTGTTTCTTTTAAAACTTGAATGTGTTAGTTAGAAAGGCAAAAGTTGGTTCAAGATGAGAAATGTCGGTAATTGGCAAACTATTTAAACAAAAGTTGATAATCCTATAAAGTGTCAGTAAATTAACAAAAGATTTAGGTGATCAGCAACTCTTTTCACTGGTGGCTCTTTGACACTTACTAGCTCTTTCAGAATCTACTAGCATTAAAAAGATCGATGTTTGGAGAATATTATCTTAAAATTGAACCACATGACTAATGTATGTTTCGTTTAAGTTATACAATGCCAAATATTTTCATGATGAGTTTGTTTTGACTTATAATTAGACGAGGAAAACTATGTATATATCCACTTAACTACGGCGTGCTCCCGAAATGTTGTGCGGCAGATCAACCTGATTATTTCCTTTGTTTTCTTTCTTAAGGTGGTCTTTGATCGCGAGGAGAGTGCCGGGTCGAACCGATAATCAAGTGAAGAATTACTGGAACACTCATTTGAACAAAAGGCTAGGCATCAAAGGGCAGGGCTCTCTGTCTTGCACATCGGCATCCTCCAAGAGTTTCCGGCCGTTAAGTACTTCTACATATCCTTGTTCTGCTTCGTCCCACGACACGGTTTCTGAGAGAGGCTCCGAAAAGAAATCGGATGAGGAGGCAAGACCGGACCACGCGAAATGGGATACCAAAGAACCGACCGGTAGAGGCCAATTGACAAATCACTATTGGGATTTCGAGAGCGAGCTCGGCGAGTTTGGGATGATGGAGTTCTTGCAGGGGCAGTCTCAGGATCTATCTTGGCTTAATTCATGAGCAACCTCTCGGCGGATCATCTCATGTATTTTCCTAATTTCAGAGCGCAAAAAATGGGAACATCCATCCCATGTCAGATTGCCTAAAAGATGCCCTGCTCACAGAGCAGAGAATTCTTGAGTCTTCTTTATGACAAGACATCTTGAATAAGCTTCGAGACTTGGGCTGTGAAAACAGTCTCGCTGCAGCAGCTGTTGATTTTCAGTCAAAGCATGGTTCTTTCGATTTCATGTACGATACTTGATTGCTTACTTTATTCATGACGCGGTAACATACAAGAACGATAAAAGAAAACATACAAGGACGGCAACCAGAAAAAATAGCATAGAAGAACGCAAAAATCGAGGTTGAGGTAGTTGGAGCAAGCCATGGACGGGCCTCAAGAACGGCAGTGACAAATGAAAGATCAAAGAAGTCGAGAAGGCTCCATATACAGCGCAGGGATCTTCCCCAAAGAGATCGCTGCTTAGCATATCTTAGATCATGTATGACAACAATGCCATTTCCCAAGAGATTATCAAGTGGGCATGTCATTCTCGATTTTCATGAGTGAGATTTTTAGCAGACGATTCGGAGCATTTAAATCATCAGTTTCTTTAGAGCAGAATGTGAATCCCACATGACCTGGGGTAAACTTAGTAGCTAATTTCACCAGTCAGCGTCAACAGTTACGGTTACTGCAAGTTTCACTGTCTTGACGAAGAGATTCCTTCATAGAGTTTATTAGAGGTTAACATTTGTAACATATAATTGGTTCTCTCTGACTTTCTGCAGCTGAGAAACTAGGTACCATGCATGAAATAGGTATAGGCTTTCGACGCGGAGCTACTTCGCCACCGAAGGCTCTTCCATTCTCCCTGGTCCTTCAAGCCCTTCTGATCTTGGTGTTCAGATCCCTCAATTCAAACAGTTCAAGTCACGCACAACTGTACTCTATAGAATTTGAGCGATTCTGGTGAGCCCTCATATCCTACTTCAACTTCCTGCAGTTCATTAATTATGGCACATCTAGAAAGTAATCCACAGATGCCTCTTAATCCAATAAAGATTCCCCATAATACAATTTCCTTCAATTTCTTCCACATATCAAAGGGTATTAACTCTCTCAGGCCACCCTTAACGAGAAAACTGTTAAATTAATGTAGAGAAAAGCTAGGCAATCCGCAATAGCAGGAGGTCCGTTTTGTATTAACTCTCTCGGGCCACCCTTAACGAGAAAACTGTCAAATTAATGTAGAGAAAAGCTAGGCAATCCGCAATAGCAGGAGGTCCGTTTTGTATTAACTCTCTCGGGCCACCCTTAACGAGAAAACTGTCAAATTAATGTAGAGAAAAGCTAGGCAATCCGCAATAACAGGAGGTCCGTTTTGCCTATTAATTCATTAACCTAATACTACTGAGGTGTGTAAATTGTGTTCTAAGGGTTGATGAAATCTGGTGGCAGGTTTTGTTGATCAACTAAACTACTGCTCAACAAAACCTGCCGGGGCACCTTCGTGACCACATTCGTGCTGTGTGGACTGTCAGCGCGAGTAAATGGAACCACCATTCACGGAGATGCTTGTGGCAATCTTCACGAACGAGTTAGTTGGGATGGCATACATTTCACGGACGCAGCCAATTCCTAGATAGCTTCACACGTCCTCAATGGTTTCATATCTGACCCAACCCCGTACCAATCTCCAATGTTTGCTCGTAACTTCAGGGTCAAGATTGAAGACGTCAGATCCAAAAGAAGCACAGAAAAGAGGATAAAAAGTCGTCGTGTTCCTATTCTAATTTCTGGTCTTTAATTACTAAACAAAACGTCACTCGTGTGGGAGCACATGTCATGTAATATTCACATGGAAGATAAGACAGTCGTTGCTTTCATAAGAACCAGCATGTGGACTTTTTCACTATGAAAGTTCTAGCGTTTGCTTCTAGTTTAAGTTCAATACTGGAAGGTTCGGACCAAGTTTCGGGCCTTATTCAAGGAACAGATTTGAGGCATCTCATGCTGATTTTGCAATAACCAAAGTAGATCGCGAAGTTGCAGCAAGAAAATTTAAAACGGTCTGTAAAGGTCACATGCCTCCTTCTTTCTCCATATGACACAAATTTTTAAATAGAAGAGGCAGAAACAAGAACATGGAAAATTACCTACTTAACTATTTAAAAAAAAAAAAAAACAAGAACATGGAAAAGAACTTTACCAAAAAAAAACAAGTTTATGGAAAAGAGTGACAAGACAAAACTTGTTCAAAATGTATTAGAAGGTGAAGCCCTTAAACGCTTATAATTAGCTAGAATAGAGGCGAATTGCTGGTGTCCGTCTGTCGGCTATAGAGGTGTATATAGGTCGAATTTTACTGGCAGTTGAATAGCCATCAGAGTACCTGTTTGGCCTTTCCAACAAACATCAGAGAACAAAATTCAGACCATTCTTTATTTGCTAAGAAGAAAATATCAATAACCCTTGAAAATGACGTATAAAACCAAACTTTATACATGCTCAATATCCCATGCCAAGCTAGATATCCAGAAGTGTATGGCTTTTTTATTATTGCTTTATTCTGTTTTAAAAATTCTTCAGCAGAACTAGATAGCCTGTGTATTTCCTCCCTCGACTTTGCTTCATGCCTATGAAAGAAGTACATTGTCGAAATCACAGTACCTTGATGCCACCATCTGCTAAGATACGAGAGTCAGCATCAAGTAAAGTTCCCAGAGGCCTGGACTTCCTTCTCCAATCCCTTCCAGCTTCTTTCAACAACTCAGCCAATCTCTGCTTCTCGGCGTCCACATCAGAGTTTGCTGTCCCAAGTTTCTCCTGTCTAATGGCAACAACATTCTCCAAAATTTCAATCGCATCATCCAACCTGGGCAGATTGTTGGAGAGGTAAGCAAGCAGCGGGGAACTACTCTAATGAAAGAATAAATCAGAGAACAAAGAAGTAAATGCTCTTGGAACCTAATTCTACTGCCAACTAGATTCCATACACAAAAAAGCTAGCAGCAGTATGGATAAAATGCCAATAAGTCGATAAAAAAAAAAAACATTCAAACCTAATTTAAGCTATCATTTTTCAAGGTACTTGGTGATGATGATAAAACCATTTCAGAAAATACATGCCATCTGCTTCATCCCCCACCCTTTCAAACCAAAAGGAAAAAAGAAAAAAAAAAAAGAGAGAGAGGAAAAGAACCAGAAGAAAAGGAGGAAAAACAAATCACATCTCATTTCGCAGTAATGACAGACAGACAGCAAGTTTTGCGACCAATAAAATCTGGAATGTTCACATATGACAAGATGTGTTTCTAATCATTGTCCCCGAGTTCTATTGACACAAATGATTTGGCCCAGAAATGGCAGATCCTATGGAGATAAGATTGCAGGAAAAACAAATTAGATGGCCTGAATCATGAGACAAGCTAAAAATAAATGGTCATACCTGCCCATTGCATCATACGTGCCAGCCAAATTGCTGCAGACACCTAAAGTTTCAGGGTCATATGGTCCATATTCCTTTTCCAAAATACTTCTTGCTTCTTCAAAGGTTTCTGCTGCCTCGTTTATTGCAGAACATTGCACGCAGGCTAGACCCATTTGGTTTAGAGCAATTCCAAACAAGGGAGATTTTTTCTCTGCACTGGCCCGGAATTTCGAAACAGCAGAATTTAAGGAGGTGTAAGAATCAGAATATTTTCCCATCATATAATAAATAACCCCAATCTGCGCCTCGATTCCTGCAACCATGTTTTGCTGGCCAGGGGCATCAGCATGTATTTTCAAAGCCTTCTTAAGCAATGCGAGTGCCTGCTCCAACTCATTCATAGACTCATAGATGGCAGAAAGGTCGATGAAGCCACCGGCAATCTCTTCAGATGGGATCATCAGATTAGGCCTCCTGTAAATATGGAGTGCATTCTCACAGTAGGACTTGGATTCCTTGATCTTCCCAATCTTGTGGTACAAGTTCGCCAAACGCACATAAATTGAAGCAACTTTCAGATGATTCTCACCTTTGGCCGACTTGAAGACTTTAAGTGCTTTCTGGTATGCAAAAACAGCCTCATCATACCTAGCAAGTGATAGGTATGTGTCTCCAATACTGCAGTCTATTGAAGCCACATCCATTACTTGTTCATTTGATGCCATGGCCATGCTTGCTAAAACATAATTCTCAAGTGCAGACTCATGTTCACCTTTTGAGTCGCAGATAAGTCCCATTAGTCTCCTATCAGCTGCTTCTGCAAGGAAAGCAGTAGAACCATATCTCTTGTGGATGTCCAGAGCCATTTGGCAAAACTTCTCAGCCTCATTAAATTGCAATGCCTGGACATAAGCCTCAGCCATATAACGGCATGTCTCGCCAACTCTGGGGTCTGTCTCTCCCAAAAATTGCCTTTGGATCTCCAAGCCAGCCGTATATAACAGTAGCGAGTTCTCCATCTGACCAATCATTGCATAAGTATCACCTAGCTGCATGCACCCAGAAAATTTAGCGAGCGCGTGGTATTCACCATCCTCTAAAGCTGGGATTCCAATTGAGCGTTCAAGAACTGGAATTGCTTCGCTATACTGACCTAAGTCACAGTATATTGCAGCCAAAACATGCAAACACATTACTAACCCTAAACTAGGTTTTTCATTGACTCGTTGCTCATACGAGCTCACAGCTCGAAGAGCCAATTCAAGAGCTCTCTGGGGATTAGCCCCTGTAGCAATCATATCTCTTATTCTTTTTAGTAAATAGGGTCCAATATCTGCATCGTCAAGTCCCACGTCAAGAATATTTTCTATGCTGCGATGCTTTTCCCCAAGTAAACCAAGATGTCTCTGTTTTCTCCGAAGAAAAGCACCACTTGTCTTTTTTGCATGCTTCTCATTCTTTTTGCCAGCAGGAGGTCTCCTGTAAGGCACTTTGTACTTAGAACTTGCTTCTGATGATTGCTCCTCTTTAACTACAGATCGGTATCTACCTCTCATTTCGATCTTCTCACTGGTTAGACCAATGCCTTCTATTGGATAATGATCAAAACCTTTATCCTCTAGTCTTCTCTCCGGCACCACATCCTTCATCACCTCCATTACACCAAATTTTCCAACAAGATGGCCCAGCTCTGAATCAAGTCTGGATTCCTCACCATATGAGCGAAAACTAGACCTGGAGGGAGATTGATCAGAGCTCTGCATCTCAAACACATTGTTATATAATTGCTCGATGGAGGTGTCTACCATGTGATTGATATAAAAATCAATGGAATCACTTCGGGGACTGTGTGGACTTAGTGGACTTCTTGGAGACCTTAACTGGGTGTAACTTTCCTTATAAGATGAATCATTTCCACTGGATTCATCTGTTATGCTATGCACATTTCCGACTTCAGTGGCTAATCCAGGCATTTCACTGAACAGGAATCAATCCACTTAGTAAACCTGAAATATCTTAGGAAAAAATGTGGGAGAAATAAGGCACAAAAAATTTTGCTAAGAAAAATTTCAGGCGACTGTTCTTCTAAAAGCTTAAATTATTCCGAATTGGGCTGACGGTGAATATCAAGCATAACCACAGGTACCTCTTCTTTTGTCTAAGTTAAACCTCACATCTAAGACACAAGAATTGACGGTGGTCACGTCAAACAATCAGAAGGCGGCTGTATAGCTACTGAAGAAAGGACCGTAAAATAAACGTGGATGAAGAGCATCAAGAGTTTAAGCATGACTTGAAACCTCATCCCCTGTCGTGCGCCAACTATCAAGATAAACCAAGCACATTCCTCCAGAGAAAGCATGAGCCAGTTATGACCAGGAACTCAAACCAGAGATTGAATTCCACTTGCACAATCCATTAACATGTTCGAAACTGAACCCAAAACTCGGGAATGACCCAGAAACAGAGAAGCAGAGGTACAGAAAAAAAAAAAAAAACACCCCAATCCCATCGAAGAATCAAGCACGTGGGCAAGGCCACTTGCTTCGAAGCACGAGGAAGGCTTGCACTTGCGGTGCTTCCGTCGCGAAAAAGGAGGGGCGGCAGAAACAGGGGACGCGTACCTTCGTAGATAGGCGACGGAAGCGAGGTCGAGACTCGGGGAGGACGGCTTTCTACAGACGGTGCATGCGAGTTCGGATGGAGAGATGGGATTGAGCACGAGGCAGTGCAGAGGTGAGAGAGCGGGAGCGATGGAGAAGGAGTACGGGTAAAGGGAATGCAGAGGCGTGAAGTTGCAGAGGGAGTCGGAATGCTGAAGCAACGAGGGAACAGAGGAAAGAGACCTCTCTCTCTCTCTCTCTGTTTATCTCTCTGGTGTTTTTAGCTGGGACGTCGCGCAAGTTGGCGCGCCCGCGGTTGACGGCTTTTCGACGCCAGTGAACAGCTGGGGTGTCGATGTACATGCCACGTGGGATAAGCCGCATCCCAATTTTTATTAAAGGGAGAAAATAGTTAGTAATTATCTATAAATTCGTTTCTATTTATTATTAGTTAAATTATTAACGTAGGCCTTAGGTAACTTTGGCTAAGCAAAAAGTAACGAAGAAAAGGAGCTTAAAGCAAAAACCTTCTCCGGATTTGCGGGAATCATGCACCAGTTTTATCTACGTAAGTAACCTACTCTTTTTCTTTTCTAATTTGATAATCAATAATCTCCACTTTTTATTAATCCTTATGAAATTAATACCTCAGGAAATACTGACCTAGCAACCTACCAATCAAAATCTCTCGTTTACAGAACCATATCATTCAAACCCTGAACCCAGTTGTGGTATAACATCGTCTTCACCAACACGCATAGGTATAAGCAACGTACTTTCTCTTGTGATAAATCCTAATAAATAATCACCATATCTCAAATAAATATCTAATATCATCACGAAAATTAAAAATGTGAATAAATAAATAAATAAGAACTTGCGAAAACTCTTTAACACGTTATTGAAATCCAATTCGAAATACAATTATCACCCAACAAACTCGCGATTTTTTTTTTCATTTCTAACATCACGATACTATCCAACACCGCAAAGTAAACGTGTTTTAATACCATTAATTAGTCTGCATATAAAATGCGGGTCTTGAAGTTTTTAATCACTCTGGATCATATTATTTGTAGGGTTTCGACTCAGGTTCTGATTATTAGTATAATCTGAATTATATTTCGCACACTAACCTATGCAATACACTAAGCATCCGAATATGGCCTATGACCATATGTGAAAGCTGGAAAGAAATATCAACGACCAAATACGGAGCGATAGAATTTTTTTTGCTAAAGAGAAAAAGTCCACGTGGACCCATATAATCTTTATCGGGAACAAAGCCTGGAGCTACCCAAAATGTTTCGTGGGCTTTCGGGTGAGCTGGACAAGTGGGCCCAGAGACAGCAAAGTCAGCCGTTCGGCCCACTTGTGAGCTGGATCTTACCTGGACGCAAATTAGGACGAGCAAAGAGAAAACAAAAGTATTAAGGAAAAAAAAGACTTTGGATCATAATGAAATTGGTTCCACAGAGAACAGCCATTCCAACCCTTGCCCGATCTCGTCGGATTCTCTCAGTTCATCTTTGGACATTATTAAAAGCGGTGGATTATGAATTTCTTGTCAACCCTATGCATCAAACCTATCGTTTTATAAACATTTTGAGCGTGTTTTGTTTGACCTCTAAAAAAGCCTTTGAGAAAATACAAAAAGTTTAGAGGTAAAGGGTTTTTAGAAATGTAAGTAGCATTTGATAAATCACTATTTGAAAGTGCGTCGATAAATAATTTGATTTAAACGGCGTATAGAAAATTCACACTATGTAAAGCACTTTTGGTATTTTTTTTTCTTTCTTAAAAAGCTCAAAGACGACGAAGGATCAGTGACCATTCATGCAACATCTGGCATCGGCAGCCTTGCCTGCCTAGGTCTAGGCGACCAATCGGCCCACCTAATGCAATTCTTGACGGAGCTTCACCTACATCAAGAGAGATGAACAGTGCTTACGAGGGTAAAATTGAAAAACGGGAGACTGGGTGAGGATAGTTTTGGAAGGAGAAAAATTCACTAAAGCTATGGGTGCGTTTGGTTGGGCTTTTGGAAAGCCCCTTGGGCAAATGCCAGGGTGTTTGGTGAGATTTTTTTTTTAGCTTTGAGATGAAAGTTGACATTTGGAATGCTGAAAGCAAAAGGCTACTCCAACTAGCTTTGAGCATTTATCATTTTTGGAATGCTATTGTGGGGGGTTTAATGAATTTTTTTCTGTCCCAATATTACCCTCACTAATAATTGTGTTTCACTTTTGCCCCCAAAAAATATTGTTCATCTTCGTTTTTACCAGTTCGCAGCATCTTCTTCAACCTTCATTTCGCCCTGTGGTCACAAAACCTCCCTGGCCTTGCCTGGGTCGCAAAGGGCCAGATCTAAGTTGGTCCGAGGTTGCGCGACCTCGGCGTTGCCTCGCCTGAGGTCGCGCAACCTCCGCGGCCTCGCCTGGGTCGCGTGGATCGCCTGGATCGCAGCCTCGCCTGGGTCGCGTGGGTCGCCTGGATCTCGGCCTCACCTAGGTCGCGTTGGTGTAGCGTAGGTCGCGACCTCGCTTGGGTCGTTGGCCTTGCTTGGGTCGCGTTGGTTGCTCTAAGGAAGGTGGACGATCTATCCGCAACCAAACGAAGAAGATGAACAAAGATGAGCAGTGCCTGTGTTCAAAGAAGAAGATGAATAGTTCCGGTGTTTAACAAGATTTTGCAGAAAGCCCATTCCAAATACAAGTTTTGCCAAACACTTTATTCAACCCAAAGCTCATTGCAAAAACATTTTTACCAAACACATTTTTGCATTCTCTCAATGGGTTTTGGGCTTTCAGCATTCCCATTTGTCGAAAGTCCCTTGCAAATGCCGAACCAAACATAGCCTAAAACGAGTAGTCCGAAATTGCGGAAAGCCCAACCTGCCCACAAAGGCCAATATTTGGCCGAAGGGGTTGAGCAAAATTTTTTGCCAAACACCCCTGATTTTCCTCAAGATCCCTTTTAAAAAATGACTTCCAAATGGAGTAGGCGACGAGAACAAGTCGGTGCGTCCAATTAATCGATTACTTGATAAGTGATTTAAGCTCATTTCATTCTGAATAAAATGGTAGCTGTTATGAGTGGCGTCACGGTTGGGATTCTTGGGGATAGCCGGTGATCCGTCGGCTCGCCCAACCCATCAAATGATCCAAAGCATGCACTTGGTCCGTGGCAGCCCATGCGCCAATCTAGCCAATGTGGCGTGGCGTGAATGAACTTTGCCGACGTGAGGTTCCATCACATCCAGATTTCCATCGGGCTCGTAGACGTCGTCTGCGTGGGTCACATCTTTTCATATCTTTCCAAAAGACACGATGCTTAGAAAGGCACGACCGCTTTGGCCACCATAAGGGCCAGTCGGGGAAGGACGAGTCAGGTTTTGCATGGCCGCTTAGGACGGTGAAAAGAAGGAGGAATCGGAATTTGCAAAGGCTATTGTTACGGAGTAAAATGATCACACGCGGGTTTCATTTTTCACGTGGCGACTGGCTGGAACGAAGGCCATCGGTTTCCGGCGAGGATTGGCACATTCTTTACGGTCGTAGACAATATCGTATAAATAAATTTAAAAGCTGTTTCACTGAGAAAATATGTAGGTTTTCGTGGCGATAAGAGCGTCTCTACAACAATCACCGTCGCTTTATATTAGCATACGGAACATAACCACTCATGAGCAATTAATAGTAATGATGGTTATAATCACGTCTCCTTAACTTTATGCCTCATGGTCAGATCGACCTTAAGTGCATGTGGTTACAATCTCTCAAGTGTCATTGGACTTAACCATCAATTTGCGCCTTTGTCTTCGATCGGTATCTTTACCTTGTCTCCTTTCTTTATTTAATTTTCTAAACATGGCGCTTTACCAAATTCATTATGTGTTAATTGTCAACCCATCACCTTTGTATGTCAATAGCCACACGTTGCAGTCGTCGATAATCATCATGCCATCAACAAGTTCTTTTCGTTATTAGTAACTTCTCAATGACCAAATCCAACTTCACACCAAGCTCTATACTTACTTACAAGTGGGCCTTATATCCATTACAAAGACTTAATGAAAACCTTAAGCTCATTTCTGAGAAATAGAATCTGGGATATTGAAATCCTTGGGGATAAGTGCTTCCAAACAGTGCATTTTATCCATTCGGAAGAGGAGAAGGACAGATTGTCCAAGCAATCCGGCACGTCATGTCATCGTGGGAGTCGACCTCGGCCAACGAAAGGAACAGCTCATCCGATACAGTCATCATCCGAGACAGGTCATTCGATCTGCTAGTCCCGTAATTATTTGACTCGGGTCAAGGATTTTAGAAGGGTCAGCCAAGGAATTCCGCAGGCTCGACAATCCCTTCCTTTTCTATTTTTGGAAACAGGAAAATTCCCTTCTCTTTTTGACATTTTCGCGCATTTTCTGACTGAATCTCTATATTTTTACTTCTCCGAACAAATCCTTTTTCTCATACAGAACTTTCTAATCAAATCTCTTCCATGTCAAAGTCGGCCAAACTTAGCTTATGGGACGTCGCGGGTAAAATTGTGCAAGCATCGACATCCAGATTATCCAAATTTATTCATATTTTGTTTTGGCATTCGTCTATAACAATTACCGTATTTGATTTCGATCAAATTTGATGCCGGAAGGAATTTGATTAGACAAATAAAGTAGATGACCTTAATCGAAACTACGTGAAAGTGTGGAAAAGAGAAGTAGACATTTTCTTTTTCATTAATTCATTTGATGTACTTTTTCTGAAAAAAATTCGACAAGCGAAATTGTGCTTAAAGAAAGACTAAAAAATCTCTATTTGTTCCGAAACGCTGTTCTCTACGTAGAGAGCGAGAAAAGGAATATCATTATTAGTCCCGGGTTTCAAGGACAATGAGGAGTTCCAAAACGCACGGCGTTCCGAAAAGCGTGGCCGCTTCGGACAATGAAAAGCCAGCGAGGAAGTAGGAAGCAGAGTTTGCGTGGCCTCTTCGGACAATGGAAAGGGGGGAAGGAAGGACGAGTCAGCATTGGCTACGGCAATTTTGATCATCAATCGATTTCATTTTCATGTGGAGCGAAGATACACGATTGACATCAATATAGTATTTTTTTAAGGCACAACTTAATACGATTACCAAATTCGATTTCGACACTTTAATTTTGGGTTTTATGTAAGTGCCCATTACTATTATGGTGTGGTTCATGCTCATCATCGACGGGAAGAAATGAAGTCCTGCTCAATATTGCCTTGATTTAAAGATTTGTGATGCAATGTGCAAATTATAATGAAAATACTTTAATAGTTACAGCCGTAATTTAAGAAAAACTATGACAAATTTTGTATTTTGATTTTTTTTATCATAATTTTTAATTACAAGAGAAAATGCATAAATTTAGTAATTATATATGGGTCGAAATCCAAACTGTTGATAAAATATGAACTCAAACTATAAAAGCTCTAAAATGGCTTGAGCACACTAACCCCAATCCCCATCGGGATTGACCCCTAGATCCTCACCTATTTATCGGGAAGTGAGACCCTTATGCTTCCTTATTGATAGTAATTTTGAATCACCTAGCAACATTCTTCCATATGGTGAATACTTCTCATATTTCTTTAGACCTAACACGTGCCATGGCTCGCAAGTGCCCCATTGATGTGTGGGTGAGAGATGATGGGAAAGAGAGAAATGTGTATTACGATTTTGTAGATTTTTTTCTTTAAAAAGTCGGCTGGAAATAATATATTTAAATAAGTGAGATCACGAGAATTTACATTGACATGCACATTGAATCTTAAAATCTTCAGTTGTATGTCTTAAATGGGGAATGATCATTAGCATCAAGCGCGCACGTCAAAATGCTTCTTATAATCACATCTCAAAAGAAAAAGGGGGAAAAGAAGGCATAGACGGTTCATATGATTCACGAATAATGGTTATAATATGTAACATGGTTCATAAATTTAAAATTTATTCAACATGATCCTTGAATTTTCGTGATGGTCCAAAACTTTGGATACATATTTGGTTTAATTGTAAAACTGCATGAAAATTTCCAATATTGCCCTTTATGGTAAAAGTAAATATTTTTATATAATTTAGAGATTAAATTGAACATGTATTAAAATTTAAAATATTATAATTGAAAACTTAGGAACGAAATTGCATATTCAGAAATCATATTGAAAAAGTTTAAATTTTAGAAAATTATATTAACTATTGAATCATAATTTACAAATTATTTACATCGTCCCAAGAAAAACAGAAAAGAAAAAGAAAAGTGATTTCGATTTTGATTATAACGTCACTCCCACGTGTCAAAATTCACAGCCTTCGTCAACTCGCGGAGGCCGAACGGTGAGCGGCAGGCGCTAGTCGGACAAGCTCGGGAAGAGACAACGACGACGCTCACTTGCCAGACTCATCCCTACCAAGCGAAGGCGAAGTTGATTTGTCTTCCCTCGCGACTCTCTCGCCTTTATATATCGAACCGTCCCTCTCCCTCCTCGGTACTTCACGAGTGTTTTCCTGCGCTTCCCCTTTCGTCTTCCGGTGCCGAACCTCTCTCTGTAATCGTTCCGATCTCGGGGGACTGCGGGAATCGCTCGGCTCGGAGATGGCGATGAAGCGCGCTGGTGCGTCTGCCGTGAGAGCTCTGTGTTCGTCTGCGAATTTCTCTAGACATGCCCATGTGAGTGACGCGTTACTCATTGCCTCTTCGGAGTTGGGTTTTGGCTTGATCATGACCTGCTGCTGTTGTAGTCCGCATGATCGCGAGCTTTCGCGTGATCATTTCCGAATTTTTTGTTATTTCTCTGTTTCTCTTGCTTCTGTGTTGCTGGACTACGTGTTCTACGGATGCTTTAGGCTTATCCGTGTTTTATGGGTCAGAGCACGCGATTTTGATTAATTGACTGATGCAATAGCCTGTGACTGAGTCGAGTAGCAGGGCAGTGGTTCGCTTGATCGGAATTTGGTGGGTCGTCGGGATTACGTTTGTGCATCGGCATCTGATCATCGATTAGTCGGGCTTCATTAAGTCCAAAAAGAAGGCGAGTGCTGCACTAATTAGGCATTGTGGGTCATGCATGGCGATGATGACGAGAGTCTGACAGACTGACAGTAGGGGGCTTGTGGGCTGTTTTCGGTCTTTGTCAGCTAGGCAATTAGGAAGAGGAAAACGGAAGCTTTTCTTATGGAGAGTTGATACTCAGGGTGCCACAAGGCTACAGGAGGTATAGAGAAAACGAAAGATGCACAGACGATCAGTTTTAATGAGCTCCTGCTACTATATAAAACTCTTCTGGTAATTGTGTGGTTAATGTTAGTTTTGGCACTGATAAGACTATCTAGTAGCTCGTTTTTCCTAGTTTGCAAGTGATGCGGACAAATAGTTTGTATCAACTTGCGCTTGGTACTTTGTTTCTTACCATTTGAAAAACACAGGCAATATGTTCTCGATCAAATTTTTGTACCAAGGCAAAGAGGTTTAAGATCAAGATAATTGTGCATGATGTTGGTGACTTTGTACCGAAATTTAGTCTGTCAAGGTTGACAGAAACAGAGACTAACTGATGTTCCTTTCACTGCAAATGCTTATCCTCACATCTGCAATTTCCCAGAAATTGCCTTTTCTTTGTAAGATTTATCAATTTGCTGGACTATAGGGAGATCGCACAGAAGGCTTGTGTGAAATGTTTGCTGTTCACTTATCTTAATAGTTCTCATTTCAAGTGATAACATAATCAGTTGGAGATACATGTCTCTGGAATTTTGAACTGATGCCTTCTCTGCTTCAAATCTTCCTTCTCCGCTTAAAAGTTTCTTCTTGTCTGACTGCATGTGTTTTCTGCGGTAACTTTTATCAGTCTACTGCTGGAACCAAAAAGATTGTGGGTGTGTTCTACAAGGCCAATGAATATGCGGAGTTGAATCCCAACTTCGTGGGCTGTGTCGAGAGAGGTTTGGGCATACGCGACTGGCTGGAATCGCAAGGCCATCAGTACATAGTCACAGATGACAAGGAGGGACCAGACTGCGGTGAGTGCATTTTATAAAGGACACTGGCTTTCTATATAGATTTGCTCCACAGTAACCTTTGGCTTTAGCCTATATGCGCCATTTCATTATTCTTGATGACTATTAATTTGGTTGTTGCCTGACTGTTACGGTATCGCTTTCTATTACTTGTTATTATTTCACATCTATGTTTGCTTAGTGTCTCACTTCTCCATTCTTCATCACAGAACTTGAGAAGCATATTCCCGATCTCCATGTCCTCATAACAACCCCCTTTCACCCTGCCTATGTTACTGCGGAAAGAATCAAGAAGGCGAAGAATTTGCAACTTCTTCTCACTGCTGGGATTGGTTCTGATCACATTGATTTGAAGGCTGCAGCTGAAGCAGGATTGACAGTTGCAGAAGTCACTGGAAGCAATGTAGTTTCGGTTGCGGAGGATGAGCTCATGAGAATCCTCATTCTTGTAAGGAACTTTCTGCCTGGATATCATCAGGTCATCAATGGGGACTGGAATGTGGCTGGAATAGCATACAGAGCTTATGATCTTGAAGGAAAAACTGTCGGAACTGTTGGTGCTGGACGAATTGGCAAGCTTTTGCTACAGAGATTGAAGCCTTTCAACTGCAACCTTCTCTATCATGACCGCCTGAAAATGGACCCAGAGCTGGAGAAGCAGACTGGTGCCAAATTTGAGGAGGACCTCGATGTGATGCTTCGGAAATGTGACATAATTGTGGTCAACACCCCTTTAACTGAGAAAACAAGGTAAAAATAATTTCAATCGCACCAATAAAAATTACATTCACAAAAGAGTTCACGTGTTAGTCTGCTTCTGGTTCTCAGTTTTCTTGCAATATGTAAGGTTTTGAAGTTCATTATAAGTATATATTGAGAAATTCTCTACAAAGAGAAGGCTTTCTGAGAGAGAGAGAGAGAGAGTTCTTGTAACATGTTGCAAGCATTATTTGATGAAGGCCATGGTATAATTTTTCAGAGGAATGTTCGATAAAGAGAGGATTTCCAAGATGAAGAAGGGTGTCCTTATCGTCAACAATGCTAGAGGAGCAATCATGGATACACAAGCAGTTGCCGATGCTTGCTCCAGTGGACATATCGGAGGTAAGCTATAGCCAGGAGATCAGTTACAGTCGTATTTTTTTCCTTCTCCTTTTTTCTCTCTAAATTATTAATTTTGTTCAATTTTTCATCTGTCTATCTTTCAGGTTATAGTGGGGATGTTTGGTTCCCACAGCCAGCACCCAAGGACCACCCCTGGCGGTACATGCCGAACCAGGCCATGACACCTCATATTTCTGGCACAACTATAGATGCGCAGGTACTTTACATTTCCATATTCCTTGCCTCTCATTATTAATAATTACTTCTTGACTCCCTTTTTCAATCACGTTCTAACTTTCAAATTTGGTTTTGGTGCAGTTGCGATACGCAGCGGGAACCAAGGACATGCTGGATAGGTATTTTAAGGGAGAGGAATTCCCTCTCCAGAATTACATTGTCAGGGAGGGCGTACTGGCCCCTCAGTACCGGTGATTTCCCCCCCACCTCCTCGGCTCCTGCAGTTTCCATATTCGAGTTTTCGCATTGTTGAGCTTATAATATGTTGCAGGATCTTGAATTAGTGTAACAATGCTGCTCTTGCAACGTCTGTCTTAAAGTTAAAGATGATGCAGGATCTTCAATAAGTGTAATAATGCTGCTCTTGCAATGTACGTGTTGAACTGTGTGGATCTTTAATTGTGCTGTACTGAAGATCCATGTGATCTGTTTGAGAATGGAACTGCACCATTCGTGCAAATTATCTCCTGTAGTTTTGTTTTACACCAACGTTTGTTTCTGCTTGGTCCAAAGGAGGTATGATAGACCATAGTCGAAGATGCACTCCACGAGAAACGGAAATGACTCATGTCCTAATGTACGGATTATAGTCGCTGATTGTCTACTCAGGAGCAATTTTACAACCCATGCAAAAATTATTGAATACAATCGTACGGAAAATAACCTTTCATCGGGAAAAGGATACTAATCACACTTAATACTCACTAATTATAGAGATATCCATAGGTAAATCTCACTAATTATAGATGCATCTGTAGGTGCTTCTTATACAAATTTCAACTTATTGGGATGCGTTACGGACCATCCGTAAATTTAAATTTTTGATATGAAAATCACCATCTATTATTTGACCATTCTTTTGATTTGAAAAGTTACTATTAGCTAAATAACAATATTTAAAAGTTTATATATAAAAATCACGAATTATCATATGCACTAGCTTGCTTTTCTATATGTCAGTTATAATGAAAAGTCAATTTTCTTATTATGACTTGCTAATCTGTTTAAAAAGTAATTATATGCGTGCGGAAATTATTATCTACTAATACACAAAATTACTTTTATCCTTAGATATTATTAATCACACTTAAAATTTACATAGGTGCTTACCTTTCCAATTTTAAAAAACAAAATTGCTAACGATTATGGAAAGCTACTTAGTGACATTGCTTGATGTATCAAGATTCTTCTGTCTAAAATGCTGCTAATTAGATAGAGCAGTCACTCATTAATACATGATGAAAAATAAATTTCTTTTTCAAAAATCACTCACCCAAAAAATATTTACTTGTCAATAATTGACGAATACACGGTTAGTTATTTTTTGTACGGAAAGGTACGTACATTCCGTATTTAAATTTCCTGGTGTATATGAAAAGGAAGTGCGCCAATGATTTTTTCAATCAATAACTCTCGCATGATATAAAGTTCAACTTTCCATTCCCGTTAATATGAAATCGTGTCTTTTTTAGAAATAAACCGTGCGGAAAAAAGAATTAGAAATTGTCCAGAAAAAAGATCGGAGGAAGACAAGAATAAGATGATCTGAGCATTTCCACAGCCGTCCGATGGTCCCGCTCGCGTGCGGCGAAGATGCGTCCAAGAAAATGAGGAAACACCAAGGGCCGCGAGCGAAGCAGTAAACCCTCCTCTTCCGCGTCGTTCGGCAGGCGACTTCGACGGTCTCTCGTTTCACGCCACCACCAATTTCCGATTCGATCGTCGCTGTTCGCAACCCAAACACGACATCTTGGGGTCTCAGTCACTGTCGTGCCGACTTCATCAATCAACTGCAGACACTGAGGTCAATTCCTGCGCGGCCATTTTCGTTGAATTTCATCCTCGTTGTCTTATGTCGTCGGACACCTTCACAGAGGATGTTGTTCTGTTCTCCTTTTCTTTTCCCCATTTTTTCTTTCTGTGGATAGACTGTAGGAAGAAAGGGAGCTTTTATCGGTTTTTTTTTTTTTTTTGCACTTGGAGATATCTGATCGCCTTTTGATGGTGTTACTGCTCATGTTTGTTGGTAAATGGTGCGTGTTGATGCAACAATTGGGTGATGCTACTGCAGAAAACATCTGATTCTTCGAAAGAATGTCGTAACGTTTAGAGGTAGTGCTGATGTGGATTATGGGTCGGTTTTCTAGTGTAAGCCTTGATAATGTTTTATGTTTGATCAGTTTATCCGAAACGATGCATTTGCGGGTGTATGCGGTCACTTCGGATATTTCTCTTATCTAGTGGAATTGGAAAAAGTGAAATGAACGATTTTCTTGTTGTAATCGATGTGGGTTTTGGTTGAGTGGATAAAATTAAGTCGAGATTGTTGGTTTGAAGTGTCACGACTGATGGGACACTGTAACCATTTTTTTGGCGGGGCACATAGATCTTCAGCGGTTATTATTAGTTCAACTAGGATTACGGAAAAACAGGTGAAATATCCAGTTGACAGCACACCTCGATTAACTTTAATTTTGTATAGATGGCGGAAGCAAAGCCTGGGATGAGGAAACCAGTGTTCACCAAGGTAGATCAGTTGCGTCCCGGGACTAGTGGCCACACTCTGACAGTGAAGGTCGTGAGCTCGAAGATGGTAATGCAGAAGGGCCATCCTGATGGGCCGCAAGTGCGTCAAACGAGGATCGCTGAATGCTTGATTGGGGATGAGACAGGCATTATTGTATTTACAGCTAGAAACGAGCAAGGTACCGTTCCTTCTTTTCATTAATATGGCGAATAGAATGAACAGTTTGTGTCCGGTGATATGAAATTGGGGCATATACAGATCTATTCTTCATAGCAGAGTTGGTGAAGAAAATTAAATTGAAGGTCTTTGTTTGTAAATTTCCATTCTGAGGCATTTAACTGTTGAACTTCCACTATTTTTCTACAAGCCATGTGGCCCATCTTGTGGATTTCGAGTCTTAAGCAGTTAAGCTCTCCATATTTATCAAATATTAAATCAGAAGTATCATGTTTCTGACTAAAATTTTACCAATATTTATAAATCTATTCTAAAATTGAGTCCAATAGCTTCTGCAGTCAGTTCTCTCACTGTTCTGCTAATATAATAAACTGCAACTGTAGTATGGCTGTACAATGTTATGTTGAAATGTCAGAACACATCTTTACTGCAGTTGACTTGATGAAGCCCAATACGATTGTCATCCTGCGGAATGCCAAAATTGACATGTTTAAGGGATCCATGAGGCTTGCTGTGAACAAATGGGGACGTATTGAGGTGACCGAAACTGATCCGGCCGATTTTGCTGTCAAAGAAGATAACAACCTATCGCTTGTTGAGTATGAGTTGGTTAATGTTGTTGAGTAGTGATGGTAGGAAGCTTGCTTACGTCCGGATGGGAATAGACAGATAGAGAAACGAATTCTATTAGCGGTTCGAGAGATGGTGAGAAGGTGAAGTGATATGAGGATTTCCTAGTCAACTATGAGTATCGGTTACCGAAACAAATCATAGATCAGCTGATGCAGATATAACATCAAATTGCCTCGGGCCCATTTAAATCCTGTTGATGGAACTGTCTAGATCAGTTTGGTGTGGCACACTACCGGCAATAACTGCAGATGGAAGTTTAGCAACGTATTTGGAGACATCAGATAAGAGGGCGAGGATCTATCTATTGTAATACGGTGTTTGAATTAGACAACGTACGTCGTGCAACTCTGTTTATGTTTGATGACAATCTTCCTGTCGTGTTTATATCTGTAATTGCACTGTCTACTTTTTCAGTGTATTGTGGAGGTGCTCTTGTTATTTTTATTTTCGATTGTTGAGTTATCTTCTTCAGATGTTGCTTTAAGTTTGCGCATTCCTGAGAACAGGGCTATTAGGGACACAGAGGAAAAGTAAATATGAAATTCTCGTCAGAGAAACGTTAGGATGATTGGGGGCTTGCAGATCGGTTGCCCCAACGGAAGGAGAGACGGTCCTATCAGTAAGTGTGCACAATTTCCTTTCTTTCTATCTACAAAGGGAGTCGCAGAAACTTCCTTCAGAACGAGGGAGTCATTTGTCCTGAAGCTTTCCCATTCCGCAGCATAACCGGGTTGGGTTGGTAACATGTGTTAGTTTTAGCAGAAGATTTTGTTGTGGTTGTGTTTGTGTTTGGGAAACTATTGATACTCATGTTCAACTGTTCAATGAGTTGTCATGATCGTTTGGGCATCAGTATGGGGGTTCATAGCATCCCGACTCAACTAAGTATGATGATGCACATGCAAAATCAAGAAGCTTTGACCGAGGATGTCTCCCTTTATTCAGAGGGTACGGTTGAAGCACATTTGACTGATATCACCAACTGAAGTGACGGGATTGGGTTGACAGGTGACAAAACCATGGAAGGCATAAGGTGGCGTGTGCATGGAGAAATGCTTGTTGGAATCGGACGGATGACTGGATTTGGTTCATTGTAGCTAATGATTACGCAAGCTGCCCGTGGACCTCGCCTCACCTGTAGAGCGCGGTCTGGACAAGAATTTCGTATACGCGATCTAGACAAGAACTTTCTCGTGTGCTGTTGCTTAAGATGATGCCAAAAGCCCGATCCACCAATGCTGGAGGAGAGACGCTTGTTTTCCACGTTTTGCCATTACTTCATATGATCTCTTTAACATTTGGGGATGGACTTGTACTAAGAAATGATTCGGTCATGATTTTCCGAGTCTTCTGTTTTGGGCGGGTCAGAAAGATGTCTCCCTTTAGGTTCGTCGCGATAAAATTCGGGATCGGTGAAAATCCGTGCTCTCGTGTTTGGAGAAGATATTACTATGCCCTAGCAAAATCCACCATCACGTTGTGTAAGAGCTGTGTACATCCGGCATTCATACTCGACTTGCTCGATGGCAGGTGCGAGATGAAAGCGCTCTAAAGAACTGTTTGATCTATGAGCGACTCTCTGTCATTCTCACATGAGCTCGAACTACTGTTATTGTGTAAGCTCTAGGGCCGCATGATCCACTTGTGCATTCATAAGACTTGCCAAGTTGACGGGTCAAGTTGAGTTAAGGTCGAGTTGCCAAGTTGATGGGTCAAGTTGACTTTAAGGTCGAGTCAAAAATAGTGTGATGATCCAAAAATTCCGTTCAACCTGTTTTGAACCATTTCTATGCGATGTAAATTTATTGATCAATATTCGATTTAATTATATTATTAAAATACTTTCACTTTTAACTAAATTTAGAAAAAAATTCATATTCAAATTGATGTTAAAATGTGGAGTGAATGAGCACAATATCAAATGAGGGCAAAAGAGAGAATAAAGAGAGAGTTATAGAAGTGAATTAGAACTAAGTAGATTGTAAACTCATTTAGAGCTCATTTATTACCTAATTAAAACTCATATTATATTTAAACTCATTTAATGAATATAATTAGTTCACACAGTAACTCAGCCCGGGTTAAGAAATAAATTTACGATCCATCTTGACGGTCTGATGGTCAAACTTACTGTCGCGGGATGGAGGAGGACGGTCGCAGCAGAAGCGTAACGGGATTCCGTAAAACAAAAGGAGGAGTGGGAGGAGAACGGAAGGAAACGGAACGGAACGGAACGAAAGGAGCCCTAATTGAGCAGGAATCGAGGATATTCGGTCGACATAACGGACACGCATAAATGTTGCGTGGTGCCAGAATCGTGGAGGGTCCCCGTCGGCGCCATCTCCACTCCAAATCCAAAACTTTTATATAACCCCCCCAAAAAAAAAGGCAAAGCGAAGCTCCATTCATTCTTTCCCCTTCTTTTGTTCCCTCTGGCCTGGCATCATACTCCTCCTCCTCCTCTCCCACACTGCTGCGCAGCTGCGTCACGCCACTGCTCTTCTTCGTCTCCCTCTCCCGCCGGGCCGATTCGCTCTCGTCAATTCCGGCAATCGATCGACCCTCCGGCCTCAGTCGTTGTGCAGTTGCTCCGTTGCTATCGCTCCGTATCTCGCCCGATTGGCTTTCTCTGTCTCTGTACCTCCCTCCCTCACTAGCACAGGAGACAGATAAAGGAGAGAGAGAGAGAGAGAGAGAGAGAGAGAGAGATAATGGGAGCTTACTGCAACGCTGACCTCTCCCTGTCCCCCGCCTACAGCTTCGCCTCCGCTCAGGACTTCAGGCTCTCCAAGCACGTCCACGACAACGTCCACGGCAACATATACCTCGACCCCGTAAGTCTCCCTCTCTCTCCCTCTCTCTCTCTCTCTCTCTCTCTCTAACGGATTGGCGAACGCGCCTTGCCACCGTCGTGTGGTTGATCGAACGGGACGTGGAAGTCGAAACCGCGGGCGCGAGGGGACGCGGATAGGCGAACCGGTACTGGTATCCGGATTGTGGAGTGCGTGCCGAGAGAGTTGTTCCTGTGCACAGAAGAGTCGCGAAGTCGGTTGCGATGGTGCGAGTTTGTACTGCGGAGCTGGAGTCTGTGGTGAATGATCGGAGGGTGATTCGCGACGCTGAAGTGAATTTTTGTTTTCTCTGTACTTGATATAATTTGGTCCTTATGACGTTGGCGTGCTTTTGCTTCTCTTTCTTCATTATTGAAAGGCCGCATGACTTACTATCTCTACCTGTCCTCGTGTAAATATTTGTGCCTGTTGAAGCCTGTTCGATATGCTTTTTCTCGAGTTTCCTTTTATATTTCTTACATGGATTGCATGTACAGTGATTATGTAGTTGCTCGATTGAAGATGGTGATGAGACATCATTTGATAGCTTCTCTCTTGTTTCTACTTGCAGCTTGCGTTGAAGTTCATTGATACTGAAGAGTTTCAGAGGCAAGTTAGAGTCGTATTTGTGGAAGTCTCTATAGATTGCCAAGTCACCCTGAGGTTAACGATTCTGTTTTTCTGCATTTTTTGCAGGCTTCGTGACCTGAAACAGCTTGGTGAGTCCAACGTTTAATTGTGGAGTCTATATTATTCTGAGTTAGATGTATCCATGTTTTGCTATGATGATTAGATACTCGATTTCGTCTCAGCTTCCTGAAATAGTTCTTGGTTTGGATCCTTGTTCTGGTTAGGAAAAGTTAAGCCTACGTGCATCACCTGCATGAAGAGCTACTGGATGGGTTTTAACCTATTTCTTGACATCTGTTGATCATTTGAAATCCTTGTGTTGTGGTTCTACTTTCACTAGAGAAAAAACCAAGCTGCACAGAGCACCTTTTGGTAGCACTCTGGAGGAAACGCAGATGAGTTCCATGCACTTCTGAAAAAAATTATTAGTCCTTCACGGGTCTAACAATTAGATACTCACTCACACCTGAATGCTTGCCTGACTCGTACTAGAATTGCTTAATGACAGCAAGTTAATTCATGAGTTATGGGGCTAGCACTTCCCAGTAGCCTTGAGTCAATTCTCATCATTTGGTTAGCTTCAGCTGTCTGAAATAAATTAAGGAATTGCATCTATTCTGGAAATCCTAGCTTTACGAATAAATCCTCGTGTGTTTATTTTGATAAAGAATATGATAACATCTGGGAATCCTAGCTCCACCAATGCCTCATAATCTCAGGTGTGACGCACATGGTGTATCCTGGGGCTGTGCATTCCAGATTTGAACATTCTCTGGGGGTCTATTGGCTCGCTGGTGAAGCTGTTCAAAAGCTAAAAAATTATCAAGTATGATGGTGTTATCTTTGATTCGTTAATACTTAATCCTCATCCTCTGTTAGACTGACGGAATTGGATTTGCTTATGTCGTGCAGGGCTCGGAGCTCGGCATTGATCGCTTCGACGTTCAAACGGTTAAGATTGCTGGTAATTGCTGTCTTATACTCTAGTCAACTAGACAACTAATTTATGATGTTATTCATCTATTCACTCAACTTGTAGGACTTCTTCATGATGTGGGCCATGGTCCTTTCAGTCACTTATTTGAGCGCGAGTTCCTTCCCTTGGTTCTCAGAGGCTCCAACTGGTAATTTGCACTTTTAGCGAGTGCATTCATCTCCATTCTCCAGGATTTTTTATTGTATATCATATTTCACTAATTTCTGAATTCCAGTTATACCAGCTAAAGTGAAAAAATTCAGTGCTTGAGCATGAACTTTTTCTCGGTTCCTTCTTTTTCCCCCTCAACTTGCTTTGTCGTTCAAGTACTGTCTACTATAACTGATGCTGTTTTTTCAATCCAGTTTTCCTGTTTCTTGATGTGATGTTTTAGTTTCCTAGATTCTTGGCCGGTACATAAATGAAAGTTGTAGTTTGCATCATTTTGCTGGCAGGGAGGTTGTGGAACTTCTGTAGATGACTCTAAATTAACCTACATGTCCTCTACTGTTCACAAATCGTTTGGAGGCAATGACTTTTACATCATTTGGTATCCAAGAATTAGCATGGTTTTGTTTTTCTTGCTCTAATTACTTCTTTTTCATAAATTGCCCTTTCATTTCTCTTGGGAAATAACAAAGAATTAAAAGGTGCATGTTGTTAAGCATCTATTATTGCAGTTTCTGCAGAGTACTTGTTTCATTTTCATGTCATCTTACTTTCTAGGCATCATGAGGAAATGTCAGTGAAGATTGTTGACCATATTGTTGACAAGCATAGCATCGACATTGACCCTGAAATGGTTAAGAGAGTTAAGGTATGCTGCTTTTATTGGTGTAAACTATTTTACAACATATTTGTCTGGTGCATCACCCTATATAGTTATCTCTTTCTGGATTTGCTTCAAATTCATTCTGAAGGTTTGGGCAGAACGAAACAAGAATCTTGTGCAAAAATGTCTTCTGATGGTGACTTGAGTTCTGTTCTGGAGATAAAGATTTCTCAAACCAGAATGAAACAAGAATCTGGCGCAAAATGTCTTCTGATTTGTTGATGACTTGAGTTCTGTTCTGGAGATAAAGATTTCACAAATTAGCTTGATGATTGTGTGATTTGTGTGTTTGCAATTTCTCGCAGTTGATTTGCTACGTACTTAATGAATACAAACTTACTGACCATCCAAAGATATCTTCTACTTTTTATGCATTATATACAGGTGACTGCAGCACAATTGTGCTGTATTTATTGATGTCTTTCTGTAGAGCACAAAAATTGCCAATGTAAGATTCCGTTGAGCATTTGTTTGCATTCTACTGCAGGAGATGATACTTGCCAGCTCAGAGCATTCACTACCCAAGGTGAAGTTTTGGTTGGACTTCGGAATTTGGGCAGATTTCTAGTACTTTGTTGTCATATAATTTTCATTTTCACATGCCTACAGATTTTTTGACTGATAACGTTACAATTTGTAAATTCAGGGCAAGAAGGAGAAGCTTTTTCTGTATGATATTGTTGCAAATGGTAGGAATGGGATCGACGTGGACAAGTAAGATCTAGTGATTGGCCAGAATGATTGAGTTATTTGTTGAATATTTTTTGTCTCTATATTGGAGTTACATGCATGTGCAGATTCGATTACATTGCGAGAGACTGCCGTGCTTGTGGTCTAGGATGCAACTTTGAGTTTCAGAGGTACTTGTTGAGTCCTATTACAAATTGTAAGTAGACTCACAGAATGTTTCTCAATTTTGAAATTTTTCATCTAAAAGGTTAATGGAGACAATGCGGGTCTTGGGTGATGAGATTTGCTACCGCGCCAAGGATTGTCAGTTTTTTTTTTCCAGCTCTCTGTAATATCATTACATTTTATGCTTAATTCTGTTAGATCTTATTACCATTGGAATATTTGTTAGATCTTACCGTCCACAAGATGTTTGCAACTCGTGCTGATCTCTACCGGACAGTCTACACACACCCAAAAGTAAAGGTATGTGCTACTGTGGATTCTGTCAATTGATAGAGCCCTCTCTCTTTCTGCCAGCTTCTTGAGTTAATACGTTATCTTGCTGGATCTTTGCAGGCAGTAGAGCTTATGTTGGTGGATGCTTTGGTGAAGGCAAATGATTATTTACATATTTCATCTTACATTCATGATCCTTGCGACTATTGGAAGGTCTTCTTGAGTTTTTCATTTGTTTCCGACTGGTACATAGTGGATTGCCAGCATTTAGTAGATGCATTTTCTTTTGCAGTTAGACGACACTATAATAAAAACTATTGAGACAGCTCCAGACCCAGAGCTTAAGGAAGCTAGGGATCTGATGCTGCGGATTCGTAGGAGGAATCTGTACCAGGTAGGTTGGTTCTTGTACTCTGCACCAAACCTAGATATACAATCATGTTCAAGCAGCCAATCTGCTCTCCTGCTTTCTCCTGTAAATTGCGACATTTGAGTATTGATTTCTTTGTGGCAGTTTTGCAATGAATATGCTGTTCCAAAGGACAAATTGGATCACTTTAAGGCCGTGACTGCACAAGATATTGTTTGTTCTCAGGTATTGTTCAGATTTAATTGGGTGATTGGTTAAATATGGGAATGAGCTCTTTCCTGTTGTCAACACCAACCAAGCAAGATAGTAAAGTTTAACTAGTTTGATTTAACAGAAAAATAGTGGAGTAACCCTTAAAGAAGAGGATATTGCTGTAAGCAATGTTAGGATTGACTTGACGCGTGGAAGGGATAATCCTCTGGAAAGGTACCTGAAGAGATTTGTCATAAAGTGTCGTGCATTTTTCTTTTTTACGTATTGTATGCACGACTCACTGACTTCTCATTTTGCTGCTTTTGTGCATGTATTCCCTCCAGCATCAACTTTTTCAAGGTACTAATAGGCTTCCCTATGCTGTATTTCAGTTCTCTTATCTTTTCAGTCTTACGCAATATTCTATTCGCATTGAATGGACTTGATACATATGGAAAGACAAACTGTAATCAGAAGACATTTGGGTGGGTGATTGTTTATCCTTAACATAGAGAAATGCCATGCATGAAGAGTTATGTCGAGCTGCGTGACAAGGTTTGTATATAAAGAGCAATTTTTATCATCCATAAAGAGTTATTTTGGTTTGCAACTTCTTCCAGAACGGAGAGATTTAGTCCAACTAACTTACATGATTTCAACTCTGCCTGAACCAACAACACAACCAAAGGGGAACAGGCTTTGTGTTTCTTATTTGCTGCAGAGGACCTTAACATGATGGAGTTCCTGAGGTCTCTAGTTGAGTTGAGGTAGTAATTAAGAGTTTTATGTTTCCCCTAAGCAGTGTGGCCCCAGAAATTCGATCCCGATTGCAAGATTATAACTTGATCACATTCTCCCAATTTTCGAGTGATCGTCCCTGAATGCCTCAAGTGACAAAAGGCTCCTGGCTTGACACTGACTTTTCACAATAGAAAGGAGAAATTAAGGGTGTCTCTTGATGCTGGGTCTGCAGAATTTTATTTAATTCCAATGCTTGACCGATTGAAGAAAAAGTTTTCTGGAATAATTGGCATGGTTGCATTTCTAAATTATTAATAGCATTTCGAGCCTAGAATCTAAACATAGCATGCACAGCTGACCATGGTCATTCAGCACTAGCATAGATGTGGTTGCCCAATTGAAGGCTTCATAAATTTCTTCGTTTGCATATGGAAATTAAGATTTGAGTTTCTCAGGATTACGAGAGTGAGGAGAAATTCACCATACCAGATGATCGCATTAGTCACTTGCTGCCAACATCCTATCAGGACATGATCGTGAGAGTTTATGCGAAAAAACCTGAGCTGGTAGCTGAACTCATCTGTAGCACTTAAATTGCTAAGCTGTTTCTCATGAATCGCATCCTCCATGACTTTGCTTGTTCGCCCACCACCCTGTTTACAGGTCGGAGCGATTTCCGATGCCTTTGAGAACTTTCAGTTGAAGACTTATGGAATCAAAGCACAGGTACACTCAACACCAGAGAAAAAGAAGCAACGCATGTCATGAGGCCTAGAAGTGAGGATAACATCTCTATTCTAGTTTTAGAGAATTGTTCGAAGAAAGAAGATAGATATACGACTGAACATCTATTTCGAGACTGCGCCTCCAAGGCCTGTCTTGGTAGTGTCATACCATGCACTCCTCTAGTCTGTCTACTCCATTTTTTAGTCCGAAGAATTAGATCGATATTATCTAGAATGAAAATGTACAGTTGGTCTCTTCTACCTAAATCCGCATATCCTTACAGCCTCTACTTACGTTGAATATAACCATTTCCTCCTTTCTGCAATTGGCAGAAAACATTCAATATAGCTCTCTCTCTCTCTCTCTCTCTCTCTTCCAGTGCCTAAACATTGAATGTTGCAGTTAGAATATTCCAGTTGATCAGTGAAAACTAGCGGTAGATTTTACCATCCATCTCTACTTCCCCCTCTTTGGTGTTCGTATGTGGCCGTACTGTACGTGCATTTGTGTCGAATCATGCTCAAGTGTCACGCCCACCCTTTCCCTGACCAACCCAAATGGAAAGAGCCAGAGGACTGGAAACATAATTGACCGTTTGATTTCTAGAATATCCTTTCGATTTTCAATTCTATTGGAAATGTTTACAGCTTTCTTGTGCTCTAGTTAAAGACCTTGGCTTCGTCCGAAATGAATGAGAAAATTTCACCCTTTTCCGAACTTGAGAAAGGTGCATTACACTATTTAAGTTTGAATCTTATTATAATCATTTGGATCCTTTTAATTTTTTTTCTTTATTATCGTGAACGGTGCATGTGATAACCAAGAATTAGACGATGCAATCATATTTTTTGTGAGAGTCGTCCTTTGCAGAATAAACAAACAAGTTCAAAAATTTTGGAAAAAAAAAAGGGGAAAATTTTGCAAAAGCCATAATTTTACTTGCTATATCAATCAAATGCCTTCTTCACATTTTGAAAATCATAATCATATTCTACCCTTTTGACGATGGGTTTCAAGTGTCATCTCTCTGCCGACACACGATATATATGTAATTGCTATTTATTTCCTAAACTGCCTCCCTCGTGATAAAACCCAACACCAACCTACCCTCTCTTCTTATCCAGGAGGCTTGCTTAGTTCAACGCTCGCCACTGCGTCGCCCCTCCTCACCGTGAGCGTTCCCATTGCTCCTTCGGAGGCCATGGCGGACCTCTCCTATTTGAGTCCGGCGATGGTCGCTGCTTCAACTCCAGGCCAGATCGAGCTATACGCTACGACGCTTGCCGGGCTCAATAGCCTGCCACGGCGGCTTGTAACCAGCCAGGGCCCTCACGACACGCATGGCCTTGACAACCACGAGCCACGGGCTAGAGATGGCGGTGCCTCTGTCCCATCACTCCGTAGTTCTTTTGCTTTCCAAAGTTCCTTGTGTTTCTTATTCACCTTTAATATCTCTTTTACCAGTGACTTTTCTTCTTTGTCGTTTCATGTCCCAAACTTGCCCGATTGACCGAGAGAAAAAAGACTGGAACTGGAACACGAGAAGAAGAGTTGAGTTGATGAATATGGACGGGTCGTGTTGGGCTCGGAGGATGTTTTCCGTTGGGATGGGCGGCTCAGCCCGAGCTGGGTGTTGTCGCACGATCAGATTTCTGTTATTCTGGCCCCGGTCCATGATGAGGATGATGAGGTTGCTTTGAAAGAAAGACATTGAGAATTGGGATCATGAGATGATACAAAAAGTTCCTGAATTTTAACTTGATATACATGCAATGTGATCTTCGAACTTTGAATTTGTCCAATGTGGTACCTTCAACCTTTGGTTCGTGTTCAACTTGGATCCTAAACTATATGAAGATTTCAATATCGCCATTCTATTAATTCAAATTCAAAAACAATGTCGAACATTTTTATAATGTTGAGGGACTGAGTTGAACATATGATAGAAGTTTAGAGATGAAATTAACCAAATTTGAAAGTCGTGAATCACATCACACGTTAGATTAAAGTTCACGGATCACGACGAACAAATTAAAAATGTTCAACTTCGAAGATAACATGACCCGTCATTCTCGAGACTCAGGTCGGCATTTGGACCTCGGGAGTTGTATTACCCCTCGTTTTTGCAGATCATGCATTCGATATTAATCATGCATGCAACGCACACGAGATCAGAAGCAACGAGTTGTTGAGCCGCCGGGTTCATGCAAAGATGAACATGGCCCTCGCAATGAATGGGTCGGAGCCGAAATGCGAGCAAGATTTTCGCGTCGGTCCCATCTATGCATGCACAATACTAGTTGAATCGATTAAGACTAAGTGTGCATTTTAGCCGATTACGGAAATCGACTCATCATTTCTCTAGCAATTCCAAAAGGTAGGTCTAAAGAAAAGGAGAGGTAACAAAAGAATTAATGTTTTCATTGTCTCTCTCTTGCCCGCAAGGCAAAAACAATGTCAGCACATCCGAGAGGAGAGTGACGGGGCACAACGGCCGTTTGGGGCAGTAGGTTAGGTTGGGCACGTTGCCCATCTCACCCCTGGTCCTTTCACTTAATTACGGTTCTTGCCACTCTCTTTGAGCTTGCGATCAATCATGATAAACGTGACATATCGGACGTAGCTAGTAGCATGACTCCACGAGCACTTGACGCCGGCGCGCAAAGGAGCCGAGCTAATTGGAAATGACTTAATCGATCAATTGAGATTGCCGAACATGTTTAATTGGATCAATTGTCAGGACCAAGGGAAAAATAAAGACTCGAATTACGTTCTCGTAATGATGTGTCGACGTGGATCAAAATAAGTCCTAGATAATGCACATAAATTATGAAAGTTAATTGATGGTTTTTTAATCTGATTCAGGGTCACATAGTCTTTATTATCGATTTAATTCAGATCGTGACTAGCCGAGAGTTGGAAGGGGATCAACAATCTCTCCATTGCGTCCGAGCGGACTAGCACCTTTGTCCCTGCACTCTGTAATTTCCAAGGATCCTTGTGCTTCTGATCGCTTCTAGTATTCTTTTACCTGCAACTTCCTTTTTGGTTTTTTCATGTCCAAATTTGCCCAATTAACTGAGAAAATAAGGCTTTGCACTCGAAGATAAGATGTGTAGAGTTGACAAGGATGGACGGGTCCGGTTGGGCAACGAGAATGGTTTCAATGTCCGGAGCCTTGTACAACCTCTCTGTTGGGCTAAGCGGCTCAGCCCAAGCTGTTGGGAGCCGCCTGGCCCGTGTCACGATTTCTCTTACTCCGGCCCAAGCCCGTGATGAGGTTTGTGTTAGAAGAACACGTTGAGAATAACACGGCGCCACCTTGAAAGAAACACTAGGCCAACCAATCGTTTACTTCTCCAGTTGGAAAAAAACACCCGCAAGTCGTCGAGCATTAACAAGCTAAAATGCGAACATGAGTCTTGATCATCTTTTCATTCGAAAGGAAGAACAGCTAAGACGACCACCGTCGTGTTCCAAAAAGGTTCAAAAAACTAAAATCTAATCACTGCTACGACAAGTTCTTTTTTGTCAACTCAGCCCTAATTAGCTTAATGCAGAAAAAAAAAAAAGGGGAAGCTTATAAACACGAGACAAGTGCCCAGATTTTTTAAACGGAGAGAGCAGAATATTGTGGAGTTGGGGTAATGTTCCTCGATCACTCGGGGAGCTGGATTTGAGGGGCCTTCTCGTCGACCACCTTCTCATCTCTCGGCGTGGACCTGTAGTAGCATCCGTAGAGTACGAGCTGCACCGCACCGGACAGCGCCCCAAGACCGTTGCTAATCTGCAGGGTTGAGTACGTAATTGGTTTTTTTTTTTTTCACATTCTCATGCTTCTTGACTTCGAAAGTAAAAGGGTTGAGATTAATTCAGAATTATTTCAATTACCAGAATGAAGATGTCGAGCTTGATGAGGGCATACGCAGTCCACACGCAGCCATTGAGAAAGTTGGCCAGTGAGAGATAAAAGGGCATGTACTCCACACTCTTAGTGGTGATCACTTTTTTCTGTACAAGACAAAGTGAAAGAACAAGAGTCGGAACAATCAAACGGTTAGCATACTCCAGAACTGACATTCTAGAGTTTTAGTTTACATCGAGGGAAGGGGGAGGGATGTTTACGTACCATGATGGTAAGAGGGGAGCTGTACATTATGATGTTGAACACGTCGCAGATTATTCCAAAGGCAAGGATTCTTCTCTTGTGATCGTGAAAAACCAGCAGGATTACCAGTGACACCGCTGCAATTATGACGACTTCTGCACAGAGCCAACAGACCACCTTCTTCTGCAAAAAGGAAGAAGTGAGCATCAGCATATGATAATCACCACCGTATGTACTGAAATTTCTCAAAGTGCCCAGGACGGAATGAGTGTTTTGCACAATGCAAAATTTGAACACTGGAGTGTCTAGAAGACGGTATATATAACCAACATGCGTTGACTTAAGGTACATTGACCGAAAACTAAGATATGTGACATATTCCAGTTGGTTGGACGGGTGTTACTTAGATAGGACAGAACGTAATCACCTGTGTTTAACTAGAAAAACTTTACAAGTGCAGCAAACTATATAAATGCCAAATTAAAGGTGGGGAAAAAGAACTAGATTAAGTGCAGTGCATCTATGATTACTGTATGCCGACTATGCTCTGTGTGAATAAACTTGAATTTACTGACAGAATGCGTCCTATTATTGTACGGTATAATTTTATCAGTTTATGTCACTGTACTTCCATTCAGATAGCATAGCAAAAGTAGAAAAGCTACCCGCAAGACAACTTTGAAAATAGATCTCGAATAACCCAGATAAAACAATAAAATGAACGTATGAAGCTCAAAGACATCACGAGCACGTACCTTTCCCTTGGGAGGAGCATAGATAAAGTAAATGCATATATAGACGAGCTCTATCACAAGCCCAATGCCGTTGATGGTGACGACAAGGATGCTGTCAGGACTGACAAAGGGCAAGCCGTAGATTATCCAGAAGATGCAGTTCACCACGGTAGCAAGGTAAGGATACACCTCAAATTCCTCCACCGACTTGTTCTTTATAATTCTATAAAACGTTGGGCTGCAAAGCAAAACGATAGATATAGAAACCTTAGTAATATAAAGCGCTGTGCAGGTGACGAACGCACTACTTAATCAAGAAAAACTGGCTCTCTTAAGCAAGTCCAATTTGAGTATACTATAGTAAGTCCAAAAGCTACAGTAATTTTGGGTCGCCTGCTATAATTATAGAATTACGACCTAGCTTTGTTACAAGTAATTTTAACTTGTTAATGCGACGTGTGATGATCTTTCAAGAACATTAACTCAAAACAGGTTTTCTTGTTTTCCAAAATGAAGATATGCAATAAAACGATCGCCTTTAAAGACTATTTGTCTGATCAAGCTCGCCCCAGGGTCACAATCTGCGTCGCAATACCCTGTACAATATCCACGATTCTTCATATGGTGTCGTAGGATGAGTTCATGAAAATTCTGCCGGATTGCTGTTCTTTTCTTACAAATGAAGAGCAGAGAATTAGATGCGAGTGACACGTACAAGGAAAGTGCATCTATACCATTAGATCTGGTGGGTCCAATCACATTAACATATAAGAACAATTTCTTTTTGTGATGTGTCGCGCTCACGAATTGAGATGGCTCCACTTCTATAAAAGGCTATCTCACATTACTAACGAAGCGGGATGGCATAGTGTTTTGCATGTAACAAAAAAGAAAGAAACATAATAGTCATCTACACAATCCGTACGAGGCAGAAAAATTTACAGGAGGATGGGCTGAAGTTTACCATGGCGAGAGGAAGAGGCCGAAAGATATGACGTTCCCTGTTCAGTGAAAGAGCAAAGACAAAAGTAAATAAACTCTCCCCGTAAAAAATCACATTAAGAGAGAAATCATCAGAATACAATCCATGAAGCCCATCACAGAAGTCGAAATAAATCGTACCAACGTTTTCAAAAATCTGGTGGTTTCGTGCCAAAGGCAAGAGTGGGACTCGAAACCCTAAATTCTACACATATCTATCCGATTCACTCGCAGTTATCTCCGAGCGCCAAGGTTATTCATTGTTTCCTTCATTCTCGCGCCCTCGACTTTGGCATTTCATCTTTATGGAGAAGTAGAAAATTACAGAATGCATGACGACGATGGTATGAAATCCCAAAATAAACACCCAAAAAACAGAAAAAAGAAGCCACGAAGCTTAGCGAGACCATCGCATTGCTCTCTCTGTGCCGCTCGCCTCCTACTCAACGCACGCATGACGATTATTCTGGAAACAAGCTATGCTATCTAGCTAGCTACCGGGCGAGCTCATCGCATCCTCTCTAGAACGGCCGAAACGACCGTACAAAAAAACAGCGGACACGATCGCCAGAAGCCACCTAAACACGTAACAGAAGCACGAAGAAGAGAGCGAGGTCATCCCGCCGCCGCGAACCATCGGGGGAAACCCCACGCACCGGGGCCGAGCTCGACGACCGCGAAAACCTAAAAGACTGGCGCAGGCGCCGTGAGATGCGATTTACCGATAATGCCGACCACGTTCCTAGCTGCCTCAGCCGTCACCATCTCCGAAACAAACACAGCTTCTTCGCGAGAGAGGGAGAGAGAGAGAGAGAGAGAGAGAGGGAGCGATGAAAGAGAAAAGCCTTAGTGGTGAGATCGGCGCAAGCTGCGTGGAATGCAGTTGCAGAGTATATACGCACGCAAGGGAGAGAAATCGGAGGAGAGAGAGAGAGAGAGAGAGAGAGAGGTGGGAGTCTCAGGAGTTTCGGTTGAAGTGGGAAATCCGGCGGAGCGAAAAGATGGGTACGACCCTCTTGGCTCGTAACTAACTCCCTCGTCAACAAATATCTCATCATCCCTTCATTATCTCCGCTCGAAATTATCTAAACGAAATCATGAAAAAAAAACACAATTAGTGAGGAACTTTAAAATAATTCAATTAATTAAACAGATTTGTGTTGAGTTCTGATTTAGCGCTTAACAAGTGTACACGTCACGCTCATCCAATTATCCATGATTTTTCTTTTTTCCTTTTTCTTTTTCGGCGTCGATTTTGAAGGGATATTTATTGGAGCCGCCGATATTTGCTAAAGGAAGAATGCAATTCCTAATTGAAAACCCGATCGAGCCTTTCATTCTGCTACATCCATTGGTCAGTTAATCCTAATCTAAATTCGAAATTCAAATCAACTAATCCATATTTAGGTTTTAAGAAATCCCGATCAGAATCGGCCGCCCATATTTCAGCTCAGACCTTACTGGGTGTGGGAGCGTGGAAGGTTTGGAGATGACGGGTTAATCAATTATATATAACTATCATAGAACGCGACGGGGTAATTCTCAAGAATTAGGTTGTTATTTGGGTCTCGAAGCGTTTGTTTCTTCTTCTTCTTCTTCTTTTTTAACATATCTCACATCATGATATTAGTGGAAGCTTGGTTTCTTAGCAAATAACTGACAGCAAGGGAGGTGAATGTGTCGAAAAAAGTCGTGCGGATTATACATTCAATATTAATCCTACATACAACACGGTCGAGATTAGAAGCGTCAAGTTCCATGAGCCTCGCGCCAAATCTGTTAGAGCCAACATTGGATTTTATTCAATCAACAATGGATTGGTCACAAGCAAGATTTTCATGCCGATTCCATGTACCATAGTGTGCGTTACAGCCGATTACGAAGTCCTACTCTTTATCTCTAATTAGACTAGCATTATTGCTACTATTATCTAAATCCAAGAGGAGGATCTTGGGGGGCAAATAGGTAAAATGAACATTGAATGTTCTTACTTTCTCTCGATTGCCTCCAAGGCAAAAACTACGTGAGCACACTCGAGCATGCAGGCCGCCCAGTTGAGTGCCTCGAGAGAAGAGTGACGCGGCAAACCGGCCGTTTCGGAATTTCGGTTGGGCCCGCTGACCATCTACCCCTGCCCTTTGGCTTAATTACGGTTCATGCCACCCGCTTCGAGCTTGCGTTTCCGTCATGAACGGGGACGTTACCCGAGTGCCCCACTAAAGCCAGGCGGGCAAACGAGTCGTTCGAGATGACTTAATCAGTCAACTGATTGATGGCTGAAGATTTAACGTGTAATTAGTAAATAGATGTCAAATTTCAAACGGTGAAAAATAAAATAAAAAGCTGAACCTCTTTACGTATCCTTCCTTTAAGCTAGATTTAGAAAATTTCAAGAATAATTATCATATCATGGAATAAAGGATAGGCGGCGCGAATCAGGAATACGCGGGGTCAAGAATTGTGTATGGTTACCGTAATTTGGATTAGTGGGTAAATTGGAAAATCAAAAATATAATTGGGAAATATAGGGAAAGTTCCAATCCACGCATACAGGCCCAAAAGAGAGACCCAAGTCTAGATGGTTAGTGGTGTCGATTGGTCAGGTCGGGTTGCATATTATTTTCAGATTGAACCGAAACATTATAGTGCCAAAATTATCAAGTGAATTTTTTTTTGGGTGCCGATTAAGGAAAGTGTTTGATGTTTTGTCTTTAGACGTTGATTATGACCTTGGAGACCCAACAATATGAGCAGGCTTAGATTCACAGACAGTGGTTTTAGGCCAGTACTTTTTTGACTTTCTTTTTTGAGGACATATGTAAGTCAGCAATGCCTTCAAATATAGCGGGGGCCCGGTCGCATGGATTAAGCTCCCCAAAGAAGTGATGTGAATAACTATTAGATCTAATAGTTGACTCGACGTTTGTATCGTTTAATATCATTTATCTCTGTGAAATTTGGAGATGTTGCAAAGTCTCCAGCCTGAAAATTGATGCCCTCGTTAATGGTGACCGGCATTGCTAGAGGGTACTCCACTTTTGAGATGATGTCCTCATCAATGTTGATCAGCAGATGAACATCTTCGGCATGACGAGCCAAGGCTTTTTGAGAAGGTATGACACTGCCCAATCACTCGTTCACATAAGGGCCCAATAGAGATCCATCCGGTTGGAGATGAGGCCCACCTAACACTTTGGGCTTACGAAAACCATCAATTAGGAAAAAAAGAAGAAGCGATTGAACACCCTTTACAAATTTCTCTTCTGCAGTAAATATTGCAGGACCATCGCGAGCTGCAGTACCAGTATGATAATGTCTGCAGCGTACTTCTATGCGGGTGCTCATGACCCCGAACGACCCTCTCAAGTGCAATTCTCATAATCAATCATTCTTTACTAATTCACCAAAGGTGTACTTCGGACCGTGCATTGTATGTCAATCGTAGAAAACAAACGAATCATAGCTTGGCGAGTTGGTCCTATTAAGACTACTTCATTGCCCTTCATTTTGTTGAATTGCCAAAGACCTAGCCTCATGCACAACCTCCCCTTCCCCCGCCTTCCTTTTCTCTCCCTTCCCTCGTGTCAAGTCTCTCTCTCTCTCTCTCTCTCTCTGAAGTCGTATCGATGAGGTTTGAGTCGAGGGAGCAAATTTGTAATATTGGAAATGGCTGCACGTTTTGGATATTAGAGCGAAGATTAGTTATGGATTTTACGTACTTTTTCTTTTCATATAAATGATGATAGAGGATGTGCTCATGATGGCCGAGCTAGCTTAGTCCTATGTTCAAACCTTGAGATTTTGTAATGAACAGACATGAATTGATCATATGTTATATGGTCCCCCAAAAGAAAGGAAAGAAGAAAAAAAACTTCCTAGAGAGAGATTTGAGGGGCAGAAGACATGGGGATTGCTACATAAACGTTGGGACCGACAGGTGTTCACCGTACTTGGCCCCATTTGGTGGGAAGGGAAAAGTAAGGGGGGAATTAGCAAAAGCAACCACTACCTGATGCTCCCACTTTTATCATCAATGGCCTTTCATCTGCCCCCACTACACATCACGTATGTAGAGCTCACTCACCCACTAGTCACCACATCACACCCATCACACCCCCGAAAGCCAAAGTTCTTCTCCTCCTGCTTCTCCTCCTCCTTCTTCAGGTGCTTCCTCCTCTTCTATTTCAGCTTTCCAATGTCACCCTCAACCCCACTCCTCTCTCTCTCTCTTGCCCCTCACCTTTAGCTAAAGCTCAGAACTTGCTAAAAAAGATAAAGCAAAGAAGAAAACTACAAGCCTTTTTTCACTAGTCAAAAGCACCACCATTTGGGTATCTTAACTTAGCTGTGAAGGAATATGGACATCGAAACTCCATTAGTTTAATGTTATTTTGGTCGAGAGAGATGCAAAGGGGCGAGTGACATGTTGATTTGCAATTGCGAGGTTCATTTTACCATCCCTTTCCGTCTATGTGGGGATCTGTGCCTCACCATGCCTCCATATGCTTTTTAGTGATTCCAATCTTTGCTGAGGTGTCCGAACCTATGCATCCTATGTGGATGTGCTTAGCTTTGTGGGATATGGTCTAAGTGGCGAAGGGATGGCTGTGAAGAAAACTATGCCCATGACCATGTACATCGATATGATATCGTTCGTCAATTAGATAATTCTTTTCCTTTATATATTGAAATGATGATAAACATATGCGTCTCAAAAACGTTAATTGATTTGACTAACACTGCACATGCTTTATATATTTGCTACCAGGAAACCCCCTTGCGCATATAAATCCCGACAAACAAAGTACCTTATCGCCTCGTGAAGAAGGTGAGACATGAGCTGAAATCTAGCCGAGTGGCCTGCACGTAAAATCACATGGGCCCGATAATGATAAAAATCCCGACCCTCTGCATCGTGCGTCTTAAATCACACATGGCCACCTGTTTCATATCGTTCGCGCATTATTACCGTCGATCGCACGATTTATTTTGTCCGAGACGACTCGTGCTCGATAATTCTCCAAAGCCCACTAGCCATAGCTTGGGTGGAGAATCTGCACGAATCAAATCTGCGACTTACTTAATATAACTTTAATCAAAGCACTTTGTAGTTTACCTCAGTGAAGGCCATTCAAAATCAAAAGCAACGCCGCCTCTGCGCTCACTGGAGAGCATCCAAAAGGGAGAGCATTCATAGGTTGGCGTCCCCCCCCCTGATTCCACTGACATTTCAGCGAGCAGCTGGTGCTCATCACCGGGATTATAATAAAAAGAAGATGGATGGCCTATAGCTAAAGCCCTTTTGGAAGATTCTAACGAGGTTTTCGTTATCCCATTGGAGAGAAGAGAGAGAGAGAGAGAGAGAGAGGGTCTCGACCATCTCAGGATTCGCTCTAGGCTCTAGCCATGGCCATGGTGGGGTTTGCATTATTTTATCTGGACTGAAGTTCGATGGCTTGAATTTATCTAAGCCAAAGCCCTGCCAGTTTGCACGTCCCTTTCATTGCTTGGCAAGTGGCCAACACATGGTGAGTGGTGGATACGAGCGTAACTTTATATATATATTTTCCTTGTGATGCCAAAAAACGAAGGAATCCTACACGTCAACGAACAGATTGGAAAATCAAATTGGATTTCTAATTTACCCGGTTCGGTCAAAGTGATCTATATTCACGGAAACTACAACTATGCTCTAGTCACCCGAGTTGCTTAGATGTTATCGATATCCCCATCGTACAATTGTATCCAATAATCTCACGATAAAATCTTCGTAATTTTTGGCGAAATAGTCTCTCGAACTCATGAAAGAATGCGCAAAACACTTGATGATGAGATTTTCACGACTATTTATGTGGGACGTAATTACATTGTGGAGTCAGATTCCTTTTAGCATTCATCGGTCCTTTCAAATAACATGCATACACGAAGCTCAATGCTCTTAATTATACAAGACCTTCCGTGCTTTCCAATAAATTCATTTTTTTTCCTATCGGATCAGTATTTCGGAAAAATTCAAGGACCCAATTGAATTAAAATGAAATATGCCAACGCCGGAACGTAAGGAGATTTTGATTCCTTGGGTCCCATAACTGTGCGGCTCTTATTGGTGCCATTGAACATGGATCGATTCGTCTGAACAACTCCTGTTGCTCTCGGTCGCTCCAATTGCCAATCATCTCTTTCGTTTGTGACATCTTATTCACAGGTCAATATAACCAAACTTGGAATCACACACAGCTGTGTCAACTTTATTTCTTGTTTTATACTCAAACCCTTGAGGTGCATTCTATTGAATTTTGTTCATGTGAACGTCGACGAGATTGTCGGGCTATTGCTTGTAGTTGGAGCGCCAAAGCCAAAAAGAAAATCAGGAATGGTTATAGACTCGACGTTTTTGCATTTTCTCGTACTGATTTGCACCCCAGGAAAAAAAAAAATTGTCGAGTGGGATCATATATAAATGAAGAAAACATTTGGAATTTTAGGGCCTGCATGATTTAATTTCAAGAATAGAAATTAATTTTTCTATTGTTATTCCAGAATGAGTTTCTGAGAAAAAAAATTACATTAACAAATAATTTCTATTTGAGAAATAAATTCTATTTTTTAAAATACATTTTTCCTTTTCGACGGTGATGGTTATCGGCCGGTCGGCGACGGCGGCGATAGACCAAACGGTAGCGGCGGTGACCAACTACAAACATTTAGCAAGTCGCAACGGTGTTGGTAGTGACTGGCTGACTAGCGACCAGTGGCGGTGATGGTGACTGGCCGACTGCTATGGTGATCCGAGCACTGACGGCGGGTCGACGGTGACCGGTGTCGGCTAGCAATCAGCGACAATGGTGGTGATGATGAACGGTCGACGGCAGTACTATGATGGGTGGTGACGGGCAAGCCGGTGACCGGCTGGAGGCGATGGTGGCAACCGGCAATCAACTGACGATGGCGACAACCGACGATAGTGACCAACAGTTGTGGACTTTGGGGGAGTTGAGCGAGGAATAAATAATTATTGATTTTTTATTTTGAAATAGAAATCATAAAATTTTAATTTCTGATGTCTTAGTTAAATATATTTATGGAATAAAAATATATTTCATAAATATAAAAAGGAAAATTTTATTAAATGGATTTATGTTTCCGAACAAGTTATGGAGTAAATTTCGAATCGCATGCCATTATTTGATGATGTAGATCCTTGCAGACTTTGCAGTGCAACCCCGTTGATTTGTTTTACTTTTATTTATTGTGTTTTATTTTTTATTATCTTGTTTTATTTAATTTTGCACCCCGACTCCAAGAGTTGACTAAAAGTCGATCCAACGGAGCTCCGACCGCGAAGCATGGGACCCTATTCCTCGATCATGGATGGCACAAAGTTCTAGTCCCCCATCTGCAACCGTTCGTAGATAAAGAGTTTGGATACGAATCCAACGGCCCGAAATTGCCATTCTCCACCAATCGACGTTGGCTACAAAAATCGGAAATGAATCGGCTGACTTGACTTGATGGTAACTTGATGGGGAGCCAGCCGTCCGATTTGAATCGGACGACTGGTCTTTTTCGAAAAAAACAAAAAAAAAACAAAAAAAATCCCTCCCCTCTATTTAATGAGGACCATTTGATCTAAATCAGACGGCCCTTCTTTCAAGTCACGATTCCCCAAGTCAGGGAATCCGGTTCCAAAAAAATCAACGGAGCAAATCGACCAAGCCCCCTCCGCTAAAAAACTCAATGAATTTTGAAAAAGAAATAGGAGAACAGTGCCCGTCAAAGCTCGTATAGAAATTATATTTGAGAAATTAAAAGAAGGTTGATAACATTAAAAAAAATTCAAATTATGCTCACTGTGATATAAGTATCTCCATTTTTTCTTTATTCATCGGACATAAATACTCTAAATGTTTTTTTTTGTGTCGTAAGAGACCTCAAACTCATATCATGAATGGAACTGGAATAGATGATGCATATATCATACATATGAAGGTTCGAGGTTTAATCACGATGCAAAAAAGTTAAGGTTATACGTGACATGGTAAGTAAATTTAGAGTTTTCGATAAACAGTTTAAAGAATTTTTATCGTAGTGAGTATAGTTTAAGGTTATTTTATTGGTAGTATCTGCCTTCAAAAGGAAATGGTTTTTAATCGGAATTTGGATTTAAAAAGGAGAATGTGCAAATTGGAGGAAAAAGAACTAAAAGAATTCTCGATAATGGGGCTCAGTTCGATTCTTCATCTAGTCGATAACTATGAAGGAAGATGATCGTGATATGGTTCTTTAATCTCTCCAAAATTAGGTTTCTCTCCGCTCCTGATTAAGATAAGTATTTTGGTTCAAAGCTCTTATTGCAATCCGTTGCAATTAAAGGGAAAAATTTAAGCATGTGCTTATGATCGAGTCGGGTTGTTCTTGAGGGATAATATTATGTTAATTACCGGGCTATGCTTTGTTATTTGTACTTTTTTTCTTTTAAGTTTGCTAGGTTTAAAAGATTTATGCGTACTTTTCATATATATATTATAAAAAAAAACGAATGAAATTTTTATCTTGGTTTTTTTTAAAAGGCGGAAAAGGACTTGTTCATCGTGATACCTCTAGAAAATGGGTCAAATGATGTAGAAATTCCGATTGAAATTAGCACATCAAATAAATCTTTCCAAATAATGAAATTTGGGTAAAATTCGGGTTCTCGAGTCTCACGTCCCTCCCTCTATTATTATTTGTTCTATATACAATGACGAATAAAACCAAGCTCCATCTTTTAATATAATCAATTTTGTTAACTTCTCTCTTACAAAATTAACAATTGATCTATTATAGACTATTTTCTTCGAATGGTATGCCCTAATTTATTCGATTTTTGGATCTTAATAATGATGTACGTCGTGGCTACGAATTTTAAAAAAGAAGTCAAAGCTAGAAAATTTGGCCGTACGTTATGGCTACAACGAAAATAATTTTCTTAATTAGCAGGCTGAGTCATTCATAATTTTCTCATTTAAAAACTAAAAGCCGAGGGGCATTTTTAAATAAAACTAAAATTCCAAGAAGAAGAAAAAGAAAACTGGAGCATCCACGAAACATAAAGAAGGCACAACAAGGGCATTTTGGGAATTTCGTCGGGAGAGCTTCTCCTATAAAATCCGCTCGTCTCGCCTCTTCAAAGTTTAGCTGCGAGAGAAGAAGCGCTTGAGAAACTCCCCCCGTTCTCCACATCGAAACTCCGGCGACTCTGAAACTTCACCGTTTCGCCGGACGAACCATCTCTCTCCGATCGATCGGCCCCCGTGGAGGTCTCTTCCTCGTAACCTCCGCTTTGCCGCCGTTGGAATCTCGGGATTCGTGGGGAGGAGCTGGGCAAGGCTGTCGTAGGGAGTGGCTTGATGGGATTTTGCATATGCCCGTTGGATACTCCGGCGAGGTTGCTCTGGAGCACCAGCTTCTTCCGCCACAAGCTTATGCTCTTCTAATTTTGCGATATCCCTAGCTCGTGTTTACTAGTACTACTGTCTATAGTACCACCGTGCGCGGCTAAGCGGTCTCCTGTCTCCCCGGAGTCGGAATCTCCTTCCGGCAGGCCTCGGCGGAGGGTTGACTCTCTGGAGGTTTTTGTCTCGGACGAAAGTATAAAGAGATAGAGAGAATGAACTTTATGGAGCCCGAACGATTTCTTTTTGATCAATCCGCGGGTCACGGCAGCATGCTGTTCCTTGGGAGCAGAGATTCGCTTTTTGGAGGTGATCACCCCCCTTCTCTCTCTCTCTCTCTCTCTCGCGGGTGTAAGGTTTGTCGCCAAGTTGACCGACTGTTGATTTACCTGAGCGGAGTGAGTGATTTGATATGCAGACAAAAACCGATCTAATTTGCTTCACCCGTCAATGATAAGCTGTCATGATTTCATGAACTCTTCTTATGGTCGGCTAGGACTATGTTGGTGGAACTGGGGTTTAATCTCGATCTCAAAGAACCCAAGTCAAATGTTTTCGGGTGAAGATTTTGATATCTTTGTTGTTTGAATTGTCATAATACTACTTTAGAAACCGGGCACAACGGAGAATTCAGGGGCACAATCATTTGAGTTCATATGCAATGCCAAATTACATGAACTGTACTAAAAAATCTGAATTTTTTTCTCCTTCCCCTGCATCAGCGCCTAATTCTGAAAAAAATTTGAGCGTCGACAAGTGTTTAGGGATGGATTTTCATTTTGCCAGGTGGGGGATCAGCTATGGGAATTGAGGAGGCCACGAAGAGGCGATCAATTTTCAGCTATCCTGATGAACTTTTCAACGAGGAATATTATGATGACCAGGCACCGGAAAAGAAGCGCCGCCTCACTCCTGAGCAGGTCTATAAATCATCTGCTCTGAAACGGGCTCTGGTCTGTTGGAATCTATTTATGCAGTATCAACAACCAGGCTACATCTTGAATCCCATCTTCTTTGCCCCGAACTTTCCTTCTTGAAGTGTTGTAGAGCCAACTGATTAGTTCGGACTTATGATTTGTTCGTTCATATCCTTAGGCCGGTTGCTTGTGAACTGTCAGAGGATCAAATACCGAATCTCTGCCTTTCATTCTTGTTAGAGCACATGTTCAGCCTCTGCAGTGAAAACAATTTTTATCTGCAACTAAGCAACAGTCGTGTCTTCTTAGCTAGTAAAGCTGGAGCATTGATAAAGAAGAGGATTTGTATCTCCTCATCTTTTCTTTTCGCTGTTACATTAAATTGTCAGATTCAGGGTTTTGTAATTGGCAAGTAATTATTGTTTCTGTTCCTATGATTTTGACTTTTGAGAGAGATTATCTGAAAATATTTTATCTTTTTACAAAGGTGCATCTGCTGGAGAAGAGCTTTGAGGCAGAGAACAAATTGGAACCAGAGAAGAAGACCCAGCTGGCAAAGAAGCTGGGCATGCAGCCGAGGCAGGTAGCTGTGTGGTTCCAGAACCGTCGAGCCCGGTGGAAGACAAAGCAGCTCGAGAGAGACTATGATGACCTCAAGTCGTCTTATGACTCCCTTCTCTCAAATTATGACTCTGTCAAGAAAGAGAATGAGAAACTCAAATCCAAGGTATGCTTGGTTAAGAGAAACTAGGCATATCAGAATATATTTTTTTGACCATGACAGCAAAAGTTAGGCAAACGATTCTTGAAGTTGCTTGTTCGAGATCATGTGCATCTCTTGTATATGTGTTAGTCAGGGAGAGGATGAAAAAATTAAGGAATATATCATGGATGACACAGCTTTGGGCCTTTTTGGCATCAGATGAGCATCTTTTTCAAAATCTGGGCGCCATCATATTCTTCATGCCACCAAGTATTTGACAATTCGAAACCGGTGTGTAGTGGGTTACACCCGCTTGATTCGATGGCTATGGCCACAGATGCGTCCCAAAGAGCATCTGTTCTTAAGCCCCCATCTTGATCAGAAAAGACAGTTTCTCAAGTCACTACAAGAATATGCCTTGCCAAAGGCTCGCTTTCTTCTTTTGTAACATTGACAATTTTGACACGAGGATAATAAGCTAAATCCCATGACTTTCTCTCGATTGCCCCTTACGAATACTGTATGCGCTTTGCAGGTCAATTCCCTGAACGAGAAGCTGTTAGCCAAAGATGTTGCCGGAGCACCAGCCTCGGGTCAAAGTTCCCATGCACTTCAAGTGGACGAAACCCGAGATTCATCCCTAGCTTTCATGGTGAAGATGGAGGACCGGTTGAGTTCAGGGAGCGGCGGGAGTGCCGTGGTGGATGAGGACGGGCTGCAGCTTGGGGATAGTGGCCATTCATATTTTCATTGTGATGGCTACCCGGGATGCTTGGTGGCCGTCAATGGGGTGCCATCAGAGGAGGACGATGGAAGCGATGACGGCCGGGTTTACTGCTCGAGGATTTTTGCCGCAGCTGAAGAGCTGCATGAAGAGGGAGGCGTGCCTATGGGGTGCTGGGATTGGTCCTAGTTTGAGGTATTTTAGACCTTTGTGTCTTAATGATCTATGTTCTCGTAAATGGTTCAAGTCACTATGTGCCCGTGATACTATGATGCTTCACGAAGGGTAAGAAACTGTGAATGTTTACCGGTGAAGCTCAGATCCTGAAAAGGAACTTTGGACATGAATAAAACTGAAATGTTTGCTCAAATGGTCTCCATCCTGACTATTTACATTTGGTCCTTGAAGCAAATAGCAAGATCTATACAGAAGCTCTCTAGAAAGAGACTTAACCAACGATGCCTATTCCGTATAATCTGCGTATAAATAAACTCTAATGACGCCGCTAATTTCGTGTAAAATAGTCGCGCGATCGTTGACGTACACTGCAATTTTTATCCAAGGCAAGACAAGAATCGGGGAGGTCCTGCAATAATAGACAGGGAACAACGGGAACTATAAAGGGCAATTATTAATGCAACCGACACATTGGATCAAGCATCCTGCAGAGAAATGGAAGTTGGAAGTCTGTGCCATGTGATCGTTGCTTCAGATGTTTAGCTGGTTCCATGTGGAATCATATTTGCAACATAAGCTCTCTCTGCCCATGTGAGCGAGCCCAACTTCTTCAATAATCCCCATCTCAAGAGCAGATTCAGGAGGTGCTCGTGCAAGTTTATGCATGATGTATGGATAGGCATGTACAGATACGACTCCATGTAACCATTCCGTATGCCAAATTCTGGACACGGAGCTTTTGCAATCATTCAACTGTTCATGAATGTGTTTCATCATGAGATGACCACAGGAAAATTTCCTGGTGATATTCCCATTATGGATCTGAAACATTTTGGAGACCCAGCTCAGCTGCTCTTCCTTCTTATCCTCCCAGCGGGTCGTCATCGTGGCTTCCAAAATGAACAGTCTTGAGCTACAATTTCATATCGAGAATAAAGTCAAAAAGATGTAACATCCCAATCCCTTCTTCTTCGAGACAGTGACGGGAGCGCAAATCAAGAGAGAGAAAGGAGGGGGAGAGAACAGATTCTTGTAAAGACATGGTTTTTTTTCGTATCTGGCAAAGCCGAAGTGGCCTGTGACGTGAGAGGTTTTGAACTTCTTCACATGGGTTTGTCATTTGAACCCTTTGCTACGCACCTGACAGAGCGAAGAAATCGTTATCTAAAACGAGATCAAGCCATTCATGTGTCAGAAACAGTAACGAATCTATATATGACACATAGCTCTTATATCAAATTCGTGCCTGCCTCCATTTTGAAATTGACATGCAACGTGAGACTTTTGGTTGCTTTAGCATTAAGTTAACATTAAATAAAGCTCAAGTTGGCAGATGGAGGCTCCCATCTTTCTCAATGCCTCAATGGGTTTTGTGCGGTCTCACAAGTGTTTTGAGTCATTATTGCAGGTGCGAAGCCAACTCTTAAGTGGTATGATAGCTCTAGCGCATGGAAACGTTTTCTTTTACCCTATTTTTCAAATTATATCTTGATGCGACATCACAAAAGTGAAAGCGCCATAATTTTAGGGATTTGACCGATTGTTGCAATAGATTAATGGGTCTCCAAAAAGGATAGACAGATAAACCTTTGATAACCAATAGCACTTCTTGCAACATCATATGTATGACTAGCATAAAGACACTTCATATATTCGTCATACCATGTGACGGTAACTCATGAAGTCATGATTGACAAGAACGAGAATATCAAATTTGGATACGGAAGTAATTTGGAAGGGCATATCGCGGGGGCAACATTGTAATATGGGACCCCTTTCAAGGAGGCCGAACCTTTCAAAAAAGCTATTGGATATGTCCGTTCAAGATAATATTGACTCGGGATGGTCTTACTTATAAGTTGCTTCATAAGAGTTCTATTTCATCTCACAGTGGATTTCAAGATTTCACAAAATCTTAATTTAAAGTACAACACCCATTGTTTTCATTCGAGAATACGATTGATCCGGTCGTCGCAATTGACGCGTAACATGCTTTTTTGTTTTTTCCTCTAGCTGCCTTGTATTTTCAAAACTTTGAGAGCATCTGATATTCCTTTATTTCCAAGACAAAAGAGAAGGGGTGGAGGAGCGCGATGGACCAAGCAAATTGATCCTCCCCTGGTTCGACGTCGAACGAGAGTTCGATGTTCAAAATCGAATCGCCCGGCATCATGTGTCGTCTATCAAAAGTAGGGGACCCGCCTTGATTTTTTCAAGGGCTTTTCAAGCGATTCTCGGCCCAATAATACATCCGACAAAGATTGACCCCGTATTCAAAAGAACGGGCCGGTTCGTCGGTCCACCGCACGAAAGCCCACGAGGGCCAGCGTTTTGAGTTCTTGTACCCCATGGAGTTTCTCGAACACCAACTCTTGTAACGCGAGACTGGTTTACCAAGTAACACGAATGACCCATCTTTCACCATGAAAGAAAATGATTGAAGCCACAAAGAGAGAGGGAGAGAGAGAGGATATAGACTGACCAGATGATCCGCACTAATGACCGAAAACCATGTTTTTGATCCCAGTCAAAAAGCTTGATTAAAGCAACCAACAGTAAAAAGAAAGAGAAGGCAAACAGGGGAAAACAGAGCGTGATGAATCGAACGCGTCTCCCTTCCTTTTGTGGTTCCTGAGAATGGACATGGGTAATCAAAGCTACTACGAAGCGACCCCCAGACACGAACACGAACAAAAGTTGCGTCGCGATGGCACCGACACAGGATGCCAAGTCCCCCATGTGGTGGGTGCGACGGAGGCAGCCAGAGCAGATCTCGGATTATTGGATCCCCGCTCTCTCCATGATTGATTGGCAAGTTGGCCCTTCAACCTCAGACATCCTGGCTGGCCCAAAGAAATGGCGGCATTCTCTTTATACCTATTAGTGGTAAATAGATCGTAATTCCAGTCGTGCCGTGAGCGGACCTCTGGCCATCGCGCTTTGGGCATGGCTTCTGACCTACCAATGGCATTGCGTCGACCACTTGGAACAGATCGACCTGCCTACAATGACAAAGAACACTCCATGCACGTGCCCAAAACAATGTGCACGGCATGCAATCGTTCACGGAATAAAGGTTTTTTTTTTTTTTTTTATAATCGAGGTGTCCGGATCAGCTTGCGCGCACCTCGATTGCGCGCACCTCGATTATTCCTTGAGAGAGACTAGCACAGCAACCCACCGACATGACCCCTCACTTAAATCACAGACGTTTCCTTGAGTAATCGAACCCAAGATCTCAACGAAATACAAATTCGCCCTAACCAGCTAGGCTATCTATGGGTGGATACTTCTTAATAAAACCGTGAATGAAGTCGTCTGCACACTCCTTAATAAACGATATAGATGCCGAGAGTCGTTATTTTACCTTTTGGCACTGGATAATGTTAATATTATTTATATCATGATAGACTATCACGTTACACAAAATAAGTAACGTCAAATTCGATTGGAGTTTCAAGGCGACACAAATTTGAACACCGATATTAGGGTAAATTTAGCTCGGTTCATTGATTTTCAGTCCATCTTGCTATTGTGTTTTTGGAAAAATCCCATCTTAATCATGTCGTGACTAGACTGAAGCTTTGTCGCCGGCCTCCGTCCGACTACCCGCCCCTCTCTTTTGGCAGTTGGTGTACTTTGGTAGGAATTCCACCGATTCCCCGGCGGAGCGCCAACGAGATGGCGGCATGCGTGATGTCCACATGTCAACGGCATCAACATTTCACAACAAAAGAATTGGTCCGGGAAAAAAAAAATCAAGACATGTGGTGACGAAGAATCGTAGTTTAGCGAATCGATTGCAAAAGTTCACTAAACTTCGTCAACTACCGACAGAATCTACCGTATATAATAGCAAGATCATCCCATGCATCTAACTCGAGAAGCACCTAATCACAGATCGGACGGTCCGCGGACGCGGATTAGTACATCTAAGAGGGGAGGGATTAGTTAGCGATTAGCATCGCGTCAACCTCCCGCCCGAATTAATTAATTCGCTAATCACCATCGCATGATAAGGCATCATTTCGAAGACTTCGTTTTCTGGCGTTGGAGCGTCAGTTCGAGAACCAGAAAAGTTGTCCACAAGGGACACGATTATCTGGAATTCCAAAAATATTTAGTACTTGGGCATATAAAACTACAAATCCAAATTATCCTCAATTATCATATAAATACTTCCCAAAAAAATCTTGAACTTTGCCAACTGTAATACAAATACGCTTAACCTTTTTATTTTACGTACAAGAAAATTCATATATACAATTTATTACAATTTCATCTTGCGTATATTTATTACGCCTAGTATTAATTCCGAAAAATTTTATAGGAAAAAAAGGATTTTTAGTATTTATATCACAAAAACAAGTTTATAGTTTTTAGGCTGCGTTTGATTCAATTTTGGAAATGGGTTTTGGAGAATGTTGAAAGCTAGTAGAAATTGCTTTCAAATTTTAGTAAAACTTGCTTTCAGCATTCACAAAACCAATTTTCTACCTTGAAACCCTTTGAGAATAACTGTCAAGCACCTCGCATTTTTCCCAAGGGGCTTTGTAAGCTCAAAGCTTCTAACGTACCCTCGGTGTTACGACGGATATCATTTGGGCTTTTCTTTTTTAATTTATTAACAGTTACTTTTTCTTTTTCTTTTTTTTCCTTTCGGTTGGTATTTTTTCGGAAAAGGAAAATGAAGAACCGAAAATGGCAAGTTCCGTGATTAGGAAACAGAATCGAGGGCATTAAATGATGGCCGGGGAAAGAAAAATCAAAATTGGGGAAATTCCAATCTGCCCCATTTAAGGCGGTCACGTGTAATACCCCGTGCTTGCCGGCCCGGTTCGGGACCCGGATACGACGCCGTCTTTGCGTGGTCTCCGCCACACTCTCTCTCTCTCTCACAGAGTGCTTATTTACAGAGGCGGAGGAGACACTGAACGACGACCTCGTCGCGGTTCTCGCACTCGATCGCGCCTCGCTCTTCGAATTTCGCTGGTATACTCTCTTTCTCTGTCGCTCTCGCTCTTGCTCTTGCTCTCGCTCTCGCCGGCTGTGCCCGGGGAAACGACGGTGATGTTCGTGTTTTGTTTCGGTGATGATTTCGGTCTGTGTGTTCGAGAGTGAAGTCGAGTGGAGGGGTGACGGAAGTGGCGGAATCGGCTTGAATGAGCAGGTTCGAGCGGAGGAGTGGAGATCTGCAATGTAGTGCTTGAGAGATCTTGCTTTGCCGTCATTCTGTGGATTTTGATGCGAGTCCTTTTGTTTTTTTTTTTTTCGAAATGGTTTCGTGCTTCGGAGACGGTCTTTAGATCTTGGTAGTTCTTTCGCTTGCAACGATGCGATCGATTTTGCTTGTATGGGGATTTCTGCTTCACTCAATTTTGGCGGAGCGGAAGTGGAATTCGCATTGTTGTGGCAGTAGATATTGCGCTTCTGTTAGGTCGTTGAAGATGCTAATTAGACGATTGCAGTGCTGATTTTTCGTGTATTCGCATTTATTGTACGGGGCTAAGGCAAGCTCTTCTATCTATTTTGGATGTTATCACCTTTGAATCCGTTTGGTAATTACGGTGCACCAATAGCTACAGATTGTGATGTTTTGCGAAGGCTTACTACAAACTTTTATTGTCTGCTTCATTGTTGATCGAAAGGCACATCTATGTCATCAACTTGGGAATCATGAAGTGGAAGTTGAATGTTGTTCCATTGGAGCAGGTTAATTGCGAAATAGGTCATTCTTAGTCTCAACTGTAGTAGTAGTCATTGGCCATCAAGGGATTCCCAGCTAGACTTTCAAGTAGACGATTTTCTGAGTACGGTACTTATGTTGATTGTGTCCAGGTAATGACAGCACAGCAGTAGACACACCATAGAATCCAATTCACCCAGCTGAGTTTACATATAGTGATGCCCACTTTCAATTTTGATCACTGTCCTGGAATGGAGATTTTTTCCTTGACAGTGGAGTGAATCTAATGTAGAAGTGGCTTTTAGAGTCGCAGGCTAACACGAAAACAATACATTTACGCATTCATTATTTCGAAGAATTTGTGTTTGTATGTTCTCGATGAGCTTCCCTCCTTTATCATGCTTGATCCTAGCATAGCTTTTATTGCCAGAATCCTAAACGTGCTGTTGGCTTGCTAAACTTTATGATCTATTTCTAGTTCAGCCCATATTTCAAAGGTGATGTCACAAAAAGCCCTCAGAGATCTGAATGCACTACCTGGATCTGAGAGAAAGATTGAGAGTGCCAACAAAGGGAATGTAATGAAACCTATATCCGATATCGCTAATGAGAATACAGAAGAATGGCACAGAAAGAATGATGCTCCTCTGGTTTCTGCGCTAGCTAGTGAAAATGGAGCTGCAAAATCTGCAAACGAGGTTGGAAATGTTGAAATAGAATATATTGACTCCGAGGACTTGAATGCCCTTGAAGATGTTGATATAACTATTAAGGTACGAGGGCTTTTTCTTTTTCTGTTGGGATCTGCTTCACTTCACATAGTGATTGAGGCATTATGTTGAAGACTCGATTTTTCTTCTTTGACAGCATGGGATCATGAGGGCTTATTTTTAGCTAATGCACTTTTGCAACTCTTGCATCTGGCAGACAATTTTGACTGGACTAGATTCTAAAGACTGGGTTCTGGTGTGTGAGACGCTGAACAATGTACGAAGGTTGTCTTTATTTCACAAGGAGGCAATGCTTGAAATGTTGTAAGTAGTTCCTTTCTGTGTGATGGTCTCTGTAGAACCCTCGGATTTCACTTTTTTTTCTTCTTTTTTCCTCCCACTGTTTGGGACCTGAAGACTACATTCATTTTCTGCTTTGTTTGCCATTGTTAATTATTTGACCGCCATATCGGGCTGGTTAATTATCTGTTGTTCTACTGCACAGGGGTGACGTGACTTCGCTTTTAGTGAAGTCCCTAAAGAATCCCAGAAGTGCACTCTGCAAAACTGCAATCATGACATCAGCTGATATGTTCCATGCCTATAACGATCAACTGATTGATTTTGTGGATCCTCTGGTAAGATGCGTTTTTTGTTTTTAGTGGCTCAATTTACTTACATTTTGTTTCATTAGTCAATGCATTCTTATTCTTCCACTTTTCGTGCTATTCATCCATGCAGCTGGTACAACTTCTGCTCAAGGCTTCACAAGATAAAAAATTTGTATGCGAGGCAGCTGAGAGAGCTTTAATATCAATGACCACTTGGGTTTCCCCTTCCTTATTGCTACCAAAGTTGCAACCTTACCTTAAACACAGAAATCCTCGTGTCCGAGCAAAGGCCTCAATGTGCTTCAGCAGGAGTGTTCCTCGAATGGTAAATCAGCCACCTCCTTTTTGCATATGCTTTGATAACATATCTACTTTGGACTTTTGAGCAGTATGCTGATCTTTAGTCGGTGTCCTGAGGATATACTCCAATTTTGTTTCCTTTGAATATGTTTTGCTACTGCTACACTTAATTCATCATTGGAGGTATCTGAAAAATGAGAATGGCTGTTATTTTGGAAGTTAGAAATTTCATGGCTTTCTGCTAGTTCATTTCTTCCTGTAGGGACAGATGTATATTTAGAAATCTAACATCTTCATACATTCAGCAGTTGCTGTTTCTAGCTTTACTCCAGTTTCGTCATACCTGTCTCCTCTCTTAGAGAAGTTGATTTGTCTCCATGGATGGTTTGGCTAGAGTTGCTCTGTATTGTTCATCAATGTTTCATGCCATTGTCCGTATATTGATAGCGAGATTGGAAGTTTAATGAGGCATATTATGCAGAAGTGAATGTGTGATTTGGTTTAAGATGGCCAGATATTTTTTTGCCAAAATTGGTGATGTTATTAGGAACATGCTGGCTGATATTGTTTGGATTGTTTTGTCCGGAAGTTTTTGAAATGGTAAATAAAGGACAGTGCTTCTGTAATGTGTGTTGAGATTTTTCAAAATATAGTTCAGTCTACTCCCATAGGTTATGCATCTTTATAGCTTTGGCTGATTCTTGGTCCTCTTTTTAACATTTGGTTATCTTATGATGCGGTTGCTAATACGAACAGGGAATAGAAGGAATTAAAGCGTATGGAATTGACAATTTGATCCAAACTGCTGCTTCTCAGCTCAGTGACCAGCTTCCCGAGTCCAGGGAGGCTGCTCGAACACTCCTCTTGGAGTTGCAATCTGTCTACGAGAGATCACTTGAGTTGACGCCATCAACGACAGTATCTGATTCTCCTGAGAGGGGCTCATGGGAGCATTTCTGTCAATCGAAGCTCTCTCCTATCAACGCGCAAGCCGTGCTTCGTGTGACCAACATTAGTCGACAGGCTCTCGTGATTGGTTCCTAACACGAGGCTGGAACACACGCACTCCAGCGGAAGTGAAGATTTCACAGATTTGCGCATATGAGCTTTTAGAAAGCAGATTCTACATTCATGATATTTCCTCATTGCAATTTCTTTTGATCTCCTCAGTCTGGTATGGGATTGATTACTGTAAATGCAACGAGACAATGAGGTGCTTGGAAGTGCATGTAGTGAGTCACTAGTTAGATTACTTTCGAAAATTCATTCGGTACTGTCTATCGCTTTTACTACTCAGGCGTCGGTTTCGTGGATGTATAGGGTGAAGATCTCTCCTGGAAAAACCTAGCTGTTGCCGCCGTGCCTTCTTTGAATGTAGTTTTGGTTTGTCAAGATTGTTCACGTTGATGTAAAGGGTGGGCACTATCCATTATATATCTTTTTTGATAGCGCATTGTGAATCAAGTCTCTCTTTTGGCTCTCAAGACCAATTGAAAGCCCATTCGTTCCGAGTTAAATGTTTCTGTACAGAATGATGTGACTCTGGAGGTTCATTGCAAAGTCCGTAGCATCATTTGGCTTAGAATACGCTTCCGATACGTAGCAGTTCTTTGAAAAGGAAGAGGGGGAAAGAAAGTGGGTTTGGGCTACCATGTGTGATCTGCTTGACCCGTTGACCACGGCCATAGGAAGGCGGGTCCCAGATTACCGACCGTCGTGGGACCACCGTCGTGCAGATCTTGGATTTGCCTTTTTTGAGGACCTGGGGGTTCGGCATTGCGTGCTAAGAGGTAAAAGGCAACGCATGCATAAAAAATAATGTAAAAGCGTGGGGTTGGCCGCCATGTTTCCAGCTTCACATTTAATCACAAGGAAAAAGTTGAGAACGCTTTTTCCAAAGTGAAAAGGAGAGGGCGAGGGACAAAAAAAAAAAAAAAACAAGAAGAAGAACGGAGTTTACGTATCTATAGCTGCTTGAGAAGGGCCTAGCTAGCGTCTAATCAATTCAATCCCTTATATCACTATCTTTCTTTAGTCGGCGCTGTTCATTCTACCTATACATCATCCGGATTTAGGGAGAAATCAGGCTCATCTGGCTTGAACAGCTTGGGCATCTTCAAGCTAGTGGCAGTGGGATCAACTATTTGAACCCTCTGATTGACGCCTCTCCTCGTATTCGCAGCGAATTTTGAGGCCAAGACGGTGGCTCCGAGGTATTGGGCATGAGAATTCTCCGATGTGTCCTCATAAGCGCCGCTACTTGTGCCGTCGTAATTACCGTCCTGGCCTTCCATCGACATATAGTAGAAGCTCTCTTGCATGGCCAACTCCTTCACTAATCTTCTCTTCACGTGCCTCCTCCAAGCAGCTTGTATGAAGCAAGCCCCCCAAGTCCTCCACTGGTGGGAGTAGTACCTGAAAGCGTGCTGAAGTTTCTTGCTGTGGAGACGCTTGAACTGATTAGCCACGTACTTGAGGTCTTCTGCTCCGAGTGCAAAAGCTTCGACTTCGGAGAGGGCTCGCACGGTCCGGGTTGAAGAAGGAAGGTGTAGGCCCGGGTTCGGCATTAAGGCCCATGTGAGCAATTCCTCACCGCAGAAGTCGCCGGGTCTAAGTGTGATCGAGTTGAAGAAGCCAGATCTCCCTCCATTGGTGGTGGAGCTCTCCAGGTGTCCCCTGATGATGAACAGCATCTCGTTAACTGGATCTCCTTCTCGCATGGTGTAGGTGCCTTGGGTACTCAAAGATGAGACTAGGCGTTCGCATATGGCATCGAGAAGCTGATCATCCATTTGTGCAAACAATGGGACCTGCACATCAAAATGACATACCAAATTGACAAATGTATTGACAGAAAATAAATTGGCTACTTACTCACATCCATTCGAGGTGGCACTTTTATAACTAATTAGTTGTTCGATAAATTTACAGAGGAAGGTTCTCATAAAAGCTTCTGATTATAATTCCAAGTAAATGGGTAAATAATCCTCTTTGTTGCAACCAATTACAAGCCAAACCAGTCCTTGCCATCCCATGGAACAATAATGACTCAGGTGTTATTGCGTTACCCCTACATGAACTGGCTGGGACGGAAAATTAGATGGATAGAAAGATCATCAGATCTTGACTGAGTAAATTAGACTCTTGCACTGAGAATAAAAATATTTAACCAAGTAAGTTAAGCCTTAAGGAACTAGCCGGGAAAAATGGCATGCACCTCTGATTTACTAAGCATGGTCTAATACTTAAACTACAGATGATAAGCAGACATACACGGCGAACAAGGTTAAGGCAGAGATGCCGTTGTATTTCACGGCGGAGATCCAAGGGCAATAATTGCAGAATAGACTCTTCGTTAACTCCTCTAGTGGCCAACCATTTGTATTGGATGAATTGGCGAACGCGTTCCTGCAGGTCTTCAGGTAATTGGCGGTGTCTCATCCACTCTTCCATATCTCTTCGTTTCACCCTCCATTCTTCAAGTCGTACCGTCATAGATTGCAGATACGTCTTTCAGAACAAGAAAAGGCAGAAATTTCACATCAGATTCATATATCGCTTTCTAATTTAAGCTTTTCATACATGAACTTTTCAAATACTTAAATTGAAAGATGCTGCTGCTGTTACAAGTAAGTATGGTGCAACCCACCACAGCAGCAGGAGCAGCAATCTGACGGGATACTTTCTTTTCAAAAATTAATTAGATCGGTAAGACTATACTAAGAATTGTCTATGTGTGTGTGTGTGTGTGTGTGTGTGTGAGAGAGAGAGAGAGAGAGAGAGTATGCTAAGTCTTACCTGCATATTTCCAATTAAGAGTGAGAATAATATCAGCCCAGCGATGCATATAAAAATGGCAAACAATGTCTCGCCAAGATAGATGCTTGTTTCCAGATTTTGTCCATATGAACTGCAGCATAGAACAAAGAAGTACTTAAACAAGCAAGTAAATTTTTGTAAAATAAATGGTGTTGATGATAGTTCATTTTGCGAAAAGAATATGAAGAACAAAAATGCATTTGGGCCACCAACTTGACGTGTGATTTCCAATTATCTAGACAATGAGTTTAATGGGTTTCACCTCTCTAGGCTAATGACCCAATGTGTATTTCATGGTGATAAATATACTTGATCATGTTTTGCTTGTGCGGGAAAAGCAAGATATCAAGTGATTGTGAACACTCGAATTTTTTGCATGTGCACACTTAAGATCCATAAATATGTACTAATAATATTCTCCAAGATTTGTAGGGATCAAAACTTTGAAAACATGGCAGGAAATACAACTAATGCAGCTGGGGAATATCCGAACCAACAGAATAACTATACCTTAAGTTTTGTAAACCCCACCAGAGACAGTAAAGGTATTTCTGAATAAAAGGTGAGGAAGCCACATCATTAGTAAATGCATCTGCAAACATCCCAAACTTGAAGTGGATGTCTGCGTTCCGAGGATCACAGTTGGAGAGCGTGTGAGTCACATTCAACCAATACTGTCGCTCAGGTTGCTGTGAACTACTACAGTCCAGAAAACTTGGAAGACAAGATATGATCTGTTCCTTGTCACACTCTGTTTTCCAGCATTTGAACTGGCGTCCCATGGATAGTACGTACCAGCTGGCTCCAATCACCTGTGTAATGAATATAGAAAATTAATAAATCTGAATTGTTGAAGTTGCAGTCTCCGATTTACTGCAACTTCCAAAGCAAAGCCATAGTGAGGCTACGAGTAAGTGAAAAGAAAAGCGAATTCATAAGCAATGAGCTTACATGGCTTGCGAGCATGTAAAGAATCAAATTGTATGCAGCCCCTGCCCATGCAGTCTTGGCAAAGACCCCAGTGGTCTTCACAATCCGTTGATTCAAAGGGAAAATGAGAAACATTCTTGGAACATATTGGATGAGAACTATTAGAGCTAGCGCGTTGTTAGCATGATCAGCTCTAGAAGATTTTGTTGCTGGAATCACTAACCAGTTCACAATCTGCATGACAGGGAGAATAAAGTCGTGACCATGACTGGAACATTGCAGGGATATACTTTATGATGCGAATTTCAAGAATGGAGAACTGTTAGAGCGACATTGAAGTCTTCTGCTGATGTTTGAATGGTTGAGTAAACATCCGCTCCTCGAAAGTCTGTTATCATACTACACTTCCAAAGCATAAGGATTACTGCCATGTTGAAGAAAAAACATATTGATGTATTACAACTAGTACGTGTTCTCCATATATGAAAATCGACCGTGTTCGTATCTACATGATGTACATATACGGTCTCAATCATCCTAACACATTGAAAAGCGTCTCACTGTATTCATTAACATTTTCAACTTACAATTGTTCAATGGTTAGCAGAATTACCTTTGTTTATGATGTTTAATTCGAAACATCAGCAAGTCAATATAAGAATTGTAATACACAGAAGCCAAGTTGATAATCATAAAAGATTTTAGTGAATGAATATGTTTACAGCAAAGTTAGGTGCATTTCCCAAAAAAATAGAAGAAAACTTTCCTCTGTTGACAACGGAGGTTCATAACCCTACGAGCTACTGTAGTTACAATCACACCAAGGAACAACAGAATTACAGAATCGCTCTCTCTTAGAAAACTTGTAAATGAAGACCCTAAAATATTGCCTTTACAACAATTTGACCTCCCTACAAGCTATTGCAAGATCATTCCTGCAACTTCAGCTTTAAAGTGATTCTGTGATCCCTCACGCGGATGGTCATATAAGTGAAAAAATGTCTGAAAAATAACAACGGAAGAATCCTCTAATTTAATCCGGAACTACGTGAGGAGAATCTCATTCTGCAAGATAAGTTGGACGCAAAGTCAGGGGTCTCCACCATTTATAAGCTTATCCTTCGCCTTGAAATCCCAAGTATGTAGTCGAAGAAACATTCAGAACAAATATTAAGGATTCTCAATTAAGCTACATTAAGAAACTTCATCGCAAGAATGCACGACAACAATTGACTTGCCTGAGGCAGGGGAAGCGTCGCGGCAAGATCAATCAAGAAATCAGCCTTCAAATACCTCATCGCAATCTCCCTTGGGTCCATGACGAGGTCACCCCTGCCAAAAACCCTAGAACTGGGCGAGACGAAGGCGGTCCTGAACTTCATGATCATGTGCAGCAGGTAGAAGAGGTCGGCGAACGTACGGAAGAAAGTGACCGTGACCTTGAGGGAGGTGTCGGTCTCGAGGCACACGGGGCCGCCGACGGTGGGGAGGTAGAAGTAGAGAGGGTCGATGAAGAGGGCGATGAGGCAGGTGATGAGGAAGACTTGGTTCCAGTGCGTCACGATCTCGCTCTCCGGCTCGAGGATGCGGTGGCGCCATAGGAGGCAATAGGAGGAGGTGGCGGAGGAGGAGGGATGGCGGCGGTGGCGGTGGAATTGGCGGAATTTGGAGGTCGAGGAGTGTATTATTCTATTCATCTTCCATGGCGGAGTCCAGGTTTTGTGGAATCCGCAGAGGCGAGCGCGCGCGCGCGCGCGATCGAGCGAGCGACAGAGACAGAGAGAGAGAGGGAGAGGGAGAGAAATAGAGGCGACAGAAGCCGGAGATGTTTAGGCAAAGGGATCGGGGAGGGGCGGCGGAGGATCGCGACGGCGAGCGGTGGCCGGCGTTAAATATTGCGGAGAGAGGGGGAGGGCGGGGGGAGGGGAGGGGGTGGGGTGAGGCGAGGCGTGATGGTAGTTAATACTCGAGATTTTCGCGGGAAACCTGAAGAAAACGCATGGACCTCGGAGGGACGGGTCTTAGGTGTCATTTCCGAAAATGACAAGGGGCAATAACGGTAAAAGCAAAAGAGGTCTCTGTGTTTGTGTTTGGTCCTCAGATCCGCGAAAACGCAATTCGATGGAAATTGATGATATTAAGGGATATCACACAAATAATAAGCTTAACAATTATTAGCAAACGGCAACCAACAAAATCCGTCGAGCAAAAATTACGACGGAAAGGAAGAAAAGTAACGCGATGAATCCTAGAACCAATCGGACAGAAGATCGAAACAAACATCATCATCTTAATATCAAGAAAGAAAAATGCTAAAAATTGGGAGGTTTGCGTTACCTTTTGCGATGCTTTCCTGTTACGAATTTTGTTAAATTCCAATTAAGTGAACGTCAACATCTAATTTCTTTATGGTGAACGAAGGCAAATCGATGGGCCTAAATCAAGTTCTAGTGAATGTCATATCTATTTTGTCTTTTTATAGTGAACATGAGCGAATTGATGGGCCTAGTGAATGTAATAGCTCTCATTTCTTTCTTATAGTGGATGGAACCGAATTGATGGGCCTAAATGGAAATATTTTGTTCTAATGGGCCTGGATGACAATGCAGGACTAATGACAGTTGTGCGTGCAGGCTATAAATTTCACTTCGAAAATCGGAAAGATTTTAATATAAGGCTTCATTCGTTTCACGAGAAATAACTTTCAAGAGAATATTTTTTAGATTTTTTGTCGTTCGTTTCACGGAAAATAAAATAGTCAAAGAAAATATTTCCCATCAATAGAAAAATACATTTAAAAGTAGGAAAAATGTTTTCCGCTTTTTTTTAAGTGGAAAACATTTTCCATTTTCTTTATTTATCTTTAAATATTATGGTTTCTAGCAGTGTGCCACGATCTCGCCCGAGGCCGGTGAGCTAGCGCAGTGAGCTGGTGGCCTTTGGTAGTAAGCTCACAACCTCTAAAGAAGATGCTCGAGACTTGCAATCCGTGGCTTATGGTGGCAAGTTGAGAGCTCGTTAGGGCTTGGTGAGGCTTGTGGCCAACAACTGGCAAATGAAAAACAAAATAATTTAAAAGATTTAAAATTGATTTTCTTTAATTATTTTCCCTAAGTTTCAAACAAACACCCGGAAATATTGTCATTTTTCAGAAAAATAACTTTCTAAAAAATATTAACTGAAATTTCTAAAAAAATTTATATTTTCCGTGAAACGAACGGAGCCTGAAGTTTTTTTTTTCTTACAATTGTTGTCAGTTGTCATACATTATACAGCTCAAAGAGAGAGAGAGAAATAAGGATCTTAAGCTTCATGCTCTTTTTTAAAAATATTTTTATATATCATATGATATGAAGATCTTTTTTTTTGTGGTTCTTTCGATGTATGGTCAGGCCCTAGAGTAGAAACAAAATAATTACAAATGAAAGATTCAAAGACATATACTTTTTTAATTAGGATTCCACGCAATTATTAACTCTCGATTGTTGGCAGAAATCTCAAAATTCATATATATGTTTGGAGGGGATCAAAAGATCTGGACAACTAGAATTGTCTGGGATCTGATGGACACGACTCAGGAGCCTCGTACGTGTAGCAGAACAAAGGCTCTGAGATCCCCTCTCAAATCGCTTGATTTCCGGAGTTGAATCTCCAAATATGCTCCCCAGAATTGAATTCAATCATAATGATGATGATGACGATGACATTTGATCAATAATAGCTGCCTAGCCTAATAAAAAAGTTCATAATGTACCGACACGACGTTTTTGTGAGATCCACGACCTACAAATGCATAAAATATATTCAGTATTGTCAGTATCGTAAAGAATAAATTGAAAATTCAGGGAAATCCGTCTTGGGATGAATTTCCAGAGACGTGTCTTGAATTCGTTTCATATTAACATCGAAAGTAATAAATGGCATTTATATGAATTATTCTTTAATACATTGAGGCGTAATTCTCGATGCCGTTAGTCGATGAAAATATGGATGTTTGTAATAATTTTTCTCAATGCGTGTCAATGATTTTTCCAATGTCTTTTTTTTTAGGAATTATTCCATATTATGATTTAGTATTTTGAGGGCTTTAATCAATTATGTGTGCTTTTAATTTGTCTAACTGAATCCTCTTATTTCGACACCTTTTATAATCAAGCCTCTCTAATGTCAAATCTGACCGAATCCAATCCGTCCTAAAATGCCAGAGTATACTGTCTATGGAATGTGATCAGGGGCACCAACATGGAAAAAATTTAGCCAATACACCAACTCAACGCCGACGTAGATGTTTATGCCAGAAAAATTTATCCATATCACGTTCTGAATGCGTCATCAGTTAGATTTTGACAAATTATGGGTCACATGAACTTGATTAGAAAACTCGTTGAAAAGTCTAAGAACTTGACGAAGCAAATAAAACATAGAGGGACTTGATTGCAAAATGCACATAAGTGAATGCCCCGATTTCTATTTTCAGATCGATAAATATGAAATTGGATGAAATAAATCGATTCTATATTTCTCTTGAAGGAGTTCTCTAACTCGGTTGTACCCCAACTGAGCACATCATTTGACAGGACATCAAATCAACTTCACGAGACAATCAGGAATCAGCAAATTTCAAGGATTTCTGCGCATAAGATTTTGTCCATGAATACTGCCAAAGCACTTGATAAGATATCAAATATCCTCCCTCCCCACCCCCCGCCCAAAAGAAGAACAGAAGCGTATCATCAAAGCATGGAAATGATAATTGAAAATTGCCAAACAATGGACCGCGGAGGATTCGAAACTCGGGACTTCCGACCCGTCCGATCTCCGGCTCTCGTCGTTATCGACTCGGACGAAGCTCGATTTCACCGTGCCCCGAGCTTTTTCGCGCGTTGGCGGGGCCGAAAAGGCTCCCTCGGCCGGCATATATGCACGTCGCGCAATGGCCGAACTTAATATCTTGATGCATATAAGGGGGAGCCCCGAAAGTGATGCGGCAAAAATCGAACTTGCCCTTTGCTTTCTGCATTCATGACGGGGCCACCTCAACAAGCGAAAGGGACGCATTGATCCAATTTGACCCCATAGAGATTCCCGAAAATCACCAGAAAGCGGCCAGAAAACCTAAAGCAGAGAAAGAGAAAGAAAGAAAGAAACGAGAGAAGCCAAAACAGCGGAAAGTGTCCACTCACGATCACGCCCCCACGCCAAAGCATTAAGCCAAACCGTGTCTGTGATGGCAATTGCTGCATCCTTGGCTTCCCCCCGACACTTGGCTCGCTCCTCTCCACTTCCACACACGACACGACGTGCGGGAGACAAGTGGAAAACCCGTCGTTGTTTTCTCGAATTGTGCATATCTCGATCGATCGCAATCGGATGTTGTCGTCGACCCGATCGAGCGGATGTGCGTGCTATGCGTGGGGAATGTTCCTCCTATAATTCTGCTTCCAGTTTCTTCGATTGCATTTGCGTAAGCGAACTGACCTTAGAAAAAGAAAGTAGATCTTATGCCATCTAGGTAGAGCTGCTTCATTTGATAATCGACGGTCGTTCCGAGTCTTGTTAGTTGTGTTCCACGACACTGATTTATCGACATAAATCGATGTTGAACCAATCTTTCGATGACACATTTCGGGTTTAATATGAACTCGTCACCGGATAGGACATTATGGACGGCCTGTTGCATGAATACATATCGCGAATGCGGTAGAACCGATTCTATCAATCACATCATTTTTGTTTTTTTTTGGAGGGCCAGATATCAATTTATGAGTAGTTCAGGGTCTAAGTTGCAATTGTTCCAGAAAAGCTGTGCACGGTTCTGGAAAACCCAGGAGGGTTTTTTATTCTTTCCCCGTGACTATTGATGATCGATTGCAGTATGATGCAGCTGTCGCCTTTTATGATGTACGGCTAAGTGATTTTCTTAAAGATCCTTCCTGCGTCCGACAAGACTGAATTTGCATCTACTGCAGTTCATCGTGCTCAGTCGAAGTATGGACTGAATCGATGGGCATGTGGAGTGCTTCGATCTCTCTCGGATGCCGCATTCGTATTTAATCACAACGAAACAGCCATCAAATCTGACCATTTGTATCTAATGACGTGAAGAATTCGTCACGTGCTGCAGGTGTCACGCGCCTAATTCACGTAAGAATGTCGTTTAACAAGTGCCCGGATCAATTAGGGAGATTCGACGACTTTCGATGTATCGATTATCCTCACATCATGCACAGTTAAAGTTTTGAAAATCAAATCATTTCGAATTGAATATATACAACATATCAAGTCGTTAACAGATTCTCTTTCATAAGAACATAAAAAGAATATATATAATAAGAAAGGGCGCTTCTTATAAGCATGTCAACATCTTTGATGACCGAGTCGATTTCATAGCACTCGATCCAATGCCTGAATCCGAGAATCGCCCCCTCTCGATCTGATTTCAAGAAGGCATCTGATTCTCAATGTCTGAGGAACCAGAATGGAGAGATCTGCCCAAAGACCGAACCGGAGCAATACCCTCACCTCCATAAAAAGTCTAAGAATAGGTCAAAAGTGGCCTAACTTTTCCACTTAGACGAATTCGGTAGGTTGAACCGGATCCACCCTTTTGTTCCATTGGGATATTATGCTCTCTCAGAGAATATCTCGCGGGGAAAAACACAAAGAAAGAGAGAGGAAAAAAAAATCAATCTTTCTTATAATTCTTGCACACCCTTTTGCTTTTGGCCATCATCTGAACTTCTTCTTCAAGTAAGTTTGAGGTGAAAGCGAGACGCCTGCGGAGAGAGGCAAGCAAAGCCACTAGCCCCACCCATCGTGCAAGAAGAGGCAAGTCAAAAGGGTCCGAGCGCATCCAAAGTCAAAGGTTGTGAGATCGCTCATGCCTCGATCAACGTCACGTGTTTGAATAAGTTCCGAAGAAGCTTCGGGCGGGAAAGATGCTGCTCGCGATCTGGCGCGATGTCGAATCGTAGTGTGCGTGATATGTCGTGATTCAGATATAAAAATGACATTTTATGCAGGAGATGATTGAGTCTTCCGCAATACGAATATGGAAAATCTTTGTTGAGGAGGATTCGCAGAAGCAGCCGCCGCCGCCGCCACCACCGCACGAGGCATGGCTTTACTTACTCCTCGAAGTGAGTGGCCAACGATGCTCCCGTTATCTGAATGCTCTCCTTCCCCCACTTTTCTTTCTTCTTTCCATCTTTTAATTCCCCAAGATTTATATTGGTTTTCATTCTCTTCCCTATTGTGGTGCTGAGGTCAGCCGAACTCGAATCCTTTCGCCTTCTTTATTATTACCGGTGATGTTTCATCCTATCATCCTTCGGACCTGGGCGTCATGATGTATTTCCTCTAAGGATGTACATCGTTCTCGGTCCAATTTGGGAATCGGATTAGACCGGATCGGCCGGTTCTTGATGATTTTGGAACCAAGATAATTGATTCGGTGTTTGGTCCCTAGACAAACCGGCATTGATCCAAAGTTTGTTACGTTTTTAATTAAGTAAGACAAAGAGTATGGATTGTTTGTGAGAGTAGTCTCTGTTTTTTAGCAAGTAATTTTCTTGTGATTATTAATTTTATCTTAATATATTTGAGAACTCTGATAAAAAAAAATAATAATACCACCCCTTCATGGGATAACCTGGGAATTGAATCAGACCCAGCTGATTTGATTTAAGGATGGACAAGGTTAGTACCCTAATTTATGAATGGGAACTGAACTTGTCCGATCTGATTCTCGATTCTAAGGTCGAAATCGACTTATTCCAGAATTGATTACATCCAATTTCCTCATTTGTCAAGCATGCTTACACGAGGCACCAGATATGAGTTTTCTCTAGATAGAAACATGAGGGGAAGTCTTTGTTCCGTCAACAAAACTACACTGATGTGGAGTTATCGCCCGCATTCCTGTTTATAGAGCTCATCGTGTCGAATTCGAGTGTATTATTGTCGATGGCATGTCTTTCGATCGAAATTCATCAAAACTTTGTCCCAATAATCACGCTTTTTACAATTGAATTCATGACTAAGCAGATTTCGTGGCTTCATCAAATAAGAAGTTTCGTAGGGAACGAGGGGTCGCTTCGTACTCTGTAATGGCCTCTCTGCTGGACGTGCACTATGGGAATTCTATCTGTCTTGTCCAGTGCACGGCCTCTTCACTTTTTTCACAAGAGTTGGTGCGTGCTCTCGCTATTTTCGTCTTTGGCCAAGTGAAAAAAATAGTTCCAGTGAATCCGATGATGCGTGCGAATTCACATCATATGTATCGTCGTCGGAAGAGATGAGCTCTACGTAGAACCCATTCGATCAAAAGAGACATGTCAATCGAGTCTTTGTGAATCTGGTGCAGGTAACATCTGCTCTTTAAGCAGAGAGCTCTTTTTCCACTTCCATGTATTGCTTGTTTGATAGGCAGTCGAGTGGGAGAAGATAACGTCCACGTAAGATAACCGGTCATCAAGTCCAAAAGATGTTCTCTCTAGAATCTCAGCTACTACACAACAGCCAAAAACTTATAAAGAATTTACATTTATGAGAAAAAGTGGAAAGGGAATAGAACCCAAACCCACAACACACATTATTGACACAATCATCATATACAGACATCTCTCTCTCTCTCTCTCTCTCGCTCTCTCTCTCTCTCTCTCTCAGTTTTTTTAAGCAGCAATACCAATCACCAACTAACCTCCCCGTTTCTCACATTACTTGCACTATTCTCCATATTTGGCTGTGGTGTTTCGTGTTTGTTCTTCACTTGTCCGCATCGGTAGGTAGTGATACACTTTAAGCAAGCAAAGCAAACGTTTCTATATGTTTGTCGCCGAGTTTTTGTTCTTCTCCTTTGCTGCTCCAGCTGGGGAAGGTGTTTAGCCCATCTGGGCCTTCTTGTTTCCCTTCAGAGCTGAGACTCAGCTTGGAAAAAATGAGTCTTGATCGATTCTGACAGGAGCCCAGATGGATGTCGAAGGCGTGATCAGCAATAACCCAATAAAGGTACGACGTGTGGCATTTCGGCTGCTAATTCACCTTCATGAAAATTTCAGCTTTGTCGTTCTTTCTATTGTCTTGCTCAATGCTCATTTACCCAGTGATTTTATCCTTCATTGCTGTTGCAGAGAGATTCATGGAAGACGGTGTTGACTCTCGCTTACCAGAGCTTAGGCGTTGTGTATGGAGACTTGAGCACCTCCCCATTGTATGTGTACAAGAGCACTTTTGCAGAGGACATACAACACTCAGAGACCAATGAGGAAATTTATGGGGTTTTGTCCTTTGTTTTCTGGACATTGACATTAGTACCATTGGTGAAGTATGTATTCATTGTGCTTAGAGCTGATGATAATGGTGAAGGTGGGACTTTTGCCCTGTACTCGCTGTTGTGCCGACATGCCCGGGTTAATTCTCTGCCGAATTGCCAGCTCGCTGATGAGGAATTATTTGAGTACAAGAACGATGGGTCTGGGAAGAGGGATGTTGGGTCTAGCTTGAAATCAACTCTGGAGAAGCACAAAGTGTTGCAGAGGGTCTTGTTGGTGCTGGCTTTGATTGGGACGTGTATGGTGATTGGAGATGGTGTGCTGACTCCTGCAATTTCTGGTACAAAAATTGAAACAAGTCTCTGGGACTAGTGTTTTAGAAGAATATTTTTTTCTCCGCAATATAAAATTTGAGAGGGAGTGACTTTGATTTCTGGTGATGCTTGCAGTTTTCTCCGCTGTGTCAGGGTTGGAGCTCTCCACGTCTAGGGAGCAACACAGATGTAAGTCTCCATGACTCTTTGTCCGATTTGAATTGCATTTGCCTCTTGTCCTTAGAGTCCTGATATATCACCAATGGGTAACCACAAGGTCTTCTTCTATCTGGTGGATATTTTAATCTGCAACATAGAGTTTCACCTCGTCATAAAGAGTCACATAATCCATTCCGATTATTACTCAACTTGGGATTCTGTTTGGAGATACATTTTTTAGAATAATTGCAGTCTAGCATGAATACGGACTGTTTGAAAATTGGAAAAATACAATATCTGTCTGTTGTGGTTGCCTGAAATCATACAATTTCTGTCTGTCTTGATTGTCTATTTTGGTTGCCTGAAACATTTTTGGCTGTCTGTTTTGGAGATATACGATTTCTGTCTGTTTTAGTCCTTTGAAGTTTCTTATCCCGTCGTTTAGGCTGTCCAGAGCTTTGAGTAGCTTAATATGGCGGAACCTTCAATTCCTGTTCAACATGGTGACGTGAGATCGATGGACGAGCAGAGATTACCTAACTGAAATGAATTCATGCATTATTTTTGTCCATTAAGACAGACAGCCCTGCTTTAATAAAGTCAAATCACCATCAACTTTTTAAAATTAGCATCAGATGGGAAGTGCTGATGCCACCGGTCTTCTTATCATATAAGACAGGAAAAGATATGGCTAAGAATATGATCTTGCCACTAATAAACAAATCATTCGGTGCCTTCTGGAAAGTCTTAGTCGCTAACCAGTGAAAAGAATAGGGAAGGCTGGATAAGATCTGATAATTAAAGAAATCATTAAGACTAGTGTAGACTACTTGTTTTTCATAAATGACCTAATTCAGATTTTGGTCTCACAAAACTGCGGATGGAGTCCCCCATGAAGCACACAATCATGAGCGTGCATTCAGCAAATTTGACCTGCCTTTTCACTCTCCAGAACGTCATAGTGGATCTAATACAAGAATGAGCTTATCATCATCATCATCATTCCTTAAACAACTTCAACATAGTTGTCAGATCAAAGTTCGGTCAGTAAGGCTTGCTTTTGAGGACATTTTACGTTATCCAAATGGCCACTGATGTTCCACTTTCATCTTTATTGCTATCATGGACATGGCCAGCTTGTTTCCCACTAAGACCATTTCGGTTCTTTGGCTTTCTTCTCGTCTTTCTTTAGATGGCCCTCCCGTTAGTGCCTTCCTTTTCAGCATGCGGGCCCGAACATTCTTTGTCAGCCATACTGCATCATTTTATGCAAGAAAAGTGCAATACAAACCCAGGTCCTACTTAATTTAGGGAAAACGACGATGTCAAATATGCCTTCAATTCTGAGTTGTTCGTATGAGCAGCAACTACCGTGTCTTCTGTGAATCATGATGGTTGGAATAAGTATAGTAGAGCCTCACTTCCTACTCTGCTGAACTCAAGTTTTGGGAAACTTTGGCAATGCTCTTTTCAGCTCACAGTTAATTCAGAATTGTGATCGAGTTTTAAACCCCTCTCCAATATAATAAACAAAGCAATCTGATGAACGATCTCAATTAGTTTTCTTGGTACTTTCCTACGTTAGAATCCTGTCATACATAGAGAGGTGACTTATGTGGTTCTTCGAGACAAGTCCTTCTTTACCTCAAATCGCTCAGTTATAGAAGAACTTTATAGCTGCCAAAAGTTCCCTGAAGGTCACGTTTTCACCAATCCAGATCATTTGGTCAACATAGCCTCAAACTTTCTGATGGATTCATTCTCATAAGTCATATTAGTATATTGTCAACTTCACAAATCCTATTTTTTGGAATACAATGATATTCTACTATGGTGAAACAGGATAGCAACCTGCACTTTCACTCTAATGAATGTTTCCCGCAATTACTCCATAGTTGACTATCATAGGGCACTGGGTGTTGGCAAACCCTCCTTGGCCATTCGTTACCATAGGACTAGCATGATTATGTTAAAACAGATATTTCAGCGCCATTTTTTTTCTCATCTTCAAGTGCTTGCAGATCCTTCAAGCTCAGTAATTCAGCTTTCTCAATTTTGCAGATGTTGAAGTCCCAGTAGCCTGTGCCATACTTGTGTTTTTGTTTGCTCTACAACATTATGGGACCCATCGAGTCGGTTTCCTTTTTGCACCTGTGGTGATTACATGGCTTTTCTGTATCAGTGCCATTGGTGTATATAACATCTTCCACTGGAATCCCCATGTCTACCAAGCACTCTCTCCGTATTACATGTACAAGTTTTTGAAGAAGACGCGGAGGGGAGGTTGGATGTCCTTGGGAGGAATTCTACTGTGCATTACAGGTACAAGACTACTTAATTGAGCTTCATCCTCTAGTATCGATACTAGAGCTTCATCCTCTTGTGTCAACTCGTTTTGGTGCTACATACCCCACTTACACTGTTTGTTTCTGTACCTCAGGCTCGGAAGCTATGTTTGCTGATCTAGGTCATTTCTCCCAGTTGTCAATTAAGGTATTGAAGATATGTTAACCAATTCACTGGACGTTGGCTCTGACTTTATTTTCATCATTAAGTGGAATCTATTTTGGATTGATAGATACTCCCTTGGTGCTTAATAGGACCATAATTGCATGAACCTCAAGTCTTCTTGACAAGTGCTTCAATCCATATGTATCCTTATCAGCAGAGTACAATCTAGAGACTATGCAGTCGCTTTAGATATGATCATCGAGCTTGCACTGCTTCATAAGCTACAGTGGATAAGTAAAGTTAGCAGTCTCTTGCCTTGCCACACTAGAACGCTTTTGCTGTCTTCCCCATGCAATATCATTAGGAAGAATATGGTCAGTTCTTTCGGCCTATTATCCAGGGAATGTCTTGGAAACATGGACAAAGGAACCACATTTGTTTACATTACAATACCACCCAACAACCCACTTTAGCAATTTTATGAGCACATTTAAAAGTTCCAATTACTAATCAAAGATAATGTTAGTGCAGATCGCTTTTACCTTTGTGGTTTATCCATCCTTAATCCTGGCATACATGGGACAAGCTGCTTACCTGTCCCAGCATCATGTTATGGACAGTCATTACCGCATTGGATTCTATGTATCAGTACCAGGTACGTAACAAAAGCGTCATCATCTGAGCGAGTCCTCTAATTATTAATTTGAGCTATTATCTTTCCATTTCAGAGAAGATAAGGTGGCCCGTGCTGGTGATAGCAATACTAGCGGCGGTAGTTGGAAGTCAAGCAATCATCACCGGGACTTTCTCGATAATAAAGCAGTGTTCTGCTCTGGGTTGCTTTCCTAGAGTCAAGATAATACATACATCGTCCAAGATACACGGCCAGATTTATATTCCAGAGATCAACTGGACTCTGATGCTTCTTTGCTTGGCTGTGACCGTTGGTTTTAGGGACACCAAGCGGATGGGAAATGCATCAGGTACTGTTTTCCACCATTTGCAAACCACCTTTGTTTTTGCATTCCCAACTTGACCTCCCCTGTTGTCCACTTTATGAGAACCTGAGAAACATCGTTCTTCTGGTGCAAATCAGGATCCTTTCATCCCAATATATTGCCACCATCATCAAGCACAAATTCACTTGGTTTACCACAAATTTTGATGCATTTTTTCTTACATTAACATGATGAATCTCTTCTTTATCTGAATAGGTTTGGCAGTTATTACTGTCATGCTCGTGACTACCTGCCTGATGTCTCTGGTTATAGTCCTGTGTTGGCACAAGAGCGTTCTATTAGCTGTTTGCTTCATTTTCTTCTTTGGCTCAATTGAAGCGCTTTACTTCTCCGCATCTCTCATCAAGTTTCTTGAAGGAGCGTGGGTCCCCATTGCCCTTTCGTTCATATTTATGATCATCATGTATGTGTGGCACTACGGGACGCTCAAAAAGTACGAGTTCGACGTCCAAAATAAGGTTTCCATGCACTGGCTTCTTAGTCTTGGTCCCAGTCTAGGGATTGTGAGAGTTCGGGGGATTGGACTGATACACACAGAACTTGTTTCAGGAATCCCAGCTATTTTCTCCCACTTTGTCACCAACCTTCCGGCTTTCCACCAGGTTGTAGTCTTTCTCTGCATCAAATCCGTCCCAGTCCCGCACGTCAGGCCCAAGGAAAGGTTCTTGGTGGGAAGAGTAGGCCCCAAGGAATACCGGGTATATAGGTGCATAGCTCGGTATGGGTATCGTGACATTCACAAGGACGACTTGGAGTTTGAGAAGGATCTCTTTTGTAGCATCGCAGAGCTAGTTCGGTCGGAGAGGCCGGAATGCACCGCTAGGATAGAGGATCCGGAGGATGAGAAAATGACAGTCGTCGGGACATCTTCCTCCAATTTAGACGGAGTAAGATTGTGTGAAGACGATGCAGGGTCCTCTCAAAAGGAAGGTGGCTCATCAGAACTAGTAGAGGTAATCTCTCCGCAGAGGCCAAGGAAGAGAGTGAGGTTCCTAGTGCCGGAGAGTCCGAGGATGGATCGGGAAGCGCGCGAAGAGCTGAAGGAACTGATGGAAGCGAGGGAGGCCGGGATGGCATTCATCATGGGGCACTCATATGTGAGGGCAAAGAGAGGGTCAAGTTTTATCAAGAAGGTAGTAATCAATTTGGGGTATGACTTCTTGAGGAGGAACTCTAGAGGACCTACTTATGCTCTGAGCATCCCTCATGCATCAACCTTAGAGGTTGGGATGGTTTATGAGGTCTGATGATGCCGCCGTATTACAGAAAAAAATGCAGTTTTTGACTTACCATGTATATGTCAGAAATAGAGCTATCAAATAATGTTGTTTCGTCCTAAAATAGAATATGCGAGCGTGTTTGATCAAGCATACCTATGCGATCCTCCTGATCCACACCTCCTTGTTATTATCTTCCCTTCACCGCACCCTTTCGGCCGACTCTTTTCTTGACGGGTCATTTTTTTCGCCTATATTTCCTTTCAAATGTGCAGGTTGAACTTGGGACTTTGCCAAAGCCATCGGCTTGGATTATCCCCGAGCTCACAGCGAATTGAGTCTATAAAAAGAGTCTTACCGGGGTTTCTCGAGCACATCAAGAAGATGTTGTCAGTTTTCATCCTAGGAAAACCAAAGGCTGCAGATTCGGTCACTTATCAGTACTTAGCCAAAAGATGCCCGACTCACGTTTACACTGGATTATAAGAAGTGATAATGCTCCCTCAGTTCATGGAAAAAGGCCGTATCTGACATTTAAGTTGAGAGTCTCTAGTCTTGGCTGCATCGTAGATGGGTCGGGCTTTCAAATCGAGACAGCTTGTGAGGGCTTTCATTCGTTTTCCTGACAGATCTTGATCAGCCCAAGGGACGTCTAAACTTGGACCTGATTGATATTCATAAACAAATCCAGATTCTAAATTATTAGATGGAATAAGATTGGGCTTCTTTCTGTGAGGTCAGGCATTCGCATTAGTGCATCCTAACCATTTAATCTAGTGGATTCATTTGCTTTATGCGTCGAGACCATTATACACATAAGACTCACAAGATCAAACAATTTATGTGGACTCAAGGTATGTACAATGCGTTCACGCAATAATCTTTACTTTTAACAAATTAGTTAGGTCGTAACTTTCTACATATATGATATGCTAATTCTAAATTATGATTGTAATGACTTTAGATCCTCAAATTTAAATTTCTAAGTATGCATAGGAAGTTCGCTTGGATTAAGCCTAAACTAAGGGAAAGACTACTAGCAGCGATGACCATGATCTCCTTTGTGCTCACATTTTTAGTGGGGACTACACACTTCTAACCTATGACAAGCTCAATGTTGATAAAGTAAGGTTAGCATCAGTAGAGTGCATTACATCATTGTAAATCGAATAGCATCACTGGGAAATATTCATATTTTCTGTACTTAGCAGACAGGACAAAAAAAAAAATACCGAACCATTGCAATCGACAATACCAAGCAAAAGGCGAAATTCATAAACTGGAGGAAGGCTGACTTTTCATAAACCGGAGCACTCGAGTAGCTGAATTTCGACTTCAATAGCATTGTTAGAAACTGAGTTCTAGCGAATATTGTGCACAAGCATTGGAAGGAAATTGAAGGTCGATTGAATCTATAGTCTATTAGCTTTGCTATTGGAAGTAGGAAACCCGGGCAAATTGCGATAATTCCGTTGAATCTAGGGGGTAGAATGAAAAAAATGAAGAGGATAAAGTGAGAAAAGGTGCAAATTTCAAGGGTTAATAATCTTTCTCAGACATCTTCTCCGACACACTTGCTTCTGCAATCTGAATAAAGTAAATGGGTTGTAGCATATCTGAGCTTGCTTAAACATTTAAGAAAGTGAAGTACCCATTAAATGACCTGATAAAGCAAATTGGCATAAGCAAATTTATGAGACAAGAACCAGGCTACCTGATTCCTCCTTGCAGGCTTTTGCCTTTGCTTGCTGGTTCTGTCCTTGAAGGCGAACTTCCCATTTTGTTCACTGTATATATAAACCTCCCCTCCACAAGCACCACCGCCATACTTCCTTTGTCCCTTCTGCTCTCTCTCTCTCTCTCTCTCTCTCTCTCTCTCTCTCTCTTTAAGGAGGATTCTGCTTGTCAATAATTGAGAGAGAAAGTGGGACACATTGTCTCTTTGGGTCAGTCCTTGAAATGATGAGCTTAAGTCTTCATATTTGAGCATTCCGTCATACGTTTCTGGTTAAAAACAGCAATGAGCAGAAACTGGGTTAGCTTTGTCATCATCCTGGTGATTCTATGTGGAGGTTTCCCATCAACTTCAGCTACTCCAGCAAGTATGTCTTCCACCCCCCTCTCTCTTTCTCGTTTATGGGCCTTCTTCAGTCTCATCACGTGTCTCATCTTTTTCTTGAAAAAGCTAATTTTGGGTTAAAAATGTGTCGAACATCGGCATTGTAGGAATTCTGGGAACTGCTGCGTCCAATGTAGTATCTGCTCTTGTAAAATGGCTGTGGTCGCTGCAGCAATCCACTCCCAAACCATGTAAGATTCTTGATTGAGCTTACACATGCACCTCTGCACTCATTTCTTTCCTTTAAAGCCAATTAAGAGTAACTTCGGTTTCTCTTCCAGCTGTTCCTAGCCGTTCAATGATGAAATTCGAAAGTGGATACACCGTGGAGACAGTTTTTGATGGTAGCAAGCTCGGAATTGAGCCGCATTCGGTTGAGGTCTCTCCTGGTGGGGAGCTTATGGTGCTGGACTCTGCGAATAATAATCTCTACAGAGTTTCATTCCCTCTGTCCCGTTGTAAGCTTACATCGCGCTTATAATAATTTGATTTTGGTCTCTGCAATGCTCCACCGTCATTCATTCGGGTGCAATTCGGGAGTTCGATTTGATGTTCTGCTTGGTTCATTAGTTAATTAAACTATCTCGTCAGCACGTGCCTATCTTAAATTTTTCCTCCGGGAAAGATGAAATTCTGCCCTCTTCATGCTAGGACTTGACTCCCTGACTACGAACGCTCTTCTTCTGTAAATTCTGAACCATAGAAGGTTGGCACTATGCTGTTCATTTTTAGAATCTAAATATATAATGTGCTTCTGCATCACTGAAAATTTTGCTTTTATCGCGATGTTGGATTTTTGCTGTATCTTTCTTATGTCTGGTTATATGTCTGCTGGTTTTTTGGAGTATCTGCTTTTTCGTACCCCCAGATTTAGATCATATAAGCAGCAGAGAAAGCTTGTTAGTTACTTTTCCTGTAGCCCTTGGGCTCCTTTATCCTTTTCTTCCTTACTTGCTGCTTCATGCTTTTACTAGACCGTGTTTCTAACCTGTTCAAGTAACCATAATGTCAAATCTAGATCCCTTGTGAAGCTTTGAAATATGTGCTCTTGTTAATATGATGGAATTTGACTGCTTTTGCAATTTAATATGTGAAAATTGGTTCAATGAAGATAATATAACTATATCATACAATTAATTTAATCTCGGACAAAAACAGCTGTGGCAAACTGAGATTACTTTATTTACATATGCAGAAGAGCCATGGAAAAAAAAATCTCGTCTGTAAGCCAATATAGGTCTATAGGCAATATCATATGCATCTTAATGTGTTTGTGGCATTCTATATATGCATTGGGATTAATCAATTAACTGCAGATCACTTATATGTTAATATGAATCGATTAACTGCAGTTAGCAGGCCCAAGCTCATTGCTGGCTCGCCCGAGGGGTATTCTGGGCATGTAGATGGAAAGACTAAAGAAGCAAGGATGAGCCATCCTAAGGGGCTCACTATTGATGATAGAGGAAATATTTACATTGCTGACACAATGAACATGGCCATCAGAAAGATCAGCGACACAGGTATAGTGCAGTGCTTTCATCGCATGAGTCCAGATTGAGATATGACACGATGACGCTACTCATGATTGGAAGCATTTTTCTTGAATAGGAATGTCAACCATAGCTGGTGGGAAACGGGGTCGAGGAGGAGGTCATATTGATGGTCCTAGTGAGGATGCGAAATTTTCAGATGATTTTGATGTTGTTTATGTTGGTAGTAGCTGTTCTCTTCTGATAGTAGACAGAGGTAACCAGGCCATTCGGGAAATACAACTTCACGATGATGATTGTTCCCATGCATCCAATGGGAGCTTTCATTTGGGTACAAGAACTATCGAATTCTCGATGCGATTCTCCTGTTTTCTTTAAATTAGTAATTTTCAATTTACTTTTGCTTGTTTTACCAAAAAAAATTTACTTTTGCTTGTAATTACAGGAATAGCAGTACTTGCTGTGGCTGGCTTTTTTGGATATATGTTGGCACTATTGCAGCAAAGAGTGAAGGCCATGTTTTCGTCCCATGGTGTATGTGACCTCACTTAACAATTTATTGAATCCTAAAAATATGAAAACATGTAATTTGTAATATATGTGTGGAGTGAAAATAAATATCTTCCTCATGTTCTCTCATGAACTGGACCTGTTAATTTAGAGGTCTTTTCTTTGCCTTTTGCTAGATAGCATTTCTCAGATAGATTTAGCTAAAATGACCAATATCGCTCACCATAATCCATCAGGATGCCTCTCTTGTCAATGCTCAGTCTTTTCTTTGATGATTATCAACTTGGCTTATTATGAGGAATCAATCTATGCCTGTAGGAAGCCTTGGAATTGATGTTCAGGTGTAAAGACAATTAGTATGCTGCTGAGCTTCCATAAAACAAGTACCAGTTACCCATTTCTTCTTCTACTGCAGGCAAGACCTCCAATAAAGAAAGTTTCACCTGTGCCTCCATATCAAAGGCCTCCGAAATCGGTTAGACCCCCTCTTATACCGCCGGAGGAGGAATCTGAGATACCAGAAGAAGGTTTTTTTTCTTCGATTGGGAAGCTCATGGTCAACTCTGGCTCATCCATGGCCGGAATTTTTTCTGGTTCTAAAAGGAAACCCCAGCACTTTGATCTCCGTCAGCTGCAGCAACAGCAGCTATTCAATGAGCACACCAGTTCGTGGCCAATGCAGGAGAGCTTTGCAATTCCAGATGGAGATGAGCCTCCGCCACCATTAGAGACCAGAACTCCGACCCCAAAGAGGACCTATCCGTTCATGAGCAACGAAATTGAGAAGAGTCGACACTTCAGGCAAAGCCAGGGTCACTACGGCAGTTGGGCGGGGGATTACTCCCACCAGCAGCAGCAGCAGCAGCCAAGGCAAATACAGCATCACCAACACCACCACCAACAGCATTATTCATCTGAACCGAACACATACTATGAGAGGAACTGCGAGACGAATGAAGTAGTCTTTGGGGCGGTCCAAGAACAAGATGGCAGGCGCGAAGCCATGGTGATCAAGGCAGTTGACTATGGAGATCCCAGGTTTGACCACCGCAACATCCGGCCTCGAATCAACTACACGGGTTACTCCCATGGATACTGAGGACCAGATCTCGCAATTTTACATGAATGGCAGATCCACAAGATTGTTGTGTTTTTCAGTCTTCTTCTTTTCTTTTTCTCTTTTGACCTTTCTGATAAGTAAGTTTGTTATGTGAAGCATGGAGCATGATGGTAGAATCACGCTGTGGATATGAGAGTTAGGCTTTAGCATCCATCTTCCCTTTACCTTTTCTTCTCCGGTGAGGAATGTATCAGAGATGACGTGAGTGAAAGAAACCTAGTGATTCCCCTGCATTTTTCTTTTTGACCAGGAAAGTTTGAAGAGAATCGCATCAGGGGTGATTATCAAAATGAACAACAATATCAGATCTACTCTCATTCACTAAAGTTATTCCGCGGCTGTTTCCCTCGGTCATTAGATTGCGCTTGTGACATCCAATGTTGTACAGTCCCTACTTGCATCTGTGTCGAGTTAAAAATTTGATAAGGACAACTGCCTGAAGATTAGTGGTGGTGGTAGAAGCGACAATTACCGTGACGACGAAGATGATAGCAAGAATGGTGAAAAATAATGCTACAAACTACTTCATTTATCATTAAAAAATCAAAATACCACCCTCTTACTATTTGAAGCTTGTAGAGGTCGTAAATAGTCTCCCTGATCATCGTCCGTTCGTGAATTTCAGTCTCTATCTTCACCTCCAATCCCAACTGGTCAATATTTGGTGAAGGAACCCAGCAAGAGTCGGTCTACTGCTTTCCAAGTGTAGTGAGTAGTTTTTCCTCCTCTGCTTCATATCTAAAATCCTACCTGGTGATTGCATCCTTCTTGAAAGCAAAAGATAACTTCATTAGTTCAAGAATCGGAAAAGAAGTGGTTCCATCGCGATCCTCAAAGAAAATTCCATGCTTAAAAGCATAGCATGCTTGGACCACACGCTCGGGGCTGCTCTGCCCCGCGTCTTACCTTGTCTATGAAGTTACTCGGCCATCGCATGGGCTCGGGATTTACATGTTTAACGTGGTTTTCTCATGAAAACCCCAGCGCATAGCAATGTCACGAGTTGGTGTCATGTAGCTACCGCCTTCCATACGAGGGTGGTGGGCCGAGCAGCGCCCATATCCATCTTCTTATCTGGTCATCGTCAACTGATCTGCCGGACCAATTAATTCCAAATTGTTGTTTTGTTGCAGAGCCATAACAAGGACCACTCAGTATCGATCTGCACTGAAGCCGACCCTGAAATTGCGAGGGTCACAGCACGGTCGTGGCCTAGGGAAGAAGAAAACAAGGGAGTTGAGTGATGGAATTTGGCTGAACTATCTCGGGATTGCGGAAGTGGGGCGGCTCTATGGACCCCGGTTGTTTTTTTTGTTTTTTTCCATAGCAAATATGGAAACATATAAATTTATGGTCAGGGGCGAGATTTACTCTTTTCATCTTGGAAACAATCTCGGAAGTAATAATGGGACAAAGAAAATTTGTAGCACACATCGTTGTAAAGCAAAATTTGTACAAATGATTTCGAATGCCATTGATTCGAGAAGCTCAATGGTCATAGATCTTACATCGACGGTCAATGAGATGATCAAATTTTTATTTTTTAAATCGACTGGTATTTTTTTTCAAAAAAGATAACAATTGAATCCATTGGGTTGGAAAGTTCCACTTATAACTAAACTGACAGCTCTGGGTTAGAAAAACACTGAAAATATCCCCAGATCCGCAGGGAGTGGCTCCAGATTATGGTCAAAATTTCCGGCCTAATCGACCTTTTCAACGTCATTTCTCTCTATTGCAAGAAAAATGGAGAGGGGCGACCAGAGCAAACGACAACGTCATGGATGTCTGGCTGTCATCATAACTATTTACTTGCTCTTTCTGATGTGAACAGTTGGGTGTTGTGTAATTCATCGGTGAGGTTTGAATGTCAATTAGGGCCCCGAAACCTTCGAGTATCATGCGATCTATGACGATTCATTGACTAGACAACGACATCCTAGCTCTTTCTTCGACGATGTAAACGAATCATCTTACCCCCTCTACGTACGCTCGACCGGATACAATTTTATTTGCTCTGAGGACATCACACTCGATAAGACTAGCTCACGAATTGAGCGACAGAGGAATACAAATCCATCGAGGCCATATTCTTTGAAGTACCGTTTCTTATTGAATCTGGTATAGTCATCGCAAATGGTGGGGTGGGTGGACACACGAGCATCGCACCGACCACCCAGCTCAGACAAATGCTCGAATCCAAGCCCTGCAGTGGACGCCAATAAACAATGTCGTCGAACTTTTTGTCACAAGCACATCCTTAATGAACAAGACAACACTCTTGTTATTGTCCCCTATAAGAATTTTGAAGTCTCAACCATCTCACCTGCTGAATTAAATCTTGAACTACATGATAAGCACTCTTTTCCAAAGGTGTTTGAAGTCGAGCCAACCCATCATGACCGTGCAGAGAAACAAGAAATCAGTTCTTTGAGAGGAGGGGGGGTGGTTTGGTTAACAAGGGCTGATTTCAACATGCTCACATGGGGCTGAGCATATGACAGACCCCACATCTTTTGCAACTGCCAGCAAATTCTTAAATATAATACCTGTCTATTATCGCATAGACAGAAACATACTTCCCCTAAAAAATGCTTGCTCGGAACCCACCACAACCCCAATGAACAGCATCTCAATCCTTCTCAGCTCATACATTGTTGTGACTTGGATAGATATTGCAGAGTAAAGTAAGGAACCAGGAACCCTAAATGGGCGATTGATACTGAGATTAAACATATTCCCCAATTGGGTAGAAGAATGCCTCTTTTCGTATGAAGAACATATTCAGTAATCGCAGTTTAACCTAGGCATGAACAAATAAGATAGGACACGGGATAGTGTGTCGGCTGACTTTCCATGTTCTCCCGGATAAGACCGTTTCGGCGTGCCTAACAGTGAGAAGAAAGAGAGGTTTGCACTCCCTTGATTGATTGAAGCACTTTCTCATTTTACAGCATAACTTTTTACTTTTAAGACAACTGAAGGTGACTCCATGTGCCAAATGAAAAGGCAGAGTACAAACGCCTCTGATTTTTTCAGAATGCAACTTCAGATTCTCAAACTCCAATTTTTGAAGAACATATTTACAAGTCATAGAAAGGGAAAATTCTCTTGCGATTCGATGTTCTTTATAGATTTGACACTCCAACAAGAATAATAAGAAGCCTTTTCACACACTTGCACAAGAAAATAAGGAGCCCCTCTCCACTAGATCCTTCTCGGAAGAATCAGAGAGACTTGGCTTAAACGCAGAAAAACCAGAACATTATGCTCACCACAGCCAACTCATTCAATTTCTCAATTAGCATTCACAAGTGAAATGCCATGGAATTGCATCACTGATACTTTCAAAGAAACAAATCATCAAGCATCACAAAAAAGCAATGCATCACATGTTCAATCTCAGTTCTAAGCTGCTAAAAGTCCATTTTAATAGAGGAAGGCATGTCCATCTGGTCATCTGAAGATCTAGAGAACTTGCTCTTTTTGGACCAGAGCCAAATTTTGGAAACAGAATAGCTCTCACCTTTAGCCACGCTTTTCATTTTCTTCTCCTCCATATCTGCATGAACAGAGCAATCTCCATTTGGTTTTCCCCCTTCTGTAATTTTGGCAACATTGCCGTGACGATCATGATGCAAAGAGACCCGCAGTTCAGAATCACCGAGCACGTACTGATACGAACCCATTGAATAACATCGCCGCGCATCTAAGTTGCTACTACTTGTCTCTCCCACTCCTTCGTCCCTTTCATCACTGTTCATCCTCCTGAATTTACCAAGTCTCACTGGTACTATGCCCTTTTCCACGACAATTTCTTCAATATCTGCCGCTTTGTGATTGGTAGCCAATCCATTCTCTCTATTACCAAGATACCCATCTTCTTCTCTTGGATCATCATAGTCGAAAATCGGGTTTTCAATGGAAAACCCTGGAGCGAAAAGGGCCCCTCTACAAAGAGGGCACGTCGAGTTTGATAAAAGCCAGGTATCAATGCAACCAAGATGGAAAGCATGGCTACAAGTCGGCAGGAGCCTCAACTTATCCTTCTCAGTGAATTCACAGAGGCAGACAGCGCAATCAAATGGCTCTTTCAAACCCACGATCTCCTTGTACTGGAAAACAGGAAGAGCATCTATAAAAGCCTGATCTAAGCCGGAGTCATGGAGATGGAAAAGCTGCTGCAACTGTCTCTGCAGAGCATCGGAGCCCGAAATCTCCGGATATCTATTGGATTGAGAGGACGCAGACGAAGATGGGTGCTTTATGAGAAATCTCACAAGCAGGTGGAGGAGGCCAGAAATGAAGAACAACACAGCCAAAATTATGATTATGAAAAGAACTGCAGGACTAATCCTAGCTCCAGAAGATGACGGTGGTGATGGTGGTACCGGTGACGACGACGATTGTGATGATGATGAAGAGCTTGCTTCTCTGTGGAAAGCACCGATATAAGGAGATGAAGGTGAAAAGGGAGGTGGGTTAGTTCGAAAAAGCCCATCCTTTTGCTTGACTTGAGGCGGATTCAAGTACATGTTCACATTAGTAGTCTCAAGATACAGCGCAAAGCCTTTAACTTCTGACATAACACATCACAGATCTCGTTTCGCCGAAGACACCGATTCTTCTACTTCCACAAGACGAAAGTGAAACCCGCACTACTTTAACCCAAGCACCAACTCTTGCCACCAAGATTCGAGGAGAAACGAATGCCCTTTGAGACCAAACTTCTAGTTCTTGCGTAGCATGTAGCAAGTTCGAGTGATCACTGATTCAAGTACTGATCACAGAGAAGCCAAAAGATGGTGAGAAGAACTTACCAAAACTTGAATCAAGAGACTCCCCACCACTAGCGCACACCCAGAGACACTCTTCCCATCGGTCCCCCTCGCAAGAAAGACCTTGGGGGAGGAGGGGAAAACCCTAAAGACAAGGAGGCTCCTCTTCTTCCTTTTTTGGCGAAGTGGCTTTGCTCATTCAAATCCGCGTTTGCTTAGCTCGTGAAGAGGAAAGCGAAATGAATTAGGACAGAGAGAGAGAGAGAGAGAGAGATGCCTCAGGTTTCCTCCCTCAAGAAGCGTGCGCCAGTGTGTAAGAAAAGAGCGTGCCCGTCTCTCTCTAGAGCTGTTGCCGATGGTGGTGGAGTGGCGAAGTGGCGACACAGCGAGAGAGGGAGGAGAAGAAAAGCACCAAAGTCGGGGGGGTTAAAGGAAGCCAAAAAGAACCTAAAGCCTTCGTCAGTCCGTTCGCAGATGTGGCCCGGAGCGTGGCGTGACCAAACGCCTCCCCAACATACATAATGCATATATGTATAAAAAAGAGAGCTTTATATTCCTAAGTTAAACAGAAAATTAATTAATGAAATCGGTATATGTACTAAAATAAATTTGAACCGTCGCATTCTACGTAACTCATGGGAAAACCTGCTAGTTTTAGTAGTACCAAGTCATTCCGACATGAGTTCCAAATTCACTTAACGAATTGCTTTTTAAGGTAAAATTCATTATTGGGTTTTATCCGTTCATAAAGAGAATATTTAACTGCTCACACGCCAAAAGTGTTAACGGTAAATGAGAGTCTCTCCCCACACGCCGAAAGTATTAACGGTAAAACGAGAGTCTCACCCGTGTTGAAATTCTTCTTTGCTTACTTGAACGAATGGCCATTCAATTTTTTATTTAGACGAATTATCAAAGATCAGGTTTATGTTCAAATCGGCCTTCTAGGAACCGACCTTAAACTAGAACAACAAGACGGGTTCTGGATTGAACATCGTCTGCACAACCCTCGTTTTTCCTCGCTGTTTTATTGAAAAAAGAGAAGAAAAAGAGAGAGGCATAAAATAAAATAAAAAGGAGGCCGTGACGGCGCGTGGGGGTGCACGCGGGAAGACAGCGCGTAGGGGGGGTGGTCGGAGGCGGTCAACCATGCGTGACAAAGTGCCAAATGTGGGTTACGAGGTGGGCCTGGGCCCTTCTTTTCAAAAAGTCGTCGCGCGCCACTTCGAGTTGAGCCTGCGAAGAGAGCGCGAGAGAGAGAGAGAGAGAGAGATTCCGCGCTTCGGGATGCACGACGGCGTGGACACGTGGCACGAGACGATTGCTTGGAGGGGATAAGGCCTTTGGAGTTATTATTTTCAGCTTAAATTCGAGCTAAAGATGAAAGATAAAAACAAAAGCCCGGCGCTGGTTCCGTGGAGATAAGCCCACGGGATGAGAGTCGTCAGCCCTCCGGCGAATTGTTCTTTTCGGTCTCCTTAATTTAATCGAAAGTCTAGGGACTACGATGTCTCCTTTTCATTTCTCATTTTATTTTGTTTTCTGCATGATCGAATATTTCCATTTTCCGTAAACCATTTAAACTTACGTATTCACGGATCAATACTTCAAAGGAAATTGACCTATAACCTATCATCAGTGACCCCACTTAAATCACAGAGAAATACCCGAGATTCGAATCATGAACTCAATTATGGAAAATGAATTGTCTTTACCAGCACAAATGAATAGGTGATTCCTTGTTTTGTTTATGGCTTTTTTTTTCTAAGAACAACCGAATATTACCAAAAAAAGAAAACCTAAACCATATTTTCGCCTCGCATAAAATCAAAAGTTTTTCTATACAACGCAAATATTCGGAATATTTTTTGTGTCACTAAAAAACTAAAATGTAATCTATATTTTATAATGACATATTTATCACATCAGTACAAGTTAAAGATTTTTTTTTATGTTTAAGGCCCTAGCGACACTTTTCAGACTTTGGATGTAGTATTTGGCTTCGAATTCGCAAGTTTCGTGACTTGACTAAATAAACTAGGACGAACCAGGTAAAGGGGAAACGGGTCATTTTTCTTCTTCAAACACGCAAGCCTGACGAGTTAATCATTCGGAGACACGTAAAGGACTGTGGGAAAGTCCTAGACCCGCAAACTCAGGGCGATTCGCAACCTACCGACAAAATTCGAGCAAGCGACTTCCAGTTCTTGAACAAGAAATCGGCCGTCGCTTTGCCCAACTAAGTCGAGCTCGTGGATTTTTTTTTTTCTCTCTTTCTTTCTCGCCGTGGAGCGTAAGTTCGGTATCTTTCGTCTTTCCATTTACACTAAGACTGAAATGAAGTCGGAAAGCGAAGCACAGAGAAAAGTATGTATTGACATGACATCCGATGCCTAAAGTGGCAATTAATTACACCATCAACGGGCCATTACGTTATATAATTATACTTTTTCTGGGTACCATGCTTCTAGGGGAATTTAACACAGATATAGAGTTCGTAGCAAGAACAAGTTAAGAATCGCTCTCTATCTCCCCCCTCTTTGGAAAGAAAATTACATTTATTACTCGAAAAGATACACGAGAAGTGGGTATACTTACTGATAAAGCAAATGGGAGACGGAGCAAAGCAAAACACGGCCAAATCCAGAAAATAAGGGGAGTGAACAGAGCAGTGATAGGGAATAAGGGCATGCTCACTTTGCAAGAATAGATTTATCGGGCAAATTAATCGAGTGATCGATCGTTGAATTACATATCTTGATCCAATGATGATCCAACCGCCGCTCCTTCAAATGAGGGAAAAGGAGTGTTGAGTGCTGGGCTTTTTGGCCGTGCTTGCAAGGCAATTAGGTCGGGGAGAGAGAGAGAGAGAGAGATAGGGACTAAAGCGACAATCATTTGCGAGCTGTACGCTAAGGGGGAAAAGGGAGCAATCGAGAAAGGACGTGACAAGGCCCGTTAGGTGAACCAGCCACGATCCGATTCAAAAATCCTCCCCTCTTTTGTCTCTTCTCTAATAATTTTGCTCCCGGTTTGACATCGTCCCGAAATCATTCGACCACGGGGATCACGAAGGCGATTGGCATTAGGGCGAAAGCGACGCCAGCGCGACGACAATCTTACGCGAGCAGACTCGTTTTTGTTTACGATCTCCTCTTTTTGTCTTCTAAATTCATGACGTCAAGTTTGTTTTAGAGCCGACGAGAGTGCGCACTATGCGTCGTCTTCCCCCTTTTCTTCCTTTTTGGTTTTTGCCAATGGGGGTTGGGGTTGGGGGTGGGGGTCGTTCATGAGAGGTTTGAATTCTTGCTTCTGCTCGATTGCGAAACGGGTTGGTTAGGGTGGAGCGATGTGGAAGAAATGATTGTCGCGAAGAAGACGGAGGAGGGGCTGATCCAGAGATCGTCTTCGTTTTTTGGTCTGGCTTTTTCGCAGTCTGTGGTGTGAGGCCTCCGAAGGTTAAACCAGTTTTATCTTCAGAACATTGAAAGCGATGAAAAGTGGATTGCGGAAAATTAGGGGGAAACCGTGGCTGTTCAATTGCATCGAATTGAAGTGCAAGTGCTTATTCAAATGAATTGACAAGAAAAAAATGTTACGCGAAACTTATGCCAAAAGAAAATGTTTTAATAAGTTTGGTACCTTGGGATCTTGTCCCCCCTCACCATGATCTAGACGATACAGAGTCTGCCGTTGTCCTTAACGAGTTGTATCGTAAATTGAATAAGAAAATATCACACAAAGAAATATAAGACGACGTAAGAGTTTATCCAGGCTCATTCGGAATAGGGTTATATCATGTAAAATATTTCATTATGATTTTGCGATCGCACAATATTACAATGATCTCTTGTATGGGCATAATATATATGTGACTTATAAATGGGCCTAAAATCTAATCTCATCTCAAACTCTTTGATTTTCACAACAAATGGACCAACTTAAACATAAATCTAAATCCAATATTATTTCGAGAGCGCTACCCCTGAACCCCCACCCACTTATGGGCGAGCAGAACCCTCGAAGAGTGGAAGCCGTGTCATTCCATACGTCGTAATCGCAAGTCAATTCATACTTTGGTTTTTCTAAATTCATCCAGATATGCCTCGTATGAGAAACAACGGTCTTTGATATATTCACCAACTCCAATAGTCCTTCTATTTAGGCAAGACACGATGCTCTGGAATTAATCCTTGCTAAAATCGATCGTGCCTTAAATTTATCGCGAACAAGCTGCATGTGTTGTCTTACAACATCGGTTTGGCTAGTACCGATCCTGGACTCCGGTAACGTCATAGATGTTAGTGAGGTTTCGCAATTATGGTGCGATGAATCGGAGAACTGATAGCTGCCCCTTTTGACCTTTTCAGAAAGTTACAAGCCAATGGTTGCCCATTGGGCAAGTTTGGGTGGCCGGATTAGTGACCCTGGGCTGGACTCGGCCCAGGCCCACAATGGTACGCGGCCCGTCAACGGGCAGTGCTGTGCCCGAACGACCAATCCTACTGAGGTCACGCTCAGCCGAAAGTAACCGACCAGCATCATAGCCAGTGCCAGTGCTCCCTCCAAAGTGCGCAAACGAGAAAAAAGACTCAAAATGAGAAGTGTCTTAATGGTTTGGTTTGGTTCTTGAATTCTTTAGTTAAAAGAGGCAAAAGTTTTCGACTTAGAAGAGACCTTATCTGGTTGAACTAGCACCAGGACAACAAGATTGCGACGAACTCACTAAGCCCGTCGTTGAGTCGGGTGCGGCTGAGCTGAGCGGAGATTAAGATCGGGTTAGCAGTTTGATATTGAAAGCGCGTTCTATACCAGACTACAAACTGCTCGAGCTTGGCAGAGCTCCTGATCCAATGTGCCTACGCAACGAGCCCGACCCAATAGTCCGTTGGGTATGACCATGACGAGGTTCGATGTCTCGTGTCTGTACTAACAAATGAAACGAAATGTTTCGAATTAGCGTATCAGAATCATAGTGCATGATGCAGCATCCACGAGTATTAAGATTTCTGAGTCATGAAAGCAGATTTTACTGCTTATTTATTCATAAAAGAAAAGCCAGAGTCGTGCTTTAAATTGGCAAGAAATTTCACTCTCTTCACCTGATTCCTACTCCCACCTAACTGCGAATTCTACCAGGATTCATTAGTCCTCGCTATGATCTTTTATCTTTGGCAAGAGAGAAGGTTTAAAGCCACATCAGGGTTCATACGCTTGAGACCTGTCTTCCTCCTCTTTTATCGTGGCGATCATGGAAGCGATCTGGGTCATGCTCGGCCTGGCCTCCGGTGAGCGGTTGACGCATTTGATGGCCACCTGGAGCATGTTCACCATCCGCTCCTCGCTCGCTCCTTCTGAGATCAGGGGCTTATCAAACACTTCCACGGTCCACTCCTCGTGAACTACAGAGAGGACCCACTTGGGCAAGTCGAACCCGTCATTGTGGACCATCTTCCCAGTCAGAAGCTCGAGAAGGATCACGCCGAAACCATACACATCCGAAGTGAAGGCTCTTGACGGGCTCGCATCAGATTTCTTGTCGGGTTTGGACGCGGGGGCGATCGATGAAGTCAAGTCTTTGTGATCGTGCAGCAACATTAGACCATACTCACTGATGCAGGGCTCCATGTCCTTAGTAAGCAAGATATTGGAAGATTTCAGATTGCCATGAGCAATGCCAACGTCATGAAGCTCTCGATGCATAGTGGCAAGACCCTCGGCAATGCTGGCCGCAAAGTTGAGTCTGCTGCCCCATTCAAATGCTTTTCCAATTTGGGTTCCTGCAATTTACAAGCGTATGATCAGATCTAGCCAAGGATGTTAATTCATTACTATCCAATTCCTCAAGAGGCATTGCAAATGATTAAGATCCCATTCTGTGCTCAATTTTCTACGACAAACTTTCGTCATAGCTAAATCGGATACGACACCCTGTTACCATGTGGATCTTTGCAACTCGCTATTGAGGAATATGAACAGGAAAGCATCTGCTTATCTTCGTTGAACCAAGCAGGAGTTTCCTTATGGTTATCAACTTAAACTGGGTTTTAGTAAAGTTTTGGTTACTTGCAGGTTACTATGTATAATCATCGAATCACAAGGAGGCCTTTAAGCAGAGACTTTCTTCAATTCTGCTCGTTTTAATTAGTCAAACACTGTTTTCTACGCACCGCATGCTTGTTAATAAGGTCGAAACTTCTGTGGTGATACGTTCAAGCTGCTATTACTCAATGCACATTGACACAGCGTGAGAGAGAGAGAGAGAGAGAGAGAGAGAGAGAGAGAGAGAGAGAGAGAGAGAGAGAGAGAGATCATAGGATACCATGAAGGAGCCTGAACAGGCTTCCATTTTGCTGAAATTCATAGACCAGAAGCTTCTCTTGCTTGGAGGAGTAGAAAGCGGCGATGGAGAGCACATTCGGATGCTTCACTTGGTCTATCCTTTGCATCCTCTTCTTGAAGTCCTCACCCGAGATCGCCCAATCCTTGATCCTCTTCACAGCGTACATTGCCCCATTTTCGCATATGACCTTATAAAGGTTCCCGTGCTTGCCTCTCCCAAGCAATTCGGCCGGAGCCCGAAGCAGTTCTTCGAACCTCAGCCCATTCACAGTTGGGCTCGTGACGACTACCAGCGAAGACGAGATCAATTCACTCTGAACTGAGTTAGCTGAAACTTCTGATCTATTAAGTGTAGTAGCACTAGTTTTGTATTCAATTGATGGAACAGTAGCTTCGTTCCCGCTTCTCTCGATCGCTGATACCTTGTCTTCCATGTCAACCTTGTCCGTCTTCCGCTTTTTCTTGCAGAGCTTGAAGACAAGTACGCCCACGAGAAGTGAACCCAGTACTGCATAGCCCGAGTACATTAGTACCGATGCGCCTGAGATGCCTTTCCCTTTATCTCGTGGACAGCTATTCTGGAGCGGATTCCCACACAGAAACGGGTTGCCCATAAAGCTGCTCGAATTGAAATAACCGTCAACATTCGGGATTCGGCCGCTGAAGTTGTTGTAGGAGACATTGAAGTCATCGAAGTTGAAGAAGTCGAACGGTGGAATCTTCCCGCTCAGCTGATTTTCCTGAGCCAGGAGAGTCTGAAGCCCCACAATCCTGGACAAATTCGGCAAGGTGCCAGAAAAATCATTGTACGAAACATTAAGAACTTTGAGATTATCCAACGTGGCCAGTGAGTCGGGAAGTTTCCCCTCGAGCTTGTTCCCGCCGATTTGCAAGTGAGTGAGCTGCCTGCAAATTGAGATCCCGGCAGGCACTCCACTTCTGAGGTTGTTCCCATTGAGAACAAGGCGAGCGAGAGATTTTGCGATCGCAGGCACATTGCAGAGAGAACCCACATCGAGACTCCCCGACAGATTGAGCCTTTCAAGACGCAATCCCGTGACGGAATCATTGTGGCCGTTGCAGGCGATACCATTCCAGCCGTCGACGCAGGGGTCCGACTCTCGTTTCCAGTCGATAGCAGCGACGGGCTCGCTGTTGGAGAGAATTCCTAGGAAGCTGATTAGCGAATCCCTGACCTCCACTTCGATCACTGCAACCGTCACATCAAGGAGGCAAAGGAAAGGTACCATGAACACCCACATAAGAGTTCGCTTCATTTTCGGGCAATTCAGGGTGGCGGACTCAGGAGTTGTGCATTAGAGATCTAAATATGAGGATGTCTCGGTTGGTCGGAAAGGCGGACTGTGAAATAGGGAGAAGGTTTCGATGCTTGTGTTAACTGCCAGTATCTTTTAGTGGCATAAACAATTTCTGATTCCACAACGTAAGATTTGTATCCTTGCGGATTACGTTGTCCTGGGGCGACAGTTGACAAGGGAGACGAGGAGGAGGCCAATTGGCTCCTTCAACAAGAGGCCGGCCTCTAGAGAAGGTTTGACAGTGAGACGGCGTTTCGTCTGCTCGAGAAAGTCTGACCCAGACCCACTGATTCCAGTGTAAGGCACATGGTGGCTTTTGAGTACATGTACATAACGATGTTCGGGCGCAACTTCTTTGATCGATCGACTGATAAAACGATGAAACCTCGAAAGTGACGATGAAACCTTGAAGTGGGATGTTTGATTCATGATTTGATCCTACTACTTGGGGCCATGCCGCGAGGAAGTAAATCAAATTCGTTAGCCTCGACATGCATACAGGTCGCAAATGTGGACTGAGTGTGGAGTCATTGGCTGAACACTGACCACTTCATTTAAGGGGAAAAGAACAGTGAATCCATGTTCTTACCACGAATTATGACTATTTATTCCAACTTGCAGTCAAATCTAAAATTTTCTACGTCATAATCTTATCAATTGAAATATTTCATCATGAAGCATGCTAATTAAGTATTTCGGGACATTCGTAAACAAAATTCTAGAAAGTAGTGATTTTGAAAGAACTTTCATATCGTCTCGTAACACCGTGGAACGAAAAATTCGTGAACTTAGCCGATACAAAGTTATATGATAGCACCCAATTTTTTCTAGAGCAATCCCCAAAGAATTGATGTGTCCATAGGATGCCAACTTCAAGATCTCTATCAACAAAAAATGGACAAGTGAAAGAAAGACCAAGGGAAAAGTCATCGTGCGCGGACCGTCGTCGATAAACAGATTATTCTCACGAGACAAAACAGCACAATTCCAACAGAAAATGGGAATCTAATGAAGAGTTAACTGAAAGGACCAAGGTGGGAAAATGAAAGATCTTTTCTTTACACAAGACTAAAGTCGCGCGGAATCAGTCCATCTCCGATGACTTGGGCAAGAGTTAGTGATTCGCAGGTTTCTGGCCGCAATAGTAGTAAGCGGTGCCGACCATGAGAGCGACGGTGACGCCTTAGGCGATGGTCTTAGCCGTCGTCAGCTTTCGTCAGCTTTTGCCCTCGATGTGAGCACCCTTGCTGGAAACACATCAGAAAATCCAGGCGAGTTTCTGGAAATGAAGACGCGCTCCCATGAATAGAATCCAAACTAAGAAATACTAGACCGAGAAAGCAGATGAAGGATAGCAATAGAGAGAGCTGCCTCGATCCAGATAAATCTGGAAAATGGCCTCATCAGCGGGATTGAAACCAAGACGAGATAGAGGGGAAGATAGGTTGGCTCGGTTGTCAGCAATTCTGGAGAAGACTTAGCTGATGTAGAGGGCGTAATGGTGGCCCAAACAAAGAAAAATAATGCAGGTGCTGAATGAACTGGAAAGATGGAGCAAAAGAGAAAGAGGGTTGATTCTCGGGCCGAATCAGAAACTCTTGCAAGCTTAGCTTCGGTGCTGGAGGAAAGCATGTGAGCTTCGGTTACAGCCAAACAAACAAGAGGGAGACAGAGACTGGGGGAAAGGTTATATGACTGTTCATCGTCTGCTATACCCATGTGCACGACCTAAAGTCACGCGGCATGTTCACGGGAAAGACTGGTGCTCCAAACGATTCGACAGAAGTTTCAACATATGAACAGAGCCATGCATGTTGACGATGCGGTGATTACCAGTGGGGAACGAGCGTGTCTTCGGTCGAAGAGCTTCTTATCGACTTCCGAATCGGCGGCAACTTGCATGTCTTCCCCTGCAACGGTGGTCTGGTGCTCCCCACCAACCTCTCCCGTTTGAGCGTCTTGACCGAGCCTGAAATCTCTCGAGGAAACTAGCTTTGCTCACACATGCACCCCCGCCCGCACAGAGAGCTGGGTGAGGATCCGGATCCCTAGACTTTCAGTCAAGGGCATCAGACAGTTGTAGGGGAAAGAAAGTCACCCCTACTAAGGAATTCGTTTCCAGTGAAATTTGGAGATTGTCCCTCTTTCTTCCAAATTCTGAGCGTGGGATTCGGAGCTTCTTCAACTGGACTGAAGCGATGGCGGACATTGGCAGCGCCGCCGCTTTCGCTTTAGGTCTTGAACTCAAGTTAAGGAAGTAAAATTCATTTGGCTAGGAAGTACAATAAGTAATTAATTTAGTAATGTTACAAAACAAGATCGAGTCACTATATTAATAATATAGTGTTGAGAATGTCTAATGGGATGTTGTTTAAGTAAAATCAATGAGACTCCACCCTCTAAATATCATTTTAGGAAACTTCCTAGTCAAACGAACTTATTATGAAACATCTTTTCTAGAGAGCTTATTAATCCATTGCCCTTTTGACTATTATTATCAACACAACCACGACTATGACAAGCACAATTGGCACATGAAAACTGTATTCATCTCTTTCTTTACTAGAAGCCGGCATGCATAAAAAAAGGATAGAAGGAAATACAAAACTCTCACATGCTTTTAAATAACTTAATAAGCAATTCAAATAAAGATTAATTTTGAAAATCAATCTTGGCAATATTAACGTTAATTTTTTAAGGTTACTATAAGATTAAGACTTCTTTTAAATATAAGTATATCGAAAATTCTAAAACTTGTCATGAAAGTACGATTTAAATATTTTTTTTTCAAAAAGTCCAATCAAATCTCACAAGTTATTACGAAATTATAATTGACTCTGAAAATCGTTAAAAATTACAATAAAATCCTATGACTTATTAAATTGATTTTTTTTTACTGGTTGGAGTTTTTCGTAAATTGGTAAATTTCAAGGTTCAATTATATATTTTTTGAAAATTCTACGACCCACTTTGGTTAGCTTTCTGGTCCCCGCGAGGACCGCTGCTCTCTACTTTCCAGCCTCTCTCTCTCTCTCCGTCGTCTGAATCGATCTTTCTATCCACCCTTCTCTCTCGCTCGATGGCTGCTCTGCTGCTTCAACCGTCTCCAGCGCCGCCCTCTTGAATATCCTCCCTCCGCCTCTCTCCGTCCCCGCGTGCTTCCTGCTTAGCTCGCCATTCGCAAGATCTGGCCGTAACCCTGCAAAGAAAAAAGAAAAAGGAAATCTCTTGCTGAAATGGCCTCCGTCTAGGGTTTCGGATTGGCCTCGCCCGCCCGCCGCTTTCCAGCATTCAATTTCGCCGTTTCCGGCTCGACTCCGAGGAGCTCCGATTTGGGCTTTTTGCATTTCGGGGGCGGCCCTCGGGATCGGTCGAGTTCTTGGCTGGATTGTTGCTGCGCGTTTCGAAGGCTTCCGATTCGGGGAACGCGATGTCACAGGGCTACGCGATCGAGCTCTACTTCGACCCCGCGCTCGAGAACCAGGTCCTCAAGGCCTGGAACGTGCTCGCTCGCCGCCAAATCAGCACTCAGTTGATCGAGATCGAGGCTCGCCCCCACATCACCCTCTTCGCCACGCCCCTCGCCGAGCCGTCGAAGCTTGAGAGCGTGGTCCGGGCTTTCGCCGCGAAGCAAGAGCCCGTCCCGCTCTCGTTCTTCGCGGTCGGGAGCTTCCCCGTCGACAACAACGTCCTCTTCCTCGCGCCCAAGGCGAACATGTCCCTCCTCCAGTTGCATTCGCAGCTGTGCGACGCGATGAAGAAGGAGGGCATCGAGATAGGGGAGGAATATCGCCCCGAATCGTGGACGCCGTACTGCACGGTCGCGCAGGACGTGCCGAAGACGCGGATGGCCGAGGGATTTTGTGTGTTGAGGGACTTGAAGTTGCCGGTCACTGGGTATGGAGTGGATATTGGGTTAGTGGAGTTTTCACCTGTTAGGGAATTGTTCTCGTTTGTGCTGGGTAACTCTTTAGAAGCATGAGATTTTGAGAATACTCTGTGATCAGTTGATATGAAGATTTAATCGCATGTTCTGATCGGGACATGGTGAATTTATTTTTCATTGGGTTCAAAACTCATATTGATGGTGGTAATAAGGGAATCACCTCTCTGCAATTTTCTTGCTTTGTGAAGATTGGTGGCAGCTGAGTGCGTATAAGTAGCCATCTTTTGTGATTGAAGATGTTTTTGCGTATGCTGAAGATGTCATTGTGACTACATTGGGTAACTGTACGGGCAATACTCTTGATAAATTCTTTTGATCTGGCTCAGCGATTTTTTTTCCTCTTACACAAATTCACAGGATCTTAGTAGAACCTCTACCAAATAAATACCTATTGCAGGCTGACAATTTGGATCTATCTAACTCATGGTCTCCTGTTAGGTACTCTCAATATGATCCCAAGCTGGGTAAAATCCGCTAATGCCATGTATGTAGCTTTTGCAAGAAATTTGTTTGTCTGAATAGTTGTTTTGGTGGCTCTTTTAGCATGTAATTGACCAAAGACGTTTCTGTCCCTTGATCCAAGGTATCATACTGACTTAAGCTATTGTGTACACACCTATCTTAATATTATCACATGCTTTGAATATTTTTCTTCATTCCATATTCGCCACCTTCACTCACCTGCATGGCTTTTACCTTTATATTCTGATGGTAAAGTCTCAGGTTGTGTACCTGTAATTGTTTGGCACTGATATTCCAATTCCATCATTCCATTGCTTTGAGCACACGGATCGTATGTCTTGCAACCTATAAAGGTTATTTATCTGGGCTGTGGGCCTCTTGTTCATTTGACTACATCATTGTTCCTGAAGTGCGGTTTTCAGTGCTTTTGCTTCCCCTGTACTTCATCTGGTAGTTAGATGGAGATGCTGCATTGCACAATTGAGTTAGTTTCCATTTTCTTGTGGTTTAGCTGGTGGATATTGTCTGAAGCTAATTAGAAGATGATTTTCCTCCTTGCAACAATCAGCAATTTCATCGAAGTTCTGGCTTAATATGGCCATTAGCACGATTTGCTCCTTCAGTTAGAGTTATTGCCTATATTCCGTGTCTTGAATCCTCTGCTCATAGTGGGACTGTAGAATGCTCTATTCTTTTCATGGTCATTTAGATTTCCTGTGTAGTGAATGTTCTCTTCATATATATGAGATTTTTCTTTTGTCAGGATTTGGCTATTAGCAATCTGTTCTCTAGGGAGCGTGCTATGCAAGCAGGTCCTCCTCTTTGATGACAATTCTTGTATAATCCTGGCTTCTAGTTGGTCCTGTGACTTGCACAAGCATGTTTAGCTGTCATTTGCTTTTCTTTATGAGTCGTATGAGGGCTTGTCTCCAGAATTTTTGGGCCTACCATCAAACTAGCCATTTGAGGAAAGGGGCACCTACAAGCGTCTGCTGCTTTCTGTCTGCCATCTTTGCATATGCCTATCATAGGCTACTTTTATCCTTTTATGGAGAGCTAGATTCATATAGAAGGAAAACGAATACAAAGGTCCCTTTAAACAGGTATTTTTTGCCTTCTTCTTTGCCAGGCACATCTTTAGGCTTTTGCTTAACATTTCTGTCTGCCCAATGGATTTCGATTTTTGTATGCATTGCGTTACCTGTTCCCTTTACTCATGGTGAATTTTGCAAATGCCTGCCATGCTGAACTTCCAAAGTGCATCTATGAAAGCCTTCATTTTTTTAAATCGGTGGTATTCTCCAGGAGCTCCATCAGGTATGATGAACACAGTCCTGACATCTGGGGGTTTTATTTTCTTCAATTGTTTGTCTCATGTTCAAATGACTAACTCGATCAAATGGCCTGGCTCTTTGGCACCATCTGCTGCTATATACTCTTGTTCATTTAATGGAATTTGAGAAAGTTCTGAACGACATTATAATTTGGCATTCACGACACCTGCTGCTGCAACTGTTATGTTCCATATGGACATGATTTAAACTTTAGTTGAGCTGCTGAGTTTGTGCCATTGGGAAGTGTGGATGCATTACATTTCTGCTGTCTGCAGGAGTTGTGCTTGACGCATATCTGTTCTTCAGTATAGTTACCTGCAAACATACTGATACAACATTTAATGATCAGTGTATTTCTTCGGGAACATTTGGAGATATGAGAAGCCATACCAAGTCGCAATTTGAATTTTGTGTATGGGGCTGTATGTTCTCTGATACCTTGTGATGGCTCATTGCATGCTACTTTCCTCTACTTTTGGGTCCAGACCGAGAACGATTTGATGCTGTCATCTTCACTTCTCCTTTGTACTGATTCCCAAGAGACAACGGATTGCCCATTCTCAGTCAGCGGCTGCAATGGAAACTTCTTACCTGAGCAGAGCGTGTGCTCAAGTCCGACTTCGCGGTTTTTTCTTTTTCCCTGAACATGATGGAGTAAAATTGGCAACTTGCTTGAAGTTTGGTATGTGAAAGTTCACCTAGCAAGGAAGAAGGAGATCTATTGGAAAAACTAGGATTGAGAGAAGATTGAATGTGGGTGGGGGCAACTTTCTTTTCCATGTGGGTAGCGTCCCTCATCCTTCTCTCCATGCCGACACGATGACCACCTAAAGATCCATGCGCGTTATCGATTACCCTATTTAGCGCTAATGCACTGCTCATGGGAAAGTCTAACCCACCACTTCCATTTGCAATGTTTATCAAAAGGGTTAACATACTCGAAAAATATCGTATCTTTGAGGGATCTAATCGACAAACCAAAAATTTAAAGTATGATAAAATTGATGGGGGAACGAGGGTTCTGTTTGTGCACGGCAATAAAAACTTAAAAAAGAAATAAGCAAAATGATTATTTTTAATTCGAAAAGTTTATAAAAAAATTAATGTATGATTTTGCTTGTGAATATTTCTTTCTCCGATGGTATGCGGTTTCATATATCAGTTCATGCTAAGAGCGATTTGAAGAACGCTTCTCAAAAGCAAGCGGAGCTCGACTGCGACGACGGACTGACTTTGGGAAAAGAGCCACCGTAGCTGTTTCTTTGCTGCGCTCGGTCCGAGTTCCTCCCTTATCGCTCGCCTTCACACTTGCTTCTTCTTCGTCGGAATTCCTCTCTTCCTTCTTGTTTGTTCTTGTCCATTCTGCTAGGGCTTCCGCACCCACCGAGATTAAAGCTGTTTGTATTGTCTATTCTTATTTGTCATGACCGCGGGATCACGCGTTGTCTTTTGGCTCGCGCAGTCGCCACTGTAGTAGACGCTTATTACGCTGGGCGATGTCGGAACGGGAAGACGAGAACGCGTTCTACGTTGTGAGGAAGGGGGATTTGATCGGCATTTACAGGACTCTGAGCGATTGCCAAGCTCAAGCTGTATCATCTGTAAATTTCTTTTCTTGCTTACTCCCTCCTGTCTGTTGCTTGTGTATAGCCTTGTGTGAAGTCCATCGCTTTAGAGTTATATTCATGTATTAAGCTTTAATTTGTATATATCATCGGACACCCATTTGAATTTAGGCCCATTGAACGAGGAATACCGCCTCTTGATGCGTTTGGTTAATGGACGAATGGTTTTGGTTTAATACCATTTGATGCCGCATTACTCGTATGTGCCTAAAATATAGAATGTCTCTTGTGTGATGTTCTTCATTTAGCAGGCACATGGTGTTCGCCAACTGGTGGCGGTGGTCCACTGATAAAAATTGCCAGAAACACTTTGGCACATTAACCCCTGCATCTACACCAGTTATAGTTTCTTGTGTTATAATTTGTGCTGGCCACAATTATCGGTTTTCAGGGTGTATATTGTAATATGTCATGCTTGATCTAAGGATCATTTAGTCTGGTTGAAGATGCAGTATGGTCAAACAACCTATTGCCTTATGTCCTTGATTTGGTTCCAGTTCTAGAAAATCTTTTCTTTATGGGATATCATGAGCTCGCTACTAAGGTGTCTTTTATCCTGCTGGGCATTCTCCACTATAGTGGTCAGCTGTCAACCTCTCTTTGACTTGGTTACCATCTCCAATACTTCATTCTGCTTCGGTTTTTTGATTGTATTCTTGTGAGAGCATAATCTTGCATGGTTGCCCCACCAAAAAGATACATGGAATGCTTGATATCTTGGGCTACGGCGTAAAAATGATTTTGCACATTGTTCAAATGAGATATTTTCCTTCTCATTGTAGGTACATTCTCCACCCGTGAGTGTGTATAAGGGCCATGGTCTGCGACAGGAGGCGGAGGAATATCTTAGGTCACATGGTCTCAAAAATGCTTGTTATACTATTAGTGCCGCTGACTTAAAAAATGATATTTTTGGTGAACTTGTTCCTTGCCCCTTCCAGGTTAGATAGCAAAAATTGTCAGTGCTTCTTGGTAATTTTAAGTGCTTCATTGTGGGGATGATATCTTCTGATTATTCTAATTGGTAGAGGTGTCAAATTTCATTTAATTTTTTTGGTTTGGCTGCTGTTAGTAAGTTAAACTAGGTTGCCGCTTGTCTGTCATTCACTTCTCTTCAGGCTTCCCAATAATGGAGAGAAGCTTTTATTTGGTTGATTATGTTAGGTGATTGTTTATAGCTTTAATGGTATCCGAATCCGAGCCTGTAACCTAAAATGCCCGGTACCATTGACAGACTATGTCACCAAGGACCAAGATTAAGAATCTTTTGCTAATGTTCTTTTAGGATGTGAACTCATGAATGCGCAATACTAGTAGAGAGCACTATTTGTCAGCTCACTGAAAGGAGATATGATGGTATCTTACTGTTTATTCTTCCTCGATTAATTTGCTACTTAGGTATTATTTTTCTGCAGCAACCAGCCTCTTCAAGAGGAGCATCATCTGACAAGGCACCGCCTACAAAGAGATCAGTGGAAGTGCTTCTGTGGGACCATAATGTGAGTTGAAATGTTAAATAAAAATTCATTCGAGAATTTTCAGTCGCTGTCTAGAAACTTTAATGTGTGGTGCCACATGGAGCTACAATAGTTTCGAGCCTATTGGATGGACAATATTTATTTGAGAAGCTGAATATTTTATGAGAATACATTGCTTTATATTTAACAGATCAAGCGGAAGTCAGGCTGGAATATTGGGACTGATACTCAAATAATTGTCCCTATATCCAGCTCTTGGTCGCTGCGTATCATTGACTATGGGAGCAAGCTTGCTTACTGTTATTGTTGGCATTTTTCTATTTGATAAGAGCCCAGTTGATAAGCCTTATGCATTGCCTTTCTGGATTTTTGCTGTAAGGGTACATGATGTGCGAAAATCACTAGAAAAGAGGGACGAAGAAGAAGATAGTTGAATGAAGAACAAAAGAATACTGGAAAGATTTCATCTGAAGGCATTCTTCATTATATCTCGAGATCAATATTTATACACTTGTAATGCATAACAAACTGAAGCTAACGTACAAAACAGACTTTAACTAACAAATGGCTTCAACTGAATTCCAGCTGGCCTAGCCTTACAGCTGTTATTGAATAGAACCAGTTTTCTTTAATCTTCGTCTACTCCTCTCTCAGCTCGACTTTATCTCTTCCAGTGATTATAGCCACTTCACTTCTTCTTGTCTTAGCTTCTTCACTTCTTCGGTCCTTAACCCCTGTTTCCTTCATATCCCCTGTTTCCTTCGTATGTGACAATGTCTTCTCAGTTGGTGGAACCCATGGTTATGGACCCGAATCCATTAGTATGGAACATTTTATTTTCCAAGTGAAATCCCCTAGTATATGAAAGGGTGAAAAAGTGCTTTCGTTGTTGTGGAATAAGAAGTCTTCGTAGTTGTATTCTCAACATGATGCATGTTGTTTTGGAGTTTGAAGTCCTATTTAGTTTTTCAGTAAAGAAGGGGAGTGCAACATACTTCTCCTGATCCTCACTGTTCGGCTTTATCATATGCTTAGGAGCTTAGTTGATCTATGTCTTGTTTGTCTAACAGCAGGCGGTGGGACCAACTTCAGCTTTGATTAATTGTCAGAGTAAACATTTGAAGTTAAATGATGGTACCGCAAGTCAGCCAGCATCTTCCAATTGTGTAGGTCACAGACCGAAAAATACTTCTTGCATGCATATCTTGTCATCGTGTGTAACTTTTTATACCCAGGTTGGCAAAAGTGTTGCTGTTGTTTTAATCAATGGTTCCTTGTTCTGAAGATGTAAAGTAGATCATTAAGTTCTACTTGAGAAAATTTTCTGTTTCAGAAATATTCTAGCCATTTCAGAATTAAATCTTAACTTTGATATGTATTCTGTGTTGTTTTTGTATCTATTCATGAGTATTTAAGAACTGTTTGCTTTATCTTTGCCTCGTGGTGAATAATTTATCTCTTTTCCCTCTCTGATCTTCTCAAACAGAGTTCTTGCTTGTTAGTATTTGATGGAGCTTCAAAAGGAAACCCTGGACTGGCTGGTGCAGGAGCTGTCCTGCGTGCTGATGATGGGAGTATGGTATGCAATCACTTGGATTGCCTAATCTTATATGCCTTGCTTTTAAATTTGCCACTCTAGACCCTGAGTTTTGGTAGGTTTGGCGGCTGCGTGAAGGTGTGGGAATCGCAACTAATAACGTTGCTGAATATCGGGGTTTAATATTGGGATTGAGACATGCTTTACAGAAAGGGTTTAAGAAAATTCAAGTCCGTGGGGACTCAATGCTTGTCTGTATGCAGGTTTGTCATTTTATTGGATGTCCCCTCATGCTTTACCTATATACTGTGGTGCCTATATTTTAATTTTTCTTCAATAATATTTGTTACTACTCGTATGATGTTTTTCTTTGGGAGAAGTGTAATTGTAAGCTGGTTCCATTTCTTTTGAATTGTTATGATATCATATCATCTCTTAGAATACTTTCTCTATGTGCTGAGACTTTGGACCATTGAGCAGTGAGCTCCTGAAGTACCTCGTATATCAAATATGCTTGAGAAATTACTAGGCATGTATGTTAACATGCTTGATGCTTGTTAATGAATTTGCTTATAAATTTGTTTGAACAACGGCCATTTCTCTTAGGAGTCTTGCTCGAGCGATTGGATGCTTGGCTTCTCTTGCCTTCTATCTTTTTTTTTTTTATATCACTTTTCCTCTGCTCTCTCCTTAAAGAAATATCTATGCACAGATTCAGGGAAAATGGAAACTGAAGAACCAGAATATGGCCGACTTGTGTAAGGTGGCTAAAGAGCTCAAGGACAGGTTTACCACTTTCCAGATTGATCATGTTCGGAGGGTATGAACACTAACCTTTCCCCTCATGTTGAATGTTATCTTCACTGTAGGATTTTGTGCACAAAATACCTTTCTTGAATTTAATCATGAAAAAGCTCTCGTTCCCATTTTCTAGGAATTCAACTCTGAAGCCGATGATCAGGCGAATCTAGCTATTACTCTAAAGGGTGCCACTTTCTTCGCTGATGACTCTGATTGATGGGTTGCCAATATCGATCTTGAAAGTAACTTTTATTGCTTTTTGTGCTGATTTGCAGATGGTCAAGTCGAAGTGGATTGTGGCCGGGAATAGCTTGACCATGGGGCCATCAGCGGCTTCCTGTTTGTGCCCTCAGATTGTTGTGGAAAGAGAGACTTGCACTTTTTGCTCGGGACTTGCAATGCCACAAGGAAAAACTGCATTAACATGTGTTGGCAAAAAGACTACTAACACGTAATATTATGCAAACTGCCAATACACTCTGATACGATGCCATCGTTATTCTTTTGTCTGAGGCTATGTTTATAGGTAATGAAAATTCAGTTTTAGATTTCTGAAGTGGGGACTTATGTTGGACCGATTAAAAGTGCATGATGGAGGCAATAACCATTGCTTCTCGTGCTTCAGTTGATCATTTTTTGAGCTGATGCCAAAAGCTAAGTTACTTGGGTTAAGTGAAGATGATGACTGATGGTAGCTTAGAATAGATGAGCATGCTGTGCCCAGAGGGCTAGAATCAGTAGTTTGGACCGGCTCTAGCGAAACAACCGAAAGAATTCTGATTCAATACTAAGGGGATTTATAATTCTCTTTTTGTGATCCGATGAATTTTGGCTTTTGGGGGGAAAAGTCCTAAATGAGAAAACATAATGAACTAAAAACGGGACAATTGTCAATTTGGTCCTAAACCTTTTGTTACTTTGCCAAATAAGTCCTAAATCTTTTGCAACTTTGCCGAATAAGTTCTTCCGGCGGATTTTGGCTGGAAAATGCCGACGTGGCGGATCGGACCTTGTCGGAGACTCGCCGGCGACGACGTGTCGGCGACATGGCATAAAAAAAATTCCAAAAATTCCAAAAATTCGAAAAAAATAATAAAAAAAAAAAACCTACTTGGCCGGCGAGCTTCGGTGGCCTGGTCGGCCCTCGCTGGCCGCGGGCGAGGGCGGGGGTGGCCGTCCCCCCCCTGGCCCACGGCCGGCGAGGGTGTAACAGATCTGCAGCGGCTCCGCCGGCCAAGTAGGTTTTTTTATTTTTTTTGAATTTTTTGAATTTTTGAAAATTTTTTTTATGCCACGTCGTCGCCGGCGAGTCTCCGGCGAGGTCCGGTCCGCCACGTCAGCATTTTCCGGCCAAAATCCGTCGGAATGATTTATTCGGCAAAGTTGCGAATTTTTGAAATTTTTTTAAATTTTTTTTATGCCACGTCGTTGCCGGCGAGTCTCCGGCGAGGTCCGATCCGCCACGTCAGCATTTTCTGGCCAAAATCCGCCGGAATGACTTATTCGGCAAAGTTGCAAAAGATTTAGGACTTATTTTGCACAAAAAAAGTTTAGGACTTATTTGGCAAAGTAGCAAAAGGTTTAGGACCAAATTGGCAATTGTCCCAACTAAAAACAGTTGCCACTTTTTCTATTTTCACTCAAAAGAAACAAGTCTGTTTGTTTTACTAAATGTGTTTTGCCGCTGGGAATTGTCTTTCCGGCAATTCAATTTGAAAGAAAGTAACATTTTCGTGTCTCTTGTTTGCGCTGGACATGGTTAAGAGCATTTGTTTGTGGTACTTGAAGACAAGTAGATCCACTAAAGGAAACTTAATACCCTTGAAAATCACATGTAAAGACTAACAAATTGGAGTCAAACATGTTCTCGTTTATTCTGTAATCCATTAAAATGACAAGAATTGTGAAGAAATTAAGAAAAATAATTATGAGATCGTATTCATGAAATAAAATGTATGTCGGTGTTTTTCGAAATGTGGAAGAACAAGAGCAAAGTACATTTGTGAGATGATCAACAAAATTATAAAAGAAAATAGATTAGACTTAACGGAAATAGTAAAAAAATTGATGAAGGATAAGAAATTATACATATTCTTCTTATTTGGACATGAAGCAAAAGATTGAGAAAACTTCTCTTTTTAAAAAAGAAAGTTTTTTTCTAAATTTTAATCCATTATTTTAAGTTAATGTGAAAAAAGAACCTTTTGTTGATTGATCAATTATTCGCGATCTAAAAAGTTGGAAACATAAGCGTAGTTCTTCATGAAAGAAAATGACCGTAGTGACACAGAAGGTCCTCTAGAGGTTTGGAATGCACAGTCGCTCTCTCTTTGTCTGTGACATTTTGTCGAACAGTTACAAAACAGTTACAAACCAAGCAACAATGGCGGCTTCTTGTCTTTCCCCATTGACTTCCCTGGACTGCAAACGTCTCCCGCCTCCATGTGCTTTCTCTCTTCGTTCGAAATTTAGCTCCACTACCTCCAAAACCTTATCTTTCGCTGCAACGAACAGAGGACGCTCGAATTCCGTCGCGTCAATCACGCGGGCGTTCAAACCCAAGAGGGCTTCTTCCTCGAAGACCCGGCAACAAGGGGTTTGGGAAGACCCCGACGACGGAAGTGGCAGTGATTACGACGATGAAGGAGGAGATGAGAGCGAGGACGACTTGGGGTTCGAGAGCGACCGGGAACAGGACGGGGACGACGTCGTGGGTCTTGCTTCCGGTGTTGGTGTATCTTCGTCGGACAAGTACGAGGAGGAATTGGCGAAAGGTATAGGGGTTCTCTCTGCTTTTCTCTTTTCCCTGTCACATCATCTTTTCAGTGAGGACCCGTTGATTATTTTCGTGTTTAATTTGCTGTTGCAGAGGTTGAAAAGCTCTTAGGACCGGAGGAAAGAGCTATTCTGCGTGACAACCCCACTCCTAATTTGGCCAAAGTATCGACGGTAATTATTAGACAGTCGGATTTAAGTTCTTTTGATCAATAGTTGATATCTTTGGCAGTGCATCGACTGTTGTAGCGGTTTTTATTATCTTAGTTAAAGTCTTACATCTTCCTGTCTTAATCCAGTATAATTGGCATATCGGGCTATGTCTTAGCTAGTTTTCGTTTCACGTTCTCAGTCAAAATGGAACCCCCTCCATACTCTCACTCTAGCCGGACAGATACCTTTCATGGACAAGCTGCTTGAAAATGGTCTCGATATTGATACTGTCGATGAGGCAAGTTTTAGGATCTCCCCATTTCGTTTCCTCTACCTTTTCTTTTCCCTCAGATTGACACTCTGACTGTTTACGTCTGCAGTATGGTCTTACTGCCCTGCACAAGGCAATAATTGGCAAAAAGGAGGCTGTTATTAGTCATCTGCTGAGGAAAGGTGCTAATCCTCAAGCTAAAGATTGGGTGGGCGACTTCATTTCGTTGTTCTGAATCTCTATAGCAGTTTCCAGCCTTTTACTCGTGTTCTGATGCAACAGCCGTCTTACTTATCGATATTGTGGTAGGATGGTGCTACCCCTCTTCATTATGCTGTTCAGGTAAGTGCCATGCAAACTGTGAAGCTACTCATCAAGTACGAGGCTGATGTTAACGTTGCTGATAATGTGAGTATGCCTGGCCTTTCTTTTGTGTACTTGCTCCTCTTCTTGGTAAATATAAATTTCATTGAATCCTAATGACCCTATGTTTAATTTCTTTTTACAGGAAGGATGGACTCCACTGCACATATCTATGCAGAGTAGAAATAGAGATATTGCGAAAATTTTGTTGGTCAATGGAGCTGATAGAACCAGAAGAAATAAGGTATCTTGACAAACTCTTGAACAATATGTAGATGAACTAGTGACTTACAAGAAGATTGCCTTGTTTATGGGTCTACTTTGGTACTTGAAGTTAATTCTTGGGGCTTCAGGCCTATGACGCAGTTGATTATGCATAAATTGTTGATGAATAAAGGAATAGCATTACCTCTTACTGTCAGCGTCTGTTCATTTGATTTTGGTTACTTGCTGGGAGTTAAAGATTAAATTCTGTTCTATCTCCTTTTGTAATATAGCTCTTCGCTAATTTGTTTCAGGATGGAAAAACGCCTCTAGATTTAAGTCTCTGTTATGGCAAAGACTTCAAGTCATATGATCTTGCCAAGTTGTTGAAGCTTGTACTGGCTGATCAATATTTTTGATGGGCAATGGAAGTCGAAGGTAAGCTAAAAGTATTCATCTGATCTGGTAACTTTTTGAAAATTTTGCATTTTTCTCTGTGGTGTATTGGAGATAGCATCATCTAGAATTTCATCTCAGATTGGATTCTAGGTAACATATTCCAAGGATAGGATTGACGTCTGTGCATCTTGCACTGACAAAGATCTAAAATTGGAAGCAAGTGGAAGATGATACTCTGTGCACATTGAAATGCATCAAAGGGAATGTGGGTCTTTAACTTGGATGTCTTCTAGCCTGCATATGCGTCGCAGTACTGATTCTGAAGATTTGCTGCTCTTACATTGGATGAGCAATACATGGGAAGCAGATGGACAACCGTTCTTTATCTGTTTTATACATAGTCGCGGGCCACAATGTGGGGTGCAATCAAAGGATAGCTATCGTCCCTTCAAGCTGCACTAAATATGAGGACCTCCAGGGTTAAAATTTGTGTTCATCTTGGTAAAATTATAGTTTCCAAGTATAATTAATGCTCGTTCTTCTCTTTCTTGAGTTCCCCCCTTGTCCCTTGTAACTTGAACCTGGTGGGTAAAATGCTGATTTGTGAATGAAACTCCTAAGCACTTGCCATGATAATCCCATGACAATGTTGACGTAGTTATGCTTGACGTTTCATGGTGGGATAACTTATATTGCTAGGGAGGCATTTTGCAACCTATAATGATCTTTCTGCAAACAATTAGTGTTTCCTTTGAATAATTAGATTTTGGCAGCAAATGGAGGATGCCGAATACGAGATACAATGCATAGTGTGGAGCATAATTTTGATGCGCACAAGGGGCCACCTTCTGAACAAATTAAGACTTGTTTGTACACAATATAGTTTATTGATGTAGTCGTATTTGAGCAAAACAGATGCAAAGTAATTCCATGAGTGGAAAAGATTACGTGAGCTTTCACGAAAAATCAAGTAGACAGGTCGCAAGCTGGCCACTGAAGGATGTTTGCATAGGTCTTTATTTATCTCTCTCCAAATTAAGGAAAGCCCTTTCAATTATTTCAGCCATGTGATCATTGATCTCAATTTTGCCCCAGGGCAAGGGCGATGCAATTGCCGATCTGGGCTTCCACTGTCGTTTCTTGTCGGAAGCTCACAGCAAGGGCGGGAGTACTCCATAGGAATTCTCTTACCTCCTTAACCCTGTTCTCCAATTTATCATGACAGAAGTACCCTCCACTTTCGGCAAGTCGGCTCGAACATGGGAAGACCCGACCCGAGTCATATGGGTCGGGAATTCGGATAGACAGGCGAAGCCCGGAGCTTCAGAAGATAACGCTCGCGCTTCGCAAGTTCTGGATATAAATTTTCTTGCTTTCTGAGTTTCTCTGTATCGAGAAACCATGGCCGGCGTCTCGGCATTCGTTGCTTCCCACTCCATTGTCAATCCCACTGTATCTCAGAGGAATCCCAGAATGCTTTTTAGCTTCCGCGCACAAAACCTCCAATTTCAAGCGCGAAGGAAGGTCGTTTCCACGAGACGCTTGTCGTCGAGCGAGCGAAAGCGGAGCCGCTGGATGAGGATAGTGAGGTCATCGGAGGAAGAGGAAGCTCCGGTCGCGGAGGCACCCATCGAAGAAGACGCTTCTTCTTCTTCTTCTTCCTCATCAGCAGCTGACCAACAGACGGTCTCAGTCCCGGTCTCGCCCTCCGACACTCTTACCATGTTCTTTCAGGTATACACCAACGCCCATGTGGTTCCTAATGTGGATTTGCTTATGTTCCGTGTTAGTGTTTGTGGTTGGTTTTGGTCTTTGTCGTCAAAGTGCTTATGGGTTTGTAATTTGTTCGCGAGGCGGTTTCTGTAGCGCTGGAGTTAGCTCTAGATGTTGTTATAGAATGCCTTACGTCAGGATCTGAGAGAGGAAGAAAAGAAACAAAGAAAGAGCAAGCGCTTCTCTGAAGAGTGAAATGAATAAGATTTTGAAATTTATAATAAAATAAGGATTTTGTTGACGAGTGCTGGCAATCAAAGGGGAAGCATGTTGACCTATTTTCCTCTTTTTTGGATTCGAAAGAACTGGGCCTTTAGTCTGCTCAAGGGGATCAAAGATAAATAAATGTAAAGGGGAGCTTTATAATCAAACAGGAGGCCTCTTTCTACAGGTTAAACAATCAATGGTATTTCACTGAGCAGTTCTTGCACGATTTTAATCTTAAGATTCTTGATTGCTGAATATATATTTGTGCTGTGGATGTAAATGCTAGCCTTGTTACGACAGCATGTTGAACCTCGACTTTTCATTTAAAAGGTTGATGTTTTTGAATATTTACTTTGTTATTTCTGTAGGCAGAGGGTGCAATGAGCGATGCAGCCATCCCGGCGGTGACAACTGCATTGGAGGTAGACCCATTTGTTTTAACTTCCAATTGTGTTTGTCTCATCTCATGGTGGAAATACTCTTAGTGATGTATGACAGTCAACTACCTCCGTCTGTTGACGGCAAAGTTGGCAAGCTGCTACTAGTAATATAAGTAACCAGGGCATCAGGCAGCCATGTTCACTGTAAAAGGTGAGGAGATCTTATTGACTGCCTGGGGTGGAGTACCCAAGTTGATTCACAGACTTCAATGCTGTACCGTGGAAGCTAGTTGAATTTACTCATTAAACACTTAGAAACTTCTCATTCTTATTTCCAAGCTTGAGAGAAGCTGCTCTGTAGCTTCGACCTCATTTTCCTTGGTCTTTTGTCACAAATGTCTACAGATTCCTTATTTTTATTGCATTCAGGAATTGTTTTTTTTTTCCCTCGGTTCATTGAGCCACAAATATTCCTTAGTAATATGGTTATACATGGTGTCTCTCCTCTGATTTCACTTGTAGGGGAATTCTAAGATGAAGCATGCTTCTATTTAACTTTAACAGATGGTGTAGTTTACTCAAAACTATAATTGTGCTTTACCACATCTAATTTCTTTTCTCCTCTAGGGAGCTGAGGGCGTTACAAATTTGAAGGTTCAAGTTGTCGAGGGCATTGCCAGTGTTGAGGTGAGTGGAAACTTTTAGTGTGTATCATGGCTTTATATTTGCTTTCTATTTTGTTTGGACCTTTTACTGTATCTAAATTCATCTGCATTAGTGAATAAGCAAGCATATATATTGCTAGATTTGTCCTGCAATACCTCAAAGCCATGGAGGACTTGTCCTTTGAGAAGGATGGCCCTAGGATAAGAATTTAATAGGCCCCAATTGATAAAGAGTTATATCTTATCTGTTTGTAGATACGGCTATATCCTACAAACCATGGAAGACATTGGTCAACCCTGGCCTGTCTCCCGATCTTCATGTCAACAGTTTTTTACCACAATCTTTCTAATTTTGCTCACTCGCATGCTTCTCATTCATCTTCGTTGGACATAAGACTATTAGGAAGCTTTTTTTTTTCTCTTTTTGCCCAGAGGAATGTTGTGACGCTAATGTTTTTGATAATTTTCTCCATCCTGTTCAGTTAACAAAAGAGACGACTATACAAGCCACAGGGGTGGCTTCCAGTTTGGTCGAGACCATACAAGGGGCAGGATTCAAGTTACAAACGTTGAATTTGAGTTTCGAAGAAGAAGAGGAGGTCCTCGTCTAGATCTTTGAACTCTGAACCCTTAGGCATACCTTTCAAGTTCTCCTGAGATTCTTGGCCCCCGATGTGCCTCTTCTGAAATTGAGATGTGTAGTCATCATTTCCAAGTGTTGGTAAATTGAGATCTTCAAGGAGCTGTTTTCTTTTACGAGGATAACATAGCCATTTACTGTCGTGATATGATTCGCATGCATTGGATTCATGATCAGCATTATACGAAAGTGTTCTCAACTACGCATTCGCTTGGCATGAAATTTTATGCTCAAGATACGGACATATCGCCGTTCGGGAGTGCTGTATCCATCCTCTTTGCATACACAGCCAAGCAAGAAGAGTTGGCATGACATGAGAAAGTGAAAGCATAATTGTTATCTTATCCTCTGACGATGTCCATCACGTTTTGCATTTGCAGAGAACACGTTACAAGGTGTTATAGAGGCTACGTCTCTGCCACGTGCAACCAGTTGAAGCATTAGCAATCCTAGGTTAGAACATGACGGGTGAAGTTATTAAGAGCCCTGACCCTAAACCCTACTTTGCGTGACCTGGATTCTGGATATTAGAATTAGCCTACCTGTTGCAGCTCATTGGTCCTTCTACGACCTAACTATTCATGATACATTGTCACCCGTGCCTTTCCTGCGCTCGGATTACAAATTAGCTAAGTATTAACCTTGCATGCGATTACTGTCTCTTCAAGTCATGCTCGAGCCGGATCGAGATCAATGACGATACATATTACCACAAAATGCCACCCTTAACACGAAAAAATGCCCCTAACAAACCAGCCTTGATTAATCGGGTCGAGGCCCTTTTCCATGACAGTCGCATGCGGAGGAGCAATATGACAATGGGTTAAATGTCCATTTAGATCGAGAGAGCGGTCGTTCGTTCAACTCTATACGTAACACCGGGGCGGATTGTGTCAAAATGCTAGCTAGTCCTATATCGAGGTCGTGCTGCCATTCTCTTAATTTCTTCCATGTGAGATTGCTTGATATAAGGTCTTCTTCTCTGCTTTTTAGAATCCTAGGTCGGTTCCCCACGTAGCATGAAGGCACATAGTACTGATTATACGGTTCATTTATGTTGTATTGCATAAAAACCTGCAGATAAGATCTTACTAGGTTAGACTCTCCACGATTAAACTTATGAAGATGAGATTTTTTTTTAATAGTTTGCTCGAAACCAAGAGGCCCTATGTTTGGAGCTTTTGTTTGCGCTCTTTGACATTCTCGTCTAAGCCTTCACTCATCCATTGTTGAAGCACAAAATTGAGTCGCTTGTCATGCATGCTCCTACTCTCCATTGCAAATTTGACCTAAAAAATTTGGCCCAAACCGCCAAGTTTTGAATTAGGGTTGAAGAAGAAGGGATTTGGTTGATTTGGCCAATTTAGGATTTTAAAATGGAGGCAAACCATGTTGAACGAAATTGGTTGGGGTACAAATACTAAATCGGGTGTTTGGTGAGTCGCGTCAATTTGAAAAAATGGCAAAATACCACATAGTCAAGTTATTAGTGTCCTAAATTGAAACCGGCACTTTAAGTATATGTTTTTTTTTTCAAAAGTAATACTTAATTAATGTGGAAGAAAATTACGACACTAAAATGAGCACTGTAATTATGACATTTATCGTACTCTTTTTTTCAATTTTCTCACTCAAACCGTCCTAAACTAAGTTAAAATACTCATGCATTCATGCACGCAATACATAATGTTGACTCTCGGGATTAATCTCATTGATTCAAGTTGCACCCGCACAAAAGTTTACACGAGAAGTACAGAATCTACACCAATTTCAAGACCATGTATGGCCGCAATTAAACAAATCCATCGAGCCCAGAGTGCTCGAACCCAGATGCACCCAATTGGCACAGGTTGATTCTAAGTCAAAGACATGTCTATCTGGGGTAGATGGATCTTCACTGTGCTCCAGCGCACTCACAGAAAGCTTATGTTTCGTCCAATTTCGCTCGTCATCTTTGCACATACGCCCTTCCCGTCTCTGAAATGGCTCTCGAGGCTTTCCCTCTTCCTGTTCCTGATTTTCCTCTTGTTCACAACCAGGGTATCGATCTCCTGCATAAGCTGACAGCAGCTAGTTAGCTAAACTGTGTCGTTTTTACTTTTATATGCTATTTTATGTTCTTTCAAATTAAATCTTGCTCATTAGTTCCTTCTCTTTTCAGTGAATCAATTGCGATAATGACATGTAGTTAATATCTCGCTTGATTAGTAGAAGCTTGGTTTATGGTTCTTTCATATCCTAGGCAGAAAGCATTTGTGCACAGCTATTTCAAGAACTTTGGGTACCATATATTCATTCATTGCTAAAATCATGCCTACTCTCGGTGCACCAATTAGTCCTTTCCTTATTACGATGGTCTCATTTTATCACGTGCATACCAATAAAGGAGTCCTGATTCGTTGTCATGCGGGCATTGATCTACAATTCAATGCAATGGATAAAAGTTTTCGACAGTGCGATTGCTAAAATTGCTTGCGATTTTAGCAATCGCAAGCACGATATAGAAGAATAAAGAAAGCAAGAGGCCTTAGGGTAACATTGTTTGTAATTTGATGCAATGGTCCACCAAGGCTCCAGCTCCCGCACCAGAGAAACCTCCCATGGCAGTCCACCCGCCAGAGAAGGCTGCAATAGCAGAACCGCCTGTCAAGGCCAAATATGATGAATAATAGCATCAATTCATCCGTCGCCCTAGAGAAAGAAGAAATAGGAAAAGATCGAATAGCTCAAAAATTTGCATTCACGTATATATTTATTTCGATATTTTGTCCAATCCATCCCATCGTCATCGTCAACGAAAAATATCAGTTTCCACGAGTAATGTCCCGACGATACTATAATTTTGCCATTGGATGGAAATCACTATCTATTTCCTCATTTTAAGTTTGTAGCGGACACACGGTCTAACTCCTCAAAATGATCAAACTAACTTGTAATTGAACATGAGACTTCCATCAGCTTCTGCATCTGCGAATACAATTCCTCGCAAGCAACGGCGGTGGGATGACCGTCTAAAATGTGACAGTTGTTCACGGAAGGAGATATGACCCTCTACCAAGATTCCAAAAAGACAAGTGGAAATTTTGCGGTCAACGATGAGTAAAATAATAATGATCCTGGAGATCCAGCAGCTTCTTGCGATGTAGCCTTATCCTGGATGTCCTCTCCGCTACGACCAGCGCGAAAAACTTGACGTCGCCATCCCTCTTGGTCAGGAATCGAACGTGTGCATCTCCATTAACTATGGTGATTAAAAATGAATTCAGCGATTTCTTGCCTGTGCAATCTTAACCATTAATGAAAGAGGACGAATCTAACGTTGTAGATCCATAAAATTGCTCTCAAAAGACTAACCAGACCTTCGCAACAAAAGGAAGATATAATTCTTCAAGAGAGCGGAAAAAACGTTTGCACATTCCAATCGAAACATAAGATTCTCAAAGTGTTGCACATAATATGAAAGATATGGATATGAACTCCCACAAGGTGGAGAAGATGTGTATAACATGAGCATTTCAGATGCATTCGGCTTCACAAGGTGTGTGTTGAGATGGTGGCAGCTCACATTTTGGGAGTGGAAGAGAGGTTCGAACATTACATATGATTTAAGGCTAACTCTTAGAATGCCCATGCATGTGACTGGCTCCCTGAAATCCAACCTACAATTTGGTGAATGCACATGCGGAGAGAAGTTTCTAGGCCCATGTCTCACTTGAAGATTGAATTTTGATCTGATCTTTCTTGCTCCTAGCGCATCGACCATCTTCCCCGCAAAGAAAAGACAAATGGAAAAAACCTAACAACGCACACCTGACCCATCTCAGGGAGACAATGCATATGGCATCACATGTATAGAGACAGAGAGAGAGATTTAAGAGTAGAAGGAGAGAATCCCACCGCCCACTGCTCAAAATCTCAGTTTCGTTTCCGAGGAAGGTCGCCTGGCATGAGCCTTGTAGGACTCTCTAGATTGATCCTAGTGTTAATATAGTATTATATGTCAAGAACCAAAATCTGACTCACTGGACATAGAAAAAAGTACTGCTCAGGGATAAAGACACTTCACGTCTTCCTTTCTAAACAGGCATTATTGGATAGCCCTTATGTTGGGAAAAGAAGCAAGAAGTATGGTACCCCACCGTTCATATTCACTGCAGAGGGAGGAAGAGTGTGAAGGGGACTTGTTCAAGTCACCGCTACTACAACTGGCATCTGACACCCTGGGCAAAGCTACTTACTACGTCCCATTTTTTGTCCATCTTCGCTTGCCATTCCCAAACTTTGTGAAAACAAGATTCAAGAAATGCAGCATTTTCCTCGTATAAAGAGAGAGAGAGAGAGATCAAAGCTGTCGATAAAAATGACATCAACTTGTTATCTTGCGAAGAGAGCAGCTGTCAAAGACAACCAGTGCATGCAAATATCGAAGAAGAGACCTCGTGCACGCTGTACAGAGATGAAGATAAAAAAAAACCTTGTGACGGGCTCGAATGTAGTAAATAGATAATAGAGACAGATCTTGGGACATGTGGGGGTCTAATCTAAAGTCGGATTTCTGACATCAAAGGCCATAAGTATTGTACTCTGCCCAGCTGGCATACACTTGACTGAACCTGCTCACGCCACCTCGTCTCGGAATATCTCGCCCACTTACCCAGTCTCTCCCCTTCTCTGTGAGCTTTGCTCTATTTAAAGCTGGTAATACTGTTGCTCTCTTCCTCCATTAATCATCCAGAAGAGAAGCTCTTTGGTCTCACACCCTTGAAGCTTCAGCCTCTTTTGTTGCCATTTACCATGGCCTTCAAAGTCATGTTCTTCTTGGTGGCCACTTTCCTCTTGATAACCACAAGGGTACTCTCTCTCTCTCTCCCTCTATTTTTGGGTGCGCGTGCCTTCTCTGTGGTCTAAATCGTTTTCTTCCTTTGGCAGGCTTCATCCATTGATGACGAACTCAAGATGAAGGTAACATGTAGATTCCTATGAAATGTGTATGACGCTCATTTTACGCGCATCAATGTTTGGAGCCTTGGAGGAGTAGGATACTCTGCCGAGTGCTCAGCAAACACTGGGCTTCATTTGTTTGTTTTCACCTTCTAGAGATATGCTCGCATTTGCTGGCTACTAGACAAAAATATGCTCCGTACTTCTGAAGTTGGTCTTTTTAGTACTTACTAATTTTAATCCACCAAGTTCAGCAAAGAGACAATATTGAAGTCTAGTGTTAACAAAGAGACAATATTAGTCAACGACTTCACTGCATTGACTGTTGAGAAAAATCCAAGCCTCTAGATTCTTTCAATGTGTAGGACGCATCAAATCCTTGTCCTCAATGTCGGTAGCATTTTCATTTTTCTTGTTGAATCACGTTAGTGCGTTGCTTGATTGATTGCAACTTGATGAACTTTCTCGGAAAGTAGAGATTGAACGACAAACTTTTTGCAGGCTCCGTCTCCAACGGATGCCAAAGTCCCAGTGCCAGAACCTGCTCCAGCCAAAATGCCAGCCAAACCCCCAACGGCATCTCCTCCGTCGAAGGCGACACCACCATCAGCGGCGCCTCCCACACACGCACCGTTGCCCCCAGTCAAGTCCAAAGCAGGTAGAGATCTTTCACCTCCTGACCTTCCCGTGTTCTCTTTCCCTTTTTCATGTCGTCTCTCGCTTGAGGCATTTCATCGAACGGTTGGTGGGTGTCTCTGCAGATTGCATCCCCCTTTGTGACCAGAGGTGCAAGCTCCACTCCAGGAAGAGGCTGTGCATGAGGGCGTGCATGACCTGCTGCGACCGATGCAAGTGCGTGCCTCCGGGGACGTACGGGAACCGGGAGATGTGCGGGAAGTGCTACACCGACATGACCACCCACGGCAACAGAATCAAGTGCCCGTGAAGTGCTCGATTCTATTCCTCAGCCACATCACGACCCCTAATAAAGTTTCGAAACAGAGGTGGGGGAAAAACCAATGGTTTTCCGCTGAGGATTTGCTGGACTTTGCTGCTGATGCCAAAAGGCTTGCCTGTGTCAAATCTGTAATCTGGCTCCTTCACGTTCTATGTGATCACCTACTCTTTTGTCTCGTTTCATCGTTGTTCCTTCTTTCATCCGAAAACAAAATACTAAAAGACAATTCGCGCTACTTTCTAAGTTTTTCACTATACTATTGGCTAATTGCTTCAATGTCAATGCTTTCATATCACGAACTCCGTAACAAAGTACGATTAAGTTACGACCCACGATGTTCAATGGATGCATACGAGCGCGGTCGATCTTGAAATGGTTAAGGTTACACCACGACAAATTTCAGGAAAATCACGGCCTAATACACGACCGGTCCCTTTGTTCACGCATGTCTTGTCTATTAGTAAGTGTCGTCGAGCACTGACCAATCAACTTGTCTTCTTGTCCCCATATCGGCAACGTTATCGAGTCACCGGATGGAAGTGAACGGGTCACACGCCGGCTAGGTGACGGGCCGCCTCGGGCCGGGGAAGTCCCCTGGGCCTCGATCCGCGGAGATGCGGTCTCGGAAACGAGAGGAAGGACTTCGAGCGCGAGAGCTCGCCGTCGGTGCGATGAGGCCGAGACGCGTGCGGAGCCCATGGGCTCTTTCCGTAGGTTGCGTCTGCCGATACGCACAGTCATTCAATGGGCCCTGACCACGTATGGGCTGGGCTGACAAAACGGGGCCCATACTTCAGTGGTTACCCTTTTCTTTTTCTCATTTTAAGTTGTAGCTGGAGGAGTATGTATACATGGCAATATTATTTTGCACAATCTTTGTGTACGTAGAGAAACAAATGGCTAATAGTAGAAATTGTATTCGAGAAATGGATCGGAACCTTTTACTTTGTCTTGTTTTCCCATTAATATAAATATTCTTTCATGAAATTGTTATTTATGGGCAATTCTTGCACGCTCGTTTTCTTTGAGAGATATCTGGATGATAGCATGATTGAGTCTAGAGAGATATCTCGCTTCAAAACGAGACTCTGATAAGAAGAACGAGGTGTATGTTATATCCAACTATCAAAGGGTTTCGGTCACATCTTGAAATTTATATGATGCAGAATGACCCTCGCGAGAATTTCTTCAATGACGTGATTTGGTGAAAGAGGAAATGAAAACTTTCAGTGCAAATAAACCAATGTAATGGTTTTTTTTTTATCGAATTTTCCTAAACTGTTGATTGTATATCTGTTGTGCTCAAACAAAGAAGTCTACATGTTTTTTCTCTTAACAAGAATCATTTTAGATGCAAGTATTTCAATAATTTCAATGAACGAATTCTAATTTGAATAAAAATATTTTCCAAAGACAATTCTTTAATAACTCCTTTTAATAATACACAACGTCTCTCGAAAGCTTAATTTCTAATAACTCTTTTAATATACATTTCTTTAGTTTCAAGTTTTTCTTCGGGGAATTCTTTGTTTGAAGTTGTGAACTCATTATAATTACAATTAACATTTGCGATATGCTGACTAACAAAGATTACCAACAAGATTCAAACTCATTACGAATAGTTCTGTATAGAAATTAGAGCGAGCACATTAATAAGCCGAATAAGGGGAAATGTAGTTTGTTTAAAAACCAACGAAGAAATAACATAAGGCAGTCAAGTAAAACAACATTGGTCGGATTAATTTTTTTCCCAAAGTTCTTCATTCTACTATTCAATAAGTATCGAATACCAAACCCTTGAAACCTTTCATAATTCACAAATATCGACGCGTCGAATAATTGCCCTTGTATTTTTCATAGTTTTTTTTATTTTCAAAATACTATTTTTTTCAATGAGAAAATTCGGGGAGATGCACAGCTAACGATGGATTATTTATATCTGATATATATGTATGTATGTATAATCAGACATGGAAATTATTTTTGTCGATGTACGGAGCGCTTTGTTTAGTCGAGACCGAGGATTTTATTACACAACCGTCTCTGTGCATTAAAACAAGCAACGAGGTGTCGGCGCTGGAACGATGTTTGCATTAGATGAGCTGTGAAATTGGAGGCAATGCACGGGGGGGTGGGACCGTTGGCGCACATGAACGTGCGACACTAATCTGTCACCTCGTTGACAGATCAATTAATGTCACTACAAACTCAGCAAAACCAATTTTTTTTATTCATTTTGTGAAGTCTCGGCTCTTCACGACCCGAATTTTGAAATTATGCAAATCGGACCGAGATAATAAAGAAAATGAATCAATTTTTAACTTATAAATAATGTAGCGTGTCAAAAGAGTAAACATGTGAGCTCTCTGACGATACTCTAACAATGAAAACCCAAACCCAGAAGGCACCCATGCAAAATTCGCATTGTGGGCGGGCTCGACAACATGCTCGTTTATTTTCCGTTGCGACTTAAGTCCCAAATCACATTTCATAGCATTTACTATCTATTTAAACATCATGCTCTATTGTTTTCATCGGCACTAATTCTTCTGACTTAGTCAAGTTATGTAGGCATCGCATCAGCACAACTTGCCTTTCATTGTCTTTATAAGCGAATTTTTAACGGTTTCCATCGACAGAACCTTAATAGATAGATAAAAATACAACATGGGTATGAGTTTAGAAGTATTTTGTATCACAAAAAGGAATTCAGAGGAGAGATAAAATGTATCGGCTATAATATTTCCATTTTTAGTGTCTTTTTGTCATATTTATATTTATCGCGATTAGGGGCGGGATTATACAGCTCAAAGAGATGCATCCATGCACCGACGTCGTTGCCTTCAGATCCGGCACGTGAGGAGCCACCGAATACGCGCTGAAACTCGGAGATGCTTTTCGCCCCCCCCCCCCCCCCCCCCCCTCGACGACAGCTGTCATTTACGAGGCGCATCGATTTTGATCCTTCTTACATATAATAAAGGGGCAACTTTCTCTTCAAATTACAATTTTTCAATAATAATCATCATCCTTTTTTTTTCATTCAAAACTTTTAACTCATGTCATCGTTAGAAAAATGTCTTTAATTGTGTATAAGTATAGGACGAATATCACGGAAAACTCAATACTATGCCGATCGTGACGTAAATATTCGAAACTTTATGTTCTTATCACTTTTTCGTTACCAAAAAAATTGCCTTAATTTTTTTGTCCTCCTGAAAAAACCCGTATATATATCTTATATTTCAATTCCATCGGTAATATAAAAATCTTAGCTGTTTTATGACAAAAAGAGAGCCTCGAATTTAGAAAAAATTTAAAAAAATTCGTGTCACGAAGGGCATAATTTGATATATATGTATACATACACTCGTGTCTATATATAATCAATTACATTTAAAAATTACCATCGAGACCCTAAGATTTTTTTTGGGGAGGGGGGGGGGAGGAAACTAATAGGAGAACATTGGATTCCCTATGCACCATATAATTGCTACATACAATACCATTGATCGAGACGGCTAATCTGATAATGACCCATGAATCCAAGATAGGTAAATTACCCTATAAATCATTTCCATTAATAGTAAGATGGGCTTGACCGACACGTGTGCAGTGATTTTAGGCCACAAGATACGAAATAACCTATCTACTTAAGGCCGAAAACGGTGGTCCTTCACCAGGGTTTCAAAAACAAAAGCCAAAAAAAAAATTTGTTTTCCTCTTACCATTTTTCTCGTTATAATTGTTGAGTTTATTAGTTAATTAAGGGGGGAGATTATACTAAAATATTTTATTAATCACATGTACTTGAATGCCCTCTCCCCCGCCAAATTAGGTTCCCTCGTATCATGCGCTCTCTAAGCCAGCTGGTGTTATTTTATGCTTCGTTCCTCGCGCTATTTCAGTGATTGCTCTTCGCTAGCCCCGCAACGGCACGCGCCACCGTAGCTCCCACGCGCCGCTCGGTGCAACCTAAATATGATCAGTTCCCGAGGCGTCAACTGCTACTACCACCTTATGATAGGAAACCGAGCTAGAAGGTTCGATTCTCACTTTATGGATTTGGAAAATCCAACCATTTAATTTTAGAATTGGACCGAATCGATTTAGTTTTTATTTCCGTGTGAGCCATGAATAGATACTAATATATTTCTTTCTTCTATTCTCTCAAAGACCACGATCACTCTTGCACGTTGTAAACCCTTATCCTTTGGTTTCTTGATATTCAATCGGTGAAAGTCTCGATGAAAAGAAGTTGAAGGTGCGATAAAATATGACCAAGCATTATTAATTTGCTAGTGAAAAAAAAAATATTAGTCTAGTCCAAGCGGTTCGGCCCTTACGTGGAACCAGAATCGAATTGATAATCATTGGTCTAAAATTTTAGAAATCGTGACTTATTTAGAATTGGTATGTTCAGTTCGATCTTATTCTAGTGCTTACCTCCAAACGTGATAAGCCAATCAAAATATCTCAGTAAACAAAGTTCCACATCTGAAAAAAAAAATTTATCTAGATTTTCATCTTTATACGTGAGCTGAATTTTTATTTTTATCTTTACTTATTTGCTAAAAACAAGCTATAACTTAGCGAAGCTTGCTAAGTTCAATTGATTTTGATCTTAGAGTATATTTTAAATCACCGTTGTTCCAGTTTATAACTAATCGTTCCAGTTTATAACTGGTCATCATGTTTATGTTTCAAGACACCCGAGCTTTAAAGCGTAAGTTATGAACACTCATAAATATTAAGCACTCGAATTACAAGCACTTTGAACATAATTTCGAACAAACTCAATAAAGCTGCAATATAACCACAATAATATGAGCTGAATTGAAATCGAATTATTGGGCCCGCTTTACCTAAAAGATCAAATTAAGAATCTAACATTGCGAAGCGTTCTCTAATGTGGTAATTTTTATATTTATATATCCATTTATTTTGGATTTAAAACGCCGGGTTTTCGTTTGGTAAAGCGGAATGAAATGAAAATAATTGTAATGATATAGTGAGCAATTTGGACCGTTCGAATTGGGAACTGCTTGGACTGGTCGGGAACCGGATTGGACCGAAAGTGTCCGTCGGGGGTTTCTAGGGAAGGCCGAATTGGACAGGTTAAATTTTGTATATTTTATTAAAATAAAGATGTAAAAAGAATAAAAAGCACTTAATATAAATTTCTAAATTTTTAATCTTTATTCAACTTAACCAAAATGATTTTTCTCTTAAAAATAAGCAAAGAAATTCAATTTTCTTTTGAATTTTTCAATTTCTAACCGGTCCATTAGATTTTTTAGGAACCGGACCGGATTGATGGATCCAGTCTAGTCCGATCCAAGACTCAAGCAATTCGGTCCACGATTCTAGTGACCGAGAACCGATCCTATCGGTCCGGAACTCAGATCGCTATGTACCATGAACGCTCCTAATAGAATGGTTGGGAAATGCAAAACTGCAGCAAAGTAAAAAGGTTTTACTGTACAAAAATTGCTGTACCGCAAGGAGTTGCTCTAGTAACCAAAATGATTGTCAAAGTGGGGCTTGTCCAGCTTGCGTACCGTGATTGGTGGTGCACCGACTAGCGCGTGCACGCCCTCGCCCATTACCAAAACCCCCACTCCTCTGTCTCACAGAGTAAGACTCTCACTCCCTCCCCATCTCCCTCCTCCATCTTCGTTTCCATTCTCTCTCTCTCTCTCTCTCTTAAGGTGAAGAAGCTCTAACAACAATGTCGCCGCCGCCGCCGCCACCGCACTCCTCAGCCCTCCTCCACGTTGCGCCGCTCCTCCTCGCCTTCCTCCTCGTCTCCTCCGCCGGCCCCACCTCCGCCCGCCTCACCGCCGACTACTACGCCAGTTCCTGCCCGCGCTTCCTCCAGATCATCCAGGACACCGTCACCGCCAAGCAGATCTCTACCCCCACCACCGCCGCCGCCACCCTCCGCGTTCTCTTCCACGACTGCTTCGCCAACGGCTGCGACGCCTCCATCCTCCTCTCGAAGGCCCCACTCTCCCCCCCTCCCGAGCGCGATGCCGATATCAACCTCTCCCTCCCCGGCGACGCCTTCGACCTCATCGTCCGCGCCAAGACCGCCCTCGAGCTCGCCTGCCCCGGCGTCGTGTCCTGCTCCGACATCCTCGTTGTCGCCGCGCGCGACCTCGTCACCATGCTCGGCGGCCCTTACTACGACGTCTCCCTCGGCCGCCGCGACACCCGGATCTCCCGCGCCTCCTTAATCGCCGGCGTCCTCCCGCGGCCCAACATGACCGTGTCGGAGCTCCTCTCCCTCTTCGCCTCCCGCGGGTTCTCCGCCCAGGAGATGGTGGCCCTCGCCGGTGCCCACACCGTCGGGTTCTCCCACTGCAAAGAGTTCAGCTCCGGGATCTACGGCTTCAGCAAGTCCTCGTCCTTCGACCCGGGCTACAACCCGAGGTTCGCTCAGGGGCTGCAGAAGGCCTGCGCCAGCTATGGCAAGGACCCCACGCTGTCAGTGTTCAACGACGTGATGACGCCGAACAAGTTCGACAACATGTACTACCAGAACCTGCCTAAGGGGCTGGGCCTGCTGGCCTCGGATCGGGGGCTGTACAGCGATCCGAGGACGAGGCCATTCGTGGAGATGTACGCCAAAGATCAGGCCAGGTTCTTCAGGGACTTCGCGAGGGCGATGCAGGCGCTGAGCCTCCATGGGGTCCAGACCGGGAGGAAAGGCGAGATCAGGCGAAGGTGTGATGCTGTCAATTAGATCTTTTCTCTTTCCTTGATCGGCGTCGATTCTTGTTTACTTTGGTGGGTATGATTGAGAGAGTGAGATGGGGTTGAGGATGAGGGTAGAATGGGAGAGACATGTCGTGGAATGGGATTTTTAATTCTTGTATTCATTGTTTTCTTTTCTTGGGGCAATATGTATACATAATGTTTGTACTGGAGTTAAAGGCACTACAGATGATGATTATTCACTTGCTGCATTCTCGGGGCTGTTGGTTCTTGATGCCTTTGCTGGCGGGCAATTCTTCTGGGTCTTCTGCTGTGTCTGTTCTGGAGAACCGGGGGCGCTGCCCAGCTCAGCTCCTCTGCGCTCTTCTTCTTGCCAAAGAGAATGATCGTCCTCTGATTCAGCTTTGCCTCTTTCTTTATTAAGGAAACAACTATTTGCAGTGGTTGATTTGACGAGAAGGCCTTTTCTTGGAGCGTGGAGAATGAACCGACGACTGGGGCCAGGATAGGCACCCAGGTAAACCGGTGGAAAGTGGAAAGTGATGCTTTCTCTTTGTCTGTTTTTCTTTCAAAGTGGAGAAGTCTTATGTGCTTTATTATGTATTGGTTCATTGGAAGACAAGACTATAAAAATCATAATGCGGTTCCGAACCGACGAAAAAGAGAAGAAGTGAAAAGGGATATAAGTGCACCATTAGCATTTTCTCTTTATGTAATTGAACGGAGTTAATGAAATGATTTGACTACACAAAGTTAAGTTTTAAAACTCGGTTGTATTCTTTTGAAAGTTTTAAGGCTTGATTATGTTTTTTGTGATAATTTTAAGACATCTACACTTATGCAAAAGGAAAATTATATAAATGTGACGACTCTATTAGTCTGCACTCAGATGTAATTTAAAGAAGCTAATTCAATAAGAAGGCATAATAAAGAACTTTGTTGTGTAAGGACGGGGATGGCCTTCCTCGCGTTGTTTTCAATTCGAGCAGTAATAATCACAAAATCCTTTTTTTATAAAACGACGTGACCATAGCATATGTTAAGATGCGAATTAATATTTAACATATGCCGATCAGCTTTTTTGTTTTACTTTTTAATGGGCTAATGTCACAAAAAATTCCAAATTGATTGATTTGTACGAAAATTTGTTTCATGTCATAAAAATTTTAAATTGATAAAATTTGTGCCGCATTCACTTTAAACTAATTTTTTTTTTACATAAACAACCCAATAATGGTATACCATGACAAATCTGTCCTTTGTTAGCTTTTGTCCACGATATCCCTCGAATTACTGATATGGAAAAAGTCGTGACAAGCAATTTGGGTTATTGGCATGTGTAGATTACGTGAAAAATTCAACATGGATGGTGTAGTTAATGAATAAACCGGGTCTGAATAAAATGAATCGAGATTAGAAAATCTACCGAATTTGTTTTAAGAGCTTCCTCACGTTTCAAAAATCTGTTGAAACTTCTAATTTCGCCTCAATTTTATGTTAAGATTTTTGACAAATTCATCACGCGTGTCTTGTTTGGGATTTTTTGATATAAAAATTACTTTAGGGCAAACATGCTACTAATTTATCTGTTCAGGAATTCTTGTGATATGAAAGTTAATTTGATAGCACGAATATACTGATTTAAGGTTTTTGGATTATAATAATAGCCGGTCATTTGATGCCGTCCGAGCACAGGGCACGGGAGGAAGTCTTCGGTTGTGAAAATAAAAAAAAAGAACAGTTTCCCGAATGGTCATTCTTTATGCTTCAACGTCATCGGTAAACTGGGGCCAATATGTTTCGCCAGCAGTGCAAAGGCTACGTGGATTTCTGGGGTGGACATTAATTCGGGACGGGTGGATCAGTTTTGGCGGAGTTAAGAGCCGTAAGCACGGGGAGGATCTCAACGCCCCCATCATGTCTCCTCACGCGGAAGATCGCAACTTCTCAACACCAAACATTAACAGTAGAGAAATTATTGCATGGTGCATTCCAGTGCACGAACTCTAAATCACCAGCATATCATTCAAGATTCGATTCATCATTGTTAACATGAGATCCAAGGAAATTTAGCAAAATTCGAATGGATCGAAGCACGTAAAGTTGGCGAATATTCTCAGGATATTGGCAACCGTTGTGCGCCCATTATTTATGCGGAGCATATCACTTGGTAACAATGGGAGTTGCATGATCAGACAATTTAAAGGGTAGGGTTAATTCTGAAAAACAGAGTAATTCCTCTTTCTTGCAAAAAGTCGCTCCGAACTTTCAAGTCAATTGTTGAATAACCTGCAAGAACTGCACAGAAATCACGACATCCGTCGCAAACGTTGGAGTACTTCCACCTCACGGGCTTTAGAATTTGGAAAATGAAGAACCCTTCGTCTTAACAGGCAAGTTCAATCTCCAAAGCATGCTGATTTTTTTTTTAAATATAAAGAAAAGATTCAATCCTCTAAGCGATATCAACCTTATGTCTAGCCAAATGCATATTTTTAACTGGTTTAATCCATTCCCATGATGGGACGAGTTAAAGCCAATTGATCATCAGTCAGACCGTTCGCCGATCAGCATTTAGCTCATCACGATCCCCGAGGACAGGGAATGATCCTCAATAACCAAATAGAATGCCTATGCGGCGCTACGTGGTACTTCAAAGTTCACCACAAGCCAAATTTGACAGCGGAGACCAGAAAACGCCTGTACCCACATTTTAGCGCCAACAAAATTGTGGAAGAAATTACAGCTACATTTTCAGATAACAAGTATGAGGGTAGGCTAGCATACAAAATATACAATGGAGGGTTAAAAAAGTGCTGCTCCGCTCCGTACTAGCTAGTGTTTCGATTTCCTTCTTATCTCGCAACAAGTCAACGTCATGACGGAGCATCACATATTTGCAGTAGATTCCTTGATTTCCTCCAACGAAATGGCCTGCATGGAAGGAAGGAATGAGAATCTAAGAATAGAGTGTCCTCAATAATAGCATAATTTCTTTATCCATCCACAATCGCTTGCATCGCTGTACGTGGCTGCCCGGTCACCATTCTTCTTCCAAAGCCTAGGGAAGTCTATAAAGCTCATACCAAGCTGAATTATCAACTGATATAAAACACGTGCTTAGTAACATAGATATTGGCAGATTCACCTGATCTTGGCCTGCAAAATCATTCTCTGGAGTGAGGAAGAGCATGCAGTGGCACTCTTTCCTGCCAGAGTACCCAGAAAGATTATAAATTCCAGCAGAGGGAAAACCATGACATATTTCACAGGAAAAGTCAGACGGATGATCTATGTACCATCAAAGCAACCAAGTGAAAACGTTGATCTATATCCAAAGACAATGGACACCAGGTCCCCAAAAATCAAGTCAAGTGTGGTGTGCAAATTCTGGGGGCATCTGAGTTTTACCTCGTTATCGTTTTTGTGTGGCTAACAGCTTCGCCCACCCCCCACCAAAAATAAAAAACAGGAAAAAAAACCCAAAAACAAAATAAATAACAAAAAAGGGTTGCTAATTTATTTGGGTTGTTCTGTAAGACGATGACAGTCTAAATAGTTCAGGAAACAAAAAGGTTAAAAAGGGAATAAATCCAATGTTGGTCAAGGGTTATAAATCAATTCACATCATAATTAAGCATCTAAATAAATCCTATCGAGATTATACCTACTGCAATATCCATGGTATAAAGTCATTAAGCACAAGTATCCATTATATTGTCACAAAAATGGAGGGAGAAAAAGAGCAACCATTCTACTATCATAGTCAGTTAATTCTGTTAGCAATCAATGTACAACTCCCATTCTCAGCCAGCTTGGTTTTACAATAGACGAGGAAGATATTAAGGTTTCGTTCGTTTCACGGAAAATAACTTCCCAGGAAAATATTTTCCGAATTTTCCGGCGTTCGTTTCACGGAAAATAAAATAGTCAAGGAAATTATTTTCCACCAATGGAAAAAACACCTTCAAAGTGGAGAAAATGTTTTCCTCTTTTTTGAAAGGGGAAAACATTTCCTGTGTTCTTCATTTACCTTTAAATATCACGGCCTCTAACAACGTGCCTCGACCTCGTTCGAGGTCGGCAAGCCAACGGCCTTTGACAAATAAACACCGCAAAATATTATCATTTTCCAGAAAAATGATTTTCTAAAAAATATTTTCCAGAAATGCTATATTTTCCGTGAAACGAATGTTGCCTAAAACTTAAGATAAACATAACTAGAAAAATGTTGTGAACTTTCACAACATTGATGTACTGTAAATCAGTCAATAGCATTAAAATATACTCTACCTCTCCCTCATAGGAACACAAGGACAATTCCAGAAACCTTGCGCTACCTCTGCAGGTTTGTCATCATAATGCCTGTGGTTCAGTGAGTTGAACTTTAGATTACAATACGCACTATGTATATCTCTTCATATATATTTTTGAATCGATGTAAAAGTTATAAAACAATCTACAGAAGGCAAGGTTGTTTGGCATGTATTTACCTACATGGGCAAAGTGGTGCACCTAATGTGTCCTTATGGTCAGCAAGTCCCTGTTGAAATTCCAATATATTAGCTATGCACAAATTCAGCATTAGAAAACAGGCACTTGAAAGCCCTAAACAAGCTCATATTGTAGGAAGTAACAGATGATAATCATTCAACTAGAAATTCCAGCACACAGGTGTTTCATCTCTGGAATTAGATGCATATTCTTTTAATCCATATTTCCCCAGTAATTGAGCTCCAATTTCTTTATCTCAATAAAATAATTAACTAATGCAAACAGGAAATTTGTTAATTGACTTGACAAGGAAAATTCAGAATTTTAAAATAGAATAGTGATAATCAGATTTCAAAGAGTTGATTTAGAGTGGCCGACACTACATTCCGGATAGATTACTCTTTAGTAAACAAGATCACATGATGTTTTACCCATCATAGTTACTGCACTCAATGGTAAAACTTCCATCTGTCAGGATCTTCAATTGTGATATCAGTAGCAGATGCTCATATTGAATTATACACTACACAGAAGCCCACCCATTACTCAAGCACGATTGAAGCTCAAATTGGCCATGACACATGTTAAAATTACACATTGTCATTTGATATAATAGGCAAAAATAAGTTGCACCAATTATAGAGCACGTGATGAACTACAATAAATTAGTGAAATTGAAAAGCCAATTCATATGGTAGGATGCTGTGGATGAAAGCATCGCATAGTTGAATTCCATGGAGGTGTTTCACTAATCTAAGCTCACACGGAGTGAGAAGCTATCAGAAGAAGACTGAGACCTACTTCTACCAGAAGAAGACTAATACCTAGTTAAGTCCCGATATCAGTGAACAAACCATAGTTTGGCATTGGCAATGATGACAAAATGGTGTATGGCACTGTTGGTACTTTTATCTTTCGTGTTCTGGAAGAGTAATCAGACAGCTGATGCCACAGCTTCTCAATACGAGAAGGTGCAGATCAGCGTCATCCAACTGAAATAATGCAAAACTAAAGGCATAGACATAGCATAATAGCTATATTACAGACACACGAAGACACTGATCAACTTAGTAGGAAACTATACAGTGATGAGAGCTCTTCAGAATTCAAACCCAAGTGAAGGGGCAAAGCATGCAATTGAATCATACCAACCAATCACACACATAAGTTCAAAGTACCTTAATAACAACAGAAGTCACACCCTTGTCGACGCAGAAATATGTTCCTGATCGGCGAGCATACTGCTCCGAGAACTTTCTCATTATCTCAACAGATTTCTCTGATGGCTCCACTGGAAACAAACCATAAAAATTTTGTTACAAGCAAATTGATGAGTGCAAGAAGAACCAAACTAGATGGATAAAAGCAGCAAATTCTTGAGTTTGGTGATTGAAGCCAAGACATATGCATTAGTTAGGAGTTATTATGAGAGAATGAGGATCAATTAGTCACAGCAAGTACTCATCAAACTTATGAGTAGAAGGTGGCTTGTGTTCCGATTAAGAGCTCCCCCCCCCCCGGGGCAGGGTGGAATCTCCTCTCCTTCTCCCCAATTCTACTGATCCAAATTTCAACAAGAGAGAATTGACGACAATAGAAGAATCTCTCGTTAGCCACACTGCAGAAGTCCACAAAGATAAAAAAATTCACGCCAATCCTAGGAAATGAAATTGCATTAGCTAACGTGTTTCAAAATTCTGACCAAATTTCACCGTCTCAAAGCTGCAAATGGAACGCCTACGAAATAGTAAACAAATATCTCACAATCCCAGCTTACATGTTAGTGCAATAGCGATCGTATTCCACAGACAGAGTTACCCCACGGGAATGTTCTCAATTCAGCAAGCCGCACCAGAGAAAAACAGAAGCTCAAAGCACGCACGGGATAATCGCAAGCGAAGAACAATGAAACTGCGCAGCTCATCTTCTGCTGCAGGTAACTATCCGATTGAACCAGAAAAAAACCGATGCTACGAGCATAAGATCGGCAATCACCCTACCCCTTCACCAATGCCGAACCGCGCCAAACAAAGACCAAACGAAGAGAAAGAAAACGGCATATTCATACCTTTGGCTCGGACGACAGGCCCGCGGCGCGAGCGGCAGAGGCGGGGCGCTAAGGACGGCAAGCCGACGGCGAAAGAAGAAGCTTGAAGAGTCATGGCGGGCACCTGATCTCTGCAAAACCGAAGGGGCGGTCGTGGTGGAGGAGGAGGAATTGAGAACTGATTGTTCGGAGAAGAAGAAGTGTGTGTGGGTGGGCGCGTGTTGTTTATATGTTTGCATTTTCTCCCCGTCTCTTTATTTTCCCCCTATTTTTCTTTTCTCTGGTGAGATTAAAAATAATTGTTTAATTCGATATTTATCTGCAAATTTCCGTTGGGAGATCATGCGCGCCACACGTTTGTGAAAATATCAAGCGAGGAAGGAAGTAAGCAGGCCAAGCAAATCGGTCTAAAAACTCCCAAACTCCGAACCCGACTGGTGAGATCGGTTCTCGGATTCCAATCAAAAGTTGTCTTTTCAAACGCTTCGTGACACTAAGGAGCGAACGCGTGTATAGATCGGACGTACAATGATATAACATAGCTTGTACCAAGTGGAGAATGTAGACGCGGCCGTGATGTCTCTGCAACCCGACCCGGGGCTAGTCAGGCCTTGGTCCGGACCTCGAGTCCCTCCTTTCAGATCCTGGCTAGTTGCCCACCACCACCACCACCTTGAAAGTCGATTGTCAAGTTCGTCCTGAGAATGCGAAGTGCTTTGGATATATAGTACATCCATTACGCATCAACCCTTCAGCTTTCGTGGGGGAAGTGACTTCTAGTTATAACTACTCGAACCAGACCCGGTTTTTACGGACCGTGCAGAACCGGAGTTGGGTGCTTTGAATGGCCAGTAGCTAACCAATGGAGGAGGGATGGTTCGGTGGGTGCACGAAGACTAATCCGTTGCGCTTCGAGTCATGACTCCTCGTCCCGTTTTGGATCGCACACCCGTCACTACCACCGTGAATCGATCGGGGACTACTGCTTGCACGTTCCATTTGCGAAGCTGATCGTGCCGATGTCTCCTTCGACGCCACGCGGCTTTCCGAAGTCCTAAAGTTCATTGTCTGGAAATCTCTTTTTGCATATCTCTGGATTTTTTTAAATTGAGCAATCAATCTGCTGGAGAATGAAGACAAAACGTCAATCAAAGGATTTGTCTGTGACATCTCCATGCGTTAAAGAATCCTACGGAAATCTTAATGCGGCACTCGGATGAGAATGCTCCTTCTTCGACCTTTAGCTTGGTCCACAGAGGAAGCCCAATTTCGGTGCCATCCCATGAAAAGACTAGGTGATTTCCGTGTCCATCTTTGCCAAATTTTGTTTAGAACTATCGATTAGTATTTGTGATTTAGCGACCAAAAATATTGAAGGAGTCAAATAACAAGTGAAGAAATTATCTACTGATTTAGTTATAAACTTTTCAATTTTGTCAATTTAATCCGAAACCTTACGATGATTTATTAATTTAATCATTTTGATTAATTTTAGCTAGAAATTACTAACATGATGGTCTTATCAACATTAGCCATCCTATATGATACTCACGACGCTGATGTGTACAAATTTTTAAATATTTTAGATTTATTATCATTTTATTTTTTTCATTCCTTTATTTTTTCTACTGTTAGTCTAGTGAGGTCATTAGCCAATCCTAACTTGGTTTTGGGCAAGGGTGCCTTGGCTCTCGCTGGGGACCTTGTTTTGGTCTTAGTGAAGGTATTATAGCCCTCACCAACCACAAGCAAGTGCCTCCACGCCCTAGTCCATTAGTTGACAAGGGCGTTGTAGCCCCAACCTATATTTGAGCTAGGGCCAATACCTTTGGCTGTGGCTAGCAACATCTATTAGGATGAATGTATAAGTTGTGCTAGAGAAGTGACACGTGAAAAAGTTGGTATGGTGTTGAGCAATTAATATAACTTAGTCGGTCAATAACTCATCATTTTATGTTTTTGAGTTAAGGTAAGTCCAATTGGATATGTTGATAGGCTCAAACATGGACTCTCTTTTGGCGATCTTCTAGCTGAAGGTATTGGACTTATTTAGTATGTTCATGATAAATGGTATCAAAGCTTATGGTTGGTGACCAGTGCAACATTCTGACTATAGATGTTGTGGTGTAGCAACGCAAACCTAATGGCATACTTCAAAATGAAGTTGAGCATTGATAGAGATTCAAGATGAGATTCTTTGATACGAAAAGATACTTAGATTAAGGGAGCTCAATGTGAGGGAGAAATTGTCAGGATGCATGTGCAAACCGTGTTAGAGAAATCCCACATCGAATAATTAGTATGGTGTTAAATACTTAATATATCATAATTAGCCCATAATTCATGAGCTTAAACTTTTGATTTAAGGTGAGTCCAACAAGATATGTTGGCGAGTTCGGATTTGGGCTCTCCCTTAGTGTTTTCTTAGGTGAAGGTATTAGACTTATGTTATGCGTATGTAAGGTGGGCGCTGACAAGACTGCCATGTTGTTACTTTCCAATTAAAATTAGTCGAAATGATTAAATTGATAAATTGTCAAAATGTATATGATTAAGTTGGCATGATTGAAGAGTTGATAATTGAACCGGCATAAACGCATTATTTTAGGGCTTTTTTAGTAATTTTCCAACAAAAGGGAATTTGCTTTTGAACGAGTGGTATGGGCTCATTCTATCTAATTTGCTTCAAAGGTTATTCTTGAAAAAAAAATCATTCAAATTATGCGTTGGGCTAAAAAAATACGGGTTCATGGAAATGATGACATACCCTTTCAATCTCGTAAAAAATGTAAACCAAATTACAAAGTGAGTGGCTTAAGTTATATAAACTTACTGATGTAGAGAATTGACCCCATATTGTACGTCTAATATTCACACACCTAAATTCATCACTTAAACACCAAACTCACCCCTTTCCGAAACCTCACTAATATATATATATATGTATTTTTTTTCTTTTTTCACACATAGATTTGTGTGCATTTCTCCATCTGTCTACTATATTTGTCATTTGTAATCATGGTTATTGCTTATTGGGAAACAAATTATATGCCTAATTGTTACTGACAGAAGTTGATTTTCTGAACTAATCCACCAAACGAAATACACACACGAACTCATCAGAAAATCTATCTTCTTCTACTTATGTTTAGAGCATAGCCACTTGCTCCAAATTTCTTTTGGAGTATGAATTGGCTATCGAGTTCGATTGTCAAATTAGTATTTTCTTATTCTTATTTTCTTCGGCCCACGCATTATTTGATTCACGAAATTAGCGGGGTATTTCACGTGTCCCCATCCTTGAGAGCAAAAACAAGGATCAATAATGGCTCTCGTCTCTCAACCATCAGATGTGCCTTTTCTTCTCCCATGTCGTTCACACTCAGATCTTGCATAGACAAAAGGAAAGAATAACAAACTTTTAGAGAAGGTTACTTTACAAATTCCATTCAAGAGCAGACACGCTAATTGATCTCTCAAGGCAGACAGATCCTTGACCTAGTGTACACTGTAACTTGTTACTGCAAACCCTAGAGTCCTCCAAAAGGAGGGTAAGAAATGATGAAAACAAGATAAAACATATGGTAGTTTAGGTCAAACTGAGCAGATGAAACCCCATGCACATACATCTATAGCTACTCTAAATGCATGTCTATGTCCGTAGACAGTGATCGATGGGGGCTACAGATCTATCAACAAAAGCGATAATAGTCGGACCAAGACGCTTGATTCCCCAAAGAGAGAGCAGAGAAATGAAGCAGCTCTCAAGAGCACCCGTTTCTGTAGACGATGAGGGTCCGTTTCGTGTGCAAAAGCTCTTAATTCACCCCCTCTTTAGCAGGCGCTTAACTTTTGACCTGCCCTTTTTCGTTCCTTCATTGACCTCCCTCCTTTGTCGCTGCTGTTAATGATGGCGGTGATGATTTCGCGGAAGACTCTGGCTGTGGGCTGCGAACGATGCAAGGAGCTGCAAGAGAACAATCATGATGGGAATGGAGGAGAAAGAGGGTAAGCGGAGACATGATGATGTTTCGGCGTTGAAAGATAGGGAAAAGCAAGAAAACATGTTCTTCAAGTTTTCTGTGCCTCTTTCTCTCCCTCTCTTTAGAGAGAGGGAGAGGCTCGCTATCCCGGAGCCAAGGGTTAATTAGCTTTATAAATAATCTTGGGGGTGTTTCTAGGTGCCTGGACACCCTTGCCCCGCAAAAGAAAGTCCCTGCCGTATTTCCACCGTTTGATGCAATAGATGCAATAATTGTCGGATGACAAATTAATCCTCACCGTTCAAAAACTTTTTACTGCTTTTCTAGAAATTAAATATTTTTTCCGCGCTGCATAAAAAAATTATTGATTAAAAAGTCATCGGTGACCTGATATTTCGATAACTTATGATCACAATTTATTGTGTTTTTCAACTTTTGATTACATCACCCACTACGTTTTTGACTCTAATATAAGCTGCTTACTAATGTTTATTTAATTTTTTAGTACTACAATTCTTGTTATTGTTTACTAACATTTATTTGTACGACTTGCTGGTTTTTCTTCCACTAGGCCATCGACAACTTTCTCACCAACGTTTTAAATGCATACTATTATATGAAATTACTAGCTTTTATTTGGTGAATCACTAACTTTATCCCAATTACTCCGTTAGAAAAGTTGGTGAATTTTATAAAAAATAATTAAGGTAACCATCTCAAATGAGTGTTGTGCCCATAATTCAATAACACAATTAGAAAAAAAATCAATATATCACTTTGAATTAAATGTAATAATCTCATACATGAGTTGGTAAATTTAAGGTGTGTTTGAGAAAAACAAATGAAATTGATTAAAGATATGAAAAGTGAGTAATTAAAAGAAAAATAAACTTTTCCAATAATTCAGATGAAAGTTGATGACGGAAAGCTAGCTTATATTAATTAGAGAAAAGTTGGTAAGTCACTCTAATTGGGATTGATAATTTCTGAAAAAAACTCGATTAGTTTAAGGCATTACTAAGACATGCAACTAAAAGTTTGTAAAAAGTAAGAAGAATTGGCAAATTTTAAAATACTAAATGAATGTCTACAAGTAACTCAAATGACGATTGATAATCCAATACTGTGTGATGTAAATGTAAAGGTTTACTAATCAACAAAAATAAAAATTGTAAAGAAAAAGGTGTGGAAATTTAAAAAATAAATGTTAAAAAAAATTAAAGCGAGAGTAGGTAATCCAAATTTGGTAAACCACTCAAGTATAAATTTGTAATTTCATATAAGAGTTAGTAAATTCGAAGTATTGGTAAGTTATGCAACTAAAAAATTGTAAAATTGCACGAAAGTTACTAATTTAAAAATTATTAAAAAATGATTAACTTCATAAGAGGGTTGATAAATTTTTCTTTACCTTGAATTAAAGTCATCGGCAATATTTCTACCAACAGTTTTTTGGCATTAACAATCACTTACTGAAATTTGCTAGTATGAAACAAAAAACCGTAAATTGGTACGAAAAGACAATGGAATCTGCAACTTGGTAGGAACATTATGCAATATGTGTGAATCAAACATCAAGGGAAAGAAAAACCCTAACTAAAATCTCTCTCTCTCTCTCTCTCTCTCTCTCTCTCTCTCCCCCAATGCCGACAGCTTCAACAAATTGCTCTTCCGGCTACCTTAGTTGTCGTTGATACGCTCGGTGTCGCAACCGTTGCCACAATCTCCAACATCATCTGATATCACCACTGTTATTTCACAGTATTACTTTCAGATATGTACATCAACCCCTACATCTCTCTATCACCATCAAGGTTGATCACAGCTTCAGACCTCAATTGGGTCTATATGTCTATTATCACCACCGTCAACTAGGGTTTGGGTTCTAACCGACAATCAGGATCTAGCTAGCGTTGAGGGTCTCCAACGGAGTTGAGCTCCTTCGTTCGGCGAGGTGCTTCAACATGTTGGAGGAGCAGAACCTTATTCAGTTGAACTAGACAGGCGGTCTACGATCCAACAACGGTGGCGCTCGAGACGGAGTCTATGGCGGTGGCTTGGTGGCCTGTCATAGAGAGGTGGCGCCAAGTTAAGCAGAGAAAAGAGAGATTTGATAAACTATTGAGATGGTAAGTAGCAAGTCTTCATATACGTCCTGTAACTGGACCGTCGTTCACTTGGAGATTAGTCATTTTCGCGTGCCTTTGACATCACCAAGCAACAACAGTCTCCTGCAACTCCAGTATATTGTCTCCGTGCCGCCTTGGTTGTCCTCAACTCTCGCCACCGTAACCACTGTCTCCAACACCGTCAGTACCGACCAGTCTGGCGGTCTCACTTTCAGATCCGTACGTCAACCTCAACACGTTTCTTTATCACCGCCCCAGCCGATCATATATTGTTGCCGTTAATTTTGATCTAGATCTCAGTGAGGGGCTTTGACAAAGCTGAGCTCCTTCGCACGGCCAAGAGCTGGAGCTCGTTGGAAGAGCTGGACTCTATTTGATTGAACTAGATAGGGCGTATATGATGCTTGAAAACGGATCTATGGCAGCATCTGTGAGGATGTGTCGCCGCCAAGGTGATAGTAAATTGAATGGGGAGGAGAGACGACTTTATGAAATTATTTCGGGTCAGTTTGAAATGATGCGTGAAAATGTAGTTTTCTTTTAATCTTAAAATCTTGAATATCGTACAAGCCGAAGCTGTAGTGTCTGGGACAATTTCTTCGAATGTCCACAGCAGATTGCCTCCGGAAAGCAAAACTAGTCCGCGGTAAAAGTTGAACTAGGTTGTCCCCTTCGTCATCTTTGATGAAATTTGAACCGATGACAGCTACATGGTCCGTGTGGAAGAAGCAGCAGAACCAAGTGTGGATGCCCATAAAATCAGTGCACTTAATCAAGCCGCCAATCAAGGAGTCTGTCCTCTCCTGCTGATGACATTTTCCATGGATAGTTTTGACAATACACTCGACGAAGTTGAAATTCTTGTCTTCCACATGGAATCCCCTTTATAAAGAGGTTTGATCACATTACTGATACATCACTGCTTAGTCACAAGATGAGACATAAATTATAAGAGTATTAAAAGATTAGCGATCCAATCACGCCTTAATCCCAGACTGATAAGTGTACTATTTCACCACCCATTATGTCTATGCTGGAAAGCCATTAGGCAACGAACGTTCATGAGCGTCGTCTAAAGGAAATAAGTCGTGCGAGCTCTTCATTCTTCTTTTATCAATCTATTTTTGGTGATCGCATCGGATAAATTCCAATGGAGGATCAAACGATTCGATTCCCACAAGAAGATAATTAGTATCTGATTCAGTTCCGTCATTCGGGTTTGTTGTTGACAGTGGAACTAACTGAACAGAACTGAACATGCTCTGTAGTAAACCTGAACATAAGTTCCCACTTGCGTCAACGAGGGAATCTAAGTTCCGTTCAATCAAGTCGAATCAGATCTCCAGTAGTTGCAGTTTCCGCAATTGAAACAGCAACGTTGCAGAAACCAGAGAGAGTGATCAAGGAATCAGAGCGAGATGCCAAGGCTCCCACAGAGAAAAAAATGACGTCAATTTTCACCATGCAGGAGCAAGTTTATGAAATAGCTCAACTTTAAAACGAGCAAAACCAGCAAATGGACTTTGCAGGCATCCTCTTTATGCCTTATCATACATGGTATGTCGTGTGTTTTATTTTCGATATGATGTACTAATGGCGATATATTTTGCAAGATACACAATTGATCGAAAATTTATTTCATTGACAATCGGATGAAGCAGTGACTATTAAATACAACAATATATTTGACATTCATCTTGCTTTTGCAGTAAATTATGCTTCACATTTTGATACCTCCGACACAGACATGGGGTATCATTCAATGAAATTGAACTTGCTCCTGCACATCGAACGATACGAGTTAATCACGGGGAAAAAGAAATCGACTGCGAAACCCTCAATTGAGGAAACTGATCAGTCAAATTCTCACAAAGCCCTTTTCTTCCCTACTTACACTAGTCATTTAGGAAATAGGTAGAGAGCAAGGGGAAGACAGGATGTTTTGGTCATAATAAAAATACGCTGCCACTTGGCCAAACCCTTGCCTTAAGACCGAAACTCAGATAACTATAACGTTGAAATGAAAACTATCCCTTCAGAATGACAAAGCGTGGTATAATTACGCTAGAACTTACTTCATGGGGTGCAGATATTGCTCCACAGTCAGAGGTTTAGGACCACCGAACCAATTAATCAAAAATATATTCTTGATTTCTAATTTGTAGACCTCGAAGCCATGATCCTTTGGCCAGTCTGTCAATCAACCACGAGGTTCAACATCAGAGGATAATATTGTTAGCAACAGATATCATCCAAGTTGCACGGACGTATATAATTCATCAAAAGCAAGGACGAATATCCACAGAAAAATGTGAGTTTTCTTGTTACCCTTCATCTCCGGATGCTTTGAAAACAAAGCATTCCTAGCCCATTCTGCTTCTTTCCCCTTTGGGTCGACAAGCTTCAGCTGAAAAACATGAAGAAAAATTCCCACCAATAAGCTGACAATCTTGCTTGTCAGTACATGTAAGAAACCGTAATAGCTCTACTCAACAGAACTCATGAAAGATGCAAACAGATTAGCCGTTAGACTAGGCCACAAACAAATGTTACTCTTGCGCAAGGAGGTTCTCGAGATATCTAGCTACACGTCCAACATTGCACTAGTTAGTCACCATTTAAGTCAACTACACTTGTTGGCAAGAACGACAATATATTTCTGCATAGGCCATTGTATACCTAACAGATGCTAGTTAGTGGATAAAACAAGTAAAATATGACTTTGCGGAAGGACAATCACAAACAGTATGGAGTAAATCAGTGAAGACGGACTAATTTGAAAACAGGATTAAGTGTCTTAACGGTTGGCTTAGGTTTTATATGGATAACTTTTAAGTTTTTAAAAAAGCCCCAAACGAAACTTGAGTTCGCCGTCAGCGGAATTCAACCGTCAGAAATCTGATGTGGCCTCTACGTGGCATGTTCTCTCATATTTCACGTGTCTATTCCGACGCCAAATGGTGAGCTCGAGACCCGCTTATGGCTTTTTCAAAAGCTTATGACGCTAAAATAAAACCTTTAATGGCCAGTGGCCAAAATCTTAAGCCCTTTCTGTGCACCTATATCATCTACCATCTCACCACTGCAGTTGAAGGTAAAACATTCAGATAATTCACAAACTTCCACAGCAACTGGATCACAACATCAACTGAAGTAGAAGTAACACACCTCTCCAGTTAGCGTGATCTTCGCACAAGTGGGATTCTCAGGGTCTATCTTCCCACAGGTGCCGATAGGGTGCTCGCTAACCGTAAACGAAGCCCTATCGTCTTTCAGCGCATTCTTCGCAGTTGGATCAAGAGTTGTCAAGTAGAAGTACGGGATGCCCCTTTCTTCGTTAGGCAGCCCGTCGCTGAATGAAACCACATTCCTGAGCAACAGAGGCATGAATGAGTAGACTGACTAAAGAGACTTCTCATCAACCGACGCAAGGATAAGCAGAATTGCAAGACTATATGATGTGGATAAGGGAAAAAAGTACCCGAATGGTGCTCCACCCAAATCGCTGGAGATGGTGCTGCGGAATCAAAACAGCAAATTAGCTTCGACTAACAGCAACAGAACACAGACAATTGAAAGCATGAAGGACCACCGCCGGGTAAGTTAATCAACCAACAGAGGAATTATGAAATCAAACACTCGCTGTATCCCAATGGATCAACACTCGGCCAATCCAATATCTTCTTGCATTTCGTCGAGGCTACTAGTTCCTACCCTTTATCATGCCCTGGATATCCGGAATTTCAAACTTAAAGAGAAAACCAGCCGTCATATTCACATGGTAACAGACAGACACTCCTCCGCAGTTACCACGTAAGAACGATGAATCATTCATAATCATCGGGAGCTCGCACATCAGCAGACCGACACAAACGGTTCCTGCGGATTAACCCAAAAAAAGAGCGCGACACTCGATTCAACCAAAGACGAAAAAGACGAGGAGGGCGGAGACGCGGGTGCCTTACTTCAGGACGCCCCATGAACTCTGGGCGACGAGCCATCGGGCGGCGGCGGCGGCGTCCTTCGGGTCGGGCTTCGAGACGGAGAGCGGTCGGCCCTGTTCGGACAGCTGAAACCCGGCGACGAAGAACAAGATCGAGCATACGACCCGAGACCAGCCTTTGACTTCCATCTTCCTCCTCCTTCCTCCTCCTTCCTCCTCAAAACAGACGCCGAGGTGGATATTTATATACATACGGAACATAAATAATTGTAATAAAAGTGTATGAATATTTAAGGAAAGTAATGATTGATTTATCCATAAACGCATGCATTTGTAGATATAATTTGTTATTTCCTAACATGCATATTTACATGTCCATGTAATTATGGTAATAGATCAACCGTTGAAGTAATTAACAGCTAATTAGAAAATGCATGTAAAGTGGTGAATGGATTAATTACTAAAGAAGGAAACAAAAATTATTACTCTAGGTCTAGCTGTCTCGGGCAAAGATTTTAACAACTATATGAGGCTCCAGAGAGGAGCAATGAGAAGTCTTAGTAAGCTTCTTGAAATGATCTATGCAATATTTTTTTAGGTCACATGTTACCCGAAAACATGCCTTAAATTGGATTATTTTCCTAAAATGATTTTTCAGGTGAGAAGAACAAAATTTGGTTAATTGTGTTCTTTGGAAAAGCCTGAAACTTAATTGCGTTTTTCAATAAAAGTAAAAGATGTAATCTGACCGATTGATAAGTCTAAAACTCGATTGCATTTTTTTTTTGTATAGGTTTAGATCTTGATTGAACAAATTTAGAAGTTGAAGACTCAATTACATTTTGTAAATAAGAATGAGGACTTGTGGTGTAATTTTTTCAACATATTTTATGAATAAATGATCTTTAGGTGAAAATTAAGTGTCAACAAGTCCCGTAGCTTTCAATGGGTCTAATTAAGTTTTAAAAATATTTTAGAATGTGCAATCAGTTTTTTTTTTCATTTATGAGTAGTATTAATTTGCCTACACGCCACTTAAGAAGTGGTGATGTGGCAACCTGAAATTGTACTTTTCAACATAATTTTAGTGCTCCATTGTATCTTTTGACAAAAAAAAAGGTTAAAAACTTAATTGAACCATTTAAAAGTTCAAGATTTGATTGTATTTTTTGTAAAGTTTTTAATTTGATTAAATCAATTGAAACATTTGGAACTCAATTATTTTTTGTATATAAATTTTAGAATTTACGAAGCCATTTTCTCATAGGAGATCTATGGTTATCCATTCCCCTCCCCTAACAAAAAGAAAAAAAAATAATATGAGAAAAGAAATGTTATTAAATACATTTCTGAAAAAATTATAAATAAGGATCCGAAGTGCTATCTTTTTCTCAAATAAAGACGTGAAGTGGACATTATTTCAGATAATAGTCTAAATTGCTATCTTTGTCTCAAATAAGAACCTAAAGTGTTTATGACTATTTCAATAAAGGCCTAAAAAATCAAAAGGCGAAAATGCCTTTATCAGCAAGTGTAGTCAGACCATTTTTTGAGAGCGATTAATCACTTCAGACCTTTACTTTAAACATAATCTATTTTAAATCCTTATTTGAAATAATGAGGGTACTTCATGCCCTTATTGGAAATAGTGTTCACTCTAGGTCCTTATTTGAAAAAACGATACCACTTTGGGTCTTTATTTGAAACTTTTCCTAAATTTCAACGAGCCATCGGGGTTTCTATGGATTTTGGAGGATAGATTCTAAGTGCCTTGATCATTCTTTCTATCATAAAAATTATTTGCTTATTAGTTGTAAAACCTACATGTATATATATTACCACATTTTGTATAACGACTATCAATATATATATATATATATATATATATATATAGTAAAATTCTGTTACAATAAAAATATCCAATTTTTAGTACATCATAAAATTGACCTGTGGGCAAGAACTTTCTTCTGGAAAGGGATTTTCCATATGAACTGCATTGATCAATTTGGAAATAAACGAAAATAGAGTCAATCGAAGATAATTTGGTATGCCCAGTTTTGGCGCTTCTTCTTCTTTACATAATTGTAACAATAACATCGCATGATCGCATGCGTGGGAGAAAATTTTCATGTGAAAGGAAATTTAATTAATAGAAAAAAACCAATGAAAAAAGTATGGAAATGTCACAAGTTGTGTGGCCCACGACCAAGAGGAGATCGGGCTTGAGTCTTGATCTACCGATAGACGAGATCAAGGGCTTGGGCTCATCGCAGGAGAGATCGGGCCTTTCAAGTTCAACAAGCCCATAACAAAACGGGCTCCATCGGAGAACAAAACAGAGTCGGGTCACCCGGTTGGTTGCTCGGGCCGCCGACGGCGGTTCTAGAAACGGAACATGTGCAAAAAGTCCAAAACCACCGGAAGCACGCAGGGAACAAGCGACCTTATACAAGAAGATACGACCGGCGCATCGCCTCGTTTGACCTTCGACGCAGTGCCAGACTGCCAGTTGCTACCATCTCTCCGGAGAACCTTCCGCCCGCCTCCTTCTCTTCCTCCTCCTCCTCGATCCCTTCGAAGCGAAGCAAATCTCAATCTCGTAAGGCGAGCACAGAGATTGAGAGAGGGAGGGAGAATCGAAGACGATGGGGCTCTTCGCGCTCGCCGTGGCCGGCGGCGGTTTCATCTCCATCGGCGCAATCGAGGCTCTCGCAGCGTCGGGTTCGCTCGCGGGCCGGACGGACAGCCCTAGCCCTCCCTCACCTCTCGGCCCGATCGCCTCTTCTGCGGCGCGATCACCGCCCCGATCGGGAACGAGGATAGGGACGTCCTTGATCTCACTCGTTTCGGTTTCCGTTCTCTCGCTCCTGTTCGTGGTCAACTCGCTGATCTCGCTGGCCGACGCGGAGGGGTCGCGGGACCGCGTCGGCTCGGCTCTGCAATTGCAAGTCTTGGCGGTGGCGGCGCTGTTTTTGCTGTACTCGGTTACTGGGATTTTAGTCAATCTGGTGAGCTCGTTTCCGTTGAGCTCTTCGTTGGCCGATGTGATTGCTCTCTTCGCTTTTGTGGAGGAATTCTTGGTGTATTACCTCCAGAGGAAGGACACGAGTGGGATTGAGAATAGGTACTTCGATCTCATGCTCGTGCCCATCGCGATATGCACGTTCTCCACCATTCTGCGGTTGAAATCCCCAAAATCGGCGTTCCCGAGATTGGCGCGCGCTGTGGGTTTGGTGCTTCAGGGAATGTGGTTTTTGCAAATGGGGTTTTCTTTTTACACTGGCTTGGTTGCTCATGGGTGTTGGCTGCATGAGAAGAGCAGAGGGAATTACACGGTTAAGTGCAAGGAGCATTCTGAGTATCATAGGGCTAGAGCGATTGCAACGCTTCAGTTCAATTGCCATCTTGCTCTGCTTGTGACTGTAGTGGTCGGAGCTTATTCCCTGATTGCGCAGAAGAATGGGATCCGAGTGGATTTTGCAAGGTACAGGCCCTTAGGGGAAGAAGTTCAGAGTTTGGGCAATCATGCCCAGTTTACTCTGGACTCTGATGAAGATGTCAATGATGGGATCACGGAAGAGGAGAATGTGGCGAAGCCGAAGGGTGCTGTGATAGAGTTGAGTGCCAATGGATATGGTCCCCATCATTGAGGGAGAGAGTGAAGTTTCTTGTTTGAGAAGGCTGACTTTATGTTATTAATTTTCCAAGTGCTTAGAGAGGATAAACCCGATCCTTACTGTACAGAGTGAACTGAGGTAGCTTTTATGATGGTTTTCCATTCTGTGCAAAAAATTTCAATTCCTGTAGTTTCCTGCTGCAATCGTTGAGCTTTCATGTTTGTAATATGGATTTTCCGTCTCTGTTGGGATTAGGTCAGAAACCCTCTGCTGAATTGGGGGAAGGATATAATAAAATTCAAACTTTTGAGTGCGGTTCCTACTGAAGTGACCGCCATTGTCTCTCCGGTTTCAGTTGCCTTCCTTTCTTTCATTTCCTTTTCCAAGTTCTTCTGATCATATAGATAGAAGAAATATATATTTGATAGGTAAAGGAGACGAGCGTGGGAAAGTGTAGTCAACCATTTAGTAAAGAGCCAAAGTCTGTCTGATGATAGCAAGATGCACCAAATTTGGTTCAGTAGGCATGGGCTAGCTGCTGCAGCTAGCATCTCAACTCGCTGAAAGCTTGCCCATGGATGATTAAGCTTGACCTGATGCTCACTATTGACTCGCTTTATTGCCAGAATTTGTATCACATTCAGTTGGAAAAGCAAAACTGACCAATTCCTTTTGTCATCCGGTCTTCTCTTGTTGTCAAGCTTGCCAAGAGGTTATTTAAATGACTTGCTACCTTTCTTACCTTATTGTCCTTAGAAGACACGGTTTCATTTGCTGTTTGTCATATTTGATATGTCTGCATGTTCCGAGATGGCATTGTGAATGCATTGTGAATTTGTGAGTAAGCACTTGGTCACGTGGACCCCTAAAAAAAAAAAAAAAGTACACGGACCTCTAAATGGGAATCAGAGCTTCTTCACTCCTCTGTGTCGTCTGGCAGCTGGTGAGAGATCACAAGCTAAGACATGGTCAGGTATCCCGTGGCTTGATCTTGCTGAGACATTTCCATATGCTGGATTGCAAGATGATTTGAGTCGCTTGAAGTTATAGCAATGAAATATAGTGAGATACTTGATTTGGCATTAGTTGCATTGTTTTGTTTCTAACAGGAGGATCAGTAGACTTGTTCACCACGACCTCAACTTTCAAAGTCATCCCACTAGACGTGGACATGGGTGCTCGTCTCTTCCAGGAGCAAATGACCCAATTCCTTATTCTATTTCTTCCTCTATATGTATGCGTGAGCAGATAAATGCTCGTGGGTCGCTGCATGTTCAAATCGTTCTATCCCTCTCTCTTCTCGAGTTCTTTACTTGTCATTTGCTCCCGAAGTTCTATTTATTCTTTAATCACCGTTATTATCTTGTAATCGGGTTCTTTTTGGGCATCTTTCTGTATTTCTGATATCCTTGGAACTTCTCCGACAAGTTAGCTGTATGCTTGCATTTCATCCTCCTATAATTTTACACCTTTGTCCATTTTCTTCATTGACAAGTAAGTTCCCATGACTGTGTCATATGACACATACTATTATGTATGAAGGTGCTGGCCTTCTCCGTCTTTGTCTTGGCATCCACTCCCATGTGCAATAACTCGCTTTCAATAGCCGTTCTTTACAGGGAACTATGGTGATCGTGGTCAGAATATGAAGAGTGTTGCTGCTGCTTTTTAGTGCGTCTTTGGCTAACACTTTCTCATGTTGGTGGTTTATTTATGCGATTCTTCCTCCTGGTCGAGCACGAGCATCGGTCAGGTTGGTTGCTAACTTCCTATGGAGGCGAGGATCCAAAGGATACAAGTAACCCCATCACTCGGTCCTCAGGCAAATTTGATCGCATTTCTGTTAGAACCTAGAGTCTTTAGATTCAACACCAGTGTATCATGAACGCTTCCAAGTTATAAAAGTTGGCCAATTTTAGTGGAAAGAGCACATTCCCAAGTCACATTCCAAATCAAGTTCTTTTGGAGTATACTAAATGATATCTTCGGCCTCCATGCACAGTTTGCGTGTTGGAGATGTGACCTAAAGCCAAACCCCAATTCTCTGGTTTATTAAAAATAAACGATGGTGCGAGAGCCTTTTTCGTTGCTTTTTATCTGCACGAAATCATCTTTAGGTTAAGCCTTTTCAAAGTGGACGTTTCAACTTTGACCCGATCTTTAATTTGCAGCCTCAAGTTTTTCTCGAATGGAATGCGACGTTTTTGCTAGACCGGAGGAAGGTCCGTGCTTCGACAACTTCCCTCGGCAAAAGATTGTACCGGTTTATCTGATTTTCTGGGCTTTAGAGTTACGGTTGATTTATCCGTGAAACGTGCATATAGCCGTCCAACGGAGTTGGCGAAGGTGACATTTTGTGATCAACTTGCCATCAAGACATAGAAACAGATCGCCTGCAAGTGCGGTACTATTGCAGGCGATCTTCGACCTCCATTATCCGGTTCCATAGGACATTATCAAGATTCCCACTTCAGGGGCAACGGAGAAGCTGCTCACTTCCTGATTCGAAAAAAGCCACTAAACAATGAAGTCATATTCAATCCTCGCCTTACTCACCACTACGGCTCCTGTAAAATTTACACGATGTTATGTATAGAAGCAAGCTCAATGAACTCGCCAAGGCCAGAAGCCAGTAGTAACTGTCTAGGTGGGCTTTGCTCATGTCGTCGGAGAACCAGCTGTGTCCCCTCGTGAAAAACTCGATCACCGAGATCATCAGGGCGCTCAAAAAACTCCCGACTCCGAAGACACTAGTGTATAGCGCGAATCCCATGGTCCGCATCCTAACAGGGACTTCGTTGTAGAAGAACTCCTGCATGCCGACCACGGTAAAAACGTCGGATATACCCAACAGAATGTACTGCGGGAGCAACCAGAAGATGCTCAATTCAGCGTCTCCGGCTCTTCCTATCGTCTCGAGCCTCTTTGTCTCGACGAGTGCAGCTATCACCATGGCTATGATCGAGAGGAACATCCCGATGCCCATCCTCTGCATCACGTCGACACCCTTTTCGTTGTGTGTGAGGAGCCGAGTGATAGGGACCAGCATTTTGTCGTATAGAGGCATTAGGAGGATTATGGACAGCGTGATGGTGCTCTGGAGGGTCGCTGGGGGGATGTTGAAGTGGCTCCCAATGTTCCGCTTCATCGCCATCCCTTGCTTTGTGAAGAAGGTTGCTGGTTGTTGGAAGATCACAGCGAACATCAGGAGCATCGTCCAAATAGGCAGCAGCCTTAGTAGTACTTCCCCGTTATTGATCACATAAATGTGACTGTCCTTGGGGTTCTTTTCCAAGTTCTCGATGACCCTGACATTGTGAGGACAAAGAGGTGTCTCTTGCAGCCTGTACGCAGTGTAAAATGATGAGATTTGACAGCGACTGATCAAGATCATAAAAGGGTGGTCACTGATGGATCGAAAACTCGGAGAACTCACTCTAGCTCAGCCGATTCGGACTCCTCATCTGGCAAGGAAATTGCTCCCTTCTTGAATTTGGATGCAATTGCTCGGATGCTCTTAAGTACGATCTGAAAGGGCTTGTGACGAATACTATCTTCATCTTGTTTGTACCCACAAATTCTGTTTCCGCATGAGAAAAATGCAGCCGATGTAATCATCGCTCCAGTTGGTATGGCGAATCCCAGAACCCATCCGTAGGTATCTTGTATGTATGACATGAATGTTATCCCCAAGAGGCTGCCACTACAAATGCCAAAGTACCACCACTGAAAGAACGAGCCTTTCTTGCCCGATTTCTTTTCGTCCTTGCCGCAAGGCAATTCCTCTTCATTCTCAAGTTGATCCGTCGCGAATGCTTGCAACGACGGGTTGTACCCGCCGACGCCGATCGAGATCAAACAGAGGGACCAGAAAAAGAATGGAGAGTAGTCAGGCTTGCTAGGTGGGTGCCACGCCGACGCCAATGCGGTCGACGTCAACGCCATGAGTCCCTTCACAACACAAAAGGAAAGTAAAACGGGTATCAATAGTGAGGTACTAAATTACGGATTCACTGCCTCTGCTCTCGATCCAGTAAATGCTTCTACCAAGCCCTTGCTCAGTTAAAAACATAGTAGAATGTTGTGAGCAGACTATAGTTTAACTGAAAGTGATGATGCCCATTGAACACTTGAACAATTCAGGTTGCACATGTCCTTCCGCGAAAAATTTCTCTTTAAAGTCATGTCACAAAAAGAGAGCTAATGGAATGAAAAGGCATTTGTTTTTCAAGGGCAAGAGGGTTTCCTTTAATTGAGTTTGCCGATGAAAAAGCATTGAGCAAACAACATTCAGAAAGTAGTCACACAGTCATCTTTATGGCACCTTTATTTAATTAAGGAAAAAAAAACAGACTCTATCACAAAAAAACATAGAAGACCTGGAAATTGCGCATGTTGCTGAAAAATCGAGCTTCTATGCAATTTGATCCTTCAACTTAATCAAGTTCTCTAACCTTTTGCAATAAATCCCTCTAAGTTCGTTGATTTGTGCGATCAAACCCTTTCGAACTACCACTCAATATGATTGTGGAATTACTTTTGTGCTAGAAAACGACACTTGATTCCAATTTAGCATCAAATGAACAGGGGAAAAAATTGAAAAACGAAGGAAAATAATTCAAATTGACAGTATTAGTTACAAAGGATAAACAAAAGCACTTGATTGTACAAATCAATAAAGTTAGGAGATTCGACTGCACAAGACGAAATAGGACCATATTCCACATATGATCCAAACAATTAAGAGGACTTTGCACACGATAAAAATTAGAGGACCAAATTACACAAAAAAAGGCCGAAACTTAAGGGATTACATCTGTACTTAACCCGGTAAAGAACTCCGTAATGCATATGTTATTAAAGTACGTTAGGAGAACTGTGTCTAGAGATCTTCAGCGATCGAAAACTTGGACATGATATTTTGTTTCGCCACTGAAGTCTAAAACACCTTTTCCCCCCTAAGCAACCATAGAAGATTAAGTAAAGATTTCATGTCTTCACAACGCATTTACCATCTCTTCCACTAATGACATGATTATGAGAAGTCCCTGTCTTACAGATAATATCTTGTATAAAATCACTTTAATGTAACGTCGAACCATTAAGAACCAAAAATGGGAAAAAAAAGGCAAAACGTAATCCGGCTTTAATGATTTCGAGATGTTTCCGCCTTCGCGTCACTGCTGAATGTGAAGAAGAGAATCATGGAATTCTTGACGATTTCGTGAGTTCACGCTAAAAGAAATCAATCAGTCACGAGATGAAGACATCCTTTGGAATAACGAGAGAACAAAATAACATGCTTGTGGAACGGTAAGAAACGGAGAAAGATCATGAAGCAGGTTGAAGAGAAGAAGACTCAAGTGCGCATGCAAGCAAGAATCGAACCAAGCTCACCACGACATAGAAGAGAGAGAAGGACAAGACGGTGGAGTAGCGATCCCAGTAGGAGTCGGCGAGGGGAGCCACCAACAGAGGAAGCAGCGAAGTGAGGCCAAACCAGGCGTTCACCATTTTCGCCGCCGATGAGTTGCTCATCTTCATCACCTCCGTCAGATACGTCACTAGATTCGACGCCACCCCTTTGAAAACGAACCTCTCCATCCCAGCGATCACTGCACCAAATTTATATAAAACCAAAGCGAAAAGAGAGACAAAAATCGTCATTCAAACCGACATATAGCACAGCAACAATTATCGGGTCATTCTTGTTATCTGCATGCGAACATATAGACGTATAAGATTCTCACCCATGAGAAGAACACAAGCCTTGTTGAGTCTCTTCTCCATTCTGGGTTTGGAGAGGAAAAAAGGGGGAGGGAAATAATCAAGGGCTCGATGACTATTTTGAGTTGAGCTGATCTGAAAGAAGAGAGGAGGCGAAATCAATCATCTCTCTCTCTCTCTCTCTCTCTCTCTCTCTCTCTCTCTCTTCTTTAACTTTCAGCGAGCCAAACGGACCCAGTCCTTCACTCTCTTCCCACCTGAAGAAAACAGTATCTCCCACTGATGACTCATATCATTTCGGCTTTTTCTTGCTCAGAATCCTGCTTCAATCGCTGTCTTTTATATGATAATGGGACACTGGACTTCTCACTAAATTCCTCCAAAAAAAAAACAAAACAAAAGAAGAAGAAGAAAAGAATCAGATCAGCCTCCTCAACATTGTTTCCATGAAGACGTAAAGTCGAGGGGCCTATCAAAGATTTGAAAGCCCACTTTCAGTCTCGGTCGGGTCGCATATAGACCCGGAATATTCTTCGTTACCCAAATAGCCTCTCTCCTGCAGCTAATTCCGATTATCACGTTGACGGAAAGAGCTGGTGCAACAAACGTAAAAGAAAAAACCGTAAGTGCGGAGTGACAGCAGGAAGCTTATCGGGAACGTGAAGATGAATGTCGACATGCACTGGTCATTCGCGCTCCCTTGTTCCCCTTCTCCCTTCAGAGGCGTTTCTCCTGCTCACGACCCAGAAGCCACCGCACGGGGACACGTGGCGCTCCGGACACGTGTAACCTGTCGTGGCAACCTCGACTCGACACCATGAAACATGTCCCGAGGTTGGAACCTGGAAAGTGGTGGCGAATGGTGAGTGACGCTAAAACGAAAAGCATTGATGACTCACAGACAAAAAACCTATAAAAAGACGAAGACGAAGATAAAGATGTTCAGAAAGACTCTTTTCTAAGGCGGGAGTGCGTTTCGAAACACTTGTTGGTTATACTTTTGAAATCAAATAATTCAATATCCAATACGGTAATCTTGCATCATAGAAGAGCGCTCGATAATACAAGTCCACGTGGAATACTAGCTTACAAAGTCCCCTTCTCGAAATATGGCAGACGAATGTGGAACCTTTTATCAAATGATTAATAATGACTTTCTCCCATATTGATCATTAGGGTAACAAGAGTCACGAAAATTCTCGAATTATACTCGTTACGATACATTTATCCTCGTCAAAATTCTATTGATAAATTATGATAAATATATCATAGTGGGTATAATCTGATTATTTTTTTTATATAGCTTTTATCCTAATCATCATAAAAAAGGGTTAATAAATGATTTCGAAATCGAAGCCGAAGCGACTTTCATTTACTACTATTTTCTTAATTGAAATATTCTGCACCGCGTCCGGTAATTTTTATTAAATGTGAAATCCCTGAAACTTCCAATAATCAATGTTGAGCGTAGATATATTGAGATTTTGATGGGAAAAGAAAGTACAATTTACTTTTGTTTAGGTGAAAACAAACAAACCCTCTATCAACCACATTCAACAAGCACCTAATGAATACTATTTAGCATCACCCTCGAAGTACTTTTTCCCCCCTCTCCTACGCTGCCCAAGTAAAAAGCACAAATAGGAATTACCATATGGATTCGTTCCATGGCCGATATGTTAGATCCCGACGTAGTTAACTAGCATGTGGAAAGAAATCGTGAAGATTAGCACTAGGAGTTCTGAAATAAATCAAGCTATTCAATTTTGAATACGCTGATTAGCTTAATTTACTGGATATATGTGGAGGTGACTTCTCGTTTCCGTCGAGAACATCTAAAGATGTATACTCTAAAAAGTAACTGAAAATGTGTAATTTTGTGTAAACATGGAGTGCAAAGGGGGATGTTTTCTAAGAGTAGTTTCGCCAAGAAAAAGGATATACTAACTCATTTCTGCCATTGCTAAAGATCATACCGCCAGTCAACAAGATGTTTCGACTTTAGAATTTAAGGTTTATTTCCTCATCTATCAGTAAACCTACTAGCAAAGGCAAAGAGATGAAAAGAAAAGGAAAGCCGCGTGAATAAAAAATTTACCCCATCTGGCCCGTAATTACCTGTTCTGAGGTTTCGGCGGACAAAAACATTAGACCGTTTTATAGCAGTACCGAGTCAATAAGACACATGACATTAGTTGAAGATCTTACCTTTTTCCTCTTCTTAATCATGTTAAAATAGGGATGGTGATGTACATAGTCTAGGAATTTCGATCGAATGTGCAATGCAGCGTCTCTACTTTTAAATGCGTTCAACGTGAGCCACCGACTTTAGCCCGATGTGCACGTTTCAGGGACTAACTTGAACAAGTACTAAAAATTCAGGGATCGTATTGACAAACTAAAAATCACATAAGATTAAAATTTAGCGATACATTGTACACCGGACCAAAGTTTGTGGACCATTTGCATCATTTTTCCTATGAAAATATCAAGCGTCGCTTATGTACCGGGTCCATTCTTTTTAATATACATGGTCTCCAGCGTTGGGTTTAACATGATTTAAGAATTGGATTCTTTCCCCCAACTTATGGAATCTCTGTCGATTCAATTCCCACGTAAGATGGGTATCGAAGTATTACCATCGTCCCTGGACATTCTATCAAATCGAAAGAATTTCGGAGAGAGAGAGAGAGAGTCAGTGGTGGGTGACGAGGATATGGAGCCTGAAGAAACAAACAACCACTCCGATCGATTTTTTTGTTTTGATTTGTTTCCTCTGTTACTTCGACGCAGTTTCTCAATCCTAGTAAGCTTTCACAAGAAACCGCAAAGAGAGATGGAGACATGGTGGTGAATGAGATGGACGGCACTTCCCTCTACGTGTTCCCCGTCACGTCCCTCGCCACCACCACCACCACCACCACCGATTCGTGACGGAGCACCCACTCAAGACTCGGAACAACCCACCGAACTCTTTCGAATCCATCATAGGAGGAAACAAAAGATCGAAAGAAAGCAGAAGATATAAAACGATGAGAAGGGTACATGAACTTCGGACCTCGTTATCAAGTTGTGCCCTGAATCGATTTGTTTATGATCCGACAGCGGTGAGATCATGTCTCGTGCGGGACTAATTATCTAGCGAATCGAATGTTTACGCGTACCGAAATGAATCCGGACTGCCGGAAACGGTTGGTCTCACGTACGTTTCAAATTATTATGGGTTTGTGTGCCGAATTCGCCGAATAGATTATCCCGGCCATGTAGTAATGTGAAGATAGCAATACGATCTGCTCTAACGAATACATGAATACGGAATAGAATAGACCCATTGGGTCGAATGGGACGGACGGAACCCAAAACCCGTAAGCCTCGCAGCACTGATGGAACCAAACATTTACACAGCCACGCAAAAGAAATAGATGTTGATGGTCTATTCTTGCTAAGTGACTCATGAAATTCATTTGTTCATACTTCCTGGAAAGATGGCGCAGTTTAACTAAGCAACCTCTTTCAACCAGTAATAGTGATGATGATGATGATGATGAGCAACCTCAGATGGTGATCATCTTAAATCTAGCTAAACTCTAGTTGTTTTTCAACAAGATTCATACGAGCAACCATGAAATTGCCGAGATAACCAAATAGAGTTCACTCACTTGTTGCGAAAATATGTCGGTCAAACAAATAGGATAATAGGCAGAAGGAAGGAAATGAAACCAGACACTGAATTTACGTAGTTCAATCTGAGTACCAGTACTTGTGCTCACGGAGAGAGCAACATAAAATGCCATTGTAGAAATAAGCAATTCGACAGAGATTATAATTACTTGAATAGTCAAACACTCTCTCAGTATTTCCCAATTCCTAATTATACACTTAGCTTTTAGCCCTACACCATTCCTAGTAAAAATCCCACTAAGGAATTGCGCAAATTCTAATCACAAGAATTTAACAGGCTAAATCACTATAGGGGTGTAACTACAACAATCAAAATACTATGAAATCTCAATGTAAAAACTCTCTACACATTTCCTTTAATCTCTTCTATGAAGTCTCTCTCTATCTCTCGTTTTATCGAGGGAGCTCAAGAGGAGCGATTGAATGTTCATCATTGCACCTAATTTGCCCTTTCTCCCTATTTACGATGGCCTCTCTCTTTTTTTCTTTTTTTTCTTTTTTTGGCCTATGCAATGGGAAATGGATCACTTGTCCTAAGGACAGGTGACCTTGTTGGGACCACAGCTGCCCAATCTGAATAGTAAGATTGTGATTTTAAAAAAAAAATAAAAAACCTCCTCTCACCCACCCATGGGTAGCCCGGCTGGTTAGGGATTTCGTTGAGATTTTGGGTTCGATTCCCAGGGAAGTATCTGTGATTTAAGTAGGGGGCCATGTCGGTAGATTGCTATGCTAGTCTCCCCCGAGGAATAGTCGAGGTGCACGTAAACTGGCCCGGACACCTTGGTTACAAAAAAAAAAAAAAATCTCCCCTCTATTAATGTGGGCCGTCCGACTCCATCATGTTCCCTAGGGGATCCAGGTCCTATGCAATGAATGCCCATCAACGCACTCTTTTCCCTTCTTAAGCTTCATGCCCGCCCATTATCTTCATCTTTTTTTTTGTTGAAGAAGTCCAACTTTCCTAAATGAGATGAAAAGGATAAGAGAACAACCAACATGACTCCAATACTTTTCTAATTGTGCAGGCAAGGAAAGTCTGCTATCTTCACGGGTGCGGAGGGTCATCAAGAGGACATTTGGTGCTGGATCAAATCCATGCATGGTCAGTCAGAAACTTCTTCCTCCTGCCTCCATCATCTGAGAGGCGCGCGCACAAAAGTTAATGTAACAAACGGGCGATCAAATTAAAGGCCGCGGTTGGACTTAGTTTATTCGGCCAAACTCCCTCGCCTTAGATTTGAACCGTGTTTATCTAATCGGCTCAAGCTCGACTTATGTTTTAACAATCTCCACCCTAATCACTTCAATGGAATCTAATCTTTATACTACTCTTCCATAATCCCTCTCGGGCTCAGTTGTCACAGAGTGCTTCCAAATCTAAGCTGTGCTTGGATTGCACCTGTACTGGGCCTGAACTGCACCATAGCTATGGACCTCATTATGATACCAACTTTACTTGCATCTTTAGTTACTTCACAAAGATTTTCAGCCATGACATCATTCACCACAGATAAAGAAATTCATCATTGTATCCTATCCGTTCCATAGGTTCTATCTTGCTACAAGTATCTTTGATGTCGGTCATTTTACCAGTAGTTGCTACCTAAAGAGTTTTTAGTTGCAACTCCACATTGAGCCAAATGCAGTCCCATTTCGTATTAACACCGCCACAAACACTCCTATCTTGCAATATTCGAGATTCATCAAATACAACTTCTCTGGTATCGATAGGTGAATATAATTTGTGTCGCCACAATTGGTAGCCTCATTCACTTTTTGCATAGCCATGGAATGTGCGCATTGCCCTTCCATTGAGCTTACAATCGCTCATTATTCTAAAATAAAATAGTTGGTAATGTTACCTTACCATACTTATACAAGACTTCGACATTCGATCGCAATCGATAGGGATCTTTTCACCAAGTGGTTTATCGTACTAATTCTCCAGGAATTTCTTATCAACACTAGCAGTAGAGATCATTTTATGGGCCCTCATCAATTTTGCAAACTATTGTGGTTTACCTGAACTAGTGCAGCATTTCACTATGCCGTCCTTCATCCATAACTTATTTATCAACTCTAAGCAGAATCGCATGTTACTGTCAATTTACAGATGTTAGATCGACTCACTAGTCTCCGTCTCGATCAAAGCCCTCAATCGCAAGTTGATAACAATAGTATCAAACTTGTGCATCGGCACAAGCATCCATCATGCCTTCCTCAAGCAGTCGTGAGACTCTCGAAGAGATGAATCCAACATCTCTTGGGTAGAACTTGTCACTGCATTACCCTGAGTTAATAAGGGCCCCGATTCGTGATTCCTTTCATTACTGCCGAGGTGCATTCTGAATTTAACATCACTAACACCTACAACATTGCACTCTTCCCTAACTGCCTGTGCACCAATAAGTGATAAACCGATTTCTATTTTGTGTAATGGGAAACGAACAACTGAATGCTTAATCCATGCATTAAGTGACAAATCATCAGTGATAGAAAAGACATAATCGACACCACCATAATTATTTTTAACTACAGCTGCAACGTCATTTATAAACTCGGCTCTAATTCCCTTTATCCCTTCCATGTTTCATCTGTAGGTCTCATAATTCCCCATGAAATCCCACTCAGAGAATTACGCAAATTCTAAACACGAGCTTAACTGCTTAAATTACCACACGGTGTAATTACAACAAGGAAGCTACTTTGAAATCTCTGGGGAAGAACTCTCTACACATTTTTTTGAATCTCTTTTGTGTAGTCTTAGAGCACTCTCTCTCTCTCTCTCTCTCTTCATCTTCGTGTTTTATGCAGGAAGTCCAATGGCGGAAACGGGAAATAAGAAGACAAGGAAGAATGGCCATGATTATTGAATGGTCATTATTGCACCTCTTCTACCCTTTCTCTCTTTTCACGATGGTCTTTCTTTTCTCCCTCTTTGACGCACGCGATAAATGCCCAACATTGCATTCTTCTGTTATGAAGGTTTCAATTTTCATGCACGCCAACTTTCCCAACGTGTTGCTTGAAGAAGTCCAACTTGCTCAATTAAAATGAAAAGGACAAGAGGGCAACCAAAGCTACTCCTACTCCTCTTTAATACGCAGCCGAGAAGAATCCACCACGCATGTTTAGTCAGACAATTCTTGCCGCAGCCTCACAGAAATTAATGCAAGAAACCAACAATCAAATCAAAGATGGCGGTTGAACTTAGTTTGTTCGGCCCAACTTGCTCGCTTTGATTTAATCCGTGTTTTTTTCACGAGTTCGAATTGTAGACATAATTCAACACTTACCGAAGTGAGGGAGTATCCACGCGTTGTCACAGACATATGCATGCGGAGACACGGACCATCGTAAACTTTGTGGATACAGGCACATTCCTACGAGTCTTCCAAGACAAAAATCTGTGAGAGGAGAGAATCTGCAGGGTTGATAGAGGATTCGTGGGGTTTTGAGTTTATTGGATGATTTGGAATCGTTCGACAGTGTTAGTTTCGCGAGGAAATGGGAACAAGCAGTCAATCAAAATTTTCCTTCTCCCTTTGTTTTTAGGTTCCCAAAAATGCAACGCAGCCTCTGTTTTCCTCTGCTACTTCAAGGCAACTTCTCAACCCTAGTAAGCTTTTCCGTTTTATGGAGATATGGTGGTGAATGAGATGGATGGCACTTCCCTCGACGTGCTCCTCATCTCGTCACTCACCACCAATTCAATCATTTATTGAATTCAATGACCGACCACCCACTTGAGATCCATAACAACCCACGTAACTCATTGAAATCGGCATAGAAGGAAATAAAAGGTTGAAAGAAACTATGCGAGATGCCTTGATTAGAGTAGTACAGGAACTTAGGACATGGTAACAAGTGGTGCCGTGAATCAATTCACTCGTGATTCGATGGCGACAAATTCATCTCTCATGCAGGACTAGTTACCTAGTGAATCGAGCACGTACACATGCTGAAATGATTCTAGGCCACCAGAAATGATTGGTCTCCACATGAATCCCTCATGAGTTCCAACGTTTCAAATTCATCTCACTTCCTGTACTAAATTCAGCTAGTAGCTTATTGATGGCCATGCCGTATCTAAGTGAGCAATATGATCTGCTCTATTGAGTATATGAATATTAAAGAGCCCCACTGGTTGAACCGGACGGACGGGGCCTAGAGCTCGTGAGTTTTGTGGCATAGATCGGACCAATTATCTAAATAGCCCCGCAAACGAAATAGATGTCGATAGTCTGTTCTTGGGAAATTACTAGTGAAACTCATTTGTTCATAGCTTCTTGCAAGGTGCTGCCGTTAACTAAGCAACCTCAGATGACGATCGATCATCTAGACGTCGCTAAACTCTGGCTGTGCTCAACAGAACTCATGCTAGCAAATACGAAATCACGGAGATAACCAAGTAGAAATTACTTACCAAAGAGATAGAATATCCACGACGTCGTCTCGGTCATATGCATGTGGTAACACGGTCGATTGTAAATTATGTGGGTTCAAACATATGCCTGCGAGTCTCTGATGAGAGAGAGAGAGAGAGAATCTGCAGAGTCGATGGAGGATTTCATGGGGTTCTGTGTTACAGTCGGATGATTTTGTATCCTTCAACAGGGCAAGTTTCAAGAGGGAACGGGACCGTTGCAGCAGAAGACGAGGAAACAAACGAAGTGTCGCGATGGTCTAGACCGACAGACACAAAGTTGTGTTTCTGAAACTCCACGAAAATGTCAAACGTAAAGATATAATACAAAACATTGATTTCCACCACGAACGCTTTTCTGTCGAGTGAGACGTTCGTAGTTTCCGAAGCAGAGAAAATCTCGCAGGGTTCGCTCCAGCGATGGGGGGAACAAAGAAAACTCAACCCCTACATTGTCATTTAGGGAATCCCATGGGTTGCAATGCTTCAGCTCCGTCGACTAACTGCTAAGAATTCTTCGGGCTCGTACTCTTCACTTCGACATTGAGCTTTCGTATTTGCTCGATAACTGCACGTTTCAAATCTTTAAATAGATTGGGTAATCACCCTTTGAATTCAGATGAAGTCTTAGTTCTTCAAAGAACAAATTCGACCTTCTTCATTTTGGTGGAAAAGCAAGGAGTGAATGTGGTAGAAATGAGCATCGAAGCTGTTGATATCAGAAGCTTTTCATGCTGTCAAGGCATTCCTATGAAAAAGAGTAGAAAGGTATCTAACCATCCTCAGGCACAAGTGTGTCGATGACTATCAACTCCCTATCATTACAAAATTTATGCGGTTTTACAAGCGTATAAAGATCATCCAGAAAAACACCAAGCGGATCTCGCGGCAGTGCAGAACTGACTAAAGCATTGAAATATATGAGTCTCTGTGAATGCTTCTTTCGCTTATGAAGATCTTCCGAAGGATAGGCACCACCCAGCTGCTGAGATTCAGTTCTGGATCCTTGCTGGTTTGGGTCGGGTTACCTAGTAGCAGATCCAACATGTCAAGGTTCACACTTACAAACTCAGAGAATGGCGACACAAACACGCTCACTAATGTGGCCGTAATTCCAATTTGTAAGCTTGAATTTCCATGGGAGATATGATTACATGTCCTTCTTGAACATCTGCAAGCTGCTCAGCATACCCAAGCAACTCTGCATCCTCGTGAAGAAGATTCAGAGAAGTTGCTCTTGCATTTAAAACTGCAAGCCCCTTGAACATGTTAAATAGATTGACAGGCTCATCAGCTATATTTGTACACTTCGTTCTGCCCTTGTGACAATAGGAAGAATCCCAGTGTCGTCGCTGCAGTACTAGAATGTACCTAGAACCTTCCGCTGCTTGCTGAGAGTATTTTAAAGGCCTGGGGACCTTAAAGCTGACGATGTGCAAGTCACACGGGAGAGAAGAAGATAAAGGAGAGAGAGATTTTGCAGGAGGCTGAACAGATATATCATGAGACTTCTTGGAAATGAATGCGTGTAAAGGATAGTTTAAATGGGCACCGACAGAATGGGAAAGAAGTGAGGGACTTATTGGAAGAGGGTCAGATTCAGGATTCGAGGTACAAGAAATGTTGGATTCGACAAGGATGTGGAATACCACATTCATTGCACGGTTGTCCATAACCCCTTGTCCCAGACCACGCCCGTCATCTCGAACTAATCGACGATCTAGCATAATCTCTAGCCATCCATCTTTAGGGCTAGCCGCACCCAGTGATTGCCTTGAATGAATGGAAAAGCGCCGACCATCAGTTCCTTGCATGAAGGCAAGAGAAGGCATTGGATAGTAATTTCCCTGAAGTGGGATCTTACTGTAATACTCCCGCCGACTCATCTGAAAGCCATTCAAATCTGAATAGAATATTCTTCTGTTATCCATGTCTGATCTGTATCGGGCAATCAACTCTTTGTCATCAAAATCTTGACCCAAGAGCTCAACATGATACTCCTTCTCCACAAAGAATTGCTGTGCAGAGTCTTCTACATTGTAGATGCGTGTGCTGTGAGAGATGGGTGATTTGTCCCACATTGTCTTTGGATAAGAATACACCTCCTGCACCAAGGGACCTTCAGAGACAACCACGACCCCACCAGCTTGGATGATAGGTTCTGCATCTCCAATCGGTTTGAACAGGTAGGCCCCACTTCCAGAACTTGAGTAGATACCTATGACTTCACCAACAATGTTTTCTGAACCATCCAGATGGCTAATTTTCTGCAACAATCCATGCTTTGCATCAACAGTAAGCACCTGATGCCTATTTCCAATTTCAACGGTGTCGCTCTGTAATTCTGTACAAGTATACGGAGCTGGACATGATAATGTATTGGACTTAGAGAAATGCTTAATTTTCGCCAGCTTAGCTTTTTCGCATCCAACAAAACCACTAGCAACATAATATGTCTGCAACCCCATGGGAGGTACAGAAACTTTGAAGTGAAGCCGGTGTCGCCCGGTAAATATCTTGCTTTTGTGGTGCTGCAGCTCTGGAGATACTTGACTCTGAACACATGTCCAATTTGAGTCCAGAACAGCAACATCAGGTCTGTCGACAATGACCATGACAACTTCTTCCCTCGATTGTTCCAGGGGATTGAAAAAAACGACTGAGTGATAAGTTCCTTCAGTAGCAGTTATCACTTTATGAACTGGCTGAGCATCATACTTAGACCTAACCTGCTCTGGCTCAAACTGGGCAGGGGTCTGGTCAGACTTATCATGACGGATTCCAAGCAGTACTTCAATTCCTTTGGACATGAATATTTGCAAGTCCTTCAAAGATGTGTGCATACGCATTCCATAGTCTCGAACCACATGATCCTTAGCGGTACCAGTCACGCCATCGTGATGCTGAAAAAGAGCCAAGTTCCTTCTGGCAGCAGTCAACTTATAGGAAAACCCAATAGGAAGCTTTTCGCATTGTGCTCTTTGACAATATCCTAGCAATAAAGCCATAATCATCTCTGTTGCACGAAGTGTTTGCTCAAGTACTCGATCAACGGCCTTGAAGAAGGGTCTCGAAACATAATAGCCACTCCAATAGTCCTGTTGTCTATCTGCGTATGTAAAGAAATCTCCTGCTAGAGATGGAAAGCCTCCAATCTGAACCGAGCCAATTTCACCAGGTTGTGAATAATTAATTCTCTCAGCCTCTTCACGAAGTGCTCGAAAGTAATCATCCAAAGTGCCAAACTTTGCTTCTGCATTTAGACTGGGATTAGAATTGATATAATCGAATAGCAACTGGTAATTCCTAAATTGGGCTTCAGCTTCATCAATGCTGATGTAGCGGAAATCATCTCCAAGTGGAACCAGAAGCGTGTTCGTCCTATACAATGTTGATTTCTTCTTATACTGATCAAGCAGTTTTAGTGCCCTCTCCTGCACATTTTCTTGGTTGGTTTCCACTGGGTTTTCTTTCCAAGGGCAAAGTTCGTAGACAAACCCACGCATTCGAGCGAAGTCAAACTGGCAACAAACAGCTGGCTCTGGTCCACAAGTGTGTGGTATATCATAAGAATAAAAGGGCATCATGTGGACAAAAATGTCAGTCGATTCCTCCGCATCCCAGCTCTGACGCCATACGTACTCCAATTTCTTGTGCCAAGCAAGTTCCTTCTTCAGCTCATAATGGGTCCTCTGGATAAGCATGTTTTCGAAGCCCATTCGACGAAGAAGATATGCCATTGTGGGTGAGTAACCAAACGGATCTATAGCCCAGGAGTTCTTAGGAATAACCCCAATGGTTTCATTGAGCCACATATTCCCCTCTGTGATCTGTAAACATTCATGCAAAAAAGAAGAAGAAACTAAGAGAAGGAACAAGTTAACAAGGAAACAGGCTCTAGATTCGACATGCGCTCAGTTAATACAAATTGACATCAACATGAAGGGCCTTAAAAATAATTGTCTATGACACAGATATGCCTGCTGAAGCCATCAAGTGCTGAGAGAAGAAAAACCCTTGCATACTCTATACTTCTGGTAGGGTAAATTATTTGTAAAAAACCTAGCATTACCAATCTCTAAGTAATTTCTCTCCTACAAAGAATTCTTTTACTGGAGACTAGCAGTATAAAAGTAATTTCCCCAGAACCATTTGTCAATCTCTCAGTACAATTTACCACACCAAAAAACAGATTCCAGTATAAAACCTATTTATTACAACAAGGGCACGTATCCACAGGCCTCCATTCAGGGTGCAAACACATCACCATTTCCGCTATATCTATGTATGAAGGCCACGTGGCCTTTGCCTCAGAAAAGGCCTAACTAAAAACTAACAATGATGGAAAATGATGTTTGATGAAAAATTTTGCTTATCGAGAACACTCAATTATCATTTTGCAGAGGCAAGCTTCCAGTTAGAGATGCAGATAGCTTACTTTGTCCTCGACAATTCATATTCTACTATTAAGACTTGCAAAACTAGATAAAACTTTCACCAAGAATTATGTGCCATTAAGCACATTTACACTTTGGATATTCAGAGAGAGAGAGAGAGAGAGAGAGTAGACCTGTTCAATTATAGCATAGTAATGCGAATTAGCCTGCATGAAGAGGCAAATGTTGTCAACTTATATAACAATCAATAAACTATCACTGCAGTTGAGCTAATCACATTACTTACCTCATCATTCATCACCCAACCACCACCAACAATTTCTAGCTGACCATTCTTCACCAAATTGGTGAAAGATTGCCTTTTCAATTCTGAAGCATCCCTCCACCACCTTTCCAGGTATGACATTTCTTCCCAGATGAACTTTCGACGAGCATCCTGCAAATCCATACTTTTCTAAGTAAGTAGATCTCTGCCAATTCACCTTGCTATCTAAAATTGACAAAAAAAAAAAAGCCATCTATTCCTTTTTCACTTCACTTTTTTCCACCCAAGCAACCAAATGATCCCATTAACATCAATTGAAGTTAAACAAACGAGCTTCTCAAGAGAAGTGACAATTTTCTCGTCAAAACATCCAAAATTTGGAACCCCATGAGAATAAATAAATTTCCAGGCGAGAAAACCGCAATAATCAAGTCATAGTTATTTCTTAGTATGCACTTAAATTCTATGTACCCTCGTTCGACAAAACCTTCTCGCAAAGCTTATCCAAAAGCACAAGACAACATACCAAATTCATTGTAAACAAAAGTGTCTCACATTGTGATCGAGGCTTTGCGCAACAATTCCATCATTTACACGATCTAATCATGCAATGAACTTTCACAAGCTGAAAATCCTATCAAAAGCACTCCAGATCTGTCAGATTTCGCAAAAAGTCTATGCAATGGGATCACAACTCAAAAAGCTCACAGAATACTTGGCCTTTTTCCATCAATTTATTCAAGTTCGAGAACCATAAGGCTCCAGCAGTCATCTAATACGAGCAATTTTGCCGAAGCATATCTACAGAGGATCTAGCTAAGGTAAAGTCCGACATATAATTATAAAAGTATTGAGACTTTTTGTGTGATCGAGAGTGCCTTAACCTAACTAACCATAATGCCTCCACTAACTCTAGGAAGTAAAACCAAGATGCTATCACATTAGTCCCAGAAAACCTCCAAAACTAAAATTAGAATCTCAACCTAATATAGCAGCATTGAATGCATTTCCATAACAAGAACTATTCATCGCTTCAGAAGAGCTGAAATGAGCCAAATGATTTCGCATCCCAAACACCAAAAAGAGCGCACAAAAGCTGCAAAAATTCACCCGAACGACCACCGAATTCACTTCAACCAAAATCGCACCTTCAACAAAGACTCGACGATGGTGTCCAAAATGTGCCGCGACTGGCGGTCATAGTACTCCTCCACCGTCAGCTTCCAACCGGGATCGTTATGCGAATGCGGGACCACGAACACCTTCAGTCGCTCCTCGTCCCACTCGTTCCCCTTGTAGCTCACCCTCCACCCTTGCTTCCAAGGGCCGCCGTCGATGTCCAAGAACTCGATCTTGTCGTACAAGTCCTTGGTCGTGACGTCGACCTTGGCGCCGAAGGCGGAGTCGTTGACGCGCTTGATGCGGGAGATCGGCTTGCGGGGCTTGAAGGGGCGGCGGTAGTGGGTGGCGGAGGGGCGGAGGCGGGAGGAGATGGGTTGGGGGACGCCGAAGAGGAAGAGGGTGAGGAGGAAGAAGAGGAGGGAGGCGGAGAGGGCGATGGTGACGAAGTTGGTGAGGACGAAGTTGATCAGGGCCGTCCGCTTGCGGGCGGACTTGCGGGTGGAGATCGCCTTCGTCTTGGCGGGGGCGGAGGAAGGGAGGAGGCTCTGCGGCAGCCCTCCCCCGAGGCGGCGCGTCTTGCCGAGGTAGGAGGAGAAGGGCATCGTCCCCGTGTCGTGTGCACGCGCGAGATCGATCGATCGAGAGACAGAGTGTTTGTGTACAGATGGGGATCTACGAAATCGATGTCATTCCGGTCGGTGTTGGTGCAGCGGCGCGCCGGCCGGAGGCGGTGGGACTACAGCGGACACTTCGGAGCTTGGGCGATGGTAACCAGGAGGGCCCGTGTGGAAGGGGGGGGGGGGGGGGGGGGAGGAGTGTGCGCGTTTGGTGTGAGGGTCGCTCGCGACTTGGGGGGAGACCCGAGAGAGTAGAAGCGAAGCGAGAGAGGACTTTGGAATCGGAGGTGCCGCCGAGTCAATCATGATGTAGACAGCGACTCTGGAAATCTCCAACTGACCAGATCGAATATCCCCATCCTTTTGCTCTTGCCAATTGATTTGATGCAAGCGCAATGGTAGCACCATTGGAATCTCAATCCCTGGAACTTTCAAGGGAAAATTAGAGTGGATCAAACCTCCTCCCGCCTTGTCATGGTTGATGAGGGAGAGAGGGACGGGACGAGGTGAGAGTAAGTAAGAATTTGTATGAATAACAACAAGAGATGGAAGCGGTCTGCGTGGTATGAGGACGCCACGCCTCACTTGAGAATGTTCCGTAAGGAATTATAGGGTGGCAATAGGTATGCCTGACCTTGATCTTGAACCTGAACCTGACCCATGCCTATAATTGTAAATTATATGCATATATAGATTATTGCACGTGTCATAAATGCATGGTAATTAAATATAGAATACTTAAATTCATATCATGGATCACGCATGATTTATCCATTCAAGACATAAGTGTTACAAGTGGTTGATGCTGAATTTAGACATTTCCAATTGTTTTTGCCATTCATTTCTTAAAGTGCATATCACGAAGAAGGAATACATGTGCCATTCCTCTCTCTAAAAGGAGAAAGAAAAGCTATTACTCATATATTTCGACTGTGGCAAGGCCAGCACCCCCCCCCCTTTGCCCCATGCAATACGCTACGTCCCACCTTATGCCCCGTCTCCAGCAACGTTAGCCATCAAACGGTGATTGTCAATTGGTAATATCGACGTAGCCAAATTTTGATGAGACTCAAGTAAAAGCTATGTTCGAAGATCATGATCCAACAACTCTTGTGTTTTCATTCACAGTGTGCTCAAAACGTGCATCCAATTGTTCCTCCTAATCTTTCCCTCGTCTTCATTTCTCTCTCTCCGAGCAATCAGTCCATCTTCCAAAAACTCTTCATTTCCGCCGTTCTACTCCTCTTTTGATTGCTTCTTTTTGCTTGTCTTTTCTTTTCTCTCCCGATCTATTTTGGGAGTTTGTCTGAATAAATTTCTGCAGCGGATCTCGGGTGATTATGGAGTCCATTTCAGTCATTATCGAGGAAGATGTTCGTGATGTGGTTCCACAATCTCTTCAAGATTCGGCCGCTCTTCTCTCCTGATTTAGATTTCGATCTAAATTTAGGAGTTTTGCTCTCTCGATCTATATTTGGGAGTTCCTTCCATGTACCTGATCTGTGTTTATATCATCTTTTGATGTTGCTATTCCAACATGGTGATGGTGTTAAGAGCATTAAATCTAAACGCACGCCGCAAACCATTGCAAGTGGAAGTAGAGATCTTGGCGTGTGCTCATCATTGCGTATAGTGATTGGCCGCCAAAAGTTTATACTAGCAGATTTGTTCTTGAGGGATAATAGTGTGCTCGCTACAGATTGTAGTTTATTTTGTGTTGGTTTGCTAGATTTGAAAGATTTCAGTGTACCTCTCATGTATTATTCTGAGAAATGAATGAAATCTTTTTTTTGATAAAAAAAAAAGATCATGATCCAAGGACTAATTCAGGAAGGGTTATCTGGTTTCTCCAATTAGGACCTGAAAATATTATATGGGCTTAGTTTGGGCCCTTCCGCGCACCTAGGCCCAAAGGCGGAGCAGGACGACGCTCGTTTCCAAACAGGGCCCTCCAGCAGAACGAGAGCGCGTATATTAACCAAGGAGCGTATCGAGATCGAGCTTCTTCCATTGCTCGTTTCTCTCTCTCCCGTTTCGCTGAAGTTGCAGACAGGCAGATTCGCGCCGGTAAGATAATTTCGCCCTCTGAACCTCTGCATTGATTCGTGTGCTTCTACGTGCTCGCCCGATATTGACGGCAGTCGATTTGATTTCGGTCTGTGTCTGTGCCGGTTGATATCAGATCCATCGATTTGCATCCCTAGATCTTCGACTAGGTTGCGGTGAATAGTTAGATTTCGAATCGAATTCGCATCTGGGTCGTCAGAATTTTGCGTTTGGAGTCGCCTAGCATGATTTCGTCGTGTTTTTTTGGCTGAGTCCGTGTTTGGCTCTGCAATCTGAGCGCGATTGGTTTCGTGAGCTGATGTGAATGTCGTAGTTCCTGCGAAAATTCTCGTCGGTGGGAAATTGCTTCTGGATTGTTGTTGTTACTGTTAGTTATTATTTGTTCATAAAAAGGTTTTATTGTTGATGGGGAAGTTGTGCCTTTCAAAAAAGCATTAGGTAGATAGTTTGTTCCTTTATAGATGCTGGATTCGTGGATTAAGGTTGCTTTCTTTAGTGACAATCTGTTCTTAACAGTTTTAAGAAAATGAAGTGATGTAGGCTAGGTTCTATTTGCCTCTCCAGCTGTCAAGTGCTGACTATAAGGTTGACGGTAGCAGACCTTTGCAGGTTTTTTGGATTTGACTATCATGGGGGAGATTATTTTAGTGACGGGACCTGTAGAGTCGAAATGTGTCACTTGTTGCGCACTACAGGAGTCTGGATTATTTTACCAACTCAGACCTGGAAGATCTCTTATACTCTTGTTGTGCACGCAAATGTATATGAAGTGTTTTGATCTTCTTATTCTTTATAGAGATAAATTGTAATAAACTGTTGAAAACTAATTTCTGATTTATCCTCGTGATGTGAATCAGAAAGCGAGGAAATTAGTGTTCAATAGGAGAAGAGAACTTAGTCATCAATGCCTTCTCAAAAGATTGAGACAGGTCACCAGGACATTGTCCACGATGTAGTTATGGATTACTATGGAAAGCGTGTGGCCACAGCTTCCTCTGATACCACTATCAAGATAATAGGTGTGAGTAATAACTCTGGATCACAACACCTTGCTGCGTTGAGTGGTCATAAAGGCCCTGTTTGGCAGGTTGCTTGGGCACACCCTAAATTTGGATCAATCCTCGCTTCTTGCTCATATGATGGACAAGTTATCTTATGGAAGGAGGGTAATCAAAATGAGTGGGCTCAAGCTCATGTTTTCAATGATCACAAGTCATCTGTGAATTCCATTGCTTGGGCGCCTCACGAACTAGGTCTCTGCTTGGCTTGTGGTTCATCTGATGGGAATATCTCTGTCTTTACTGCCCGCCCTGATGGAGGTTGGGACACCACTAGGATAGAGCAAGCTCATCCTGTTGGCGTCACTTCCGTTTCATGGGCCCCATCCATGGCCCCCGGTGCTCTAGTTGGATCTGGTTTGCTAGATTCTGTACAGAAGCTGGCCTCGGGAGGGTGTGACAATACAGTGAAGGTTTGGAAGCTTTATAATGGAACTTGGAAGATGGATTGCTTCCCTGCCCTTCAGATGCACTCTGATTGGGTTAGGGATGTGGCTTGGGCACCTAATTTGGGGCTACCAAAGTCCACAATTGCAAGTGCTTCTCAAGATGGGACCGTGGTAATATGGACTGTGGCCAAGGAAGGAGAGCAATGGCAGGGTAAAGTTTTGAAGGATTTTAAGACTCCAGTTTGGAGGGTTTCCTGGTCGCTCACTGGAAATTTGCTGGCAGTCGCTGATGGGAATAACAACGTAACATTGTGGAACGAGGCAGTCGATGGTGAGTGGCAGCAAGTTACTACAGTTGAGCCATAGATTTGGAGTTCTTCTGTTTTGATATCTACTTTAATGTGTTTTGCCTTGCCTAGGACCCCTTTGATAGACTCTTATTGTTGTGGTGTTCTCTTTCCGAATCTTAGAGTTTGTGAATACAATTATTTTTATATAATCCTTTTTTTTTTGGAGAGATGAATGAAGGGGGTATTATCAAATTTATATTTTCCTGGTGAATTTCGAATGGTGGGTTTAATTTGAGTTTTCCATTTTCTGTGGGAAATAGTTATTTATATCAGTGCATGTTTATGCCCATCATTGTCTAAGAAGGTCGAGGAATTTATCTGCCCGACCAAAGACCAAATTACTCGGGTGTTGCTTTAGTGCATCATTATTGGTTACTTGAACAACCTGCAGCTAAGTTACATGTAAGAAGACCAAGAAACTTGATACTTTCTGGTCTCAAATGCTTTAACAATCATCGATATATCAAGGCTTCAAATTGGATTCTACAACCTTGACTGTGTTTCACCACTGATATGACGACCCCTGAGAGTCCAGTATCTGTGGTCACTACTAAGCATAATGATCCTTTGTATGCTACCTTATCTCTTCCTGTTCCTAGGATCAACATGCGATCCAGCGTTAGTATGATGAAATCTATCTGACACAATGTTTCCTGGATTGTTTGTGCTCCTCCGCCTGATCCAGTGAATATGTGATGCCATCTGGACTTTCACTTGTGTCAGATTTGACTTGATGCTATGCTGGGAATTAAAATGTGCACATGTTCAGGCTATAGAATGTGTCATTAGTAAGTGCGTGCTCAATCTCCTCTCACCCTCGCCCTTATTGAGCTCCTAATAGGGCGTCAAGAACTGCAATCGATCTTATTTCAATTGCCTGAAAAATTGATCCTTCTCTAGTCACGTCCGTTATGGTGGTCCAGAGCCAAAGTTCACCATCTCATAGTAGGAAACTGTTTCATTGTATTATACCAAACAAATGTACTCTGAACTTATGGCCAATCGCATCTCGGCTATAAGCATTTAAGCTACGACCATATACGAACTAGAGCTCTTTCAGAGAAGCGGAAGCTGTTTTCATGTCAATTATAGCTACCAGCTTTAAATGATCACCTTCATTCAGTGAACTTCAGTTTACTCTAATGAGTTCTGCAGTTGAAATAGTTTTTTTTATATGTTTTATTACGGTCTATAACGCGATGGTCAATTTCCACGTGTTTTGCCAATTCAGCAAGTCAGAAACCCATCATCTGTGAACACCGGAATCTATATCCTCTAGTGACTTTATCGGGTAGCATATATATATAACTGCAGTGACCGCGAGGAGTGAGCATCATCATGTCCATTCATTGGCGAGTGACCATAATACGCTTTGGAGTGGTGGATAATGATCTGAGCCTCCGCCAAAGCCTTTTGGTCACCGTCGGTGTCGCAACGCTTAAAACATTCGTGGTGCTTAGCCGAGGAAGGGTTGTGGACCGCCGGAGGAGGGCCTTTGGCCAGATCATGGAGTTCACTAAAGAATAAGGGTGCATTCGTCTCGTTAATAATCGAAATATGGCTATGCCACAAAACAACAGTTTGGAATTAATTGGGTCGGGCAGATCAAAAGAAGATGACTAGACAAGAAGATCAATGTATGTTTTGACTGGAACTCTGTAACATTCACATGTCATCAGGCAATTCTATGATTTTTTTTTTAATTTTCCTGTGTCCCTCCAACTTTTGAGCTCGTGAAATGAGATATTAGACTAATTTTATCGATTCGGTGAGAAGCGTGTCAAAGTCCGAGCAGATGGGCTAAACATACTCAGTGGTTTTCTTTGCAAGAAAAATTCTGAAATCACAAGTTGGCTTTTTGAGTATTGATTGAATAATTCGTAGGATTGTGATAAGATTCATTGGTTAAGATCGTTGAAATGCGGGGGGAAATGGTAAAGACAGATACCAACTCCAAGATTTTCAAGATTAAAACAATTAAGAAAAAAAGTTAAGAGGAGGAAAAGTATTCATTAGTCGTCTGAGAAAGCAAGCAGACCTGGTCGAACCATTGACAAATTCGGACTGGAAGTGGAGATGAAACTGAACTTCATAAACTGATCATGAGCAAGACAATCTACGAACTTTACAAGCTTCATATAGCTAGCAAGGGGAATGGTGCCACGCGCCTGGGATAGAGATCGAGTAATTGGTCTGTCAAGAGAGCTTAAATCTCTGCTCGCATGGTGCTTACCCCCTAGACTGCCGGAGTCTTTGACTGTCGACTTGGGCTGTATAAGACTGAGCAAGAAAAAATTGCCAAGTTCTTTTGGTCGGCAACTATTGATAATCGACAAAGGTGATGAGAAGTTACTGAGAGGCGACACCAAAGAAAATTATATTAAGCGTCGAACCGGAATCCTCTCTTGTGCCAACACCAGGACTATTGACCAGGGACGTCAGGACAGGTGGTCAACACTTCGAAGCCTTCTCAGTCATTGTTAACCAACTCACTAGACCATTTTCAACCCACTTGTCACTACCCTGATCGTTCGTTTAATCATGCATGTACCACCATTGGGACGTGGCGTGCTCAAATAGGCCGATGTATTCTTACTCGAGATCAATACGTACTGCAGAGTTCTTCAGACCGAGGCCCCCCTGGAGAGAAACGCGACTGCCCGTGCTGACTCGCAATGCTATTTAACATTATTCCATCACCAGCAAACTTAGGTGTTACACTTCAGACGTGAATTCGAAATGTCTGTACTCCACGCATACGTCTTGCTCAACTGCAGAGAAATGACTTTCTCATGTCTTGAACCCGACGTGATTAGCTTGCTTCTCGATAGATTTAAGAAAAAGCAATTTGCCTTGGAAACATTCCTGATGAGTGGTGACGTTACCTGAATCAGGAGGCGCTTTTTAGGAGACAGATTCGGAGGGCTGCAAGAGGAATCTAGGAACCCAAGAGCAAACATAACGCTTGACGCCCCCAACGCAATATGGATGCCTTGGGATTCGTTTAGGAGAAAGAAAAGTTATCTTAAGCTGGACAAATCATATGGATTAACATGTGTCTCTCAATAATTATGTGAATCTCAACTTATAGTTTGCATGACCGGTGTCTAGGGCGCGCAAGGTCTAAATTCCTTTATGTTATAAAAATCACGTGAGTTACGTGCAGCCCCTTATTAATATTGATAGATCGAATTGAGTTGCTCGCCTCATGTGTGTCCCCATGCCCAATTATTTTCTCGATGCAAGGTGAAAAGTAATTAATATTTTTCGCAAGAGAATCGCACTGTTTTGAAATACGCACCATATTGAATCGTTAGAGATATGATATGTAGTGACAGCGTAAATCTCATTTCGATCGTCTTTACTAATCAAACGAATGAAGTGTTTTTTTTATATAAATATTTTCAATTAGATATTTCTCTCTGTTTTCTTTTGTCTTTTTTCCCCTAAGATAATTGCAGGATGGACCCTAGCCACCATCTACTTTTGGTGAAAAGAGGTTTACGATTTTGGATTCATAAGGGGAGAAAGTACAGTGTTTGGAGGCGAAGTCAAAACGCAAAAGGAAGATTAGACCGGGCGCGTGAGGATCACGTGCCTCCCGGGTGGGGCCCCCCACGCAAGCCCCTTCAGCACTTTTAACGGGGGGAAATGGATGGGGCCCCACGTGATTCGGTACACGTACACAAAGTGGCTTCTCTCTCCCGTGCCAGTGGCACGACCAAACCATCGTGGCCCCGACAAGGAATGGCGAATTCGTAATAATCCCCCAAATCCAGTGGCATACTCTCCACCCGAATCTTAACCCCCCAACCAGAAACGCCAAAAATCTCCCCCCGAGTGGGCAGAGAGAGAAGAAAAGAGGGCCAATCGCAGAGAGATTTCAGCAAATCCCTCAACCAGAAGACCAGAGAGAGCGAGAGAGGGAGAGAGAGGGGAGCAAGCTCTCTTCATATCTTCAAAAACCCTCGCATGGCAGCCTCCGCCCGAGCTTTCGTGCTCCGCCGCATCGCCGGCCTCTCGCCGAAGCAGCAGCAGAAGCCGCCGCCGCCTCCCCCCCTCCTCCCTCCGCTCCTCCCCCGCCGCCTCTTCTCCGGCCCCTCGCGGAGGCCCCCGCCCCCCTCCTCCGCCACCGTCAGCTGCCTCGGCGGCGGGGTCTCCGACGACTTCGTCTCGACGCGCAAGTCCTCGCTCGACCGGGGCTTCTCGGTCATCGCCAACATGCTCAAGCGGATCGAGCCGCTCGACAATTCCGTCATCTCTAAGGGCGTCTCCGACTCCGCTAAGGACTCGATGAAGCAGACGATCTCCGCGATGCTGGGGCTTCTGCCTTCGGATCAGTTCTCCGTTACGGTTCATATATCCGAGCAGCCTCTCCGCCGGCTCCTCGTTTCCTCCATCATCACCGGGTAATTGAATGCCTTGCTGTTTCTTTTCCTTGCGGACGGGATGAATTTCAAGTTAATCTCTGTGTTTAGGGATAATTGAACGTCGTGTTGTCGCGATCGCAGTGGTCTCGCCGGATGTTGGATTATATATATATATATATATATTTTTTTGGTAAATGATGTTGGATTATATTACTGGTGATTATTTTTGTTTTTCGAGGGGAGTGTTGTGCAATGGATGCCGGTGTCTGTTCTGATTTTGAGAAGTAACATCTTGTATGTAGTTTGAACAAATAAAAGGAGTGTCCATGATTTTTTTTTTTTTTTTTGGGATCGGTGTCTCTATGTATGTCTAAGCAAAGGTCGATAGTGATTGCGATTGATATGATATGAATTTCAGGTATACGTTGTGGAATGCGGAGTACAGGATGTCTTTGATGAGAAACTTCGATAGTTGTTTGGACTCTTCCGTTAAGAGGGATTTGGTGAGCCAAAATGATGTTTCACAAGTGGTAGGTGAGAAGAGGCAAAGTGGAGATGAGACTGATGTGTCTGTTGTAGATATGGAGGGAAGAAACGTGCTGATTTTTGGCGATTTGTCTCCTGAGGCTTTGAATTACATTCAGCAGCTGCAGTCAGAATTGGATATGGTTAAGGAGGTTTGTATTTTTCCTTTTCACATTATTGTTGTTATCTTCATTTTTGCTGATATTTTCTTTTGTGAAAATCTGAATGCAAACTGTTCTTATAGGCTCTGGTCTGTTGATTATCACATTTGTGCTTTGATGATATTGGAAGATCCTCCTGTGATTTCTTTTAAATGAGGTGCTACTGTAAATTTCATGTCACAAGTCTCTTAGCAGTCATTAAATGTAAATCATGTTGTCTCTTAGCAGTCATCGAATGTAGATCATGTTAAAGTTGCTCGTATTTTTGGGGCAATGAGGTGGAAAAGCTACTTAGTAATACTAGCAATTTAGAGATTAAGCACCCATTTTAAAATGGTTCTTTGGGTTGCTTTCCGGAATTTTGCATGTTGTGGACAAGCTGCTGAATGATGTGGATGTTAAATTAGGCGATTCTGGAAATGACTATCGTGACATGCAAAGGTCCTATGATGTCTCATTATTTTTCTGCCTCTCTTTAGGCCTTATGGGTTGAGGGATATGCTTGTTGGTTGATACATTTGTATATCAAGACTATACATCTTAGCTTTTGATCAAAGGATGACTAGATAAGTTGAAAATTAGATATTATGACAGGATGTGTATTTCATGTTGGATCAGAATCCAACATCTTAGGTCGCGGCATGTATGACTGGCAAAGCACAAGTGGTTAAGCACCAGTGTGCGGGGACTTTTCCTCTGAAAGGAGATTTTAGTAAATAAACAAGTATTAACACTAGGGCGGAGGTTCAAGTTGGTAACTTTTGTTACATTTGTACCTCCTGGAGTCTACTTATCATATGCACCTCTAAAATAAAGAGCCTTGGATACTAAAAAAAAAGTTCCTATACCTTACATAAGAAAGTTAAAGGGGCAAATTGTCGACTAAATTGTTTTCACCGAACCCCAAAAGCATGGGCGACCAAACTGCCTGAATGAATGGCCAGATTTGAGGACTGTTGGCGCTCTCTCTCTCTCTCACTGTCTCTTACACCATTAATAGATTGCTTTCGTCAAAGATCTATATGGAGTGTGGTGCAAAGAAGCCTCTTGACTTGCATTCCTAGTGTGTGAGATTTTGCCACATCCTGCTCTGCTTGGAGCAGATAAGGGTAGATCTGTTATGGGTGGTGACAAATTTTCCTGAGTGAATGGCCAGATTTGAGGACTGTTCGTGCTCTCTCTCTCTCTCTCTCTCTTAACATCATCACTTGATTGCTTTGTCAAAGATTTTCGTGGAGTGTGGTGCAAGGATGCCTCTTGACTTGCATTCCAAATGTGTCAGATTTTGCCACATGCTGCTGCGCCTGGACCAAATAATTGTGAATTGTAATGGATGGGGCAAAGTGTCATTTTGAGACAATAATAAGAAATCGAGTTTTGAATTAATAATGATGGGAAAAGGCATGGTCAATTTTCTGTTTGAATCAATATCATCAACATAATTAGGCTTCTTTGTGAATTTTGTTTTGTTTGGGTAAATGAATCTTGCTGTTGAAAAATTTCTGATGCATTGAAATAACAAAATAAAAGTACTGATGGATAAAGGATCACGGAATGAGAGTGTTGAATTGGCCATTCTGCTTAGCTCTGGCATGTTTGCTGCTCCTCGATGAGTTGTCTGCAATATCTAGGACTTCTATTTTTCAGCTATTGTATGATGTGTTGTGTCATGGTCTCCTCGTACTGGCAGTGAGTTGATGGCTGCCTCTGTAAGAAATAATTCTTTTCTGGCCTCTTTTTTGACCTTCCACCAGATTGATATGACAGTTTATTTGCAAGTCTTGTGTCAGCAGCCTGGTGTGTGAATTGTATAAGCTGTTAGCTCATGTTGATGTGCCGTTCCTTATCCCTTTCTTTTATTATCAATATCCAGCTTCTTACCTGGTTGAGCTTGCACTTTTTCAGGAGTTGAATTCGCACAAGAAGGGAAACATACGAATTCAGTTGGACAAAGAGAGTAGCAACGATTTATTGAATTATTTGCGGTCCTTAGATGCTGATATGGTAATCGCAAACTTCCTTTCTGATATTAGCTTTGTCTAGTTGTTGTAAAAACCTCCTGCACATTTTGTGTACTCATTCTCTTGATTTGTTTCTTCAGGTGAATGAATTATCACATCCCTCATCAACGCAAGTGGAAGAAATCATTCAGCAACTAGTTAACAACATAGTGAGACGATTTTTGCAAGATAAGATGGCCAATGAAAATGCCCAAGAGGGAAATGATGAATTGTTTGACGTGATAGGCACTTCAAGGGATAATTTAGCTAAACTCCTTTTCTGGTGGGTAGTTTCTCTTCGTTGGTGGATTTTGTGGTGCTATTAATTCGAGCCAGTTCTTTTAGCACATGAGTTTCTTACTTAGGTTTTCCTTCCATGACAGGTGTATGTTGTTGGGTCATCACTTAAGAGGCTTGGAGAACAGGTTGCAGTTGAGTTGTGTGGTTGGATTGTTGTAGAGGTAATAGGGGGCATGTACATTCTCTTCTTTTTGCTCAGATGTTCTATTTGCTTAAATTTCCAGTGGAAATAATCCCCAATTCTTCAGCTCACTCCCACTCGAATCATTTCACTGGAATTATAGGCTCATAAGTAGTGCAGCTTCAACCATTTAAATGCATCTTCTGGTTAAATTGTCTGCGCAATTGGATACGACTGTCCTGGTGTAGTTTAAGAAAATAATATAATCTCGTTGATGGTATCGTATCTAAATTCCCTACCATTTTTCTCTGTACCAGTGTTATGTAATCACTGTTGAAAGAGGTAATATACGAAGTGTATACTTGTTTGGGTCGATGAGCTCAAGCCGTGGCTTTTAGATGTTACCTAGTATATGTAGGCTTGTCGTCTTGGACATCAGATTCCAATGAAAGCGGTCAATGCACAGCTATACATTCCTAGTACTTGGACATGATGGGGCAATGTGATGAAAGTTTTATTTTCAATATTAGATTGGGTCATTGACAAGCGGCAGCAGATGGTTGCGAATCCCATATGGGTGCAGTCAGTCCATGCCCATCGATTACGTGCAACAAGCATAAAGTGAAGCCGACGTAGAGTAGATGCTAACCAACCACCCATTAACGGCCCACGCTCAAGTTGGTCTACGGTGAACACGTACCCATCCGATTAACTCGTGTTAAAGGCAGGTGGATGTCCACCATCGAAATCTAGTTTCTGTCTGAATCACGCTTGCTCCTCTCAGACACAGAAGATCATGGTAGACAAGCCCACCCTGATCTGGAATATGATTGGGCCTTACATATTGCTTGTCTTGTGCTAATGTGGGCATTCAACACCGTCGCAGGTCCTTGTTTCTTGGCACAAGACAATGCGACCCACAAATTATCCCGGCTGAGGTTTTTTTTTTTCCTTTTATTTTTTTGTGGGAAGTTTTTGCAACTATGACTTAATTTTATGTCGAGTAAAACTCTATCATGCAATCATGCCACCGCCCTTGTAGATGGAAGTTGGAATCGAACAAGTCATTGTTTCGCTATTCATCTAGAGTACAAATGTAGAAGCATCCCAACCTCCCTCCGTAGTAGACTGACTAAAAGATTTCAGAAACACAAGGCGCGTTTTGAAATCTTTGCATCCCTTATGTGAATACCATTCAAATTGTTCCTCAGCTTTTGTGCAGTTCAATCATCCTGCTTTTCTTCCCTTTTTGTCTACACGAGCGCTTGGTCCGAAGGTTGAAGAGTCTGATCTTTCTACCGAATTTAATTCGACTAAATTGCAGAAGCACACGCAGGTAAAAGACAGTATATATTTATTAGAAGGCCCGTTTTGAGTATAGCAGACTACATTTTCATTTTACCCTCCCCTTCAGACTGCGTTCCCGCTCATGCTCCGAAGTCAGTTCTCAATCTCATGTAACAGGGGGCAACGGTATGTCACAAGGAATTCGATGGAAACTGGAAACTTCAATGAATGCAAAATCTCATAATTAACCATTTCTACAGGATATCATGAAAGAACTACATATACACAACCCACAAAATGTTGCAACCCCGTCCCATCGGCCCCTCTGGCCTTCTCTAGTTACGACTCAGGAAAGCCAAAGCTCTACAGCTTTAGCTTGCCAATAATAATTTACGCTAATCTGAAACGGCACGGTGGTGCTTTTTTTGTGTGTCCAGCAAACAGAGAGCAGCGATTGGAGTTTTTCGGCAATACGCCGACCACGACCAGATTGCGAATATGCCCCCCTTGCTATGACGATGATAAGAATCTCTGGAACTTCTGTATTTTCGCCAGATTGTAAGATGAAGATGTGAATACTGTATTTGGTGAACCTTTTCTTTTCCGTCTTGGACGAAAGAAGAGATCCTCTGTATCCAGAACGTATGAGATCTGCAAACGATAACCGACATTTAGAAACAATGCCCTTGGGAAAACAAAAATATGCGCATCTGGTTCCCTACTAATTAAGGTATAAAAACAATGACAACTTCTTATTTCAAAATAATCTACCTAAACAATTACAAGAGGACACAAATTCCAGATGGTCTCAGTAGTGCAAAGATAATACATCCGCCTAAATGTAAAATCCCAAAAACATCAAATCCCAAGTGCATCAGGGTGATTCAAAAGATACAGTGAGCGTGACAACATGAATCCCGGTTGCCATGAACAGTGGGAGGAAAAAATAATGTACGAAAGAAACATAAATGTCAAAGACCACCCACAATGACATTAATCTACCTTCGATGAGTTGCAAGCTATCTTGCATTCCAGACCGTTGATGATTTTAGCATCTTCCATGACCATACTTGAAGCAGAACATTCATCCAGACTTGCATACTTCCGTTTGTTTCTGTCAATCAAAATAATGAGATCAAGCATTTAGTGGAAACGTCCTATTTCTATCCTCATCCAAATAGACCAACTATATTCACCACCTTCAAATTGTAAATGGCTCACAAGTTCTGTCAAAAATAAAGTGTTTCTTTCGGATCCAATTCTATCACAATTTTCAAGGACATAGTCGATGAAAGAATGACCACAACTAATTCACTAATGGACATTTTTCAATATTTTCAAGCTGATATAGAATGTGCTGCAAAATGAGATACCAGTGATATTATCAAGGAGAGTTTGAAATGGTGGGGGCACAAGATAATTGGAGAAGGCCAGACCAAAGGTATAGAGCCACTTACGAACATTCATCAGCGGCATTGTGGAAATAGTGAAAAACTCTATGGATAACAGAGCACTGACTTGGACTTTGGATATTTACATACATTGGTTCAAACAAAGGAAGTCCATCTAGAGCTATTATATTAGCACTGGAGATACTCTGGAGTTTGGTAGGATGGAATCTGTAGACAGCTACTCAAACATAAAAGAAATAATTGGAGTTTCAGCAGAATATGGTAAAACTGGTCTATTCACTAGAAATATCAGAAATCACCAGAACTTGTTTAGGATAGGCATTGATTAGTCACTAGAAATGCTAAAGTAGTGGGAACTAGTAAGTGCCAGTATCGGGCCTTTTATTACTACCTTAGCAAAAATGTGTCATGCAGCTTCTTTTTGCCAGGAAAAACTGAAAGGAAGTCATTGTACAGATAATCAGCAAAGTTAGGGTCTATTGAAATTGCAAAAACCTCAGGCTTTTCGCTTATAGTGTCCATCAGCTGGATGGACATACGAGATGGAGAGGATGACTGCAAGGAAATAAGAAAACAGATTGTAAATGTTTGAACAAGGAAAAACGGTCAATTAATTGATTAGAAACATAATTCCCTACAGTCAGGGATAAAACAAGGCACTGAAAAGCACTTACAAATTCCAACCGATATATGTTCTCCTCGTGTAGAAAGATACGCGTATTTTCATAATACACAGGATCAATAAGCTGTTTCCGAGATTTTTCATATTCATACAATTGAAGGAGCTTGTTGTCCATGTCCTCACTAGCAACGGTTTGAAGCTGCAACAAAAACTCCAACTGTGACAGAGACAAAACTGAGGTGGAAGAAAATAATTATTAAAAAAAGGATTTGAGCCAAACAAACCTGCTTAACCAACTTGTATATTAATTTGTCCAATGTAAATAGAATGTATGAGTGATTTCCGATGATATCTCTGCATGCATCTTCAAATTTTGCATTTTCAAGAGTTCCATCAAGCAACTTGTAGAGGACAGACATGAATCTGCAAGTCCGCACAGCCAATATGAACATGCATCCAATACTTCTATTCTAACTAAAACTACATGAGCGGATTTTCCATGCCTGGCATAGGGATCTGAAGAACATGAATCCTTCAAAGTTCTTCGCTTCATTTCAGTACATAGCGAGCTTGCTTTTGCTGATAAGATCCTTTCATAGAGAATCTGGTCAATGATGCATATACTCATTCAGGAAAGTCTCAAAAATCAAAATTGGATATAATAAACCTAAATAACCATTCTTACTTGATGAAGTCTAAAAAGCACGTAGAAATTGGATATAATAAACCTAAATAACCATTCTTACTTGATGAAGTCTAAAAAGCACATAGAAATTGTCGTTTCCATAGAATAGCCGGGAATCTTTCCCCCCTTCGTTAAGCAGAGGAGTTGTTACATGCTTTGAAAGAGGCTTCACCGAGGAAAGGAAGCGCTCTGAAAGGGGCAATGGATTGCTATCTCCTCCAACAGAGTGAGCATCAGCAGCCCCCTCAGCCTCACCTTCACTCTCAGACTTACCATCAGCTTCATCACGCTCTAAATCATCCTCCTCTTCAGGCTCTTCATGAGAACATGCGTCTCCGGCAGAATCACTGCCAGAGACATCTCCACCAGTTTCAGAAATATTTTCACTATCTTCATCATCAGCATCTGCATCATTGTCTCCACCATCCTGGCCAGCTACATGGTTGAGGTTACCTGATCGACCCTCTTGTCTGTCAATACGGCGCCTTGTCTCTGTTAGAGAGTTCGCCGCATACACCTCAAGGTTCTCCTCCTCAAGTTCCTCATTTGGTGATAACTCGCCCTCTTCTTTTTCAAATTTGGATGGGCCAACAATACCTACTTGATTCCAGCTAATCTTCACACTATCTTTAAGTATTCCATGAACACTCAATTTTGCAAGAGCATTGCCCTGAAGCATTAAATTAAGCTATAACATGTACATGTCCTTCCCATAAAAGGATGAAAGATGAGAAATTGAGAGTTACATAACAGAAGGATCTGTGAGGTGTTACTTTTTGGACAGATTTAAGTGGCAAACGCACTACTGTAGTGTAAACAGATAGGATTATAATTACGGAAAGCAGCAGCAAAATCATACCTCCGATAATGGTACAGAGTCCTGAATACCTTTGGATTCATGGTCTTTGCTGGCAGTCTCCTTAGGATGGGATGGAAGAGCATCGGAACAGGAACCTTGAAATATCAAAAGCATTTTGTTCCCAGATAAATATCAAAAGCATCATTATGGGTAGATAGCGTTGTCAAACTCCAAAAGGAATTCTATAATCCCACTGAATTAAGTGTTACCTGATATCACCTCCACACTGATGCGCTCATGACTGTTCTCTGAAACAAGCGGTGGAGTGCACCCACATGTTTGTGCACTGGAGGTAACTTGAACATTGGAAGCAGCAACTTTCTCAGACTTATCCATATCCTTTGGTTCCTTCTCAGAAAGATGAGCATCACGCACTGAATCATCTCTATCTGCTTGTTCTGAAACTAGACAATTGTTTTCTTTAGCAGAAGCATCTCCATTGAGCAAAGCGGCCTTGCTGACACTGGCTAGTTCTGATGAGGCATTCTCGTCTGTGTTGTTCCTCGATTTTGACAGCAGTAAATTAGCTTTGGCAGCATAAGCATCAGAGGTTTCGTCACTTCCTCTTCTGCTTGATGCAGTACATTTGGTAATATTGCGCATTGCATTTCCAAGAATTTCAGCACCATCAGAGCTTGGAGGTCTGGAGGAAAATCCCAGCATTGGCTCCACAAAGGTAGCCCAAAGTCGCATTACTTTATTAAACTGCTCTTTGGAGGAGCAAACCTCCTCGCATGAGTATCTGACAAGTTTATACAAATCTTCAAGAACTTTTACATCAGAGTATTCGAACTCCAAATGTGGGACAATACGTTGTCGACTTCCAGCGGCAATGGCAAGGAGAACATCGTCCTCTTTTTGCTTCTTTTCTTTCAATTCTTTGATCTCAGCCACCAAAGCTGTGTTCAAGCCAAGTAGCCATTAGAGGAACATAAAGCTACAACTACAGAACATCCAAGGCAATCTATTTTGAGGAACCAAACAAAAAGTTAAATCATGAGGAAACTTTACCAGCCATTACAATGTACAATTAACATAGAAAGCTTTCAATAGCATTACAAAGGTTCCAGGGATGAATACAGCAAATATAACATGACTATTTCATAAGTAGCAAGATCCGATACATTTTCCCCACTGTTTTTAGTTATTTCAAGGAAAAGTACAATGGATAAACACTATCCTCATGAGGAAAAAGAGGTGGAACTGTTGGAAGGGGTCATCTCATATGTACTTTTACAATTTGAAGGCAACAGTAATCTCTTGTGGGATAATCAAGAAGGGAATCAGATCCTTCACATATTAATAAAACACAATAACACTTCACCTCTTGTGGAACATAAAGAAATGTGGACTGCAATATCTGAATACAATACAAAAAATGTAAAGAAGAAGATGCTATTTCAAGGAAAAGTAGGGCAAAAACCAGCCGCCGCCAAGAAAATTCATTTGACAGTTTTGACTTACATTTTGTACTTAGGTTCTTTGAATCCTGCTGCTTGAAATAGAAGCTGCGATGATCAAGCGATTTGTAGTGGTTTTTAGCATAAATTTCAGCCCAAATCTTGTTAAAATCTAAACGACACCTTGTCCATTCGTCCTGTTTCTGCTTAAGACGAGCCAACATGACAGGCAATGCAACAGCAGGATTTTTGCGAAGGATATCCATTACATCAAGACCGTGGTCACCATATAGACGCTCGATGCATCGTAGATTGAGAGCTGTAAAATAGAATGTGTAAGAGAGCCAGCTCCTAGTGGCTAACTATCAAAGTACTGCAGCAGGCTATACAAATCAAATTGAAGCTATATATATATAACATACAGACCAGTGAAGTAATTTTCAATTTGAGTAGGAGACTCCAAGTTGTCAATATTCTCACTGATGTTGTTGAAGACTTCCTCTGCCCGTTTTGCAGTGGAGCTCACAGATTCTAACAGCATGTCTAGCTCAAATCTGCAGCCGATAGGTAAAACTGTCATGACACTTGCATAATGAGTATCAAAAGCCAACCACTAGAAAAATCATCATTGAGCAATCTGGGCCACATTTCGCAGTGGTTTCATGTCAATAACAAGTAATGATGCATTGAGAAATCAAGTACCGCCACCAAAGAAGATTGCAAAAAGCTTTGGCCAGACAGTACCAATACCTAAATTTGACTTGATCCTGACATATTTCCACTGGTAACACTTTCCGAAAACTTAGTCAGAAGATTTCAGGAAAAATCCTCAGAACAACTAAGAAAGCAAAAGCAAAGATTTCAAACATAAAAATACAGACAAATTAATTGAATTATTGGTGCAGCACCCACTCTTCAAGTTCGCTGATGTACTCATTCCCTTCTGCGATTTTTTCTGTAATAACCAGTATAAATATGGGATAATATGGAGGATAAAATCTAATCTAGGTGCTCTCCATTGTGTGACCACGCAAGTTCAAGAGAAAGATGCATAAGGTCCCCTGAGTTGCCACATGAACCAGCCCCACTTCAATTTCAAACTACAATGATGAAGCTTTTACAAAGTCTAGATGCCCAAACAAGAACATCTTAAAACAAAACAAGTTGTACCATGTACAGGCAAAATGCCAGAAGAATAATCCAAGGCTTTCACCTGTCATCTTCACATCTGAATAAACTTTCTTCGTACTGATTCCTGCGCATATGTTTGAATGAGTAATCCTCACTACCCGACGTCACAGATACCCAATGGTCATTGAGTACTTGACCACCAAGCTCTGATCTCTGGCTGACAGCAGGAATTGGATACTGCAGAACCCCAAGCAGCAACAGGTGATGTTAAAACATGAATTTCTATAAACAGCTCAGCTAAGAAAAGCAAACCATTGTATACATCATCTGGTAGAAGCCGGTAACTTGGGGTGCAGCGCTGACAGTTAGACAAGTCCAGCTCTTGAATGGATTTGCACATATACTTGTCCCTGCATCTTTCCTTATCTTTGGCTCCATCATTTTCACGCTTATGTTCTTTGTCTTTATCCTCTGCCTTTGATGTCCAGGACATGTGCCCATCAGTAGAGAGGGACCCTTCATCCAGAAAGCAACCAACATCAGATTTAGCTCCAAAGAGGGAAACATATAAAATGTGGTGGAAAATCTATTTGAAGAGGAGAGATGGATAGAGGTAATACATACTTTTACTCACAATACCAGCAAGAAAGCCATCTGGAAAAGGAGACTCGTTAATAACCAAAATTACTCTATAGACGTAGATAAATTATATAAATAAGAAACTCAAGAAATACCGATATTCTCACAGCGCTCCAAAAAGCCATTGAATTCTTCCATGAGATCAGGATACTTTCCAAGCAGATCTCTCACCTAAGGAGATAAATCAGACATGTATGAACAAAACACTTTTCCTATGATAGTGGAGAAGTCAAGATAATCCACAACCAAGGACAGATTCACCGAAACTCAAGGGTAGGGGGCAATTTCGATATAAACAATTTATTCCTGAAAACAAGTTCAATACATGTAATGAGTACCTAATTAACATTAAGGTTCAATATAAGTTAATATATACATATACATACATATATATAATACTTTAATTAATTATTGTCTGTTAAGGTGTAGCTTTACATTTGGTGAAAAATGAGTGAGTTTTCAGTTCATTAATGGGTCATTTTTATTAAAGAGAGTGAAAAGTTTAGGGGGATTATAGAGGAAATTTACTAAAACAAGACAAAAATCATTATCTCAAGAATCCAGACTGAAACAAAAGTCAGAACAGAAGAATCTAACACCAACAACAATGTGAAGCCAGAAAGAACTAAGCCAAACTAAAATATATACGCACTACATGTATTATAGGGGGAAAAAAATTAAAGCTCACACATCACCTAGATAATCTACGAGTATGTGTCCCCTTCCATATGGATTTAGTCGATTAATGTTAAATAGATGTTCTTAAAGCCAATGAACGAGTTGAGTGATGCAGAGACCACATTTAGCATTTCATAAGCCCAAGGTAACGATCAGACAAAACAATATAAATGGCCAAAGGAGAATCTTGGGTTCTTTGTTGACTGATGGTTCTGCACAGCAATGGAAAGCAATTGGCAAACATACATGAACATCAACATTCTCACGAAACTAGCAGATAACGGATCCAACCAATTGCCATTTGTCAGTAACTTCATACTATAAAATCTCATTAAAATTACTGGTTTGCAAACAATATTTAGCACTGCAAGCATATCATCATTGTGACCTGAAAATACCAAAGGGTATCCAAAAAACTTAATGGGGAAAGATTGGAAGCATTTGTTAAAAAATGGAACACGTTAATAGCTTGAGTTGACTCCTTAAATGTTTGGTGTGCTTGTGATGAAAAAAAGCAAATCAATCAAATCAGAATGACCTTCTTATAAGCAAAGGAGTTTAAGAAGCATAATTAAGAAGCATAAATAAGTACCGTTGCACACGGCCAGAAGGAGAGGTCTCAAGCAGCAGAAAACACATACCAAATTTTGTAAGTCGTTTTTCCTTATAATTCCATTGCTGTACATATGAAGGCACTTCAAAAAGGCCTGATAATCTTCTGAGCTGCACAATCTCTCCTTGACTTTTTCACAGAAAATGAATCCTTGGTTATACATGCCTGCCACAAATTCATGGTCCAAAATGAAATGGAAGCAACACAAACGCATTAATTATGAATTGGACTAAAGAAACACGATGCATGGAGTAGAAAGTTCCAACTTTTAAGGAAAAAGAACAGGAAAAAACAAAAAAAAACAAACGAAACATAAGCATGCATTTGAAAGTTCAGCAGAAAGCAGGTATCATGTTAACAAATTAAATTGATCGCATTGGAACAATTTCCCATGCTAATCCTTTTCTTAAAAACACTCACACGAAAGATGAGACACAAATCTTTGAAGTGAATTTGTCACCTTTGGCTGTGACTCTGTTACAGCCACAGTAAACATAGAAGACAAATAATATACCTCGACCACATCTGACTCTTTACATGTACCGGTTAGCTTATGTAAGGACATTTAAAATCATCCGAGATGCCAAAAGTGCGTTGCTTTAACAACAAATTCAAAAAGTTTCAATAACAAAGAAACACTAAGATAGACGGATACCCAAAGCTGGAATAGGTTGTATTGAACTGTAACTCTTTTAAACGCGTCTCTGAAGCACCATGCATAGTTTTCACTAAAGAGGATGAAGTACAGAAAAAATTGACAAAGAGAATCTATATGTACTTCTATCCCCCATCAATTCATGCCAAATAAGATAATAGACAAATGAAAACTACAACAAAATCTATCAGATCTATTTAACAGAATGGCAAAAGATTTGATAAGATGCAGATGCTATTGCATCATATGATTGCATAATTTACTTACTCTTTAAAGCATCCCTATCTTCACTTAAAGAAGTCATTCCGTAGTTTTCAACCTTCCTCGCAGATTTTCTTTTGTCGGCAAAGCGCTGCAAGTTGAAATCCCTACTAGTGTCATGATCAGACTCTCTATCATCCACTTCACGGTTTCTCCTGTCCCTGTTATCCTTCTCAAAACGCTTTCTTTGATCCTTTTGTGCCTTCATCATTGCTTTATCATCGTCCAAATCTGGACGATCTACATTTGTATCATGCTCAGCATGAGCATTGATAATCCTATCTCGCCGTGCTCGTTGCTAACATAAAGAGGAAAAGGAAAACCATTATTTTGTGCCGCAGTACATCCATGAAGGAGCATCCCAACACAAAAGGAGGCAAAACACTTACCTTATCCATTTGCATTTGCCGCAAGGTCGGTGTAGTAGAGCTACGTTCATGTTGACGCTGAAATGAATTCTTGGCATAAGGAAAGTTGTGTGTGGAGGCCGATGCTGAATTATCAGGCAAGAATTTGGTGAATTCATCGAGTAAGTCTGGGTGGTCGCCAAAAAGGTTAGCAACCTGCAGACGTCACAAACAAAAGATAAATGAGGAGATCACCGAAAAGAACAAGTTGATACTCCAAATACTTCAGGCCGCGCCAATACAATCAAGCCTACGTATATCTGCAGGAGTTTCTGATTATATCAAACTTGCAAAATTTTGTTACCAGATCAAAATATTCTGTATTGTACGAAGCACATGGAATTGCATTTACCTCACTATAGACCTCATTAATGTCCTTGTGCTCCTTCCGGTACTTATTGAGGATGTCCAAAAATGATTTATAGACATGCTCATCATTTTGGAACCGTTTCTGGAGCCACGAGACACAATATCAGAATTTGATTGTGCCCCTTCGTTAAAAAAGACAAATCATTCTGTACCTTTATCTTATTAACAAAAGAGATGGCTTCTTCAAATTCCACATTCTTCTTCATCGGTGTTTCATCCTCGTCGGGTGATATTTCAAAACCCTTTGGCAAGAAAGTATTGAATCCCAGAATTAATTTGTTATGCCCTTTAAATAATTCCTTTACTCTTGCTATGACTCCTGTAGTGTCAGTCCTGCAAAATACCGAGAAGTACATTAAAAAAAAAAAGCTGTTAAACCTTTGATAATCCTATTGGCACCAAGATGTTTGTGGTTGTACCTTTGAGCCTTGAAATCTTTCATAACCTCGAGGAACATGTCGTACTTTTCCCTTTGATCTTGAAACATATCCTTCACTTCCTTGAGGTATGTCAACGCGTCATTTGTTGTTAGCTTCTGTGATGCGCTACCTCCACCTATACCCCCGCCTCCGCCCTCCATAGCTCCTGTTCCTGTTACTTGGGATTGCCCATAGCTTCATCACGAGAAAAATTTAAATCATCAATCAGAAATAACATCTCTCCAGAAAACAAGTACCAATCCAAGCCTCTCAAATGGGGGAAAAAGACAAAACACAACAAAAGCTTCCCCGCAAAAAGTATTTCTGGGTATACTTTGCAGATATATACTGTCAGACATATAGTCAACTGATCTCAATCGGAGGTAAGATCCCGAATTTGTTCAAGCTTGAGACTTGAAGAAGCTTAGAAAAGTTTATTATCACATCTCACGAGGTCTCACAAAACATATCACATCTGACAGTTTGAGTTCGACCTAAACGGATAAACGATCTCCATGGGGGTCAAATTCATTATTTCCCAGGAAAAAATTTGCGAGGACATGTCTCGGACATCTTGCATCAGAACAACATAGACACAATCGAAATGCATGAACAAGTAAACTCGTCCAAACCAGCCAACGGAGTGCAAAAAGATTGAAAATTTTTCAGACCCGAGGGGAACAACAGAGCCGGCACGAATTATATGTTAGAGAAAAAACAAATGGCCAGAACTCACTACTCTCCACGTGAAGAACCGAAAGGCCGTTTGAATTGAGAACCGGGGTAAACATCATCTCTCGTTCTCTTCATTCCTGCACAAACTGAAGCAAACCAAGAAAGCTTAATCCGTCGCCTTTTCCTCCAAACAAAAGATACATCACTGGAACAGGAATTGAGCCCCAGAATTCGAAGAGAAACTAACACCTAGTAGGTCTCTCGAATTCTTACCAGGCTAAGTGAGAGAATGAGCAGATCTCGAACCCAGAGAGAGAGAAGGGCAAACAAAGTTTGAAGCTTTTGATCGGAAGAGACCACAGCACAACATTTATGTGCCTAGGAGAGGAGTATACTTACGAGAAATTTTCTTTCGAGAGCACGACACAGCGAGAGAGAGAGAGAGAGAGAGAGAGAGAGAGAGGCGTTTGCTAGCTTTTGTATGGGGAGAAAATTTCACTTCGTTTGTGGATTGTGGAACCAAAAGCCCATCAAGGTTTAGAATTCGCAAAAGATTAAAAAGAAGAAAATTACCATTTGCAATTATCCCAGCTTTAAATAAAAAATTTGCCCATAAGTGATTGGCCGAGTGATAAGGAGTCTCCTTTTTTTTCATAATTAATTTATGATTTAGAGTAGTTATGATAGGCTCAAGAATTTGAATCCTTCATGATCTGGATAATGCAGAGTAACGAGATCTAATTTAACAAACGTAAAAACCTTATGATAACCCTAGATGGAGTCGTTAATCCCGGCTGCCTCTATTCACTATATCATGGATCGTGTGAACGGATGCGATTATTGAATGAGTTGCTAGATTAAACATAATGGGGCTTACTCAAAATAAGTCGGAGACGGTCTTTTACAGACAACTCGAGAGGGCTTCCAATTATATATCGAAAATATTTAGTTTAGGAAGTAAATATAAAGAAAATCATATTATTTTCTGTCATAATTGGGAAGTAGATATGAAGAAAATCAGAATATTTTCAGCCGTAATGTAAACCTCGAGAGGGCTTCCAATTATTTTTCGTGTTGGGATCGAAGAGCATAAAGATACATCCGTGCAATTCTTAAAGTACGAGGGCTCTCCCTCCAATTAGTGCAATCAAGGTCTATATTCCCACCATTTCACGTCATAAGATAACAAGGAAATCATTCGATCAATCTTTAAATTTAATATCAATTCAAATCTTTTTTTTTACTAAATCGTGTATCGACTTTTGTGTAAAATTCTAATGTAATTTCTCTAGACAAATTTTGCCCAAAATCGTTAGACCTACGTGGTGTGCTATGTAGGATGATTGATGATGACTAGGATTTCCATAAAAAGTTCATTGGAATTATCACATTTAAATTTCATACAAATTTTTAGGAAGAATGGTGAAACTGAAGAGTTTGGAGTGAATTAACAAAACTGAAGAGTTTGGACAGAATTAACATTTACGACAGATTGGGTAATTTTCAGGTAAGACAACTATTCTTAAATGCTTGACAACCTAGTTTTTAAAGCTTGATCTACTATGCTAAAAGGACACGCTTGTGAGTTGAAGTTCAAAATTATCGAAAACACATCATGGTTGTCACATGAGGAAATTGCCCAATCAGTTATAAGCATATTGTATAGATGAAAATATAGGCATAAGTTTTTCAATTTTACTAATTTAATCCCGAACCTTTGAATAAAATTCCAATGCAATTCTTTTTTTTTTTTGCTTTCATAAAAAAAATTATTGATGTGTCAATGTGTCACTAGGACAATTGACGATGATTGGATTAATACGTTAGTGATTGTCAACAAAAAATTAATGAAAGAATTATGTTTAAATCTCACTTAAAAGTTTAAAACTAAATTATCCAAGTTATAAAATTTACGATTAAATTGACGTCTGTATATTAAATTTATGATTGATTCAATAATTTTCATGTTCTTGCATGTTATGACATCAGTTGATATGTATGCTATGTATGTTCAACTGCTCATCACATAAGTTATATGAAAAAGTCGCCTTCCTTAGTTTTCTTATTAGCTTGGATTTGCATTTCATCACGTTGAGGGTGTTTTGTCGCTAATTCTTGCACGTCATGTGATCTAATCTGCCTTTAGCAACTTCGGATACTAATTTTTTACTTGAGTCATGTAAATCAAATTTTCGGATTTTGTTAAGTCATGTTATAAATGCATAGTTGGCCCGTTTCTTAACAATATAATTTTTTTAGGAATATAGTTCACCAACATGATATCAAAGTATAAAGTCAAAAATTCGAATTTTGACACTCTCTTGCATGTTTTTACGTACCTCACGAATCGGGTCAATAATAAATTTACATCATTCGACTTAACAATTTGAATGGCACGACGTGTTAAAATCAAATTAAACGATTGGAAACACCTCCAAGAATTTCTTGAGTAAGGTGACCTAGGGTTTGGGTTGCTAGCAAAAACAAAAGTATCACCCTTCATCAAAAGCTCTCGACAATGCTTCTACCAAATTTTCCTTTCAACTGGGTAACCATATGTCCACAAAAAGCTACCCTTTAACATGATATATTCTGACAATATTACTCATATTGGAAAAACCGTCTCTAGACTGTATATTTATAAGCAAATTAGGAGGCGAATATGAAGAAAAGATGACTCTGTTCTTCTATTGGGTCTTCTAATATCAATAAGCTGATTGTTTCACTCTTCTATCATCCAAAAGTACAAAAAAAAGATCCCTAAAAGCTGTTTTCCTAGATCTAAAAGAGAGTAGTTGGATTATTTCAATAACGAAAAAAATGTATTGTCCGTGCAAAGAGAAAAATTTCTTAATATTCAATACGACTTGCACGATAGAATATGTTTACGAATTAAGTTTTGCTTCTGCAAAATATGAGATTTAATAAATTATGGATACAATTAATTATGAAGTTTTGCTTTTTATTTAACATTCTTAACAACACCTTATATTTACCAACTACTATATGAAATTACAATTAAAAAAGAATTTATCAACTTTTCTCCAATTGATTTGTTTACTAATTATGGGTTACCAACACTCATTTTATTGCTTTATGTTTACCAACTAATGTATTCAATAATCACTTCTATTTGTTTTGCTTATTGATCCTTTTCTATGATTGACTTACCAGACAGCTCGCATTACTCTACTCTTATTTAAGTTTTTTTTTGTCAGTCTTTTCATTTGAGTTAATTATCAATATTTTTTTGGTTTTTCAATTTCCAATTTCTCTTATTTCTAGTGAGAAAATATTTTAAAATTTACAATTTTTTTTACATCTCTTACCAACTCGCCGGAGCACGGGTCGGGAGTGGTACTTCCGAGCCTTTGTTTTGCTAAAAATCAATAGTATGAAAAATATTTTCCAAATAATTGTTGTCGGTATATATTGCAAGAATGAATAAAGGAATATTTTTATCACCACTGAAAATATTCCGACACAAATTTTCATTAATAATAATAATAAAATCTATTGACTGATTTTTTGAAGGGATAAAATTAATTTTTGAATTCAATTTTCTCAAAACAAAAGAACATACCATCAGCTGAAGCTCATTGGTGGTTCTTTCTTCGGGAGATTTGTTCTCTCGATGGCTCTCGAAGGACGACTCTCTGTTTTAGATGTTCCCATCCAATTTTTGTTTAACTTTCTTAAGAATATAACAAAAGAAATTCTGTAAGAAACCAAAATAATCTACCCATAAACTTTATCTCGCATTAATCGGATAATTAATAAGACCAGACTACGGTGGAATAACAAAATCTTCTCGGTTTTGAAGCTTTGGTTCTTTCATGCACAGCCTGTCAGCCTTACATACGAGTCCCATCCTTTGAACTCAGTTGACCGTGAAGTGTCGTGGATGAATTCGTGAACACGACTGCAGCTAAAGAAAGACCAGACCCCAGGGCAGAAACTTTGTGATGGTCTCTTTTCAACTTATGTTTGGGGCCTTCTCTTTTGATTTAGCTCATCGAAAATGAAAATGATCTTGAAGCTCGATATCAATTGTCATTATGGTGATCCAGAAGTTGGTGGTCATTTTCCTTTTTTCTTATAAACCCTCTAAAACGTATCCAAGAATGGCAGAAACAGCTGATGGGACTAGAGAGGTCTTCCATTTGTACGGACCAGAATAGGTCTAAGCACTAAAGATTAGTTTATATAGTAGATCAAGACTTGTGGTTTTGAGCTCCAGCTTATAATTGGATGGGAAAAAAAAATCTGCTTGAATGCAATTATAGGTCATGAAAAGACATTATCGGCGAGCAATATAATTCCGAAAATAACGTAAATTAGTAGTCTCAATTGAATGAGGTAAAATCGAACAATGAAGGGAAAGCAAATTCGATGGGAGTAGTCAAAAGGGTATTGGCATTTATTCCGCTCAAGGCACACGTCAAGTGACTAATTGATTCGGAACACTTACATTACACATCTAGGTCGAGAGTGATGAAAATAAGTTTGTTTTATTCTTATTATAGCCTTGTCCCTGAAATGCATTACATGAAATGAGAGAGCTGATCTCTCACAAACGATATGCAGGAAATTAATTCCCTCTGGAGATCCATAAAGCAAGAAGGAAAGCTAATATAGGGAGAACGACATATATTGCTGAGATCCTCAAGAGAATGCGTCCATCTAGACGCTTCATCTCTTCCTCATGGACCTTTATTATTTCCTCATTGTAGTCCAGATCAGGGCGATCTACGGTAACTTCATCCTCAGCATGAGAATTGGCAATCCTATCTCGGTCGGTTTGGTCCTAACAAAGACGAGAGAAAGGAAAGATCATTCAGCAGCGCAACGGTATATCTAATTGAAAAACCATTCAGACAATCAATTACCATACCATTTCGAATCGGCGCGAGGTTAGTGCGGCGATAGAGCTGAGCTCCTCCTGATCCTGAATGCTTTCAAGCAAGAATCCCTTGAATTCCTCGAGCAAGTCCGGATGGCCGGCAAAAAGGCCAGCAACCTATGGAAATGTTGGATGATAGATCGTTATTATTTTAGCCTACATAGCATGTTTACATTAAGATTGGGAAGCTTTGACATCAGAAGAAGAGATCGTGCGTGCGCAAGGAAGCACGTGGAACTGCATTTACCTCATTGTAGACCGCCCTCATTGCGTTGTTCCCGCGCTCGTACGTATCGAGAGCGTCCAGCAATGAATGATAAACATTTTCCTCGCCCCGGAAATATTCCTGTGCCCATGCAAGACATTAAAATAAATTTACTATCAGTGAAGTATCTGCGTTCAGCCCTGAAAGACTGAAATGGTGCCATTACCTTGACCTTGATGATGAGACTGATGACTTCTTCGAAACTGACGAGCTTCCTAGGTTCGTCCGTTGCTATTTTGTATCCCTCCGGCATGAATCAATCTGTAATATCCTGTGAATAATTCCTTTGCTCTTGTCATGACTGTTTCTGTATCGATTCTGCGAGATACCGGAGAGCGGAGTGAATAAGAAATACAAATCATTGATAAACATATAGTCGTCAAAAGGTTCATGATTGCACCTTTGACTCTTGAAATCTTTCATAATTTCCATGAACATATCGTACTTTTCCGGTTGATCTTGGAACGCATCCTTCACTTCCCTGAGATATGACAAAGCGTCATCCTTTGTTAGTCTCCGCGACGCTCTACCCCCGGCATCTCCCTCCACTCCTCCTTGGGATTGTCCATAGCTTCAGAACCAGAAGAACAGAACGAAGGATCATATTCAAAAGTACATCATTAAGAGTGCTCTCACACAAAAGGAACACACGACGGGAAAAAGGGTGAACTTCCAGCACTACACAACAGGGCTGGCCAAAAAAAATTATTGAAGCAAAAAATGAACTCAGTGTTCTCCACGTGAAGGGCGAACAGCATCTCTTGTTCTCTCCATGTCTGCACAAAAGAAAACCCCAAAAGCTTTTCCTTTTTCCTCAAACAAAGATTATCACTTAACCAGAAAGCCTCCAACTGCAAAGAGAAACCACACCTTGAGCTTTCTCAGAGTGAAAGAATGAGCAGATCTCTGAGATTAAGAGAAGAACCTAGAAAATGGGATGCTTTTCAATGAGACCTCAGCACAATTTATATGGGTGTTGTCGACATGGTTAAGGAAAGTCATGTCTGAATTAGGTTTACCTTTGGATTCCTAGTAATATTTCATAATTGGCTAGCTTGCAACTTTTGGCGCACATTTTACTTAATTATGATGCATGTAGAGAAATCACCACTACATGGGTTGTGTACAACCCATTTGTTACATGGAAGCAAGCACTACGGTTTGATCGTTATGAAGGATACATTTATTTATTATCTATGAAACCGTTAAATCTAAATAAACGGCTCACCCGAAATTGGAAAATGGGAGACGATCCGCTTTTCATTCTTTACGAAACATCTAATCGTTAAGTTATACATAGTAGAATCTTAAATTTGAAAACCGTTAGAATTTAAAAATAAGGGCTTTACTCCAAAAAGGATAATCAAACCATGAGATTGAAACATCCAATATCAAAGGCGATGTGCTTTTTTAAGTTTTATCACATCATGGTTAATCTTTTTTAATAATTTCAAAACGAAATATTACTCGTTTCGACATGCAAGATCCTTGAAGCTTCGTTCAGTTCTCCTTTTTCAGCTGTTTGCAACATGCCATTTTCGGGAAAATTCTCAACTGTCCCTTACATTGCCTTCCGTTGTCGGGGATATTAAATGGAAAAACACCCAAAAAGCGCAGCAAAGGAAAGCCAACCAGAGGACACCCAAGAAAGATGTCAGAGATACATATGGAAAGGATCTCTTAACTAAATGCATTTTGGCTGATTTTAGTGTTAAATGTATTCATCCATTGCACTTGGATGATGCTGAAGCCGTGAAGCTGGGACCAGAGCAGCAAACAGAAAAGATGTCGTCTACTAGAAGTCAAGACCACAGTCACTCCAATCCACTCAATAATCGTAATGTGATTTCTCCTACGGCTGATAATAGTAGCACGTGTCATTATCCTCTTCATAACAGATTTGGAGTCTTAGCACGTGTTGAAGAGGAAGCTGAAAATATCGTCTAACTGATTTAGTTAGAGGTTGACACAAATGTATTGTATATAGCTACGTCTTCTACTTTTCTCAGTCAGTGTGTGTAAGCAAGATATACATTGTAAGCTTGTGAGAGAGTTTATGAATGAATGAGGAGGTTTAGTTTTCAGAGTTGAAGAAGTTTGATGTATTCTGAAAGATTGTAGAAGAACAGAGCATTCGCTCCATTGTTAATGAAGAAGATCGAAGTATTGTTTTCATTGAATGCTTGTTGATGTTCTGTTATCTGTTCATTCCAAGGTTGAAGATTGGAGGTGAGTTCACTAACTTCTCATCATCAATCGCTTAGTTTGAAGAACTTTCGCATGGTATCAGAGATATTGTTAGAAATCAATCCAGTACGTGTATATTGATGAAATGACTACACGAACTCCACTGTATCCGTTTCCGATCCACGTTAATATCGGAAACTTTCCAATCCACGTTAATATCGGAAACTTTGTCACTATTAAACTCACGGAAGACAATTTCTTGTTATGGCAAGCTCAGATTCAGAGATTTCTTAAAAGTCAGGAACTCATTGGTTTTATTGATGGTGAGGTTATTCCTCCTTCTCAAACTGTGAGAATAGAAGTTGAAGGACAAGAGGTTATAGAATAGAATAAAGACTATACTGATTGGTTGAGGACGGATCAGTTGATTTCGTCTTGGATAAGTGGAGCTGTTTCAGAGGGAATATTAGGGCTAATCATCGGCCTAGAAACATCGTATGAAGTGTGGCAAACCCTCTGTAATCGTTTTAGTCGCAAATCTGTTGCTAGAGAATTTGAATTGAGGGGAAAGTTGCAGGCATGTCATAAAAGATATAGAACATTGACAAAATATCTCCGAGAGTTCAAACTTATATGTGATCAATTAAATGCCATAGGAAAACCTGTTGATGAGATCACGAAGGTTTTCGGTGTTCTAGAAGGGTTGAGCTTGGAGTATGAAAATTTCAGGACTACAATTTATTGTCTAAAACCCCAACCTGATTATGACGAGGTTATCTCTCAACTTGAGAGATTTGAAGCACGTTTGCAGAATTATACCCTGAATCATGTTAATCCCAATCTGGCTTATTATGGTTAGAGAGTAGCTGAGAAAGAGCTTAAGACTAATACAAGTGGTGAGCTTGATAATGTAGCTTATACACTGGTTAGTCATAGAGGATTTAATCGGGTAGATGAAGGAAGAAGAGGAAGAGGAATTAATAGAGGAAATGGTTATGGCAGGGGTAATTCAATGAACTATCAAGGAAAGAGTCAGGGCTTCAGAACATATGATGTGAGTCGAGAGGCTCAAATGACTCAAAGACAGAATGTTTCTCATTCTGGACAAGGGTTTAGACCATATGCACATCCTTCACAAAGGTTTCAGGAAGTCATGGTATTAATTCACCTGAAGGAAAGACTATACAAGAAGGAAAAAGTACTGATAATGTGAGAGTGGTTTGTCAGATATGTAAGAAACCTGGCCATGAGGCATTGCGATGTTGGCACAGGTTTGACAACTCATTCCAGAATGAAGATATACTGACAGCTCTAGCTGATATACATCTCGAAGACTCACAAGGCAGTGAATGGTATCCTGATACAGGTGCTACAGCTCATATTACAGCTCATCCTGATATTCTTCTTAACCCATTATCCTATAATGGATCTGATAGCGTGATGATTGGTGATGGTTCTCATTTATCTATTACACATACTGGCAATACATACTTGCATACTGAGCTGAGCCCTTTACCATTTAATAATGTCTTAGTGGTACCTACTATCAAGAAGAATCTTCTCTCAGTCTCTAAAATCACTGACGATTATCCATGTTTATTCATATTTGATAAATGTGGTGTTTATGTTAAGGATCACAACACCAACACAGTACTGAAGCTTGGCCAGAAAACACAAGGACTCTACAAGATCAATCACCAAGTAGCTAATATGTTCTTTACTCAAAGACATAAGAAAGTAACAGAGGATGTGTGGCATCAAAGGTTAGCTCACACAAATTCACAAACTCTCAAGGTTTTGCATAGTCGAAATCTTATTCAGTGGACTAAACCAGCTCAGTCAGTATGTGGAAGCTGCCAACTTGCTAAAAGTACAAAGTTAGCATTTTCTTTTTCAGAAACTCGTACTAAGAGACCTTTGGAAAGAATTCATTGTGATCTTTGGGGACCCTCTCCTACTAAGTCTGTACAAGGTTTTCAATTCTATGTTGTTCTTGTTGATGACTATACACGGTTCAGTTGGGTGTATCCAATGAAGCACAAGTCAGATTTTTGTCATATCTTTCTTCTGTTTCAGAAATATGTAGAGACTCAATTTGATTGTCGTATTAAAATTTTCCAAAGTGATGGAGGTGGAGAATTCATTAACTCCAAAGTTCAACATCATTTTCAACAGTGTGGCATTCAACACTATATGTCATGTCCCCACACTCCAGAACAAATTGGCATAGCTGAGAGAAAGCATCGTCATATTGCTGAACTAGGCTTATCTATGCTTTACCATGCAAGGATGCCGTTGATATACTGGGTTGATTCTTTTTTAACTGCCAATTATGTGATTAACCTCCTACCCACACCCATTCTGCAGTTTACTAGTCCATATCATAAACTCTATGGTAATATGCCTCGCTATGACTTTCTCAAAGTTTTTGACTGTGCCTGTTATCCTTGTTTGAGGCCATATATGCAACACAAGCTTGATCCACGCTCTCTCACGTGTGTTTTCCTTGGCTACAGTGATAAACATAAAGGTTATAGGTGCCTTGTTCCCACTGATAGCAGAGTATATATTAGTCGACATGTTACCTTTGATGAAGGTACTTTTCTATTTGCTCACAAACTGAATACCATCTATCCTCCACTGACAGTGTTATACAAGAAGTGACTTTCTGAGGTTTCTTTTCTTGACTCGCCTCTTTTGTCTGAGTCTAGTCACTATGTCATTGATCATTCCAGTCATCTCAATGACTCAATTCTGTGTATGACACAAATTACTCCTTCCTCTACTTCTTCAGATCATCATGCTCCCATTGTTCCACTTACTGATTCTGTTTCCCCTGAACCGTTGCCACAGTCAGGCATCATCTCAACTCATCCTATGAGGACTCGGTTTAAGGCTGGAATTGTTAAGCCTAATCCAAAATATGTTTGTCTTGTTGAATATCTAGTTCCTCCTAAACCTAAAAACTGTGAAATTAGCTTTAGCACATGAAGGTTGGCGTCAGGCTATGTAGGATGAAATGGATGCTTTGAATCAAAATCAGACTTGGACTTTGGTTCCTCGTACTGATCATATGAAAGTCATTGGTTGCAAGTGGGTGTTCAAGACCAAACTTACTACTGAGGGGAAACTTGACAAACTTAAAGCTCGTCTTGTAGCCAAAGGATATCATCAAGAGGAAGATATTGATTTTCTTGAAACCTTTAGTCCTGTTGTGAAACAAGCCACTATTTGAATTGTGTTGACTGTGGCTATGGTTCATCACTAGAAGATCCATCAATTGGATGTCAAGAATGCCTTTTTACATGGCATTTTACATGAGACAGTTCATATGGAGCAACCTTCTGGTTTTGTTACATTGCCTGATCATGTTTATCTTCTTAAGAAGTCTCTCTATGACTTGAAACAAGCCCCTCGGGCATGGTTTGAGAAATTTAGTGATTTTCTCTTGGAGTTTGGCTTCTTCTGTAGTTCCACTGACCCCTCTCTATTTGTTTTTCACTCTGGTCACGACACACTTATCCTCTTACTCCATGTGGATGATATTATACTCACTGGTAGCTCTTCTCAACTGATCACTCACTTGATATAGTCACTTAGTTCTAATTTCCATATGAAAGACTTGGGTGATCTCCATTATTTTTTGGGGATTGAAGCTCGGCATGTCAATTCTGATCTCTTTCTCTATCAAACAAAATATGCTCTTGATCTTCTGGACCGAGCTGGCATGAGGGATTGCAAACCTATTTCAACACCTTTATGTCTAAAGCCTGTATCTCATTCTGGTGATTCTGTGCATTGGCACAATCCTTTTGAATATAGGAGTTTGGTTGGTAGCCTCCAGTATCTTACCATCACCAGACTAGACCTTGCTTATGCTACCAATGTGTTGTGCTAGAAAATGCAAAGTCCCACTGTTGCTGATTTTAACAATTTGAAGAGAGTTCTGCGGTATGTCAAGTCCATACTTCATTTCGGCTATCTTATTCATTCTCATAGCTCTCTCAATATGTATGGCTTCACCGATGCCGACTAGGCTGGTTGTCGGTTTACTAAACGATCTACCACTGGGTTTTGTACATTTCTTGGTTCCAACATTATCTCGTGGTCAGCTAAACGTCAGCCTACTGTCTCCCGTTCATCCACTGAGGCTGAGTATCGTGCCTCTGCCTCTGCTACAGCTGAGCTCACTTGGATAGCTTTTGTCCTCCGCGACATTGGTATTCCTCTCTCGGCCCCGACCATGCTTTTCTGTGATAATCAGTCAGCCATCTCCCTCACTAATAATCCTGTTCTTCATGCCCAGACTAAACATGTTGAACTTGACTACCACTTTGTTAGGGAGAAGGTGTCTATAGGTGCACTGCGTGTTCGATATCTTCCTAGTTCTCTTCAACTTGCTGATATTTTTACCAAGCCTTTACCTCGACATTCTTTTTGTATTCTTAGAACCAAACTGGGTCTTGGTATTGCTCCCACACCCAGTTTGGGGGGGGGGATGTTGAATGTACTTATCCATTGCACTTGGATGATGCTGAAGCCATGAAGATGGAACCAGAGCAGCAAACAGAAAAGATGTTGTCTACTAGAAGTCAAGACCACAGTCAATCCAATCCAGTCAATAATCGTAGTGTGATTTCTCCTACGGCTGATAATAGTAGCACGTGTCATTATCCTCTTCATAACAGATTTGGAGTCTTAGCACGTGTTGAAGAGGAAGCTGAAAATATCGTCTAACTGATTTAGTTAGAGGTTGACACAAATGTATTGTATATAGCTACGTCTTCTACTTTTCTCAGTCAGTGTGTGTAAGCAAGATATACATTGTAAGCTTGCGAGAGAGTTTATGAATGAATGAGGAGGTTTAGTTTTCAGAGTTGAAGAAGTTTGATGTACTCTGAAAGATTGTAGAAGAACAGAGCATTCGCTCCATTGTTAATGAAGAAGATCGAAGTATTGTTTTCATTGAATGCTTGTTGATGTTCTGTTATCTGTTCATTCCAAGGTTGAAGATTGGAGGTGAGTTCACTAACTTCTCATAATCAATCGCTTAGTTTGAAGAACTTTCGCATTTAGAAGTCTCATAATTATCACATGGCAAAAGATCTCTAATTTGGGAGGTAATCGCTTATGGAAAATAAATCTAAGATGTCATATCCTACTCGACGTCAATATCCTTTAGAAAAAGAAGTGCTGACCCTGAGTTTGCTTCGAAATGTTCTCATATTGGATCAAAGAATAGTGAGCATAGATTTCATGAACTAAAAGTTTTTGCTGTTCCACTCGGTTTATGGAATCACCGTTCCTATTTTGAAAGACTCACGGGCCATTTGGTTACATTTAGATAATAATTTTTATGTTTCAAAGAAGTGGAAAAACGATTTTAGTATTAACGACACTATCTGGATCAATCGAATTGACCTTGTTATTTCAAAATCAAAAGATAATCCATTGGTTATGAATTATCAATTTTCTCATCAGCACCTATGTCATGTTTGCCCTAAATTTATTTGGGTATCACTAAAAATCTTAAACCGATACACTCATGACAAATAAAGCAAAATCACATGATGAAATTTAGGATTTTAGCAAATTTCAAAACATGAGAGAGCCCTTATTGCAAAATTATCATTGTTTAGCGGATGTCAATTATTTATTTATTTATTTAAGATTTGGCTTCTCGAAAATGAGTTGTTTCGAAGACCCATGTCCAATTTTGACGCTACATCCACATCACGGAATGATCATACAAATTGTTTGTCACATATATTTTTATGTCAATAATATAAGATTGTCCTAAAAGTTTAAGCTATTAGGTGAAGGCATGGATTAATATTTATGTGCTTTCACAATTTTGACGTTTAAAGAAAAAGAAAGTCTACATAATGCATATCAATTATCAAATGACATTCTAGGGCAACCAATATTAGCGTCACAAACGACTAAAAAAGGATTAAACACATCACGTTACTGCATAATATTCCAACTTAAGGGAAATTACCAATCGCTCCTAAATCTATTGAGTGATTTTTTTCCTTTTTTCTCTCTGTTTTTCTTTCTTCTTTTAATGTTCATATTCAACTTTACGATGAACATTGAGATCCATATCTGGGTTTGGAATACTTTTTTCTGTTTATCTTCTTTACTGAACCTCACGTATTATCGCTTCTTCTTCTTCTCCACATTTGTTTCGGACGTTGCGAGCTCTCGATAAATCTCCGATGGCCACCTTTACTCTTGTAATCTCCAACTTTCACTCACATGGTGGCATTTCATCCTTGCCGTCGTCAAGACCGAGCTCAGCCCGTGAGGCCAAGCATCAAATATCATGGTCAAGCTAGCCCTTCATCTCGGTCGAGCAGCACCAAGCCTGAGATCCGAAGCTCGCACTTTACATAAGCCTCGATCTCCGCTTGGGCTTGCTCCTTCTGGTGATGCGGCTTTGCAGTCATGCCCGAATACGATTCTCTGGTGTTGTCCAATTTGGAATCGACATTGTCAGAAGATTAGATTGCATGATAATTGGCTAAATTGTACTGGTGTCGTAGGATGGAGTTTCTGCGAAAATTAGAACCCGCAAAGTTGTTCCTCCAATCAGAATGAGGAAATGATGTCAACTACTCTCGAGTTGCTGCAGCTGTAACTTGGAATGCCTCGTGTAGATTGAGTTGTTTATGAAAAATGTGTGACGGTTACTGCGGATCTTCAAACTGCTGGTGGAGGAAGGAGGAACTCGACAGTAAAAAATGTGCGTTGGTAATGGGGGAGTCAGATAAGAAAAGCAAAGGAGGTTGACCCGCCCCGGAAGAAGATGAACAGTTATCATATGTGTTTAGGAAAAGAGAGAGAGAGAATGCGAAAGTTTAGACAAAATGGGCTTCGTTTTGTCACATCAAATCGTCAATGTAAAAAAAATAGACGAATAATTATTAGACTTATACTATCTATTTTCAATAGTAATTATTCGAAAAGATTACGTTGAAAAATCATTAAAATATTTAAGATTATATTCCACTCCATGTATACACTATGTAACTTTCGACTATTAACATCCATGCATTTCTTATTGTTAGCACAACCAGATAACCAATATCCAAGAATAACATCTAGAGCAATGAAAATACATTAGTTCAATTTCATTCTATTCCCTTATCCCAGAAATTCATTAGATAACGATCTTTAACAACATAATTCAAATCCATAAAACAAGAAGGAAAAGCAAAACAGGAAAAAGTGAATATATTGTTGAAATACTCCATGAAATGCATCCCTGTGCTCTATGGACAAATCATAGTAGATCCAATTGCATTCCTATCGTCCTTGTGCACCTTCTTCATCATGTCCTTATTGTCGTCACAAATCAACACAATCTACTCAAGACTTCATCCTCGGCTCGGGATGATCCTATCTCGGCGGGATCGGTCCAAAACAAAGACGAGAGAAAAGAAAGATCATTCTCCGCAGCGAAGCATGTAATTAAAAGAAATGGGAGGCAAAATTGGGCACCTTACCATGGGCGATCTTCAAGAGGTCAAGGTGGTGATGGAGCTGAGCTCGTCCTGATGACGAAAGTTCTCTGGCAAGAATCTCTCGAATCCCTCGATAAAGTGCGGATGGCCGGCAAAAAGGTCAGTAACCTGCGGACATTAGGAAATCAAATGATGGACCCAATCTTCTAGCCTACTCTATTTAGATCAAGATTGGGAAATTTTGCAGCCGAAACAAAGAGATCGTGCGTGCGGAAGGAAGCACGTCTAACTGCATTTTACCTCGTTGTAAATCGCGCCGATACCCTTCCCCTGTCGGTGCGTATTGAGAATGTTCAGGAACGATGGATAAACATGTTCCTCGCTCCTAAAATATTCCTGTGTCCACACAAGACATGAGAATAGAAGTCTGCTCAACTCGGTATTTGCATTTCGCGCCGCAAGACAAAATTTGTGCTCATACCTTAACCTTGTGGACGAAACCGATGGCTTCTTCGAAACTGGCGGGCTTCTTCTTTGCCGGTGGTTCATCCAGTGCTATTCTGCGTCCCTCCGGCAAGAAAGTATTGAACCCATGAATCAATCTGTCATGGCCTTTGAGTAATTTCATTGCTTTTGCCTCAACTCCTGCTCTATCGAGTCTGCGCCAAACCAAAGAAAACCAGTTAAAGTATCGATAGTTTATTGCCGCCACAAGGTTCATGGCTGTACCTTTCAGTCTTGAAACCTTCCATAATTTCTAGGAACGTGCTGTACTTTGCCGGTTGGTCTCGAAACGCGACCTCCACTTCCTTGATGTATGACAAAGCGTCGGACTTTGTCAGTCTCCGCAACTCTCTCCCTCCGCCATCCCCTCCCATTCCTCCTCGGGATCGTCCATAGCTTCATATCCAGGAAAAAGGAATGAAGGGTGGGATTCGAGATACACATAATATTTGGTATCGGTTCAAATCCTATTGGACGTAATCTTTTTCATCTGTTGATATATTGAATGATTTAAGTTATAATACGCTTCGTTCCTACTCGGAGGGTGCACAATACAACATGACTGGCAAAAATTATTTTGAATATAGATATCATCTCACCGTTCTCCACGTGAAGGGTAAACAGCATCCCTGGTTCTCGTCATTTCTGCACAAAAACGAAACCCGAAAAGCTCTTTCTTTTTCCTCAAACAAGAATCCTCATTTAAACAGAAAGCCCCCAAATTCGAAGAGAAAAACCACACCTTCAGCTTTCTCAGGGTGAAGGAACGAGCAGATCTCTGAGATGAAGCGGAGGAACCAAGAAATAGGGATGCTTTTCAAGGAGACCTTGGCACAATTTATATGGGTTTCGTCTATGTAGTTAAGGAAAGTCATGTCGATGGATTAGGTTTACCATTGGATTCCTAGTAATAATTTCATATTTGGCTAACATGTCATTTTTGGCGTGCACTTTAATACTCACGATGCATGGAGAGAAATTGGCACTAAGTGGTTTGTGCATGACAGTTCGTTATATAAAAGCAAGCATTTAAAATCACGGTTTTTCTCGTTAATTGTTCGTTTTGACTGAAGCCGTTAAATTTAAAAAATAAATAAATGGCTCACTCAAAAATGGAAAATCGGAGGTGACGTGCTTCTTATTTTGTATAGAGCTTCTATTACCATTAAGTTGCACATATTAAAATCTTAAGTTTTAAAACCGTTAGAATTTAGATAAAAGGTTTACTTAAAGATGGAAAATCTGAGGTCTTGCGCTCTTTGTTCTTTGCTAAATTTATATCGGGGTGATGTGCATTTGAAATTTTAACATGTCGTTGTTTATTTAAGCTTTCTGCGATTAGTAAAGAGGTTCTACCAGCTCCAGCATCCCCTTCTTCAGCTGCTACCAAAATGTCATTTTCGAGGAGAATTCTCCACGATCCATTACATCGCCGGCCTTCGTCGTGGACAATAGAAGAAAAATCCCCAAAATGCAGCAAAGGAAAGCCAACCGGAGGACACCCGAGACAGATGTTAGAGGTGAATAGAGAGAGAATCGGGTCTCAGTTCAAATTGCATTTTGCGGAAAGTAGAAGTCTCATAATTATCACATGGGGAAAGATCTCTAGTTTGGTAGGTCAATCTCATACGGAAAGAAATCAAGTCATTATCCACACAACTTTCCTATCCTTTGGGAAAAAAAGGGCAATACTCTGAATTTGCTTCCAAATTTTCTCATGTTGGACCAACGATAGACAAAATAGATTTCATGCACTAAAAATTTCTTCAATTTCGTTTTCTTTATGTGACCAATATTCCTATTTTGAAAACTTAGGAGCCGTTTGGTCAGATTTATATTATCTTTTCAATGTTTTAAGAACCGGAATTTGGGATTATTATTAAAGACACTATTTGGATCCATCTACTAGAATTTTTTATTTCAGAAACAAGTGTTAATATAATCCAGTGCTTAGGAAGTACATATATTGTTTGGATTAATGCCATGAGTCATTACTTATCTAGTACACCCATCTCACATTTACTGTGACATCCCTGTCCCACATCGCCTAGGGAGGGAGTACTAGGAGAGCTTATATGGGATAAGTTGTCATTGACCTACTGACAACGCGTTTTCTCAAGGAAAAACAAAGCCGTGAGGACCAGTGGGGCCCAAAGCGGACAATATTGTTAGTGGCGAGACGGAGGGCGTTACATTTACCCAAAACGAATTTTGATTTAAACCGGTACACCTATGAAGAATCTATTAAAAGCTTATGGCAAGATTAAAGCAAAAGTTAGGAGTTCTAGTAGATTTCCATACCTTCTTGCTGCAGCAAGGGCCGGCACTCGCCTTTTTTCGCCTTTTTCTTTTTAAATCTACCTTTCTGAATTTGATTTAGGAATAAGCGCGCTAAAAAAGTCCCAAAACCTATAATGAGAATTCAATTGAGTCTTAAAATATTTAAATATATAATCAAGTCTAGAAACTTATCAAATCGATGCAATTACGTCCAATATGGCTAACGGAAAATATTGACATGACTTTCTTCATTACTTTTTCTCTCACACGTGGTATTAACATGGTTCCAACATGTATCGAAGATTGAAACAACATTGCTTTGGTCCAAATCTTATTTATTTTAAATGAAATAAAATAAAAAGAAAGAAGATTAGAAAAAGAACACAAAAAAGAAAAGAAGCTTAATTAGGAGAGGACCTGTCGCTACTGCTGTCCCAGCACTGCCAACCACAGGGGAGGCCTTACAGGCCAGATCTAGGCAAGGGCGGGCACCGAAGATAACATAGCTTCGTGAGATTTTCTTGATCTTATTTATGGTTCATGGCTTTGATGTATATTATGTTGTCAAGAAAACTTCAGAACTGACATCTAGTGACGCACCTCAATTCTCCTCCCCCGTCGCTCAACGTTTAAATCTAACTGGATTTGTCTAACAATGAATAAAAATATCCACAGAACGCACATCAATCATCAAAAGACATACTTGGGCAACGAATAGCATCGTCACAAACGACTAAAAAAGGATTAAACATGTCAACTTATATGCATAATATTTCAACTAAGGGAAGATAGTATAATTTTTCATGATTGGATGTCAATATAGTCTTAAATATTTTATTATTATTTTTAATGTAATCCATCCGACCTAAATTGATTGGAAATTTTTTGATGTAAAGGTCCACTTATCTCCGAATATCTTATGTGTCACTGCTAGACGTGGCCTAAGGTGATAACTTTATTCAGAATTACTTCATTTTGAGAATTTTTAAAAAAAAATTTCCGGTTTTTTTTTTCCATTTTCTCTCTTTTAATTTTATTGTCTTTATTTATCAATGTTACGGTGAACACTGAAACCCGCATTTGGGTTTGCACTTCTTTTCCCCGTTCATCTTCTCTACTAAACCTCACGTGTTCTCATGATTTGTTCTTGTTGATACCTAATTTTTAGCATATAAATTTAATTGCATAAAATATAAAATTGAGGTTTATTGGCCTAAAAAATATATTCATTGCATATTGCATTTCGGGAAAATTATCAGCGGCGATTGAATTTTCGGAAAAGAAATATTGAGCCAATTTGAGCAGAATTTACATGAAAGGATGAAGATTATCTTTATATACAAAAGATAAGGGCAAATAAAGAGAAAATTCGGTCAAATCTTGAAAGATTTGACCGAGATTGCTTTCTTCCTCCTTAAAAGGAGGCCAAGGTCGTGGAGTGAGAGGGGGGGTGGACTTTCTGGAGAAAAGAAGACTTTACTCAGAAAAAAGCAATACACACAGTGAGGGACACGCAGAAGGGAGGACTTTTGGGGAGACGAAAAAAGAAAAGAGAAAGGGAGTCTTCTTTGACTTGGACCTCTCTCAACGAGTTAGTCCACACAGAGAAAGGTGAGCGTGAGGAGTCTGGGGCGGCCCCGAAAGAGAAAAGAAGGAGAGGACTTTGGGACGAAAAAAAAGAGAGGAGAAAAATCATGAGAAAGAAAGCGTGGACATCTTGAGGGCGGATGCTCAGCAAACAAATAGAGAAAAGAGAGAAGTTTTTCTTTTGGGATGTGTTTCTTTGGAGGTGATGGGCGCACAAATTCAAAAGGGAGACACACAGCATGCTCTCCACTCATTACCGCATGACACCTAGGCACTTTTAAGCTCTTTCTCTTGGATTTTTCTTTTCTGTTGGTTCGTAATCTAGTCTACATTGACTAGAAATTCTCCCGCCAACGCTTGGTGACTAGCAAGCCTTGCATCCAGACGAGACCAAAATTGAGACAGAGGCGTTTATAGGCGTGACCGAAGCTTCGTAGCCATCGAAGACGTGATCAATGCAATTCAAATAGCAACGAAGCAGCAACCCAGTAAGTTTGATTTCTATTTTACAAGTTTTCGCCGACTCCCATGTTCGCGCACCATCATGTGTGCTTTGTGAATTTCGCCATTCGCTCCGATTCGGAAATCGTCTATCCGAAAAAAATTAGGTAAATATCTTATCCTAGTTAACTTGAATATTTGATTGGCAAGATATGTCTAACTTGATTTACTTTGGGTGATAGGCATTATCAATTGGGAATTAATCTTCTAATTCGCAACCGCAATATCGATTTTTTTATTTCGTCTATAAGACTTTAGACGGAATAATTAATTGTGCGGGAATAGAATTGATATTTTGATCTTTAAGGCTTAAGATCAATTTATTGATTCTATCTGCGCAATTTCTTTGTTGAACTTTGATGTTAATTCCATTTGATGAGTCTTGTTTTATTTGAATTGCATGTTATGTGAAATTGCATTTCCATGTTTAGATTAAATTGCATGTTAGATAATATTGCATCGCATGATTAGATTGCATATTAGATATTGTTGCCTGTCTAAATTAGGTTTTTTTTTATATTTTAAGTTCAATAAAATCTAAAAAAAAAATCACATGCATGTCTTTCCATATTTGTTTGCATTATTAGACTTTATTTATTATTTAGATTAGGTGCATCCAATTCTCATGTCATTGCATAGAATTTCATAGCCTTACATCTAGGAACTTAGAGATCATGTTAGATTAGGTTTTCATATTTTACTAGCTAATTAATTTCGAATTTCATTTAATAAATAAGAAAATGCCTAAAAAAACATTTTTGCATGTCATTTAATTCATTTAGTTAAATACCTTTTAGCATGTCATTTAGTCCAAATTAATCTAGGATTTACATGTTATAAGTTAAGTTAGGTCATGTCATTAGGATTAGACTTTCATGCATTTGCATATTAGTTTAGTTTTCGTATTCTATTATCAGTAGTTAAGATAAGATTTTGATTTAAATCAGGGATTAACGTAGTTTAGTTCCTAGTTTAAATTAGATGTTATTTAACTATAAGTAATTAGTCTCATTTAATAATTCATAAAAATGACATTTAGGGTTGCATTAAGATAGTTGCATATAGGATGAGTTTATCATTACATGCATTGCATACACATAAAAAACCTAAAAAAAGGACTATTTTGTTGATTTGCTTTATTAGGTCATTTTTGTTCATTGTTTTATTTTATTTAGCATTTCCATTGATGTCTGCGCACCTGTGTGGTCACCATGCATGTTAGGGAATGAAGTCAAAATCAATTCAAGCTGCTTACAAATTATTTTTTGAAATAGAAGAAAATGGTTCTCAAGTCTCCGAATTCAAAATCTCTGGTTCGTAGGAGTAAATCACTGCTCCCAGTGCTTTATATGGGTTTCTAATCGACACACCATAAATAGATTAGTGGCGACTCCTTTTAAAATCAATTTGGCATGTTAAGAACTTAAACGTAAGTCGCAAATTGGTATAAGCTTGGGAGAGCTCGAGCTAAATCAAACTTAGCAATCCATTAGCCAAACCCTAGGTGATGCACCTTCGGGGAGGTCGCGACAGTTCTTCTTCTCCATATTCGTTTGGAACATCGCAAGCTCTTGACAAAACTCAAATGACCACCTTTGCTCTTCTCATCTTCAACTTTTCCACTCTCAATCTCCATTGCAACCATTCAATTTCACTTTATTGAGGATAACAATACAGTTTAAAGGGGGATAAATTGGTTGATTTAAAAGATATTAAAAATTTTCATAGAATAATTTTAAACCAGATTTGGATATAAGCACATACAACTTAAAAGTATCAAACGGAATAGGCTTGCATCAGAGGGTATGTGCTTATGTCCGATGTAATATGCTTTTATTGGAACAATTATGAAAACTAAGTGAAGACTGCGCATAGAATTTGTAGTGATTCGGTCTATATCATATCTAAGCCCACTCTTACGGACAAAGTCACTATGCTCTAAGCCTCGATCTCGATTTGGGCTTGTTCCTTCCCGAGTTCTGGCTCTATAGTCATGTGAGAATATGATTCTCTGGTTGTCCGATTGGATTTGATGTTGTTATTAAGTGAAATGGCATAATAGTTGGCTGAATTGTGGTTGTGCCGCGGGATGGAGTTTCTGCGGAAAGTAGAACTCCCAAAGTTGTTTCTCTAATCTGAATGTGTGAATGATGTCAGCCACTCTTAAGTTGCTGAGGCTGTAACTTAGAATGCCTCATGTTGATTGACTTTGTTATTTATTGATAATGTGTGATAGTTGGCTCCTGCTGATCTTCCATTGCTAGTGGAGGAAGGAGGAACTCCACACTAAATTGTGCTTCAATAATGGGGGAGTCAGATAAGAAATGGAAAGAAGGTCGACCCGTTGGAGAAGATAATAAACGGTTACCTTATATGTTAAGGGGACAAAAAGAAGAAGAAAAAATTCGAAAAACTAGACATAAATGACTTTATTTTGCCATATCAGATTGTCAATCGTGCCACGTAAGATAGCGGATAATAACCCAACGTCATGTCAGTGATTTCTTATGACAATTGACCGATAAGAACTTTTTTGGAGAATCATAATAATGTTTGCCATTACATTTTACAGATTTGAAACTTATGACTGAATCAAAATCTACACGAAAAGTTCACAATTGATCGAATAATTTTCTCTTGCTACCATATCTACCTGATTCAAAACCTTCAAAAGAAATAGATAAATGTATCGGAAAGATGCATAAGCTATAAATAATATGAAGAGATAGAGATGCTATGTATTAAAAGACCAACATTGAAGGAAAAAGAAATTCAACATCATCCACGCGGAAACATTATTTGGAATCAGTTTTCGCCACTAGTAAAACTTAACATTTCTTATCATGTAATGTCGTATAATCAATGTTTGTTCAAAGGTGCAAGGATAAACATTTCGCTCAATACACATGCCAAGTAACTTATTGACTATTAACATACATGCATTACTCGTTCTTAGCACGAGCAAATATCCTTTGACCTAGGGTAACATCTGGAGTGATGAAAATCCATCAGTTCAATTTCTTTTCTTATTTCCTTATCCCAGAAATTCATTAGAAGACGATCTCTTACAAACTAATTGAGAACCTTAAATCAAGAAGGAAAAGTAGTACAGGGAAAAGTGAATATATTGATGAAATCTTCTTCCATAACATGGATCCCTAAGCTACGATCAACAACTCACCGATCCAGTTGCATTGCCATCGTCCTTGTGCACTTTATTCATCATGTCCTCATTGCGGTCCAAATCGACGCAATCTTTTATAACTTCATCAACACCTTGAGAATCGACAATCCTGTTGCGGCAGTCTCTGTCCAAAACAAAGATGAGAGAAAGGAAAGATTATTCCTTACAACGGAAGATCTGACCGAAAGAAATGGGACGCAAAAATGGCCACCTTACCGCTCGCAATCTGCGCGAGGCCTGCGGGCCGGTAGAGTTGAGCTCCTCCTGACGCCGAAAGCCTGGAGGCAAGAATCTCTCGAATGACTTGAGTAAGTCCGGATGGCCGGCGAAAAGGTCGGCAACCTACGGAAATCACGAAAGCAAACGATGGACCTAATCTTTTAGCCTACTTCTATTGAGTTCGAGACTGGGAAATTTTGTAGACGAAGCAAGAGATTGTGCATGCAGAGGGAAGCACGTCTAACTGCATTTACCTCCTTGTAGACCGCGCCAATCTCCTTTCCGCGCCGGTATGTGTAAAGGATTCTATGAAACGATATATAGACATGTTCCTCCTCCCGGAAACATTCCTGTGTCCACACAAGACATGGAAAATCAAGATCGTGTTGACTCGGTATTTGCCTTCCGCCTCGAAAGACAAAAACTTGTGCCGTACCTTGACCTTATGCATCAAACCGGGGGCTTCTTCGAAGTTGACTTCTTCCTTCCTTTCCGGTGGTCTGTCCGGTGCTATTTCGCATCCCTTTGGCAAGAAAATGTTGAACCCACGAATCAATCCGTCATGCCCTTCGAATAATTCCTTCGCTCTTGCCATGACTGTTGCTTTATCGATTCTGCAAGATACCATAGAAAAGAAATTGATTCATCCACGGTCCTATAGTCACCACAGGGTTCACGGTCGTACCTTTGAGACTTGAAATCTTTCATCAGCTCTAGGAACATGTCGTACTTTCCTGGTTGATCTCTGAACGCATCCTTCACTTCCCTGACGTACGACAAAGCGTCGCACATTGTTAGTCTTCCATTCGCTTTGCCGCCGGCGTCTCTCTTGAATCCTCCTCGGGGTGGTCGACAGCTCCATGTCCAAAAAAAAAAAAAAAAAACAGAATGAAGGGTCAGATTCAAAATAACATAACCATTGGCATCGGTTCAACCCCCATTGGAAGCAATTCTTTTCCTCTATAAATATTTTGAATGACTTCAATAACAAACTTATAAAACGCCTTACCTTAGCTTATGCATGTTCTTTCTCATGCTCTATGTTATATTAATATAAACGCAGTTTTTTCTATGGAAAATTTGATTTTCTGTCAATGAAAACTGAAAATATAACGTATAGAAAATCATATAAAGAATATGCTCTCATCCAAAGCGAAACCACGAAGGAGGGAAAGCAGCACTAAACAACAGCACTGGCCAAAGAGTTATTTTGAAGGTATGAATGAACTCACCGTTGTCCACGTGCAGGGGAAGCATCATCTCCTGTTCTCTTCATTTCTGCACAAAACGAAACCCGAAAAGCTCTTTCTTTTTCTTTGAACAAAGATCATCACATAAACAGAGAGCCCCCAGATTCAAAGAAGAAACCACACCTTTCTCAGAGCGAAACAACCAGCAGATCTCTGAGATGAAGAGAAGGACCCAAGAAATGTGGTGCTGCTCAATGAGACCTTAGCGCAATTTATATGGGTTGTGTCTATGTAGTTAAGGAAAGTCATATCGATGGATTAGGTTTACCATTGGATTCCTAGTAATATTTCAAATTTGGCTAGCCTACAACTTTTGACGCGCATTTTACCTAATTATGATGCATGGGGAGATATTGCCTGTTTGACACTAGGCGGGTTTTGCATGACGTTTGAACATTACGGTTTTTCTCGTTAATTGATCATTGTGATAAATAAGTTCATTTACGAAACCATTAAATTCATAATATAAAAAAAATGGCTCATTCTGAAACAGAAAAGCGGAGGTAATGTGCTTTATTCTTTACGGAACTTCTACTGCCTTTAAGTTGTACATATTAGAAGCTTAAGATTTAAAACCGTTGAGATTTAAATAAATAGCTTACTCGGAAATGGATGCTTGAAGGTCGTGTGCATTTTATTATTTACAGAACATTGTGCTAATTCTTTCCAATTTTGACACATATCATGGTTAATTTAAGCTTTCTGCAGTAAATAAAGAGGTTCTACTAGCTCCAGCGTACCCCTTCTTCAGCTATTCGCAGCATGTCCTTCTCGAGGACAATTCTCCACGATCCACTACATTGTCGTCCTCCGTCGTGGATAAAAGAAGGATCGGCTCAAAACTGCAGCAAAGGAAAGCCAACCGGAGGACACCCGAGACAGATGTTAGAGACGAATATAGAGAGAACCGGGTCTCGTATCAGATTGCATTTGGTCGAATGTAGAAGTCTCATAATTATCACATGAGAGAGGGTGTCTAATTTGGGAGGTGATCACATATGGAAAAGAAAATCGAGTTTTTAGCGAACCCAATTTTAATATTTATCTACAAAAAAGAAGAGCGTGCCTCTAAAATTGAGATACTATATATTTCACGAACTAAAAAGTTTCTAGGGTTGCATTCCCTTTCTGGGATTGAAATACCTATTCTGAAAAACTTAGATATCGTTCGGTTACATTTGTATAAATATTGTCTTATGTTTAGGAAGCATATTCTTTTGTCAAATTAAGCTTCTTCTTATTTCTTTTACTCACTGATCCATATTATTGGAGGAAAACTTTGTGTTAAATGAATTAATTTTTTTGTATCTAAAAATGTTATTATTCTTTTAATGGTTAATATATGCTTAACAAATAACGTTAATGATCGTGGAGGTAAAAGCAAGTATGTTTTTTTTTACGGAAACAAACATCACTTTGACTTAAGAAACATTCTAATATTACACACACACACATATATATATAAGAAAAATAAGAAGATTTGCCGTACTTCATAAATTTTCGAGTAATGTCATTCCTTAATGACTAACATAGAATCTGTGGCAAGATCTTGATCATTCCTGTCCGATTGGATTGTCACATAGAATTTTGGCTTCCTAGAGTTGTCCTATTCTTAATCCTTTTTTAATGGATTCGACATCACCACTTCTAGACGTCTCAGCCTTTGGATGCCTTTGGCTCTCCAATTGCGGCATTCCGTATTATTCACCTGACATTTTAAGTCCATTAGCACAATCCCCTTCTCTTATACCTTCTCGGTTTCATTTTGCACCGCCGACATCTACATTTACCTGATGTCATTCCCGTAAGCTACCAAAATGAGATTGGGACAATATCCATGCATACACGAAGATGGTTGATCCAAATTTCTATGTACACCTTCCTAGAATCGAATGTTGCTCCTTTTTCACTACTTCCATTAACGTAATTTCCTGATTAACGTCATCCCCGTAAGCCTGCCACATTCTTACTTGCCATTCCCTTACTTTCTCTGTTTAAGGTGTCGGTAATATTTCCAATTTCTTTTACCATGTTCGATTCTTCTCCGCCTCCAAACCTTTAATTTTCGACACATGTTTGTCCCCATCTTCCAGATTCAATTCCGAATCAGCTACCTACTATTCCATCGGTACCTTCGAGCTTGCATGCACTTGAGTAAATTTCTTACCACGATCATTCGACATTTCTCAAGTCTGTTGTCTCGTGAGAACATATGCCCCTACTTTTTAGGGAAAAAAAATCTATTCGGGCTTTAATTTATTTCCACAAGATCAATTGTGAATTATTGAATTACTTACATTCGAAAACTACAGAAGATTAAGATTACTCCGTGAGGTCGTTAAATAACCTGAATCAATTTGGATTATGATTTTTTTTTAAGTAAATCTAAGTGAATAAGGAAAACAATATTCAAATCCAATCCAAAACCATCGTCATCAAAGCTATCTAGTTTTTATATTAAGTTATAACCGGTGACAGTAGAAGACTACAAAAGTAAAAGAAGATGAAAATGAATACGCTATAGATCAAAACGATCGAGGATTTGTTAGGTCGACAGAAAAGTTAATGAATATAATGCACCAATTACAAGAACTAATAATTTTCAAAAACATAGATATAAAAGTGTGTTAACTTCATGCACAGTGCGTAACTAAAAAAACTCTAATATAGAAAAAAAAAGTTTGCACTCGTAATAATTTCGTTTTATACTTTTTGATTGTTTTCTCTTAATTGATACCCAATATCTCAAGCCTTTAAAATGTACAAAAGTGTCGGAATTCTACTTGATGAGGTGAGGTCCAGCTGCAGAGAGTCCCAAATTGAAAAGCCCGGAGATGAATCTATCTTAATGGGCCCGAATTGGTCCGCCGGGCACATGCCCCCGTGAGTGTGTTTACAAATTGCTGGATCATGACATCATGTCTCCTCACTTACATTACTAAATATAGCATGATTGACCATAGTCTACTATATAATGCTAATGTTCTAGGACATGAAATTGCATATACATACACGTTCGTATGCACGAGGAAAGAAACAAGCGTCTTCCATTTTCCTCGTGGCACGTGATAGTTCGGGAGGAGAAAACAGAACGAGAGGAGACTTTTGATCCGAATTATATCACGTCTTCGTCTTCTCCTGTATCATTTACAGAAAAGAAGATTATCGCTCTTGGCCTATGTCTTGCGCCTCTTGACTTCGGAAAGAGTCTGCCAAATTTGCCTTCACCGTTGTCTAAGTAGGATTCCGGGTTCTCTGGAGGCTGACCAACGAGCAGTAAGCTCCCGATGGACCTTTGGCCAAGAGGGAGGAGTGAGTCCCCTTCTCCACCACCTTCCCTTTGTCCAGAACCGCAATCGTGTCGCAGTTCTGGATGGTGCTCAACCTGTGCGCCACCACCACGCTGGTCCGACCCACCATCACTCTCTCCAGCGCGCCCTGCACGATCTTCTCGGACTGACTGTCGAGCGCGCTGGTGGCCTCGTCCAGCAGCAGGATTGACGGGTTCTTGAGGATAACCCGGGCGATCGCGATCCTCTGCTTCTGTCCGCCCGAGAGCTCCACGCCCCTGTCTCCGCACCACGTGTCGTAGCCGTCCTTCAACGACGCGACGAAGTCGTGCGCGTTAGCCGCCTTGGCTGCCTCGACGATCTCCGCCTCGTCCACGTTTTCGGACGCGCCGTACGCGATGTTCTCTCTTACGGTGCCCGCGAATAACGTGGGCTCCTGGCTGACGAGCGCGATGTGCTTCCTCAGCGATCGCAGTTGATACGACCTTATATCTCGGCCGTCGACTTTCACTGCGCCCTTGAGCGGATCGTAGAATCTCTCGATCAATCCAATTGATTTGCCCGACCCACTCTGCCCGACCAATGCCGTCGATTTCCCAGCTTCGATTCTGATCGAGAAGTCCTTGAATATCATAACGTCGGGCCTGGCTGGGTAGGCAAAGTCCACGTTGCGAAGTTCGATATGGCCCGTTATCTTTTCGGGCCTGTGCCCTTCGGCGTCTTCGGGCTCGATTCTAGTGTATCGATCCAAGATGGCGAAGACCGAACCGACGGCGTCCGAGCCCTTGACAAGGTCCGATGTCATGCTTCCGGCGTCGGCGATGACTCGGGCCGTGGTCACCAAGATCATTATGGTCTCGAAGAGCGCCTTCCCCGTGATGTAGCCTTCGGCAACCAGCTTGCCGCCGTACCAGTAGTCCAGAGCCGAGGTGCAGGAATTGAGGCTCTGGGAGGAGCCGAGCCCGAGCCCAGCGTACCAAGACTGCTTGATGCTCTCCCGGCGCGGGCCCTCTTGTGCCCTTTCGAGCATCCCGAGGATCCTGTCCTGGGAAGAGAAGGAGGTGATGGTCCGGAGATTGGAGACGGCTTCGGCGGCGAGCTTGCTGCTCTCGTCTTGGGCTTTGATGGCCTTCTGGGACATGCTCTTCAGGAGGACTCTCTGGGCGTAGAAGCAGGCGATGACGATGGGCTGGACAGCTATCATCACCAAGGCCAGCTTCCACGCAATGATCAGGCCCATCGTGAAGGCTATGGTCACGGCTGAGGCAGTTTGCACGAGAAGAGCCATCCGATCACCAACTAGGGATCTCACCTGTACCCATCAGAAAAGAATACAGTGTCTAAGCTCTAGTTTCTTCATTCCAACGGAGGTGTCCGATTGACATGTTGCAATTCAAAGAAGACATTATGGAGTTTCAAACAGAAAATGTACGTACCACGCTGGCATCCTTGGCGAGTCGCGCGCAGATCGTGCCGCTTGAATTCTCGTCCTGATCGAACCACCCGACTTCGAACGTCAATATTTTGGACAACATCCTCTCCCTCAGCCTCTTGGTTAAGTACTCGCCCATGTACGCGAAATTGTAGTGCTGCGTCACGTTGATCAGCAGCGAGAACACGGCCAACCCTAGGAAACACAAGGCGTAGGTCCTAGTCTTGTGTTTCACCTCGTCGTGGTCCGACAAGAAATAGACCGAGATGACCGACCCCAACGCGAAGGCGTAGACCAGCTGGACTGCCCCGAACAGCACCGCGCTCACGCACCCCAAGCACACTTGCCTCCACTCGGGCGCGTTCAGCGCCAGCAGCCTCCTCAATGATGGCACCGGGTACTTCTAATCGTCCATGAAGCCAGTCTGGTCCGTGCCACCAAGCATAGCCCGGACCGGGCCGGTAGCTGAGTTGGCTGAGCTTGACTGGCTCACGAGTGACAGCTTCCGGCTGCTCGTATTGTTGGCATCCACAACAGATATGACCTGTGAGATGAAGTCCTCGTGGTGGTGGTGGTGGGGGGCGGTGGTGTCATGGCCCTCGGTCTGCTAGAGCCGGACGAGGCAGGCATAGAGGCAGTGTTGGAAATTGCGAAAGCGTGTGTGGTTGATGTGTGTGTGTGTGTGTGTGTGTGTGTGTGTGTGTGTGTGTGTGTGTGTGTGTGTGAGTGTGAGGAAGCAAGGGAGTGAAAGGGAATGCAACTTATATTATTTTGTAATTGTACAAAGGAGGCAAGTAGTTGGTCTTACTCTAGGATTACAACATTTGACACTCCTAGCTCCTATTTATAGGAGTCCACATATTCTAGAGAATTCTACAACCTAGAACAATTTAGCAACAAAGGAAATGTCTAGACAATTCTACATTATTAGATTTTTCTACATATCTCTAGGACTTTTCTATATTATTCTAGTAAGAGTACATCCTAGAGAATTCTAGAAATTGGATCAAACATTTTAACACTCCTCCTTGATCCAATTTTGTGATACTCCTAGCATACTTCGCAGTGTTTCGAACTTGGCTGATGATACTGCTTTTGTAAATATGTCGGCGACTTGGTCTTCCGTCTTGCAATACTTCAGTTCGATCTCTTTGTTACTTTGCACTTCACGAATGAAGTGATATTTGATGTCAATGTGTTTAGTTCTTCCGTGGAAGACCAGATTCTTCGATATAGCAATTGCGGACTTATTGTCGCAAAGTATTGAAGTTGGTTCCATCTGTGTTTCTCCGATGTCTTCTAGAATTCTTCGAAGCCATAGTGCGTGACTGGTGGTCGCAGCAGCTGCTACATATTCAGCTTCCGTAGTAGACTGTGTCATTGAGTCTTGTTTTTTGGATGCCCATGAAAATATTCCAGAACCTAGTGTGAATGCATACCCAGTAGTACTCCTCCTGTCATCAGTTGATCCTGCCCAGTCACTGTCAGTGTAGCCTATGAGTTTGGTGCTTGCACTTGGTCGATACCAAATGCCGTACTCTGAAGTTCTTCGTAAATATCTGAGAATCCTTTTGGCAGCTCTAAAATGAATCTGACTCGGACTATGCATGAATCGCGATAATAAACTTGTCGCGTACATAATGTCCGGTCTTGTTGCAGTGAGATATAGAAGACTACCAATCAAACTCTTGTAGAGCGAAGCGTCAGCTTTGTCTGCTCCATCTTCTTTTAATAGCTTTTCATTTGTGACGAGCGGTGTTGTAACTGGCTTGCAATAGTCCATCTTGAATTTCTTCAGGAGGTTCTCGGTATATTTCTTTTGTGAGATAAAGACCCCTTGTTTTTGGTTGATCTCGATGCCAAGAAAGTAGTGCATCAAGCCCAAGTCCGTCATCTCAAATGTCTTCATCATTTCTTCTTTGAATTCTTGAATCATGTTTTCATTATTTCCTGTATATATTAGATCATCTACATACAGAGAAATAATGAGTGTGTCGGACTTACCTTGGGTCTTGACGTAGAGCGTTGGCTCGCTCATGCTCCTCCTGAATCCTTCCTTGATGAAGTATTCATCTATTCTGCTATACCAAGCTCTTGGTGCTTGTTTTAATCAATAGAGCGCCTTTTTTAGTTTTAGAACTTTATCTTCTTGGCCTTTGACGGTAAAGCCTTGTGGTTGTTCCACATATATTTCTTCTTGAAGATATCCATTTAAAAATGCCGACTTTACGTCTAGTTGATAGATTTTCCACTCTTTTTGTGCTGCTAAGGCGATGAGCATACGAATAGTATCAAGGCGAGCAACAGGAGCGAAAGTTTCGGTATAGTCAATACCTGGTTGTTGTAAGTATCCTTTCGCCACAAGCCTTGCCTTGTACTTCTGGATTGATCCTACTGCATTGAGCTTTGTCTTGTAGACCCATTTGACGCCGATGACCTCTTTGTCTTCTGGGCGATTAACGAGCTCCCAAGTTTCATTCTTCTCAATCATCTTGATCTCTTCCTCCATTGCTTTAATCCAAACTGCTTCCTTGACAGCATTTTCATAGTTTTCTGGTTCTAGTGTAGCAAAGTTGCATGTTTCATAAATCTGTCTAAGGGATTTTACTCTTTGTACAGAAGACTCTAGAGTAGATTCTTCTTGCGTCGCTCTTGGAGAGATTGGTGGAGTTGCGCCTTGAGTAGTGGAATCTGTTACTTGTCCTTCTTCTTGTGTTGTTGACTCCTCTTGTGGAGGTGGTGTGTCCGGCAAGGTGACATATTTCTTATCGATCTTTTCCTCCTCCCAGTTCCAGGCTGCATTTTCGTCAAACTCCACATCTCTGCTAATCATGAGCTTCTTAGTCCTAAGGTTGTAGACCCGATAACCTTTCGATTGGTCACTATAGCCGAGAAAAATTCCTTTTTCCGTCTTGTCATCAAGCTTACTCCTTTTCTGAGTAGGGATGTGGACGTAGCATATACAACCAAACACTCTGAAATGCTTCACCGAAGGCTTCCGTCCACTCCATGCTTCAACTGGAGTTTTATTTTGAATGGCTCTAGTTGGACATCTATTTAGAAGGTATACGGCTGTGTAGACTGCCTCTGCCCAGAACGTATTGGGAAGGTTTTTATCTTTTAGCATAGACCTTGCCATTTCCATGACGGTTCTATTCTTCTCTCTGCTACTCCATTTTGTTCTGGGGCGTAACCAACAGTTAGTTGATGATGAATGCCTTCATCTTCACAAAATTTATTGAACTCATTGAAGTTGTACTCAGTACCCCTGTCGCTTCTTAGGACTTTAATTTTACGGCCACTTTGATTCTCAACGTGGTTCTTGAATTTCTTGAAAATTGAGAATACCTCCGATCTTTCTCGAAGAAAATATACCCACGTCATTCTTGTATAATCATCGATAAATAGGATGAAATATTTATTCTGGCTGGCAGTTGGAGTTCTCATTGGACCACACACATCCGTGTGAACTAACTCCAAAGGCTTCTTAGCTCTCCATGAACCTTCAGATGGGAAGGACTGTCTTTGTTGTTTTCCAAGGAGGCAGCCTTCACAAACATCTGAAGTTTCTGAAATAACTGGAAAGTCTCTCATCATATTTTTCTGATGAAGAACTTTTAGCCCGGCAAAATTGAAGTGGCCAAATCTTCGATGCCATAGCCATGAATCATCAAGTTGAGCTTTCATGGCTATATCTTTCACGTATTTCCACCGTATAGGAAAATTCTTATTCTCCATCTTAACAACGGCAATGATATTTTTATATTTATCATAGATAATGCAGGCATCTTTTCTGAAGTATAAAGAATACCCACTTTGTATCATTTGGCCCACACTCAAGAGATTTTGTGTAAGACTGGGGACTAAATATACATTATGAATATATTTTGGGCCTTTATTTGTTTCAACAGCAATAGTTCTTTTTCCTTTCACATCTACCAAGTCACCATTGCCCAATTTTACTTGAGATTTCACCGACTTATCAATATCGGTGAATATATTTTCGTCCTCTGTCATATGATTGCTACACCCACTATCGACATACCAAGTATCAATTCTCTTATCATTTGCCGCTTGGCCTGCGTAGAATATATTATCACTCATTTCTTTTTCTTCAACATAGTTAGCCCGACTATTCATCTTTGAGCAACAATCTTTTTCTACGTGGCCATATCTTTTACAAAAGCAAGATTGTGGCTTATGTTTAAACCAACAATCCTTCTCCAAATGATTTGTTTTCTTGCAAACGTCACAACGTGGATACTTTTCCTTTTGTGTGGTTTCTCCTCCTTTTTTATTTTTCCATAGACTCCTTCCACCATTTTTGGATTGATGAGACCGTATGTTTATTTTAGACTGAAAGGAATTTTCCATTGAATCTTCATCTTGTGCCATCAGTCTTTTCTCATGTGTTTCTAGAGAGCCAATTAATTCACTTATTGACAGGGTTGTCAAATCTTTACTTTCTTCGATAGTTGTGACGATAGGATTATACTTTTTAGTAAGCGTCACCAATATTTTTTCAACAACCCTTCGATCAGTAATATTATCTCCATAGGCTCTCATTTGATCAACTAATTCCTTTAATTTGCCGCAATATTCTTGAACGGTCTCATTAGTTTTCATTTTAGAATTCTCAAAGTCTCTTCTCAAAGTTTGGAGGCGAATAACATGTACCTTTTCCGATCTTTGAAATTCTTCTCGAAGTGTCTCCCAAGCTCCTTTTGCGGTCTTTACCCCAAGTATTCTCGGAAATACTGTTTCCGAGAGTGCTTGTTGAATAAAATATGAAGCCTTTGCATCCTTCTGTAGTTGATCCTTCGGAACACTTGCACCTTCTTGCGGAGCCTCATAACCATTCTCGACGATGTGCCATAAGTCTTGGGCCATCAAGAATTTAGTCATCTTGATGCTCCAAAAATCATAGTTATTCCCATCAAAGATAGGAATGGGGAATGAGGATGAGGTTGAGCTGGCCATAGTTTAGTTATGAGAAAATTGGGTGGATAGTTTTAGGAACGGATGGTTCAGACAAACGCCTGATACCAACCAAAGAACGTGGCTCTGATACCACTGTTGGAAATTGCGGAAGCGTGTGTGTGTTGATGTGTGTGTGTGTGTGTGTGTGTGTGTGTGTGTGTGTGTGTGTGTGTGTGTGTGTGTGTGTGAGGAAGCAAGGGAGTGAAAGGGAATGCAACTTATATTATTTTGTAATTGTACAAAGGAGGCAAGTAGTTGGTCTTACTCTAGGATTACAACATTTGACACTCCTAGCTCCTATTTATAGGAGTCCACATATTCTAGAGAATTCTACAACCTAGAACAATCTAGCAACAAAGGAAAGGCTTAGACAATTCTACATTATGAGATTTTTCTACATATCTCTAGGACTTTTCTATATTATTCTAGTAAGAGTACATCCTAGAGAATTCTAGAAATTGGATCAAACATTTTAACAGGCTAGAGTCATCGCAAATGAGCTCTTCGTGGGAGCCGGACTCGAGGATGCGGCCATCCTGGACGACGGCGATGAGGTCGGCGTCGCGGATGGTGGAGAGGCGGTGGGCGACGTTGATGGTGGTGCGGCCGATGGCAGCCTTGTCGAGGGCTTCTTGGACGACCCGCTCCGACTCAGAGTTGAGCGCGCTCGTGGCCTCGTCGAGGAGGAGGATCCTCGGGGACTTGATGATGGCCCTCGCTATGGCGATCCTCTGCTTCTGGCCGCCGGACATTTGCACGCCTCGCTCACCTACCTGAAAAGTTTGCAATTGCACAGTGCCCATTCAAATTAACTTATGATGAAGCGTGATTAGTCACATTAAAGAGAGCACTACTTCGAGCAAGAGCGACTATTTTGATATTTTGATTAGTAACAAAGCAGTTTCGGTTTTCTTCCACGAATTTCAGCTCTTTGGCTTTTTATTTTCTTTCTTTCTCTGTTTTGGATTTATATCAGAAGCTCGTGGGAAGTCTAGGACCTATAAGGCACAAGTTTACTCACTAAGGGTACCTTTGAATTGACGAAACAAATCAATCATGTGTATTCACCAAACATTAAGAAATCAAATTAAAACTTCAAAACTTAGAATTCTCTAAATTCTGCGTGGGTTTGTTAACTTAATTACGGGACGATGACACGTGACAGTTCAGTGAACTTGTCAGGCACTCATCATCAACATGACTGCTAAATGACTAGTGATTATTTCAAGATGTTGGCCTAGCCTGGGGGATGCAACTTGCAGGAGCGCGAGCATGTTTTGGAACAATACAATGGGCCATGTATGTACAAAAAGCCAGTGCCACATTGGGTGGGAGGTGGACGTGTCGAATCGACTAAAAATCACGATCATGCTCGAGAAAGGATTCACGGTGCGGCCCGCCATTTGCAAAGCTGGTGTCGTCTAAAGTGGAAATGTGACAAAATTCAACATGTGTTTGGTGAGTCAGCCAGCCATTTGCCAATCTTGGGGAGCAAAGAAGGTTCTCTTGGGACCCGAGGAGTTCAACTCAGAAATCATCTCGAATGTCTAAATCAAGCCCATATTCATTAGTTTAACTCAAGCAGCATGGTGCCATGGTTCAGAGGTCACTGTTATCTTCTGCAAACCCTAGAGCAAAACAAGAATCCCGTTGTACGCATTCGGGGTCCCTTTCCCAAAAATAATCTTCCTTTGTGGTGGGAAAAGGAATCAATGTTCTTACTTTACTCAAGGAATAAAGGCGATATGTCTCATGAATCTTTTTCATGTCTTGCGTTTTGATCCTAGCTTTTATGATTGATAATTTACACTGAACTTTACAGTGCGCCACCACCATTTTGACCTACAAAACAGTTTGGCAAAGGTAACGCATAGCAATTCGAAGCATGTAAGATGTAAAATCACATTTCTTATAATGCATTGCAAATCCCAAGCTATTGATTTTTCAGGACAATATTCCTTTGCCTAACAATTCAATGCTCCGTAGTTAAGTTGATCAGGTCAATCTCCTAGCGCGCTTTACCATTTGCAGACTGGCGACATTGCTGCTAGACATCCTTCTACCTCTAATGCACCGTAGGTTTACTCAGAAAAAGTGAAAATTGACGGGTCATGATCTTGCGATTAGTACTTTATATGGAATCAAATATGACACTCACCTGAGTATCATACCCCTGAGGAAGCTGAGAGATGAAGTTGTGGGCATTAGAGGCCTTGGCAGCTTCCACAACCTCATCAAATGTTGCATCTTCCTTGCCAAACAATATGTTCTCTTTAATGGAAGTAGCAAAAAGTGCAGGCTCTTGGCTCACCAGGCCCATCTGTGACCTCAACCACTTGACCTGCAGCCTCTCAATGGGCACTCCATCCAGCAGTATCTCCCCACCGAGCGGGTCGTAGAACCTCTGCAGCAGCGATATCACTGTTGACTTGCCCGAGCCGCTCCCGCCTACTAGGGCCACCGTCCTGCCTGCCGGGACCCTCAGGTTGAAGTCCCGGAAGATCAGTGTATCGGGCCTCGATGGATACGCAAACTCAACGTGCCTGAACTCGGCTTCACCTGAGACTGTATTGAGGATCTCGCCCTCCATGCTGTCAGAGTCGATCTTCGGGACCCGGTTGATCATTTCCATTATGCGCTCGCCGGCAGAGCATGCTTCCGAGAAGTACTTCACGTTGGATAGGCCAGCTCCTAGCGCTCTGCATCAACAATCAAGAATCGGAATGAAGAAAATGACGTCACTTTTTTTAGTTCTTTTTGTCTTGGAATCGTTCGGCGCGAAAGTCAAATTATTCGACTCGAGTGTTACTTAATCTATGTTTTCCTTTTGAAGGAATAATTATTGTACCAGTAGGCTACTTCCCTACTAAAAATTACTCAAAGGTTAGGACAGTAAGATGTCTATCACTTTCGGGGTCGAAAGTGAAAGTAGTGCTTGAAGCCTAAATTTTTAAGCCTTAGTAACGAGAGAGAAGCCCAAAAAAATAAAAAATAAAAAGAACTTATTCTTTAGGAGCTGATCAGTGAGAGAGCATTACAGTCCACCAACGGCGATAGCGGCGCCAACCGCAAAGACAGTCCCACCCTTGGCGCCACGGTACATCACCATCCTGCTGCCGTAGTAGGACATGAAGGACCAGATCGCAAAGACAACGCCGTTGCTCCCGATGGCCAGGCCCTTGGCCAGCCCCTGCCTCAGGCCCAGGTCCACTGACCCCTGGAGCGCGGCGGAGTACTCAGCGATCGTCTTGTCCTCCCCAACAAAGGCATAAACAGTCCGGATGGACGAGACTGCCTGTTCCGCAACCGCACCAGCCTTGTTGTACTCCTTCCGGATCTTCCTCGCCAGGTTCATCAGGGTTCGCCCGTACATGAGCCCAGAGATGACCAAGAGGACCACGAATGGAAACCCGACGATGGCCAGCCTCCACAGCATCAGGAACGCCACGAAGTAGCTCCCGATGAACGTTGAGGCGTTCATCAGGAAATTCGGCACCTACATGAAACATGACATTCCATCAACAATCGCTTACATACCTCAATTTACGGATCAAAAGGACCATGGCAGCCCTGACGCCGCTCAGCTAGTCTTCAATGTTATGCGACTTTGTACTAGTGTTAGATAGGATATTAACCTTCTCGGACAAGACATCTTGGATCACGATGCTGTCGTTGGACACGCTCGTGATGACCTCGGACGTGCTGATCACATGCAGGTCGAAGTAGCCCACATCCTGTCGCAGTACGGCCTTCAAGTAGCGGGCTCGCATCCTCGCGGCTTGTCTCTCTCCCGTCCTCGTCCAACAGTATCCCTCTAATCGAATCACATGTTCGAAACAAGGATGTTTAGTAAGGAAAAAAGAAGAAGGGTTAAACTCAAACTTGAGAGAAAGAGTGATAGGACTGACCCAAGAAACATGCAACGAACGAGCCACATGCCAGGTACACAAGAACGACTGCATTCTGTCAAATCGCATCGGGACAACAAAAGGTTAAAACTCGTCCCCTTTAAGTGATAGACAAAATCAACCCGAAAGCAACGGAGGGCGGACCTTGTTAATGTTGTGGAGGAACGTGCTCGACGTAGAAGACGACACGCCACCGACGTTGTTCATCAAGCGGCTGCTTATGAACAAGACCAGCGGAGTCGAGAACCCATCGCCAACGGCTCCAAGGAAGCCGAGGGCCATCAGCAGCTTGTCGAGAGCGTCGGCATGCATAAAGATAGAGCGGAGAGACCCCATCCCCGTCTTCCTCTTCTCCGCCGTCCGAGCGCCGTTTTTGTCTTCATCGGTCATTTTCGACACACAATCGGGGTCGCACGCTAGAGGCTCCACAGAGAAATAACGAGGTTCTACTAGCTCCGGCTTGCCCCTTCTTCAGCTATTCGCTTCATGTCGTTCTCGAGGAGAATTCTCCACGATCCATTACACTGCCGTCCTCCGTCGTCGATATAAGAAGAAACCGCCCAAAACTGCAGCAAATTAGGAAAGCCAACCGGCGGACACCCGAGACAGATGTTAGAGATATGAATATAGAGAGAATCGGGTCTCGAATCTGATTGCTGCATTTGGTCGAATGTAGAAGTCTCATAATTATCACATAAGATAAGATGTCTAATTTAAAGGGTGATCACATATGGAAACAAAAATCGAGTTTTTAGCAAACTCGATTTTAATATTTACTTGCAAAAAGAAGAGCGTAACTCTGGAATCGGGATACCATATATTTCACGAACTAAAGTTTCTATGGTCGCATTCCCTTTATGGGATTGAAATAGCCATTCTGAAAAACTTAGAATATCGTTTAGTTACATTTATATAAATATTCTCTTATGTTCAGGAAGCATATTCATTCGTTAAAGCTTCTTCTTGTTTTTACTCACTGATGCATGCTATTGGAGGAAAACTGTGTTAAATGAATTAATGTTTCTTGAATTTGATATTGTTATTATTCTAAACTTTTATTTAACACAAAGAAGAAGAAGATTTGTCGTAGTTTCATAAATTTACGAGTAATGTCATTACTTAAAGACTAACATAGAATCTGTGGCAAGATCTTGGTCATTCCTCTCCGATTGGATTGTCACATAGAATTTTGGCTTGGTGGGTTTGGAGTGGGCTTCCTAGAGTTGTCCTATTCCTAATCCTTTTCTTAATGGTTTCGGCGTCACCACTTCGAGAAAATATTGGGTACACTAATTGTGACAAGTAGACTGTATAATAATCCATTCAAATTGCGCCATGTGGACGGTCGGACCCACCAATCTGCCAGCTGTAAAGTCTGAAGTTTTTGAGGATTTGAAAAATCTTTTTTCTCCCGACTTCTTCTGACACCTACTCTTTCTTTCTCCATACGTGAGTCGAGAGGGAGAGAGGGGGTCGCGTCGAGAAGGAGAGAGTGTCGAGGCAAGCGACGGACGGCGTTCGTCGGGAGCAGCGTCGGAGGCAAGCGACAGACGGAGCGACTCACGGCGTTCGTCGGGAGCAGCGGCGGCGGCGGCGTTCGTCGGGAGCGAGGTGAGTCGGAGAGTCGGGAGGGAGAGAGTGTCGAGCGTCCGATGCTTGAGAGGAGGCCGGAGGCAAGCGACGGACGGAGCGACGACGGAGTTCGTCGGGAGCGGCGGCGTTCGTCGGGAGCGAGGTGAGTCGGAGAGTCGAAGCGATGTTTAGAGAAAACTGGAGAACGATTCAGAAGGAGAAAAGAAAATAATGGAGGGGCTTGGACGGGGAAGGAGCTTCTGGCTTGATATGACAAGACGTAGGGAGGAGAGAGTAAGGTGTCAAAAGACTTTTTAAATCCTTAAAACCCTTATATCAATTAAAAGCTTCAGACTTTACAGCTGGCAGATTGGTGGGCCCAACCGTCCACATGGCGCAATTTGAATGGATTATTATACAATCTACTTGTCGCAATTAGTGTACCCAATATTTTCTCCACCACTTCTAGACGTCTCAGCCTTTGGATGCCTTTGGCTCTCCAATTGCGGCATTTCGAACTATTCACCTGACGTTTTGGCTGCGCATGATACGCACTTGTTTCTCGTCCGGAATGGATTCTTGGGTAAAAGAATCCATTCCGGATGAGAATTCCGTTTGATTGGAAAATGTCCCAGAATCAATTCTAGACTAGATTTCTCATCCAGAATTGATTTTAGGGCAAGAATGAGAAATGATATTTTTTTGATTTCTCATTCTCGGACACTATTTGAGAATCCATTCTCTTTTAAAAATATTTCTTCATTTTTTGCCCTAATCAAATTGCTCTCGCCCTCCTCTCATTCGAATGTGCCCCGACCCAGTCCGAAGTCCTTTTTCGAATTAAAAATAATAAAATAATAAAATAATAATTTTTTAAAAAAATTCTAAAAAAAATCCAACCTAATTCAGAAATTATAAAAAAAATTCACAAAATGTATTAAAAATTAAAAATTAAAATAAAACATATTTTCTATTAAAAAAGTATTAAAAATTCAAAAATAAAATAAAACATATTTTCTATTAAAAACTAAAAAAAAATTAAAAAAAATTAAAGTTTTATTTGGAAATCTCAAATTTTCTTGGAAAATTAAATTTCTAACATTAGAAAAATACTAGTAAATATCATCAATTTCCCAATTTAACTCTGCCCAATATGTTCGTGGATTGGCCAAGCAAAACCCACAGGAAAAATGCCTTACCTCAATATTGGACATTCTCATCTCTCCTAGTTTTTTGGGAATTATTATATATTATTATTTATACAACAAAAGTGAATTCGGAGGTCAATTATAATAGAAAATGTGAAAAAATTCATCAATTTTTTGGGCTAAATAATAAGTATTTGATTTTTAATTGAATAGATATCTTGCAATATAAAAAATTAAAAATTTTCTTTAAATGAAACAGAAACAGAATCAGAAATAGAAACAAAATTTTTTTTATCATATCAAACAGATTTCTCATTCTGGAATAGAAATTATTTAACCACATCAAACGCATTTCTTTATTCTGAAACTCATTCTGGAAGAGAATCAGAAAATTCTAATTCTATCCAGAATTAGAATTCTGGATAGAATTTGTATCATGCGCACCCTTTATGTCCATTAGCACAAATCGCTTCTCTTGTACCTTCTCCGTTTCAATTTTGCACCGCCAACATCGGCATTTACCTAATTTTATCGTAGTGCATGATCTCATCCCACATTTTAAATCGTGAGAACACATGTCATTCCGATAATCTACCAAAATAAGATTGGGACAATATCCATATATACACCAGAATGATTGATCCAAATTTCTACGTACACACTTCCTGGAATTGGATGTTGCTCTTTTCACTCCTTACAGTAACGTAATTTCCTGATAACTCCCTGCCATATTCTTACTTGCCATTCCCTTAATTACTTTCTATGTTTAAGGTGCCAGTAATGTTTCCAATTTCTTTTACCATATTAGATTCTTCTCTGCCTTCAAAACTTTAATTTCTTGACACATGTTTGTCCCCATCTTCTCGATTAAATTCCGAATTAGCTACCTACCTTATTTTTGTTCTTACTCTTCCATCGGTATCTTCGGGTTTGCATTGGAGTAAATTTCTTACCACAATTATTCGACATTTCTCGGAATCTGTTGTCTCGTGAGAACATATGCCCCTGCTTATTAGGGGAAAAAATCTATACAGACTTTAATTTATTTCCACAAGATCAATTGTCAATTATTGAATTACTTACATTCAAAAACTACAGAAGATTAAGATTACTCCATGAGGTTAATAATGACCTGAAATATGCGAACTGGTCAATTTGGATTATGATTTTTAAGTAAATCTATGTGTATAAGGAAAACAAGATTCTAATCCAATCCAAAACCATCGTCATCAAAGTTATCTAGTTTTTATAAAAAGTAATAACCGGCGATGGTAGAAAACCAAAAAATTAAAAGAAGATGAAAAGGAATACGCTATAGATCAAAACAATCGAGGATTTGTGGGGTCGACAGCAGTAAAGTTAATTGATATAATGTACCGATTACAAAAACTAATAATTTTCAAAAACATTTATATAAAAAGTGCTTTAACTTCATGCACAATGCGTAACTAAAAAAACTCTAATATAAAGGAAAAAAAGTTCGCTCTCGTGACAATTTCATTTTAAACATTTCAATTGTTTTCTCTTAATCGATACCAAATATCTCAAGCTTTTAAATGTACCAAAATGTCAGAATTATGCTTGATGAGGTGAGGTCCAGCTGCAGAGAGTCCCAAATTGAAAAGCCCAGAAGATGAATCTATCTTAATAGGCCCGAATTGGTCCGCCGGGCATATGCCCCAGTTAGTGTGTTTACAAATTGCTGGATCATGGCATCATGTCTCCTCTCTTACATTACTAAGTATAGCATGATTGACCATAGTCTACTATATATTGCCAATGTTATAGAACATGAAATTGCATATACATACACGTTCGTATGCACGAGGAAAGAAAGAACCGTCTTCCATTTTCCTCGCGGCACGTGATAGTTCGGGAGGAGAAAACAGAACGAGAGGAGACTTTTGATCCGATTTATATCACGTCTTCGTCTTCTCCTGTATCATTTACAGAAAAGAAGATTATCGCTCTTGGCCTATGTCTTGCGCCTCTTGACTTCGGAAAGAGTCTGCCAAATTTGCCTTCACCGTTGTCTAAGTAGGATTCCGGGTTCTCTGGAGGCTGACCAACGAGCAGTAAGCTCCCGATGGACCTTTGGCCAAGAGGGAGGAGTGAGTCCCCTTCTCCACCACCTTCCCTTTGTCCAGAACCGCAATCGTGTCGCAGTTCTGGATGGTGCTCAACCTGTGCGCCACCACCACGCTGGTCCGACCCACCATCACTCTCTCCAGCGCGTCCTGCACGATCTTCTCGGACTGACTGTCGAGCGCGCTGGTGGCCTCGTCCAACAGCAGGATTGACGGGTTCTTGAGGATGGCCCGGGCGATCGCGATCCTCTGCTTCTGTCCGCCCGAGAGCTGCACGCCCCTGTCTCCGCACCACGTATCGTAGCCGTCCTTCAACGACGCGACGAAGTCGTGCGCGTTTGCCGCCTTGGCTGCCTCGACGATCTCCGCCTCGTCCACGTTTCCGGATGCGCCGTACGCGATGTTCTCTCTTACGGTGCCCGCGAATAATGTGGGCTCCTGGCTGACGAGCGCGATGTGCTTCCTCAGCGATCGCAGGTGATACGACCTTATATCTCGGCCGTCGACTTTCACCGCGCCCTTGAGCGGATCGTAGAATCTCTCGATCAATCCAATTATGGTCGATTTGCCCGACCCGCTCTGCCCGACCAATGCCGTCGATTTCCCAGCTTCGATTCTGATCGAGAAGTCCTTGAATATCATAACGTCGGGCCTAGCTGGGTAGGCAAAGTCCACGTTGCGAAGTTCGATATGGCCCGTTATCTTTTCGGGCTTGTGCCCTTCGGAGTCTTCGGGCTCGATTCGAGTGTATCGATCCAAGATGGCGAAGACCGAACCGACGGCATCCGAGCCCTTGACAAGGTCCGATGTCATGCTTCCCGCGTCGGCGATGACTCGGCCTGTGCTCACCAAGATCATGAATGTCTCGAAGAGCGCCTTCCCCGTGATGTAGCCTTCGGCAACGAGCTTGCCGCCGTACCAGAAGTCCAGAGCCCAGGTGCAGGAAGTGAGGCTCTGGGAGGCGCCTAGCCCGAGCCCAGCGTACCAAGACTGCTTGATGCTCTCCCGGCGCGGGCCCTCTTGCGCCCTTTCGAGCATCCCGAGGATCCTGTCCTGGGAAGAGAAGGCGGTGATGGTCCGGAGATTGGAGACGGCTTCGGCGGCGAGCTTGCTGCTCTCGTCTTGGGCTTTGATGGCCTTCTGGGACATGCTCTTCAGGAGGACTCTCTGGGCGTAGAAGCAGGCGATGACGATGGGTTGGACAGCTATCATCACCAAGGCCAGCTTCCACGCAATGATCAGGCCCATCGTGAAGGCTATGGTCACGGCTGAGGCAGTTTGCACGAGAAGAGCCATCCGATCACCAACTAGGGATCTCACCTATACCCATCAGAAAAGAATACAGTGTCAAAGCTCTAGTGTCATAATTCCAACGGAGGTGTCCGATAGACATGTTGCAATTCAAGAAGACATTATGGAGTTTCAACAAAGAAAATGTACGTACCACGCTGGCATCCTTGGCGAGTCGCGCGCAGATCGTGCCGCTTGAATTCTCGTCCTGATCGAACCACCCGACTTCGAACGTCAATATCTTGGACAACATCCTCTCCCTCAGCCTCTTGGTTAAGTACTCGCCCATGTACGCGAAATTGTAGTGCTGCGTCACGTTAATCAGCAGCGAGAACACGGCCAACCCTAGGAAACACAAGGCGTAGGTCCTAGTCTTCCGTTTCACCTCGTCGTGGTCCGACAAGAAATAGACCGAGATGACCGACCCCAACGCGAAGGCGTAGACCGGCTGGACTGCCCCGAACAGCACCGCGCTCACGCACCCCAAGCACGCTTGCCTCCACTCGGGCGCGTTCAGCGCCAGCAGCCTCCTCAATGATGGCACCGGGAACTTCTGCTCGTCCATGAGGCCAGTCTGGTCCGTGCCACCAAGCGAAGCCCGGCCCGGACCGGCAGCTGAGTTGGCCGAGCTTGACCGGCTCACGAGTGACAGCCTCCGGCTGCTCGTGTTGTTGGCATCCACAGCAGATATGGCCTGTGAGGCGAAGTCCTCGTGGTAGTGGTGGTGGGGGGCGGTGGTGTCATGGCCCTCGGTCTGCTGGAGCCGGACGAGGGACGCATAGAGGCTGGAGTCATCGCGGATGAGCTCTTCGTGGGAGCCGGACTCGAGGATGCGGCCATCCTGGACGAAGGCGATGAGGTCGGCGTTGCGGATGGTGGAGAGGCGGTGGGCGACAATGATGGTGGTGCGGCCGATGGCAGCCTTGTCGAGGGCCTCCTGGACGACCCGCTCCGACTCAGAGTCGAGTGCGCTCGTGGCCTCGTCGAGGAGGAGGATCCTCGGGGACTTGATGACGGCCCTCGCTATGGCGATCCTCTGCTTCTGGCCGCCGGACATTTGCACGCCTCGCTCACCTACCTGAAAAGTTTGCAATTGCACAGTGCCAATTCAAATTAACTTATGATGAAGCGTGATTAGTCACATTAAAGAGAGCACTACTTCGAGCAAGAGCGACTATTTTGATATTTTGATTAGTAACAAAGCAGTTTCGGTCTTTACCAAAAAAAAAAAAACAAAGCAGTTTCGGTTTTCTTCCACGAATTTTCAGCTCTTTGGCTTTTTATTTTCTTTCTTTCTCTGTCTTGGATTTATGTCAGAAGCTAATGGGAAGTCTAGGACCTATAAGGCATAAGTTTACTCACTAAGAGTACCAATGAATTGACGAAACAAAACAATCATGTGTATCCAATAAACATTAAGAAATCAAATTAAAATCTAAAAAAATTTCGAATTCTCTAAACTTTTACGTACGTTTGTTTACTTAGTTACGGGACGATGACACGTGGTAATTCAATGAATTTGTCAGGCACTCACCATGGACATGACTGCTAAATGACTAGTGAGCATGGGGTGCACATTTCAAGATGCTGGCCCTAGCCTAGGGGATGCAACTTGCAGGAGTGGGAGCTTAGTTTGGAACAGAACAACAATGGGCCATGTATGTAAAGAAAGCCAGTGTTAAGATTGGGTGGGAGGTGGATGTGTCAAATCGACTGAAAATCATGATCATGCTCGAGAAAGGAATCATGGTGCGGCCCGCCATTTGCAGAGCTGGGGTTGTTTAAAGTGGTAATGTGACAAAATTCAACATGTGTTTGGTGAGTCAGCCAGCCATTTGCCAATCTTGGGGAACAAAAATGGTTCTCTCGGGGCCCAAGAAGTTTGACTCCGAAATCATCTCGAATGTCTTAGTCAAGCCCATATTCATTAGTTTAACTAAAGCAGCATGGTTCAGTGGCCACTGGTATCTTCTGCAGTTCTGCAAACCCAAGAGCAAAACAAGAATTCTGTTGTCCGCATTTGGGGTCTCTTTCCAAAAATAATCAGCCTTTTTGGTGGAAAAGGAATCGATGTTCTTACTTTACTCAAAGGGATAAAGGCAAAATGCCCCATGAATCTTTTCAAGTCTCCCTATTTGTTTCTAGCTTTTATGATTGATAATTTACACTGCGGACATGCATTCTACACCGTCTGGTTAAGTATTGATATTACCCCAGGAAGCTTAGAGTGACCATTTTTAACCTACAAAACAGTTTGACAAAGGTAACAGCTTAGAGTGACCATTTTTAACCTACAAAACAGTTTGACAAAGGTAACGCATAACAATTCGAAGCATGTAAGATGTAAAATCACATTTTTTATAATGCGTCGCACATTCCAAGTTATTAGTTTTTCGTGACAAAATTCCTTTGAGGAACAATTGAATGCTTCATAGTTATGTTGATCAGGTCAATCTCCTAGCGTGCTTTACCATTTGCCCACCGGCGACATTGGTGCTAGACATCTTTCTACCTCTAATGCACCATAGGTTTACTCAGAAAATGTGAAAATTGACGGGTCATGATATTGCGATTAGTATTTTATATGGAATCAAATATGACACTCACCTGAGTATCATAGCCCTGAGGAAGCTGAGAGATGAAGTTGTGGGCATTAGAGGCCTTGGCAGCTTCCACAACCTCATCAAATGTTGCATCTTCCTTGCCAAACAATATGTTCTCTTTAATGGAAGTAGCAAAAAGTGCAGGCTCTTGGCTCACCAGGCCCATCTGTGACCTCAACCACTTGACCTGCAGCCTCTCAATGGGCACTCCATCCAGCAGTATCTCCCCACCGAGCGGGTCGTAGAACCTCTGTAGCAACGATATCACTGTTGACTTGCCTGAGCCGCTCCCGCCTACTAGGGCCACTGTCCTGCCTGCCGGGACCCTCAGGTTGAAGTCCCGAAAGATCAGGGTATCGGGCCTCGATGGATACGCAAACTGAACGTGCCTAAACTCGGCTTCACCCGAGACTCTGTTGAGGATCTCGCCCTCCATGCTGTCAGAGTCGATCTTCGGGACCCGGTTGATCATTTCCATTATGCGCTCGCCGGCCGAGCATGCTTCCGAGAAGTACTTCACGTTGGATAGGCCAGCTCCTAATGCTCTGCATTAACAATCAAGATTCGGAATGAAGAAAATGACGTCACTTTTTTTAGTTCTTTTTGTCTTGGAATCGTTCGGCGCGAAAGTCAAATTATTCGACTCAAGTGTTACTTAATCTATGCTTTCCTTTTGAAGGAATAATTATTGTACCAGTTGGCTACTTCCCTACTAAAAATTACTGAAATGTTAGGACAGCAAGATGTCAATCACTTTCGGGGTTGAAAGTGAAAGTAGTGCTTCAAGCCTAAATTTTTAAGCGTTAACCATCAAGAGAGAAGTTACGAGCTGCTCGGTGAGAGAGCCTTACAGTCCACCAACGGCGATGGCGGCGCCAACCGCAAAGACAGTCCCACCCTTGGCACCATGGTACATCACCATCCTGCTGCCGTAGTAGGACATGAAGGACCAGATCGCAAAGACAACGCCGTTGCTCCCGATGGCCAGGCCCTTGGCCAGCCCCTGCCTCAGGCCCAATTCGACCGACCCCCGGAGCGCGACGGAGTACTCAGCAATCGTCTTGTCCTCCCCAACAAAGGCATAAACAGTCCGGATGGATGAGACCGCTTGTTCGGCAACCGCACCAGCCTTGTTGTACTCCTTTCGGATCTTTCTCGCCAGGTTCATTAGGGTTCGCCCGTACATGAGCCCAGGGATGACCAAGAGGACCACGAATGGAAAGCCGACGATGGCCAGCCTCCACAGCATCAGGAACGCTACGAAGTAGCTCCCAGTGAACATTGAGGCGTTCATCAGGAAATTCGGCACCTACATGAAACATGACATTCCATCAAGAAACGCTTACATGCCTCAATTTACGAATCTAAAGGACCATGACAGCCCTGACGCTGCTCGGCTAGTCTTTAATGTTATGCGACTTTGTACTAGTGTTAGATAGGACATTAACCTTCTCGGACAAGACATCTTGGATCACGATGCTGTCGCTGGACACGCTCGTGATGACCTCGGACGTGCTGGTCACATGCAGGTCGAAGTAGCCCACATCCTGTCGCAGTACGGCCTTCAAGTAGCGGGCTCGCATCCTCGCGGCTTGTCTCTCTCCCGTCCTCGTCCAACAGTATCCCTCTAATCGAATCACATGTTCGAAACACGGATGTTAAGTAAGGAAAAAAGAAGAAGGGTTAAACTCAAACTTGAGAGAAAGAGAGATAGGACTGACCCAAGAAACATGCAACGAACGAGCCACATGCCAGGTACAGAAGAAAGACTGCATTCTGTCAAATCGCATCGGGACAACAAAAGGTAAAAACTCGGCCCGTTTTAGTGACAGACAAAATCAACCCGAAAGCAACGGAGGGCGGACCTTGTTAACGTTGTGGAGGAACGTGCTCGACGTAAAAGACGACGCGTTACCGACGTTGTTCATCAAGCGGCTGCTTATGAACAAGACCAGCGGAGTCGAGAACCCATCGCCAACGGCTCCAAGGAAGCCGAGGGCCATCAGCAGCTTGTCGAGAGCGTCGGCATGCATGAAGATGGAGCGGAGAGACCCCGTCCCCGTCCCCGTCCCCGTCCCCGTCTTCCTCTCCTTCGCCGTCCGGGCGCCGTTTTTGTCTTCATCAGTCATTTTCGACACACAATCGGATCGTACGCTAGACACTCCACAGAGAACAACAGTAAGATTCGTTCCCACCAGATTTCGGTGGTTCCACTCTCGATTGCGTCCAAAATGAGGGCCCTAAATATGGAAGCGAATTGAGAGATGCGTGCATTTATAGGTGTCTTCATGGGCAAGTGTCGGGGAGCGACTCAGACAACTCGTCCAGCCGATTCACTGGGACTGGAATAAGCCCACTGGCATTTATTGGGCTAGCAAAAAGATTCGACCCACGTGGTCCGCTAAATCACATGAATTCTTCTAAGTGGGACGCACAAAAGTCCGACGGATCATATGAACCGACCGACCTTAATGCATCGGCGCACGCAATAATTAAAGCTTCGAACGCATCATTTTCCGGCGACACATTTACGCTGGTGATTCGATGGAAACCGAATTGCTCGGCACGATCCATGTAAAAGACTAAGAGTGATGTCGTGTTGAAGTTGTTGTCAAATCTGTTCCTCAAGGTGCGCGACTTCACGACTCTCCAGTTCTGGCGAAGTGGAAGGCGATCCTCTTGGCATTGCTCTCGGTACATCCAGGTCATCCATTCGGGGTGGCATTCGAAGGACGAAATGTCAAGACAACGTCTAGCGATCATCACGCACACTTGACATATTAGAACTTCCAAAATTCGATGGTTATGCATAAGATCGAAGGGTCTTTAAATTCTGGACGTGCTAAGTATACAAAACGACGCATACAACGATTCGATCGATAATTCAAACGGAAGGATCATCTTTGTCTTGAGCTCGTGTTTTCCGCCACCATCGCTATAGAATTGAATTTAGAAAAGCAATTCTTCCTCTTACCAAATATTTTCTGTGGAACGCACAATGTCACCTCAAAAGATATTGAATCGTATGCCACTTAGATTTCTCGTGTTTAAAAAACATTGATTTACTTAGTTATACTATAATGATGCCTTTCACAGAGGAACAACAAAAAATCTCGCATAATCCGTGGGGGCCTTGGTCAGGTTGCCGATATGTGTCCCCGAGCCTATAGTATTGAAATAGACGGTTCAATGAATATGTTCAGGAGGGAGAAGATGTCATGGTTGACTTTCGATCGTGCAGCTCCTCCGAATAGCGTCATTAGTGACGAAAACGAGCGACACCTATAAAACAATAAGATAGAAAAATAATTAGAGCCTTCCGCGATAATCGCTCATTTATAGACGTGGATCTCGGACCAATGAATAAGGGTTGTGAAGATCGAAGTTATTTTAATTGAATTCGATAAACAAAAATTTATCAAGGCTTGAATAAATTACCTCCTTGTCAAATCTTTATAAAATTGAGGATCTCTGCTACGGGAAGGTGGTGTCTGTGGGGGTCTCAGCTCTTGGCTGCGACATTCTTGAGATTTCACTATATTATATGCTCTAGGGTTTAGAATATTCGAAAATTTCCGTGGCTCCACCTAAGTCTGACTGCGTATACAAAGGTGGGATCGTTGTCATAGATAGGGATGTTCGAACGAAGCTATTGACCTTGTAGACTTATAGTTAATAGGTCAATATAGACTTTCTAAGTCGACCCCATTAGGAACCCTCTATAGTTCCAAGATCCCTTTGCCAGAAGTAAGGTCAATCGACTTTGAAGGGAACCTGGCAAGATATAGAATTTTGCGCAAAAGTTTATTGTTATAATATTATGAGTAGGAAATGTCGGATCGATGTCTCCTGTTCTAGCTGTAGTGCATGGGGATTTGGGGGATAGACTTGTTTGGAGCTTGCTCTTTTAATGAATTCCTCAGAGTAAGTGCGTTCGAATTGTTTATCCCATGCTCTTTTGATCACGCGTGACGTCAAGAAGTTGGATCTGATGAGAAGAGGGGCTCTTCCGAACGTTCTTGCTCCATGAATCTAGCAATAACATCCGTCTGCTGAAGACAATCACGAGAGTTCTGTCAAGACAAGAGGAGAACAGGTCACGAGTACCTTCACATTTAGGATCCCGCTTCTAGTTATTTATTTGGACAGGCAATGGTCAATTTCGTAATTTTACGGTACATTCGGGGGCAATTTCGTTTGTGCAAGAGAATTTTTCACGAATTGATTTTCTGGACTTTTGCACGTCCGATTTGCTGAAAATGATCAGTTTGCCAAAGACCATTTAACGACCAATGAAAACATGCACCCCTAATCGTTGACCCAAAAAGGGAAAAGCACTTAGACATTTTTTTTTCCGAAAAAGAACACGCCCCTGGATCTCGGTTCATGGTTAGTGAAAGAACTTCACAGATCCAAGCCACTTGTTTTACAGAACATGCAAAGGTTTTGTTGTTTGGGCTAAAGGATTCTTTCTCGAGATAGAGACAGGAATGTGGAGTAGGGTGAGTCGGGTCCCCGACTTCACGTTCCCGTCCAATCAAAGAAACGAACCAGACCAGATCTACCCATTAGGATCCGCAATGACCGGTGGTTCCTGGCCCTGCGCAAAGGAACCGGACCGGTATGCTTTCATTACCCTTTTCCTTCTTGAATATTCACTTCTTCTAATTTTCTAAACTAAGGCTGAAGCATTTAGGATCAAAAGCGCAATAAGAAAACAAAACGAACAATGCATGCAGTTCACCAGAGAAGGTGATGCACGGAAAACAAAACTGTTCCTTGCTTATAGAAAAGATGTCGGGATTGCAAGAGATCCGCTTTTTTACAAAGATAGCTCCATATCAATTTATTAAATAATCAATGGTTCTATGATCCTCCAGCAAATCGATAAGAGTAGACATCTTTAATGCCTGCAAGCGACTCCATGAAGACTCTCAAGATTATTTATCTGGACGCCACGAATGTGCAACTTTTCTTTAAGTCCTGTCGAAGAAACCAAAAAGAAAAAACGCGCACACGGTCAGTCCCAGTTCCATGGGGAAATCAAACCAAGACCAACCGCTCGGGTCCGATTCTTAGGTAAGTAAGGTCGGCTCTCGATTGTAAGGTGGGGATCGGCCTACTCTGGAATCAGTCAGGCCTAAGGTGGAGGGCCAAACAATGTGCCTTTCAACTTCTCGATCGCCATGGTCCAGTGTCATTGATTCCCCCCACGATTGAATTATCATCCTAAAAGAAAGAGAAAAAAGAAAACCACACCTTGCCCCCTTTTCCATTTCCGTCTTCTCTACATATGTCGACACTAGATGATCATGACATACGGAGTGTGTGCTATTCTTGCATCATTCCTTAAAAAAAAAAAAAAATAGGAATATTCATAGGGAGAGCAACCGACTTAACCGACTTAACTTGCCTGTGATTCGCCACCGGTGCATCGAACAAAGCCGAGGAAAAAGCGTGCAAGTAGTCCGCCGAGATGCCCACCCTCGTCGCGCTACAAAGATGGACCAGGCCTCCTTTAGAAAAAAAAAAAATTCTCGATCAAAGCCATTCTAAAAGATCCTGTTCTGCACAAATAATCGAATTTTGGTCAACGATTGCTGCGTGCAATTATCGAGAGATCAAATCTATTTTTCTTTGTACATTATTCGACGCACTATCGAAACAGTTTTTGTCACATAATGCGCTAATTACCAAGGGCTCATACAAATTTTTTATAATTTCAATAACATGTATCGTCTGCCTTTATCAAAATATCCATTCTCTCCTCTTCTTCTTCTTTGTTACAGTATTTCGGTGCACTATCCCTTTTGTAATTTATACATTTAAACTTATAGAAACGATTCTTTGTCATGTATGGCTTAAAAGTTCCTTTGGCTTGGGGCACTAGCTAACAAGAGCTTGTGCACATGATGTGTACATTTCTTTTTTTTAAGAGGATTTTCATCATCCATTTCCGATGAAATTGACCAATGCATTTGCTAGGTGATGATTAATATGCAAAAGAGTTCGATTATAAACTTAATACCAAATACACATGTCACTCATTAAACGGTGAATGTATGTACGAGTTTTCGGTCTACGCAAGCGCTGCACCTAAAGATATTATTTATTTATTTATTCTATGGGTATTCCAATAGAATTTGGATAAAAACATACAAATATCATATTTCCTTAAAAAAAAAAGAGGATCCCATAAAAAAAATATTCCTGTGAAGAGAGATGACGTCCCTGCATACGAGAACTGCGATAATGATTGGATTCAAATAATTCGAACAAGAAGAACAAAAAAATATTGTCACATTACGGTATTGCAAAAGTCCAGCTCCATCCATACAGCTTGGCTGCTTTGCACGCTAGGAGAGTCGGTCAATCCCCAGAGTTTGTTTTTTTTTTAAGTTCTCCCCATAGATTATGAGGAAAAAGATTAATCGGGTATTTTCTTTTTTAACGCCCATTGAATGATTAGTATTCTTGGAATTAGAACTTTCACTCTAACTATGAATCTTTTTATCCGTATCGTCGCAATACCGGAAGCGTACCGTTGCAACGACATCTAGACCGACTTGATTTAACCCACTTTTTTTTTAATTTATATAGATAAACGACTGAATTAGTTTATATTTCGGATGCGTTGAATTTGGTGGCCCTAGAAATTGGGATGCACCAAATGTCACAAAATAGAAATATCAAAAGAAATTTGTTTTTTTATATCTAAGAATTCCACCACGGGCCGGACGGCACAAAAGGGCCCGACCCCTATATCTCGAGGGAGACTAGTACAGTACCCCAACATTATGGTCATTCACTTAAAACGCTAGTAACTACCGATTTCGAACCCTTAACTTCGATAATGAGGGATAAGCTTTTAACCAACATAGCTATCTATCGTTGGGTATAAAAAGAATTTTTTTTACAAGTAATAAAATAATAAAGTACATGATGACTTTTAATACACTAATTGCTCTTATAAATCAACACTTTGACAAGTACCTCAAGATATTTATACTGGGCAAATGGATAATTTCAAATGGTCAAAATCTTCCTTGTGCTCCCATATTCCCATTAATTCTTCGAGTATTTTGAAATTTCAACATCAAACCTCTCCCACGATTTAGATATAACCAATTTTCCCAACAAAACGCTCGTCGATATTTTTTTTTTTCATATGTCGAAACTACTAAGATCTCCGAACATTATATCATTTACATTTAATCCTTTTCCCCACACGCGCTCTGTGACCCTCTCTCGGCAAATTTCACTTGCAAATCCCAACAACGATCGCCTAATTATTGCAAATTGGCTTCTTGCTCCATGTATTGATATGTTGAGCAAAGTTCAAGACTAAATTGGCACAATTGTAGCTTGATTATGACTGTCCCGGCAATATTCTCCATGTGATTTATTGCATAGCATATGGAGAGTTGAATTGCGACCAATTATTGCTCGTTCGGGTGAGTGCTTAATTCATACAATTACCAGAAAGTCGATCCCCGCGAACGCGCGCGCGCAATACATCTATGTATAATCAAAGCAATTAAGGTCCACCTCGAAGCAAGAGGTGTAGCTGCTTAGGAATACAGCCAATCAGTCGGGTTACACGTGGCGAAGTAGACATCACCAAAGTTTCAGAATTTCGTGACGACGACGTGTGTTTGTAAGCAAATTAGATTACCGGGCGAATGCAAATGAATTGAGCTTACGTCAATATTAGCTAAGGAATTTTTTTTTGGGCATTATCTTCCGTATTAATTCATTTTCAGGGGAAAATTAATATCGTTGATGTTTTACTTACGAGACGCCGTGAATATTTGACCGACTAAGAATTTTTATATCCAATCTAATTAGACGAAATCCCGTAAAATAACATATTATAACCTCAATTAAGTTTAGCTCGTATATACGACAAACTCTTACATATTCCTCTGTCGCCGGCCCGGTGGGTGGGTACAGTGAAGGGCTCCAAGCCTCTCGAGCTACATCATGCACTGTTCCTAACTCCAAAAGGTCGTCGAACTTCTCGTTATTCCAGGTGACAATAATACCGACCCATCAATCACACAACGCCCATACGAAACGCATAGAAATCTGACCGACTCAAGAGAAATCAATAATCAGGACCCACCCCCACCCCCTAATGCGTACCGCTTTAGACAGCTCGAGGTGGGGTTTAATCACCTTTGTCGTCCTCCTGCCAAGGGGGGAGAGGGATGGGGGATGGGGGGAGATGATCGGAGAAGCACTGAGAAACAGGGAAGGAGAAAAAAAAAACAAAGGACGAGAGAGATCTCAGTACGAGCTCGCTTTGCTGTCCACTGAGTCACATCGCAGTTACGCCGTGCATCAGTTGGTGATTCGAAGCTTAATCCGTACCTTCGACCGAGCTAAATGCTGATCTGACGATACGAATGTCTTTCTCGATCTCACTCGATGCGTAGGCGCACCGGGACATTATGATGCGGTGTGCACAATCCAGAAACCGGGAAGTTCTACTGACAAAAACAGTGGGCGGCGGATATTTTTAAGATTCAATCACGGTTCGCCTGCGCGTGCGCGTGCGCGTGCTTGCATGTTGGTTTTCTTTTGGTCTTATTTTGGGCGTTGATGGTTTGTCGTGATGGATGTCTTCGTTACTAAAGATTGGAGAATCCGCCCGTTTCGCCCGATTGTATCCGAACAATATAATTCGATAGAGGGTTTTCGTTTTTTTAAGAAAACGAGCTGGATTCATCGGGCAAACGACATGACTCGATAGGATTCGTATATCTTGCTCATGGAGCTCATTGGATTCGTCGATCCGGATGAGATATCGAGCGTACCTACCAAATCTTTCTCCAATGTCACGGTTTACGACCGGACAATAGCTCCCACCTCTCCCGCCCATCGAGAGAAAAGCGTTCGTCAAATCCCAAAGATCGCGCTTTCAAAGTGCTTCTTCGATCGGGAGGTTCACTCTCGTTCTTCCCCCCCCGGCGGAGCCAAAGAGCGGACGGGAAATTGCCCGAGGCATTCGAGTGCTCCAAGAACGGTGTCCGTCCCTGTTCCTTTCTCCTCTCCCACAGTCGCTCCATTAAGAGGTTGTGTAGGACAATATGCAGATGATGAACACGAATCACATCACGCCTCTCTCCAATTGCCCCCCTCCACGTGTCGCGTCGTCTCAATCCCAAGATGCAGCTTTCGTTCGTGGTGTGATTGTTCCATCGCTCGGTTCTCCCTGCAAAACCCACGTTTCTTCCCCCCTTTTTCCCTCCTTTGTTTCCCCTCACTCCACATCTCTTTCGAGAAATTATAGAATGCATAAGAGGCATCAATGAGATAGACCTCACTTGAGATCCCTCTTTCTCGACGCTCTCCAATATTTAGAGTGCCGCTCAAATTGCGTGTCGCGATCTGTGACGACGCATTATTCGCGTGCACATTTATGGCGGGGTTGAGCTTCGAAACCTTGAATGATATTACAGACAAGGAAAAAAGGTGACTAACGGTAGTAGTAGCCTGCCGAGCGATATCAATGTGTGTCCGAATAAGTCTCACATCCAATTGGTGCTGGAGGAACTTGTCCACCCCCTCATCTTGCATTCGAGGGACGAAGAGAGTAAAAGCCCATCTTGATATTATTCTCTGTTAGTTGTTCTTTTTCCGTTGTTTTTTGGGGGTAATTTCATGGGCAGAGAATGACCTCGGTAATTTGGGTGCCTTGTTCAATCGCAGCACTTAGGGAACATGAAAAGATCACAAGAACATTAGGGAACACGAAAAGATGATTACCTCCGAGCTGATGGGACTCGTTCCAGAAGATTAATTTTATCTTATATACGATCCTGCTGCTTAGTTGTCGTTAACTTAGTCTTGGGCAATCATTATGAATTGCAATATAATGTTTTGCTTGCGTGCTGATTCTAAAAACTAATTAGGAGACGCAACTTCGTGCCCCCATCTCCCGTATTTGGAACACTGTTAGTTGACTTAATCTTGTCGAATGATGATTTGGTTGATTGTTCGGATCTATTAACAAATTTTTGCCAGCTTCTCTTCGCATATTGGACAAAAGAAACTCCACGATACATCCATCGGGTAATTGTAATTATGCGGTCCATTTCACGTGGACCAAGCCCTCAAATGAAATATCCTAAGTAACTGCATAATGTGGTGATTGTTTAGCAGGGGGCGTTGACTCGTGAATCATTTGACAGAACCTCTCTTATTTGATGTGAGAATTAGGGGTGTTACAGCTCTCCCACTTGAAGAATTAACTTTCTCGTGAGTGCTAGTTGATGATCCGATCTATTCATGCTTTGCCTACTATTCTAAAAGCTTGTCAGGAGCTGCATCTGTCCAAGCCCTTTCACCACAATGATCATTCTCCTCTCTCTCTCATTGGATTTCAAATGGTTTAGTCTGTCCATGACCCATGCGATTATTTGAGGGGATCCTCCTCTAATGCCATTATGTAACACCTTAGCTGGGTCGACGTGAGTCGAGTTACCAAAATGAGTACTCTAGATAATTCCACAAGGTAATGACCTTTTGGGAGTGAGTGTTAACTCATGGATAAACAAGGTTTTTCCCATACAATGGGAGATTTTGAGATGTCACGGCCTCCCAATTAAGTAACTAATAACTTGACATAGTCCATGAGAGTTGATCGACCAAAAAGTAATTATACAAAGTGACATTCATATGGTGATGGTATCGACTTTGAATCACTAAATAGAGTGTACCCCTACCTACCACCTAGCGTTACTACGCTATTTGATGTGGGGCTCAATCTATTTATGTATTCCACTATCTTAAAATTATACCACGAGTCACATCTGGTTCGAGTCATTGTACATCGGCTGTCACTTCTTGCTCTCGTCAAATTGAGTATCGGCTTACTCTGTCCACGACCACATCTCTAATGAAGGGAAAAATGACCGATATTATCTATAACGACCGGACCTATTTCACATGGATCAAACAATGAAAATGAATATTTTAAGTAATTATACAAGGTTTCAACCATTTAAGAGCAAATGTTGAATCATGAATCACTCAACGTCACCTCTCCCATTTGCCCCGACACTTGGGGACGCGACACTAACACACTTGCAAAACAAAAATGATGTTTCGATGGACATTTCAGCAACCAAAGCTCGATGCTGATGTGATGGAAACAGTTTGAGTTTCTGCATTTTCTTCTTTAATGCTTTGGGTCATAAAAGTGAAAAGAAGCGCAAGTGTCCACCAAGCCTCCCCCAATTGGAAGCCATTCTTGACGTAGCTAGGCCCATTACCATTTTCAGCTCAATCTGGGCCCACCAAACACCAAGCAAGTGGAGGAGGTACACAGTAAGGCAGCTTTGAGGGAAATATTCCCGGAAATGGATAACCTATCCCTAGGACAGGTGATCTGATTTCGTCCACAGCCGTCCGATTCAAATCGGACGGTTGTGATTTTTTGAAAACCAAAAAACAAAAAACCTCCCTCTCTATTAATGAGAATCGGACGGCCCCCAAGGTCCCCTCCATCATGTCTCCTGATACGCGGTAAGGGGATCTGGGTCCAATATTCCCAACCAGAGGAAATGCCTCCAGCCAAAGCCTGGGGACTAGAACAAGGATCAGAAGCAAGACAAGGGTTTGGTCGGCCAAACCTATTTAGAATCGGTAATCACAAGTCAAGGGGCCTGAGCCGATCGTAGTCGCTGATGATGCGAGACCCACACGACTGGTGGCTGTAAACGACTCGAGTCGTGTGGACCGACGGCTGTAATCGATTTGTACTCGATAAGTCCTATGCCCCATCAATTGAAGAAATGCATCATTTTGTCTAAGCTTCCATGAAGTCACATGAAAAAGGGAACTACTGTTGCTTTGGACAATTTGCTGTTGGAGGGAATCTACACGTGAGGCATATGGTGGATGTGGGGGTGAACTTGCGTTGGAAGTTGAAGTATCCGGTGGTCTTTTAGAAAGCTAAGAGCATATATCATCTCCAGTCACTTTCTGATCCTTGCCGAGTGACCCCAACGGACGCATGCTCTTTAGAACGCCAGATGATCCACTGTCTCCTCCCAATTCGAATCCGGATCCGCTGAAATAGGATGCTGTACGATGCACATGGCTAAGATCTAGCAGCCGGCGCCATTGATTTCATCCTACAAGCGTCGGTTTTTGTCGGGTATGGTGGGTGATTGGTGCTCCGGTTACTTCGGTATCTCGACCATTTGTCTTAGGATTAGTCAGTTCTATTTCTTGATGGGAGAAGGGAAGGGATAAAGTCATCAAACAACAAATCCATGGGTATTTGAACATGAGCATCCGGGAAAAAGCATAATATTTGTCCCAATTCACGATTTTAGGGGCAATTGCGACCAAATCTAGGGGCATCCACCACCATCTAACCTCAAAAAAAAAAAAGGAGAGAGAGAGAGACATTTTAAACATTTTTCATGCGCCAAAAAAAGGTATAGATATATTATGCCTACTCGATAGTTTCTCCTTTATGTCATTCTCAAACTACTGTATTTCTCAAGCAAAGTGCTTTAGTGTTATCTAAAATATCATGGCATGACTGACAAGCGACTTGGAATCTCGAGCCAACTAGCTCTGATTAATGTCGTGTTGGACATGTGATAATTTATTAGCACAATTCGCATCGGCTAAAAGACGTTGTACATCGCGTATAGCCAGTCGTCGTCCCTGATTTCATCCTAAAATTCTCGGGACTTATTACAGGCGTGGTAGGTAATTGGGATTCCGGTGCCTCTTTCGAACGTTTGATGGGCAATTGGATAAAAAGCAAGAATTTGTTCTCGCGTGCTTTCGCCATCTCACGTCGCCCGTACATTCGATTGAGAATTCGAAAGGGTCGGTGCCGGAGAAAACCACGCGATTTGGATCGGACTGTAACGCAGCCCCCGGCCCAATAACAGCAATGGCCGGTTTGGCATAAGTAAACCGGGCCGGTTCGTTTCGTGAAAAGGCTTTCCTTGTGTGGGCTTGGGCCCTTCGTTAAATTCTCCCATCTTCAGTCAGCTCTTCTCACGAGGGCTTGCGCTATATAAAGTCAAAACTCCGTCGTCCAGTCCATCGTCATCCGTCGCCTTCGTCAATTCTCAAAAAGACGCGCGAAAAAAGGCAGAAACACTGGGCGAGAGAGAGAGAGAGAGAAAGAGCGGTCATGGCAGGTACTGATGCGCAGAAGCAGCTCCTGACTCTGATTCGGGACTTCGCTTCCGAGAAATCACAAGGAGGCAATCTTCTCTCTCTCTCTCTCTCTCTCTCTCTCTCTCTCATCTTCGCCGCGACTCCTTCCTTGGCCGCGTTCGTCTCGTGGAATGAGAGCATTTCCGGAAGCAACAACGGAAGTGACGATCCATTTAGTAATGTAGGATCCTGAGCTGCTCTTCTTGGCGTAGTTTCAGCACCGGTCGTAGCCGGTGACGCAGGATTGCTCCGTTCTCGTTTTTTTTTTTTTTGTCTAGTTGCGACGAGACGAGCCGATCGAATGTCGAGTTCGATTACTTTTGATTCGGTTGCTTTAAACTTGTGAGACGACCGAGAGCGTTAGCGTTTTTCCGTGTTGAGATGTGCAGAGCGAAGAGTAGCTGGTCTCAGGAAACAAATCGAGGAGCTGCGGTTGGCGCTAGAAGCGGCTAATGCGGAGCTCGAAGGCACGAAACTCCATAGAGACACTGCCGAGCAAGAGCTGAAAGGCTACGAAGTTGAATTGGCCGTGAACGAATCTGCTATTCAGACTCTTGAGGTTTTGCATTGCCGCTGTTAATTGTGTCCAGTTCCTTCTTACTCACGTTAGCAATTATGTCTGGATTTGTTTTTGACTACTAGATTGTTTCTAGGCTAGGATTTCCACCATTCAGAAGGATATATCTCCTGTTCGGTCAGATCTGCAGGATCTGAAGGTGAGCATTAGCCATTCGTAGTTATCCATTTTGCCGTTCCAGAATAGATTTTAAAAGTCGTGAATTGTTGCTTGTGCTTTGGCTCTGGCTGTACAAAGAGCAAAGACAGGGAATCCAGGTATGAATCTGTTTTCTCTGTTGTTGGTTCACTTACATTTGATCGAGTCTCATTGTTGTGCGTTATTGTGAGTCCAGAGACCAGTTTATCAACAAGATGTTTGAGTTGAATGCCAAAATAAGGTCTGTCTCATTTAGCATATCATACCGGTTTGCTTCCACCATCTACCTTCTATTGCTGAATATCTGTCCAAATAAATATGGTTCTCTAGATGCTCTCGCATAAAGTTGTTCAAGTCTCTAAAGTATTTGTTGGTTGTTTACTTGACGAAGCAGGAATTTCCAAAAGACAGCATTCAGTGATGCTGGTAAAGAGGATGATATAATTGAAAATTCATCCGGTACCACCTCGATTCCAAATCTCCATCACTAGAATTCCCAGTTCTGCATGCTTTTCTCTTCCTCTGCAATTTTTAAGTTTTTCTTGTTATCTGGAATGGATTTCTTAGATGGTTATTGTAATGTCCTAAGAACTTAGAATTATGTAGATTCATGCCATCATGTATCGTTATCACATGTTTTTAGTTAGTGTTGTCTCACATTTATTTTCTTAATGTGTGTCAATCATGGAGGAAATAGGTCTTTCTGTGCCCCAAGCATGGTAAAGTAAGTTAAAAAGGCCGAAAAGAAAAGGAAAGAAAGATGGGTATTTCATTTCTGGTTCTTGCAAGTATATCAATGCTAATCGTCCTCATTCTGTGAGACTAGATGTACATATTCTAATACACGGTATGGAGGTCATTTTGCTCGCAATTATAAGGCTCCTGTGAATTGAGGATCAACTTCTTTTCAGAAGATAGCTGCCTATCCGTGAAGGAGGATGTTTGTGGGAAAGCTGACGGAACTCTTGAGGATAAACTGGCTCATCTGATAACTGAACTGACTAAAGAAGAAGAGATGTTTCGAGTGGAGCAGAATATGCAAAAGCGGGTGATTACAGTCCACTGCATTTGGATTTGCTAGCATGATAGTTGATACCTCAAACTTTTATGTCTGCTTGCGTGTCATGGAAAATCCTAAAACTGAAGTTGGCGCACTGACAATGTTGAGAAACAACTAAATAATAGGTTATTTTTCAGGTCCAGCAAGAATTGCTTGATTTGGAGATGAAAGTGCTGTTAATGGAGGCAATTGCAAAGGCTACAAGTGATTTGAAGGACCTGACTAGATATCCTTGCCTGAAAGTAGATCTTGCATTGTAAGCAGACAACATCTGCTTTAAGCGTCACGCATACCAATGCAAAGAAAGCACAGACTCCATTCTCAAGTAGTCGTCATATTTAACATAATTCACGATCTGTTTCCTTATTTATGTATAGAATGGAGCCATACGTATACAGATAACCAAGTCATGGAGTCACATTATGTTGTAAAGATCGAGACTGCTATTTACTGAGAGGAGTTTGTCTTTGCCTGAAGATCAAGCAGCGAATAGGACATTGTTAGGAAAGACAGTTGAAGTAAAACTCTTTTACCTTGACAGAAACAAGCAGAGTTCCGGGTTTGAACAGACATATGCTGGCCTAGCTGAGGAGCTCCAGAGGAGGAGTGTGTGTCCTTCTTGTTGTCAAGACAACATTGAGGCTTTTAAAGGCAATCTTCAGATAAATGAGGCAGACTGATGCTTGTGAGCTTTTCTTTTTATTGAAATTACCGAGTCTGAGTTTGTTAGTTTTATTCAATTAGACATCCATCATAAATGGGCTATACTTTTGCCGCATTCCCATAAGGATGAGGCTTTAGCATTCAAGCTCAAGGTCTTCATCTGGCATAGAGCTTTCATGGATCCTTCTTACGGGAAAGATAGAGGTATATCATCTACTGACTATGAAGCTAATTTTGTACTGCCTGCATCACTTGCAAAATTTCTTAGTTCCTACTGTTTTCCATTGATTGTGGTAACATTCATGCTTGAGGTGTTAAAGATCCAACTGCAATTCTTTCATTGCATTCTGCTTTCATGCTGTTCTTGTGTTATTATTTACAGTAATATTCAACAATCAATCAGTTCTATCTCTTATCTCTAAAAAATTTGCTTATCGCCTACTCTATTTTTAAATTACAAAAATCACCTTTAAATAACCAAGCAGACTTCTGATAAATTTGCTTTTTACAAGCTGTTTTTGATGAGGTAGTTGATGGAGGGCCATCCATGTCCAACAAGACTTGTTATCTATAACTTCAGTGTAGCTTCTGTCAATGATTCCATATCCTTGACTATCAATGACGTCAATGTAGATGTGGCATTTTCACAGTGCACACCCTTCCCCTGTAAGGGTAACATATCAATTACTCTTAATCACTTGTTTGCTCCAAAAAAATTGAAATACGTGTTCAGGAGTAATTTTCATGCTAAGTTTCCAGAAAATGAGATTTGGAGAAATATTAAGCTCTGAGTAAAAAACTGGAGATGCATAGAAGAATTACAGTTTCGAGTTGGACTGAGGACGCTGTGGATGAGAAAATGGCAGGCAGTGGAGCAACTATGGGGTTGGATTTTGCTACTTCTATCTGTGTGGCAAATAGAGCAGAAACCGGCCGATGATCAGAGAATTTGCTTTCACTGCGGAAGTACGAAATTTGCCTCACTCCTTTTCCATACCACAGGATCCTATCACACCTGCCACCATAATTATAACAATGTCCTCTTAGATACTTATGCTGATAAATGAGAAAGGGAAACCCTAGAGATTCTTCTACTTGAGTCAATAAAGTAGTGCTAAGATGACCAATACCACGCTGGAGTCCGTTGCTTTTCCCTAAATCTGCTGGGTAATCCTCCTGAGTATCTATTACCATTCAGTGATGAATACTTATATGTAGGTGCGAATTCTATGTTCCCCTCCTTCCAGCCCTGGAACACTCCGTCTTCTTGTTCTTTCCGAAGCTGGTCAAACTGTCGCAATGCCCTCCAGTCCTGCTTCCTGATCAGTTCCCTTGGTAAATCATTCTCCAAGTACAACCTGTAGTTCAGGTCCCCAAACCAGAATATCCGACTGCATGAAAACATTGTATATTTAGTCATTAGTGCGAAATAGTTTCTCAGCCAACATATCTTAGAAGATGTCTTCTCCAATCAGAATGATGAGTCATCTGATTGCTAGCTTATCATGCTCGAAATTGCTAATGGAACCTAATTTGTAGAATTTATCGAGCTTCTGATTCTACATGATATGATGTATAGATTAACATGCAAAAGAATATATAGAATCAATAGCGATGGCGGTGCTCTCTGGCAGAGGTTCTTGTGTCTTAACAGAGATGAGTGGAATTAGTAGTAATCTAAAAATCATGGGGAGCCACTCTGCTGCAAGTGCTCTGAATTACTTATCAGTCATAGTTGTTCCTCTTCGTTGTGTTTATTTTTTTTTAATTGGGGGGGGGGGGGTGTTGTTGTGGGGGAGAAATCTGAAGGACTGTTCACAAGGTTTTGCTTGATCAGGAGATGTATAGTTTCTTTGGGCCTAATGAACATCAACAAGTAAGAAACGTCTTTACCCACCGCCCCCCCCCCCCCCCCCCAAAAAAAAAAAAAGTAAGAAACGTCTGCCTTTTCTCCTTGACAACCTTACTGATGATTAGTAGTAGAATCACTTACTCGTGTCCGAGGATAGTTAGAGGATGAATTTTGTCATCATCTTTCTTGGAACAAGGGAAAGAGGTTCTCCTGAATATCTCTGAGACTTGGTGATTTCTTCGGAATTCATCACCTCTCTTCTCACCAGAGGCCAAGTGTGCAGCAATGAAGCAAAAGCTAGTTCCTTCTATAGACATGCTAACTGAAACCGAGCCTTTGTTCCCTAGATAATTCATGATTCCACAAGGCACTGAACAGACTCTAACGTTAGAGACACAGTATCTCCCCAGCAGCTCCTTTTTCATCCACACGCTGATAAACACTCCGACCATTTTCTTGCTTGCCATGAGCTTATATTTGCCATGCTTCTTGGGGTGCTCTCGCATTGGAGTCATTGTGCTGCTGCTAATGCTCCTCCTTCCTTCATAATCTGAAGGTCCCGCGTACTGATAGTGGTCGTCTGAGATTGGATTTAGCATAGGGGTTAACCATGGGCATCCATATCTCTCATTCAGTGCTTTTCCGATGAGCATGTTCCAGTTTGCTGCTTTCGTCAGGTCCTCTGCTCCAATTACGTTGCTGGTCTTTAGTGGTACAATCTCTTGAAATCTGCTGGCATCCAAAAGTCAGACAAATCAATGATTCTCCAGTATACATTGCATATGAGCACACACTCCTAAAAAATATCTGTAAGTTCTACGTACCCTAGGACATATATATCAGCTGCATCTTTTAGATTCAGCCAGTCATCCAAATCCTCCGCCAAGCTTCCAGCTGGTGACTTCCCCGCCACATTCCACGTACCCACAAAGATTCTAAAAATCTCAAGATGTTGTCAAGTCAATCGGAAATAGCATCACTCCCTCGGTCCTTCCTCTATATTTCCATAGGATGAAATCATCTTACCTCAGTTCATTTCTTGGAGCACAAGCATCCATCTCCATGGCCTGAGCTGACAATCTGAACAGGTCTTCTTCATCTTCACAGTCAGTGTCATCTGTACTCACAAAAGGAATCATAATTCTTTCTCTTTTCTTCTTATCCTACCTCGTGCTTCAAGAAGCTAGAAAAATAGAAGAGAGGGGGAAAAGACCTGTAAGTTCACCCAAACGGAAAACTTCGTCTCTTTTGTGCTTCCGCAGGAACCACCTACGCAACCCTCTAGCTGATCTCGAACCCCGGTTTACGCCATCCATGTCTCTCCAGTGGGATACAGTCCATGCCAAGACCAGCAAAAATTTTACCTACATATACTCCTGTTCCGTCATATACGAAAAGCCCGTTTAATCACTTCTCATCCATGACTGCTTCTTGTCCGCCAATCTTGAACGCGGAAACTGTAAGATAGGAGCCCATCGTGTCAATCGCTATGAACAAGAGAGACGGAGCACCCTTTGTTCGTCTGTTCTTCGGAAGCGGTGTTCCCAAGGGGAGGGGAAGGTTTTGAATATACCACGGAACAAAAGTCAATATGCTGGCTGGACTTGAGAGGAAGCTAACTTCGGTGCGAAACTTTAAAGCGTGAACAACATATATGATCCAAAAAAGAGCACCAACTTCAACCATGTAATAGATAAGCGAAATGATATAGGCCTCACAGGAGTTTTTATCACTCGCTTCGTTTTCGCTTACCTTCTAAATTCAAACCCGGTTGGTGTTGCTGGTGACATTCACGTACGTCTCGTGCACATCTTATTTTATGAGTCGAGATTTTTTATTTATTTATTTAAGTCATCTCATCGTTTGATGGTGGGTGATGTTACTTGGAAAGGTGGAGACTGGCACATTCACGTACGTCTCGTGCACATCTTATTTTATGAGTCGAGATTTTTTATTTATTTATTTAAGTCATCTCATCGTTTGATGGTGGGTGATGTTACTTGGAAAGGTGGAGACTGGCACGAAAAGATATGGGAGCAGCGGCTTTCCTATGGTACTTGCAAAATAAAGTCTGTAAGGCAGATTTGAGTGGTCCCTTTCATCTATCCCTAATAAACTGGAAATAATTATTGAAAATGTCTTAAATCTATTGTTGTTGAGTCAATTCAATTCTAAACATTTTCAATATAGTCATAAACTTTCTAATTATATAGCTATATAGTCATGTTGGCCAATGTTGACCGGAAATGATTGATATGACGTTAGTCATTATACGTGACATGATTAATATTAATGTTCATAATTTTTTAACTTTTTAAAAAAATTTATTTTCTTTTTTCTTTCTTTTCTTTTTTTCCCTATGAACAATAAAGGCTTCGGGGTCCTCGCTTGTGGTTGGCAAGGGTTGACCGGCCCTTGTTGGACTTGACAAGAAAAATAAAGAAAAGAAAAGGAAAAAGAAACAATAATAAATTTAAAACTTTTCTATGTTCAAAATCTATATAAGCAATTTCCAACAAAAAAAAAATGATCAGAATGATTAAATTGACATATTATTAAAAGGCTTAAAACTGAATTGACACAATTATAATAGGTTTAATAATTTTCTAATAATTCTTCCTCATAAACTACCTTGTGTGTGATTATGTCCAATATTATGTCTACACTTTTAAACAAACATTAAGACTATATAAAGAAGGAAAAATGACACAAATAGTTATAAACTTTGGTTAAACGTGCATATGGTCTATGAACATTAACTCAATATTCAAAGTGGTCCATAAAATTTTAATCTGTTTGATGATGTCTTTGGACTTTTAATGCATGGTCAAATTGGTCCCTAAACTATATGAAATATTATATTGAATATTTTCATATAGTTCAAGAATGAGTTTGAACGTATACCAAAAATTCATGGACTCGATTGTACATTGGACTAAAGTTCATGAATCACATTGAACAAGTTGAAAGTTTAAGTACCACATTACATATTAGGTTAAAATTTAGTGACTATTTGTGTCATAATCCCCTAAAAAGAATCACATTGGTCCACACTCAACAAGTCCATGGAACATATCTACTCAACCCGTTTGGTTTAACTTCTCTGTGGTAGTTACAACCATAAGAAAAAGGGTATTTCAATTTGGAACATATTCTAGTGGGAGATATAGATCGACATTTGGCTATAAAAAGGAAAATGATACATGTGTATCCATTAATTAAGAAGATAATATTGATTAATCTTTTCAATTGATATAAGCGATCATCTCTTTAAAAACAATATTTCGTTGTTTTTTTCACAAAATAAACATGCTTGACGATCTGTTAATGATCATTTGCTTACCTATATCTGGGTGATATTAATCAAATCCCGATGACGAGCGACACTAGGGCCCCGAATCTTAAATTCAGCTAATTTGTATTTATTTATTTTGTGAATATATTCAATAACGGGTCACAATGATTGGGAATGCCTTTAATCACCCCCTCGCTTATATTGAGGGAGTACACTCCACACACGTGTAGAAACGAAGACTTTTTCCATTGGTAAACCCAGCTCGAGACGAATTTATATCCCTCAGATTTATTGGGAGGGTTCAAGTGCAACAGTCAGAAGATCCAGCTCAGTATCTGGCTCATCTCATCATAATTCAATACTCCACATCGAACCAGTGAGCAAGTTCTGTGGTGTTAGTGCCCGTGAAGCTTTTTTGTTTAGTATGGTTGCCTTTTTAGCTCGACGAGCACCAAAATTACACGTGCCTTTCCTTCCAGAACGTCTAAATTGATTTCTGGAAAAGTACAAGAAAACTCACGTGGCTATCAATGTCCAACACACACGAGATCAATTTGAAGTTTCATCCCATATGTTAAATATAAAAAGGAAAAAAAGAAGAAGTTAACTTTATCTTTTATTTTTATGAAAACGAAATATCTCAATCATGCAATTAAGTTTCGAATCGAATATCGTTGTTCAAATCTCACGCCATTTTTAATAAATAGAAAGTGATAGTTTCTCGTCTAGAACATATTTTTGGTCCACACATTAATCCTATCATGTTGAAAAGTGTCGAACTTAGCTCCACGTAGCATAACCTTCAATTTGTTTTGATTTAACTTTTGTGTCAAAATTTCAGTTCTTCCGCACTGCGTACAACATCGAGTAGATGAAATGTAGCCGTCACTTGTTACCCATTTACTCTCGGACATCAATCTTGTCTTCACCCCCACCGAAGTAGACGAAAGACAGAGTCCCAGCACCCCTCCAATCTGGACAAGTATGAATTTCACGCCACGCGAGGGAACATTCACGCTCGATGGTCCACATTTGAAGAAGACCAAAGACAGAAAAGGGAAGAAGATGATGAAGAAGAAGAGTGGCCAAATGAGATGGGGGCTGTCCATTCGAATTTAGATCATTTAGGGACCGGGGAAGGCGATTGCGGGAGCAATGCGGCGATGAATCGGGTGGTGCAACTTTCATGGGTCACGACATTCCGGACGAGAAGGCTGGTTGGTTGTGGGGATTGCTGTTTCAGCAGGTAAGTTTCGCAGTCCGCCATAAATGGTGGGGGGTTTGTCACTTGGGATGGGACCAAAGCACGCACTTGGCTCTAACTTGATGCAATTAAAGAACCCGACCCTAGTCCTGTCCTCCCCTCCCCTCCCACTTCTCCATTCTCCCATAGCCACAGAAACTCTCTCTCTTTCCCTCTGTGTATGTGTGTGTGTGGTCGCAGGTGTTGCTTCGCCAAGCTGGAAGAGAGAGGGAGCACCCAGTGGATTTTGGACCTTGCCATCTCAATCGGATTTTCCTTCCAATTGAGGGCAGATGGTACTTGAATCGCTAGAACGCACGACCATTGGTGAGTGAACCATCAGAAATCTTAACCTTAATAAGATATACCTATCAAGATTCTTTTGACTTGGAAATCGTCCTTTGAAACAACGTTGATGCTATGTTTGATAGCAATCTGGAGGAAGGAAAAGAAGATATGGATAGAAAGTGCCTGTCAATTTAAGTTCTCTCTCCTTTCTATTCTCGTGAAATTTTCTCAAAATTTTCTTACTTTGCTAAGCAAAAAGTTATTGACCTAATAGAGGTTTTAGTTGCGAGTTCATGATCGGTTCAAAGTTACTCGTTCTACAAGAAGCAAGTCACTTGGATGGTTCTCTCAAAATCGGAATCAAACCGAATGACCAATTACATATTGTTGTGGCGCTCTGTAAAACTAGATTAATAGAGGAGTCAGTCGGTTAAGCCATTGCTCTAAATTCTATGGGCACTTTTTTTTTTTGCCCTTGCCAATTTTCAGTTTTCAACATTTTAGTTTGCTTATAGTTTCACGTGATTTCAAATATTTCATCACATTGTAGGTTGAATTCAAATCGATGGGCCAAATCAATTCATCTCTATGGTCTGAAGGCGAATTCGCCTTCTGATTTAGTAATTTCCCGGCTGTGATTGATAAGCAATTTGTTCATTTTATTAAGTCCGTATCTGTCATTGTAGAGCGGACAGATGTACCGTTTTATTGGGAATGAGGAAGGCTATAAGATCCTTAGATGTTCAGCCAGAGACCTCTCTTGACTATGTTTCCTTGGTTTTGTGGGGCACATCGACATCCCAATGTCAAATTCTGGCATAAATTCTTCAGAGAGAGAGAGAGAGAGAGCACCATCTGCGAAGAATATAGACGAATCGAATGGACTATACGTTTGATTGGCTATGATCGAATTCCTCTCCAAGAATGTCTTTGACTCTGATGACGAGGAGGGCAACGTAGGCCCAAATCAAAGCATCTCGCTGAGCAAGGAATCCGAAAAGGGCAAAGAAGAAAGAACGGCTGCTGGCTTTAATTTAGCTCCATTTTATTAGGGCATCGACAGATGTTTGGCGCGCATGTTCATGCAAGGCAGACAAGAATTGCATACCACTTCGCATGATACTTATCGTCAAACGAGAACAATCGACCGAACTTGTCCTCCTCTATCAATAATTGTCTTCCGATGTTGTACTGCTCGTGATTTGACAGAACCGAACCTGAAACTTTCCTACTTCACTAATAGGAACACTAATGCGTGACCGCAATTAATTGGGGGAGACTTGGCTATTTACGTGCGGCGGTTTTAGGATGAATTCTCTTTTTCAGCTCCTCTAAAGAATCAAGAGTATATCTATGAAACATTACTACCACCGTGTTGCATCGCTCATCCAATTAAGCAAACAGGGAATCCATCTTCGTCGCGTATTTGATGAACATCACAAAAGCAAAAGGGGAAGGTTGGCTGGATCCGCCACAACCAGCAGCACGCCTCGTGTGATGTAAAGTTTTCGGAAGCTCACTCCATTTGAGTTTTAAGTTTCGATCCATGGACGGAACGACCTCTTCGATAGGTTCATACAGCAGGATGACTTGTTTTGGGCCTATACCGTCCGAGCTGAGAAGGGAAGGAGGATGTTATTCTTTCAGGCTGAGCAGAAGGGGCAAAATTTCTTCTTTGATCCCTGCGTAACCTCGCATTCTCCTCATTTTCCTCTCTCGTATATGTAGACAGGACGACCATGGTACCCACAAACTTCCAAACCAAGGTGACGGGATTAAGAAATTTCACCAAGTACTGTAAATATCTTATGAAAATTGCGCCAAACAGCTAGCGGCGAGAAGGGCGACGACACCGACCAGCCTCTGGCATGTCATGCCATGCACCTTGCTGAGCTGGTTCTTTCTTGTTCCTTACTTCTTTGTCTTTTTTTTTTTTTTTTGGGGGGGGGGGGGGTAGTGGTGGTGCATCAGAAAGGGGAATGATGAAGATGCTCTTTTTTTGTAAATTGAAAGATGAGAATGGACTCAACCTAAATTACCATGATATAATCAGAGACAATAATAGTCCCTCCTCTGGATATTTAGCTGAGCTATAGGCATCCGCTCTCGACAATTCCCGGGCTTTGAAACAGAAAATTAAAAAGGAATATCCAATAGTTGCCGGCTAAAACTGTGTAAATAAGTGATTTACAGACACATGTGAATGTGCTGACCTGATCCATTGCTCCTCAACGAGAAACTCATCTCGATCATCGATGCTTATCTTTTGAAGTCCTTCAGTTTTGTCTGGGTGTCCTCACAGAGGACAGCTGCTGCCTGGACCGCCGGCAAACTCCATCATTTCCAGGGCTAAGCAGTCATTAACGAGTGCTTCTATGGTTCTACCATCTCTTCCCAGACAGAGCAATAAGCTGCCAATCGAAGACATAGATGAGTTCATATACTCAAGGTCATGGTAACCTAATAGGACAGGAAAAAAGATATAAAACTACAGCGATCGGAGATCTCCATGTCCTCCTTCCAAGAAACACAGGCTCCCACATGTACATAACCTGAACAGTCAATGTCGCATTAGCTCAATAGGATATTGTTTGGAAATTCCCTTATTAGATTTGACCAACATAATAGTAGAGAGATGATGGCTAATGTAACCAACCGTTAAAAAGTGAGACGCATACATGGGTCCAAGTAGGATGGGCTTTCTAGCAAGCAGGCAACAGTGACTGGTTGGTTAAAGCACATCATCCCTACGTGGTATATTCATTCCTTAAGATACTTTATCCTTATTCTTTAGCTTGGGGCAATTACTCCCTGATCTTTAAGTTTGTAGCAATAAAACCCACCCCAGCATTTATCCTCCTGGCCACATTAAAAACTTTGTGGAAGTGCTAACCTATCGAGCCTTCATTTGTATTTAAGTTACCTTGAAAACTAAAGCTATTGGTGCATTACCACGTTATCAAAGTCAAGCTCCCAGATTGTACGTTATAGTAGAAAGCAGATGACATTCAAATGCCGCCCAAGATATTAATTTCTTCACAAAAATTTCCAGAGAATCATTAAATTGTATTTATTTTCTAATGTTGAAAGAAGCATAACGATGTTTTTAGTGCTATAAACTTCCTAAAGTTGTACCTCCCTTTTAGAAAATTTGGTTGACATGTCAGAGTAACGGCAATTTACATCATTTACACTCAATTTCAAGCCATGGAAGACAAAAGAGACGTGCTTCAATGTCTTGCCAGTATATAAAGTTAGACTGTATATGATACTTTTGAATTTTTTTTAATGTACTATAATATCTAATTGCATCCTACCTGAAGATCACTATGTTAATCAAAGATTAAAAGGATGAGGAGGAAATTCCAGTGGATCTCAGACATTTGAGGGGGAGACGATTTGACTTCCAATAGAAACCTCATGATATTCACAAAGCTGTCTAATACCCAATCACTGGCATATCTTCTCATATATTTCATAATTTTAGAGCGCCAATTAAGCAAAGGAAGACTGACCAACCTGGCGAGCTACTTGAGCAAGTCTCCGACTGTCTCTTGACGAATCATTCATTGCACCAGATTTTTTTGGCTCTCGAATATCATCCTCTGTATCCTCCTTCTTCTTCTTCACTTTACCTTTTTGGGGTGCAGCATTTTCATCAGTGTGGTTTGAGGGCTCTCTTCTCCGCTTTCTCTGGAAGGTGTACTTGAGAGGCGTTGAATTGTTAGTTAGAGTAGATCCTTTAATCTCTTGGGGAAGTTCTCCACTACTCATCTCAGTAGCCAGGATTCTCACATCAGTCATTCCATCGTCTAATTTACCATCTGGAAACATCAGAATCTCCGCACCACTAATTTCCTTCTTCACTGACTCAGAGTCATCTAAAAGCTCTTCTTCTCCAGCAATCATTCTGTTATTTCTTGATTGCAATGTAGAATCTCCAAGGAGGCCTGCATCCAAGTTGGGCAATAAGCCCTTTTCAGTTTCCTTCAGCTGAACGTCAGCAGAAGTAAAGTCGGCATCCAGTTGATCAGCCTTACAGTGATGGAGAATAGACAGTTTAGTAGCTGAAGTGAGCTGGTCAGGAAGACACTTCCTTCCTCTGGCTATCTTTTTTCTCTTGCCTTTCAGAACTATACCGTCAGAAAGGTAGTTATGATTACTCTGCAACATATCCTGCAATCTTAAGGGATTATTCGTCTCTTTCACTTTTGCAGGCCTCAAAGAGACTCCAGAATGGGCAACTTCATCAGATTTAACACCGCCATTCATTGAGGATGAATTGCAGTCATAAAGAACTGAAGTATGAGAACAATTCTTGAGCTTACTAGAAGAGGGTCTTTGTGAAGTAGATTTGTACATTCTAAGTTGTGCTCCTCTCCTTCTGGTTGGGACCTTTGAAGTTTTATTCAATTCTTTCACCGGTAGCTTTGCTGCCACTTCCAGAGTTTCTTCAACAGAAGCTTTATCACTTCTCTTGCAGTCCAGAGCACAAGCTGCTGTGGAAGTTTCTACAGCTCCTAAAGTTTGATCCAGCATGTGTCCTTCAAATGCACGGACTCTCTGTGTACATCCATTCCGGTACAGCTCAGGCTCCTTTCTTCTTGCCATGATTATGGAGGCTAAATCTGGGCTTTGATCACAATCATCCTCCACAGGTGGACGAACCGATTGTCGAGCCTGCTTTCTTCCTTTACAGCTCTTGCGGTCCCTCGCCATGTTAATCAAGGATAAAGCCTCTGGTGGAGCCACAGTTTCGTGCTCTGAGTCGGATGAATAGGGTACAATGGGTTGAAAGGAATTAACATGATTCTCTGGAGTGCCATCCTTACAAGGAAATGATTGTTCCTCTGGATTTTGTCCTATTTGGTTTTTCCTTGTGTTCTCTAATTCATCCTGCACATTCCTCATCTCTACTCTGAGGTCTAAGATCTTGTCTTCTGCCTCCTGTAGCTGCGCTTCAAGCTCTTGAATCCTTCCCCTCTGGCTCACAGATTTTATTTCTGCTTCAGCTATCTATATAGAACAAAAACCAGCAACAGGTATCAATGCCAAACGTCATCATTCAGCATGCAGAGCATATACTGAATAAATCTCAGCTTCAGTCTTAACCCTTAAACCATATAATTTCCTTGAAGAAGTGTACATATTGAACTTACACCAATACAATCTTAGGAAAGATTGGATGTGCAGAATAAAGCATAAGATACACCTTTAACTCTACAGAAAACTTAATAAACTTTCAGAATGTCTAAAACATATAATCAAATGATGACATTACCATTTACCTGACGATTAGTGATCAGCATTTCCAAGTACGATAAGTGCAAAACAGATTTAAGTATGCCAGGTCACACGTGCTCAGGAAGATGAATTGAATGAAGAAATGCATTTAGCAACTGAAAACTGCTATGAGAAAGGAGTTTCCTAAAATGTAATGCTAAATCGAGTAAAGCGAGAGATGGATGTCGACAATGATAGAATCTCCTCATTCAAATTCAAGATTCCCAAAAGAGGAGGTAATTCACATGACCCAAGCTTGCAGATTTTCCAACTGAAGGATAGTTATCCTAAGACTGACCAAAGTTTTCATCGTGCCAAGCTAACGAGACTATTCCATGAGTTTATTTCCTTCTCTCTTTTGAAGAGCTTTGAAACTGCTCCATGGTACTTTAAACAGAATACTACAATCCAAAATGTCTGTCAGGTGAGCATTATGAAAAGCAATCTATGCATAGTAGCCACAAGGCATCCATAAAGCAAGCAACGCATAATTGAAGATCTTTCCATCTTTCAAGTGAAGTTATCATGGCATCAAAAAAGCGACCGCCAGACAAGTTGCAATGTGAATCCATCATCAGTACAAGCTGAAATTGATCAACTAACGGAGTACCTGACTTTTGCACTTTGCAGATGCTATCCACTAGAAAATCACCAAATGCCTATCGAGCTACTTAACATTTAATTGCAAGGAAATGTTCATATGTAACTTCACATACAGAAACCTATCTTGAAAATGCAATCAGGAAGATTAACTAATGGATCATTCACGAACTTCTATCTTCGAGTTTGGAATCACAATTCCACCCGAGCCACCATCAAATCGCACATTGTGCAATCTTAGCACAGATATTCCATCATAGTCAGATCAGATAATCATCAAGAAGCAACCAATAACTCAAGGCTTAGATCAAACGGTCAGCACGATTAAAAAGCCAAGAACAAAAAAATTTCCTGACGCCAAGCACCAAACAACCGAACAGACTGTCCACCCGACGAGGGACGAGAACGCACCTTGGCATCCATCATCCGCTTCAAGCGAAGCAGCATCCGAAGGCCTTCCTCCTTAGTAGCCTTCAGATCATGCTGAACCCGGAGGGCCTTGCGCTCCGACGCCATTACGCGAGCCGCCGCCTCCTTCGCCGTGTTCAGGATGATCTCCGCGTACGCCTTCTTCAACGCCACCACGCTCTAGCCGAAACCAAAAAAGGAAAGGGAAAAACGAAGGAACAAAAACGACATCAACAGACAGGACAGCAGGGAATTTACGCAATCGGGACGCTCGCGCACGCTCAGCGCACTGGAATCAACGCTCGGAAGCACAAAAGCCGCACAACATTTCGCCGGCGACCGCGACGAATCGCGGGCGGCGAAAGGGACGATTGGAGTTCCGCGCAGAGAGAGAGAGAAAGAGAGAGGGAGATCAGAAGTTACCTCAGATTCGTCCATCGTTAGGGCTAGAACGAGGAGGTGTCTCGAGATAGACAGAGAGAGAGAGAGAGAGCGCGACGAGAATGGAGGTTATATAGGCGAGCTCCACCTGCGACTCTGGGAGCGGTGTCTGTTAGCAACTGCAAAGAGGAGGAAGGAAGAGGAAGCTGAGCACAGAGGTTGCGGGTTGTTCCCTTCGAATTTACGCGATTGCCCTTCGTTTTGAAATTCAATTACAATAGGTTCGCGTCAGTTAAGGATGGTGTCGTCGAGTCAGTTGAGGGTTTTGGTCTTCGGGAATCCGGTCGTTTCTCTTTTTCTTTTCTTTTCTCTTTTTTTCTGTTCCGCCTTCCTTCCTCTTGAAAACTCCACCGGAACGGAGGAAATAAAAGAAATGATCGATGACATAAATTGGTCTATGAACTCCTACCAAATATTTTTAATTTATCAAATGCGATCACTGTATTTTTTTATACATGTTCACTTGAGTCCATAATTCATATGAATATTTTCAATCGACTACTGAGCTAAACATGTACCAAAATTTCATAAATCATAATTAATGGATTGAAAATTTAGAAATCGCGCTGCATATTAAGTCAAGTTTAAAAACATTCGTGTCATTCTCTAGAAATAAAATGAAGGTGAAGAAAATAATTCTCTACCGACGTCACTCGGGATGGTTGGAAAGTAAATATGAGGAAAATGTCGGGATTTTGGAAGTATTTTATCTGATAAGAAAATTCAATTGAAATACGAACGAAATTAACCATTAAGAGCTTGTAATTTTGTGGGAAAAAGGACGGGTAAAGTTGGCGGTTAAAAGTCCGATACAAAAGTTCGAGCTTATTAATGCGATCACTGTATTTTTTTTATACATGTTCACTTGAGTCCATAATTCATATGAAAATTTTCAATCGACTATTGAGTTAAACATGTACCGAAATTCCATAAATCATATTAAATGGATTGAAAATTTAGAGATCGCACTGCAAATTAAGTCAAGTTTAAGAACCATTAGTGTCATTCTCTGAAAATAAAATGAAGGTGAACAAAATAATTCTCTACCAATGTCACTCGGGATGGTTGGAAAGTAAATATGAGGAAAATGTCGGGATTTTGGAAGTATTTTATCTGATAAGAAAATCCAATTGAAATACGAACGAAATTAACCATCAAGAGCTTGTAATTTTGCGGGAAAAAGGACGGGTAAAGTTGGCGGTTAAAAGTCCGATACAAAAGTTCGAGCATTTCAATGAAGGGATGCGACGCATATATAAAGAATATATAAACGTAAATAATAGATTAGAATTGACCCGTGAAATTCAACGTACGAAAGGTCGGATATCCGAAATAAATTGAAACAGTACACGGCTTCGATAGCTATCTTAAAAATTTCCAACCCGAAACTTCATCGGTTGGTAATTGCTCGTTTTCCTTTTCGGTTCTCCATCTTTCTCTTTTCTAGTTGGGAAGACCAAGCAATTTTGGGACCAATGAGTTTCGCATCCACATTAAATTGTTTCTTCAAGTTGGTTAAAAGAGCTCCGACGTGTTGATGAGCAATCTGGTCATTGGGTGTTCGCCGGAGCTCCGATCAAGGATTCAACACGCATTTTTACAGATGATGATTTACGGCGTCCATGTGTTGTGACCTCGACTAGCCTCTCCAATGCTTGCTTGTGTCAATAAATGGAAGAGAATAAGGAAAAGAGACTCGGTATATGTAGAGAATTGAAAGGCCCTCCTCTCCGATTATTGCGCGGATAAAAATAACGTGCAAAAAATATGTTTCTAAAAGTGATAAATTATATCGTTCGAAATAATTAGTCAACGAACAACGTTTATTCATTACCAGCGATAATTCAAATCTATATATTTTAGCGTCGTCCGTCCGTTCTTTCATTTCCATAATCGTTGCAAGCGATTTTCAGGGGATTTTTTTTTAAATTATTCAATTATTGTTGTGGAACATAAATGATTTGGAGAATAGTTTCTTAAAATGATCGCTCGTATCATTTGAAATAATTAGTTAATAGAGAATATTTTCATCATCAACAATAATTACATCTAAATATTTTCGTGAATGATAAAAATATTTTTTTCAAATTATTACTTTTTTATAAAACAAAATGGCGCCTTGATTTGTACTAACGTAGCGCTAATCTCGACCATATATTTTGTGATCGATGCCTTTATTGAAACCTCAATGGATCGAAACTCATCTGATGTGAGCTAGGTGCATTCACGCATCCACGGATAACTTCGACCTCATGACCTTGCATCCATGGGAATATCGACACCGTACCGTTGGCGGCCGCCGCCGCCATCGGTTGCGACAGACTTTTGCAGCGGAGGTGCCGTTTCTCAGTTTTTGGACCGCTCCGAGCGCGAAAGGGGAAACATGGGGTCCTCGGGAGTGTTCGCCGGTCAACACAAACAGAGGAACGGGACAACACCGCAATACAAAGACAATTATGTATAAGCGCTTTGCCCTAATTATCCTACAAAATATGAAATAAAACGGAATACGAACAAAATTTGAGTGTAATTAATGAATTATCACAAACATGATACGGCTTATGTATGATTCGTATGCTCCTTATGTATGTCTTAATTGCATTTAAATTAATTCCAATAGGTGACTTTGCCTCTCATTTTAATCGTATTAATATATCAAAGAGAAGAACGTTTTCTTAGATATAAAGGGTCATGGCCAAAAATAATTAACATAGAGACATTGAAAATTCTAATGTTCATGATAATTTTTTAGGTTAAGTACAAGTGTTCAGACTGTGTCTAATCATCTAAGACGAAACATAACACCTCGTCGGTATATTTTCTAGAAAAATGCGATGCCATCTCATGACAGAACTCGAACATTGAAAGAGCTTAGAAGGAGAGGAATTAAGCATTCGGGATGTGCTACTCATGTGTCTAGTTAAATATATGAAAAGAAAAGACATTATGGTATCTTTAGATAAATAGATTGTATGAGCAGATTTCGTGTATATACGGTGAATCTGATCCAAACTTTGCTAATTGTATTATGGGAATGCTCCAAATTGCTACTCGTGCATCTAAATTCGGGTCACATCTTCGAACGAGCTTCCTTGACCGTCGCCATATGGGTCTGAACAAGAAGAGCAGATCAAGCAGAAGGCATATGCCTTGGGTCACAACTACAGAGCAGCATGATCCTACTGAAAATTGGTTCATTCGGGATGTAAGTTGCAAGCCATGCTGCTAGCAGCATCAAGAGAATGTCTTTTCTCGATTGTCGATCTCGCACGAAAGTTTTCTTTATGTATATATGAAGTTGAAGCAGCTAAAGATACAATGTGGATGGAATAACGCAACTAGTGTATAGCTTAGGTGTTGACTTCTATGCGTGGCTTTTCGTTAATTGAGTACATTATTTACAAGACCAAAGATTTGATCCTGCAAATCAAAAGGATGGAGACCGCGTTCCAATGTCTCCTAGTTTAGTGGGTCTCTCAAACAGCTATGGGAGATTAAGTTAATTTAATTCTTTGCAAAAACTTTACTTTCCAAAGGGATTGATAATTAATAAATTGACATGGACACAAGTTTCGTGCTCCAATCGCAAAGCATCACTCCAGTCTTCACGAATCAATTGCTTGAAGAGGGATAACAAAAGTGAGCACCCCTTGAAACGGTTACTCAAATGTCAAGTTCGACATGATATTAAGGTTGTGTTACATCGAAAGGTTGTTACCGGCAGCATTCCTTGTACAATTCTAGTCAGGCTATGATAAACATGATTAAGACTTCACTTCCAAGATCTTCTTCTTCTTCTTTGGGAGCTAAACTTATATCCCAAGTGGGAGACCAAAACTCAAAGTACCCGACTTTCAACTTTACCAAGTCAAGAAAAGAAAGCCCTTTTTGAGGGGTTTCAACTTTCAAATGCTAGACAGAGGAGCAATTTCAAGCTCTGAACGAGCGTTTAGGGAAGAAAGGAGTTTGATCTGAAACTTTCAAATTGAGGGCGACATCTTAGGGTAAGACAAGAAGGCCCCGCATTCCCAAGTGGCACGACCATGAATCGCATGGATCCAAATCTAATGGACCCGATTGACTGCATTGAGGCCGAATTCCAAACCCATTTCACCAAAAGCAATAAAAGTATTCTTCACTTCAAATAAACTGTCTCATGAACGGCGTAACGGAGGATTACAAGTTGATTACGGCGCAAATGTCACGCGAGTTTACTTCCATAAAACGAAGGGTAAATTACATAGTCTTTTTCATACGTAATTGGCTTAGTTTAACTGCTATGTTCCTGTTGGACAGATTAGAGTAATCAATCGGAGATGATCAACCAGTGCAGCACAAAAACTGGCCATTGCCCATTTTTCTGTTCATCATGGAGAATCTCAAAATCAGTGAGCAGTGAAGTGAAGGAGCACCATCTCTCTTCTTTTTCTTTTTCGTTTTAAATGCTCAAATCCCTTTGATTATACTATCTTCAAGAATCCATTATTTGTCAAACCGTCGTTCTAATCATCAAGAACCTCATTGACCATTGAATTCGATCGAGACACACAAAAAGCACTCATTCCTCACCCAGAGGAAGAAGAAGGTCGGATTCCGTCTCTCTTATCGCCGATTTCTGGTCAATGTACCTTCTTCACGCCTCTTTTATTCATGAAGTATCGTAGAACTCACCCCGTAAAGCAAGTCGCTCGAGAACACCATTTTGCTCTGCCTTTCATGAATGGTCCTTTTCGTTCAGTATGTACTGGTTCAGAGGTTTCATAGAAGATTCTAACTTTTGCTCGCGTTGTTCAGTGAGATCATCATCAATGAAACGCTCGTCGGATCTGATGATCTTCGTTTTTGATTGCCTGGCTTGTTTCAGCGGTCGCTGTCGCTGAGGATTATGTCAAGTGCTTGCAGGGTCTCCAAGCCTCCTCGCTCGGCGACCCACAAGGGAAGCTGAGTTCTTGGAGCTTCGCCAACTTATCGGTCGGGTTCATATGCAAGTTCGTGGGCGTTTCTTGCTAAAACGACTGAGAGAATCGCATACTGAACCTCCAGCTCCGAGGCATGGACTTGTCAGGGGCCAGGGCAGATTTTTGAGTCATTCCAATATTGCCAGAACTTCCAGTCCTTGGATCTCTCCAACAATGACCTCTCTGGTACAATCCCCTCTCAAACATGCACATGGCTTCCTTACTTGGTGACTTTTGTTCTGTCAAGCAATGGCCTTTCGGGCTCTATGCCAACCGAGCTAGTAAACCATACTTACTTGAACAATCTAGTTTTCTCGAATAATCGCCTGACCAGGGCGACATCTTTTTGAGTTTTTGACTCTTGGTAAGCTCAAGAATTTCTCAGTCGCACAATGATTTGAGAGGGACGATCCCCTCGTTCTTTGATGGGTTTGATGAGGCAAGTTTTGCAGGGAATGATCTCTGGGGATTACGCATAAACCACAACCCAATCAGATTACGCATGCTGAATCATTAAGAATTATAAATTGATTAGCGGAAGCGTACCTGAATCCATAGCTTTAATCAACTTGTGAAGACGTGGCTTTAGTCTTCCAGATCTATGCGTTCTCCCTTGTGAGAATCATTTTACTTCTTAGGGATCTCTCTTTCACTAGTGATGAGATACCAGAGAAAGCAAACGCTGTGTTCTGTGAGACGCGTGATCTGGGGACCATAACCGCATTATATAGATAACTAGATAGTTATCTGTTTCTTTATTTCTAATTTAGCCCAATTTTAAAATAGAAATTACCCTTACGTCCCTACACATTAAAGGCCACACCCTATTAGATACATTAATGCCCAAATATCTTATTAGATCACTTTCACGGGCATAAATCCATATGACAGTCTGCAACACATAATTATTTCATATAAGCCCAATAATCTAACAATCTCTCACTTGGGCTATATGTAATACCTTATAATTATGTTCTACCAAAATAACCGTATGAGCTCAATTGTCTGTCATTACTATAATGTATCTATAACCAAACCAATCTAGTCCAATAATCATATCAACATCGGATCAAAGCGGCCTTCGTCACAAGTATCGTAACTCGACCTTCAATGGCCACGCACGCTGATACAAAAACGACACAGATTATGATGTGGATGTGTAGTGTGGAAATTTCATGTAACGTGATCTTAACATGCCTATTTCCAACTGGTCCTCCTTAAACCTCAGTGAGATCAACTTTAATAAAAACAGAATATGGATGAATCAAAACTTTATTTCTGCAGAAAATAACCTCACAATATCCGTAAACTGAAATAACTGAAAATATCTATATCAAAAGAAAAAACATCTAAATGTACAAACTCCCACTAAAACTGAAAATCCTTAACCGACATAACACCCATACGAGCAGTGTGCTCATGAAACATCTTGGGTGGTATTCCCTTAGTAAACGGATCCGCAACCATGGAGTTTGTACCGATGTGCTCTATAGATAACTGTCCATTCTGAACTCTTTCTTTAACAACTAAGAACTTGATGTCTATATGCTTAATCTTAGACGAGCTCTTGTTGTTATTGGAAATTTGAACTGCTGATTTATTGTCACAATATAACTTGAGTGGTCTTTCAATACCATCTACTATGCGCAGCCCTGTGACAAAATTTCGCAGCCACATTGCTTGATTGGATGCCTCATGACATACTATATATTCTGCTTCCATAGTAGAATTGGTTGTAAGTGACTGTTTAGCACTTTTCCATGAGATGGCACCACCAACTAGCAAATAAATATAGCCCGACGTAGATTTCGAACTATCTAGGCATCCGGCCCAATCAGAGTCAGTATACCCAATGATCTCAAGCTGATCTGACCTCCGATATGTGAGCATGTAATCTTTTGTTCTCTGTAAGTACCGCAAGACCCGTTTAGCTGCTTTCCAATGGTCTTCTCCTGGATTACTCAAATATCTGCCCAACATTTCAGTAATGTACGCAATATCTGGACGTGTACAAACCTGAGCATACATTAGACTTCCTACTGCTGATGCATAAGGAATCTTTTACATATGCCTTTTCTCAAATTCACTCTTCGAGCACTGTTTGAGACTAAATTTGTCTCCTTTAGATATAGGGGTATCACCCGGTTTGCAATCTTGCATGCCATACCTTTTAAGAACTTTTTCGATATAGCTCTTTTGTGACAATCCAAGAATACCCCGAGAACGATCTTGGTGTATCTGTATGCCTAATACAAAAGAGGCCTCACCAAGATCTTTCATCTCAAAATTCTTAAACAAAAAACTCTTGGTTTCGTGCAAAATCCCTATATCGTTGCTGGCAAGCAAAATATCATCAACATATAATACCAGAAAAATATACTTGCTCCCACAGAATTTGTGATATATACAATCATCAACTAGATTTACCTTAAAGCCAAATGAGATAATAACTTGATGAAATTTGTAATATCATTGTCGAGATGCTTGCTTGAGCCCATAGATGGATTTCTTGAGTTTGCAGACCATCTTTTTCGGATCTCCCGATACAAAATTTTCTGGCTGCACCATATAGATTGTCTCATCAATGTTACCATTGAGAAACGCTGTCTTTACATCCATCTGATGTAACTCAAGATCAAACTGCGCTACCAGTGTCATTATAATTCTGAAATAGTCTTTCGAAGAAACTGGAGAGAAAGTCTCTTTATAGTCGATGCCTTCTTTCTGTGTAAAGCCTTTTGCAACAAGACGAGCTTTGTACCTTTCCACACCGCCTTTTGAATCCATTTTGGTCTTAAATATCCATTTGCAACCTATGGGCTTCTTTCCTTCTGGCAATGGGACAAGGTCCCACACATCATTGTCCTTCATGGACTTCATCTCCTCATTCATGGCATCAATCCACTTTTGAGAGTTCGAACTTTTGATTGCTTGACAGAAGTTGATTGGATCGTCTTCCATCATCTCAGTGTCGACCTCAGGATCCTCATGTTCTTAGAGAAATATGATGTAATCATTCGGCACGGCACTTCTCCTTTCTCTAGTGGACCTCCTTAATGGCATAGGTTCTTGAGGTGGTAGAGTTTGTTCTTCTGAAGTAGTTTCTTGAGGGGAAGGTTCTGTCACATTGTCCAAAACTGTTGTGTCATGTGCAAGATCAGGAATGAGATCTTGATCAATGCCAATGTCACTAACAGGATCAATGTTGATAGAAGCTGTGGGAATATTAACATATTCCTCTTCAAAACCAAAATCTTTAATTATATCTCCCCCCGCAAACTCGGCATCCTCAAAGAACCGGGCGATTCCTGACTCAAAAATCAACTTAGTTGTAGGATCATAAAATTTGTACCCCCTTGATCTTTCAGAGTATCCAATAAAATAACTGCTCACCGTTCTTGAGTCCAGTTTCTTTTCATTAAGCTTATATGGCCTTGCCTCAGCTGGACATCCCCAAATGTGTAAGTGTTTTAGACTAGGCTTTTACTTGTCCAAAGTTCATAAGGGGTTTTGGTGGTAGCTTTAGTTGGAACTCTGTTAAGGATATATGTTGCAGTTTAAGAGGCTCTCCCCAGAGTGATTCTGGTAAAGAATGACAAATCATACTCCTAACCATATCTTTAAGCGTTCTGTTTTGTCTTTCAGCAACACCATTCATAGTGGGCGAACCCGGCATAGTGTACTGTGGGACGATACCGCATTCATCTAGGAATTTAGCAAAGGGTCCTGGACGTTGTTCACCTGAACCGTCATATCTACCATAGTACTCACCACCATGGTCAGATCTGACACTTTTGATCCTTTTGCCAAGTTGATTTTCAACTTCAGCTTTATAAGATCTGAACACATCCAATGACTCTGCTTTTTCTTTAATGAGATATATGAAGCCATATCTTGAAAAATCGTCCATGAACGTTATGAAATATCGTTAACCATTCCAAGCAACTGCAGGAAACGGCCCACAAATATCCGTATGTATTAGTTCCAAGATGTCTAAAGACCTGTTGGCTTCAAATCTCCTTTTATTGGTTTGTTTGCCTTTAATGCAATTAACACAGTTATCGAAATCTGTGTAATCTAAGGAATCCAGAATTCCGTCGGACACGAGTCTCTCTATTCTCCGTTTGGAGATATGACCTAATCTCTTGTGCCATAACGTAGCTGAATTCTCATTAGTTAATTTTCTCTTTACACCTCGAGTACTTAAATGCAAGGATTCATTATATGAAGCAATCGTATCCAATAAATAAAGATTATCATAATTTGATAAAGAACCAGAACCAACCAATTTTGAATGATAAGACAAACTGAATTTTCCATTCGCAAATGAACAAGAATAACCTAATTTGTCCAAAGTAGAAATAGAAACCAAATTCCGTCTAAAAGACGGTACAATAAAAGTCTCATTAAGATCCAAATATAATCCGGTCTTTAATAATAATCTAAATTTCCCTATTGCTTCAACTTTGACTGTCTTGCCGTCGCCCACATAAATGTATCTTTCACCATCATTTGGCTTTCGGCAATTCAGGCAATCCTGCATAGACACACTGATGTGACTAGTTGCACCAGAATCTATCCACCATGTGTGTCTAGGTACCGAAGTTAAATTAACCTCAGAACAAACCAAATTAAGAAGCATACCTTTCTTAGCACGCCATGCGTGATAGTTAGTGCATTGCTTCTTCCTATGTCCTTCAGCTCCGCAGAAGAAACAACCAGTACCTTCCGGATTATCCGTCTTCTTTTGTTGTTTCTTCTGAGGCGCTTTGTTTGTAGCTTCCTTATCCTTCTTTCTTTTGTGTCCCTTATCCTTAGAGGTTGAGGCCAGGTGAGCAAATTCTGTCTTATCTTGCTTTAACCTTTCCTCTTCTTGAACACAGTGTGATATGAGCTCATTCAGAGACCAAGTCTCTTTCTGACAGTTATAGCTCACCTTAAATTGATTAAACTGTGTTGGAAGAGATATTAAAACCAGATGCACCAGCAAGTCCTCAGAGAGGTCTAACTTAAGTGCTTTCAATTTAGAAGCAAGATGAGACATCTCCATGATGTACTCCCTGATATTAGCTTTCCCCTTATAGCGCATCGAAATCAGACTTGTCAAAATCGAACCAATTTCAACCTTTTCGTTCTTGACAAATCTTTTCTCAATGTCTGCAAGGAACTCCTTAGCTGTAGTGATTTTTTCAGACATTGTGCCTCTGAATGCTTCTGGAATGGCCTTTTTCATGATCATCATACACATGCAATTCGATCTCTCCCACTTTTCCTTATCCCTCGTTTCATCAGAGGTACTCTTATCAGTAAGTGGTGGAGGAGAATCAATCCGTAATGCAAAGTCAAGATCCATGACTCTGAGAACTATCAGCAGGTTCTCTTGCCATGACTTGAAGTTGGTGCCATTGAGCATAGGAATGGAATTGATGTTGGCAGTAATATTAGCAAGAGCGGTAGCTGAATCTAGAAAACAACAAATAAACAAAAAAACATGCTCAAACATAAGTTTTTTTGACAAAAATAAAACTAAATTGAAATTAAGGTAAATCTCATCTTAAGACACCGAGCACTCCATTAATATCTTATCTTTGGACAACAATATTAACTTGTAATTGGTATCTTGGTGCAGTAATCAAACACTGACAATAATGACATGTCAAACAACAAACCTTCTTTTGGGCCGATTCACTGCTTACATGCAAAACACCGAATAATCATCACATGTTTATTACCACATATGTATGTAAAACTCTGTTAAACATCAATCTTCCTTTGGGCCGATCAATATCCACAGAAATAATACACACGCAACCGTTTATATTCTAAGACAAACTAAATTTCCACAAAAGAGGTCACTTTGGCGACATTCTGTTTCAATCAATTCATCTTAAAATACATACACATATACATACCAAAATTTGAACTTAATTGGGCAAAAGTGACAATTAACTTAATTGAGGGCAAAAAAACTGTAAATTTATCATAATGACAAGGGCATCTTTGTAAGTGGGAGAATATGTAAAATTTTCAAAATTTCCTTTTTTTTATATTCCTTTTTTTAAAAATTTTAAAAGCCTCTCGGGCGCGTGCACTGCACGCGCCCATGGACTTCCTTCAGGCGCATGCATTGCACGCGCCTTCTTCCTCGCGCGAGCAGAACAAGAAAAACCCTAATTTTTCTGGTTTTTTCTCCATGCCGCCGCGCCTCCTCTGCCCGATCGAACACGGACAGGCCACTTTTGACCAAAAAATATTTATGGGTTTTAATAAGCACATAATTTTGACCACACAGGTCCTTGAATCAACGAAAACGGCCAAGAAATTGGCCCTAAATTAAGCAAAACCCAGAAAAATACAAACTTTAACACCCGTGATTTCTACCGCTCAATTAGCCTCTGACGAAAAACCCAATCGCCGAATTAACTTAGGGCTATTGTTACCCATGGCAGTGAAGTCGTGTGGGTACAAAATTAGATTGTGGGTCACTGGAATTTGACCAAAAACGGATTTTTACTCCACGGCCAAATTTGACCTAATTTACAAAATAGCTAAAAATACCCACGAAAAATTCATAAAATAATCATCAAATTCCTAATGATCCAACATGAGGGCTCTGATACCACTTGTAAGAATATAATAAATCCTAATTGAGTCATAAACCACAACCCAATCGGATTACGCATGCTGAACCATTAAGAATTATAAACTGATTAGCGGAAGCGTACCTGAATCCATAGCTTTAATCAACTTGTGAAGACGTGGCTTTAGTCTTCCAGATCTACGCGTTCTCCCTTGTGAGAATCCTTTTACTTCTCAGGGATCTCTCTTTCACTAGTGATGGGATACCAGAGAAAGCAAACGTTGTGTTCTGTGAGACGCGTGATCTGGGGACCATAACCGCCTTATATAGATAACTAGATAGTTGATAGATATCTGTTTCTTTATTTCTAATTTAGCCCATCATTAAAATAGAAATTACCTTTACGTCCCTACACATTAAAGGCCACACCCTATTAGATACATTAATGCCCAAATATCTTATTAGATCACTTTCACGGGCATAAATCCATATGACAGTCCGCAACACATAATTATTTCATATAAACCCAATAATCTAACAGGCTCAAGAATTTCTCAGTCGCATAATGATTTGAGAGGGACGATCCCCTCGTTCTTTGATGGGTTTGATGAGGCAAGTTTTGCAGGGAATGATCTCTGGGGAGGGCCTTTAGGGAAGTGTGGTGGGTTGAGCAAGAAGAACCTGGCAATCGGAATTGCTGCTGGGGTGTTCGGTGCCACGGCATCTCTGTCGCTGGGTATTAGCCTATGGTGGTGGTATCATCTGGGGGTTGTGAGGAGCAGGGAGAGAATATGTGGAGTCGGGAGGGACGATGAGAATGTTTGGGCTGAGAAGCTTAGGGCTCATAAGTTTGTCCATGTTCCTCTGTTCCAAAGCAGATTGTGAAGGATCAAGTTGGCTGGTCTAATGGCCGGGACAAATCATTTCAGCGTAGAGAGTTAAATCATTTCCACTAGAACTGGCTGCACTTATAAGGCTGTCATCCCGGATGGATCTCCACTGGCAATTGAGCGGCTCAATACTCGTTAGCTTGGAGAAGAGCAGTTCTGTCGGAGATGAATCGGTTGGGACGACTGAGGCACCCAAATTTGGAGCCGCTTTTGGGGTTTTGTATAGTAGATAAAGAGAAGCTGTTTGTTTACAAGCACATATTGAACGGCAATCTTTACTACTCCAAAAGGTGTGACATTGTATTGACTAACTAGTTTCCAGGTCAGTTTAGACATTGCTAGAGGCCTCGCTTGTGTCATCAGGAATCTCATCCATGCTTCTTGCATCAAAACTTGTGCTCCAACATGATCCTTATCGATGAAGACCTTGAGGCTTGAATAGTTGATTTTGGCTTAGCAAGGCTAATGACTACTGCAGAGTCCATAGAACGACTCTATCTATCCTATCCGCAAAAGGAATAGGAAAGCTTACTACCAAATTCTATCCTAACGAGAGCAGTTTTGTGAATGGCAATACAGGGGACTTCGTTACATTGCTCCGGAGTACTTGAGCACCATGGTTGCTTCGATGAAGGGGGGTGTTTATGCATTTGGGGTGGTGCTTTTGGAGTTGGTAAGGGGGCAAGAGCCTCTCGAGGTGAACAAAACTGATGGAGGATTCAAGGGTAGTTTAGTGGATTGGGTGAATGTACGCTATAGCTCGGACAGAACTAAGGATGTCGTTGACAAAATTATCTGGGAACACGGCCATGATGGCGAAATTCTGCAGTTCCTTTAAATCACTTGCAATTGCACAATTTCTCGACCAAAGGACCGCTGGTACATTTATCAGGCTTACCAGGCGTTGAAGAGCACGGCTGAAGAGCAGGGCATGATGGAGCAATTCGATGACGAGTGTCCTCTGATTCAATTCCCATTGAAATTTCCAAGTGTTCGGTAAAAATTCATTAACATTCAGAGTGTATGGTTCCGTGATCTGTATTTTCAGCAGTGTTTACTGTAAGTTTTGTACACGATGAAATAAGTTATATAGCTCTTGGTTCAAGCATTTACCAGGAGTGTACGAATTTTCTGGCTCCTGTGTGGTAGGAGGTTTTAGAATAGGATCCCTTTCGTCTATTATGTGCTCCCCTGCTTGCTGATTCATAGAAAACTGCGGCAATTAACATCCGTCAGCTGACATTTTTAACTTACTCGTACCTCTACCGGTTATCTGGAGCGGATACTCTCTGGTATTCATGTACATGCTGATGCCTCATGGAGTCTCTACAGCTCCGGATACTCTGATGAGTCTGTCATTTTTAGTATATAAAGTCGGACGCTACAACCATCTTCACGTGCAGTAACTCTCTCTCTCTCTCTCTCTCTCGCTAAATGCATGGAAGTTGAAGACAATGTTGCCTGATCTCATTGTTGTCCAGAATCTTTTTTATATATTGCCGTTTCTTCTGGGTGGTTCGTACATTAAGCTCCAAACACTTATCTGGAAACATATAACCATTCTGCAAAGTTGTAGCTCATTCACAAAGGCTGATACATTGTCATGACTGGCGAGCGTGTATGAGATAAATAAAGATTGTGAGTTCCGTTACGTTTAGGACAAACAATCTACATTGTGTACTAATAGGAAATACATTGCAAAGTAGTCGCCTTGTAGGCTCCTGACCACCAATCAGCCACTAAGTCGGAGAAACGCCAGGAACATTGCGGCACATCCGGATGCTGTCTTGCTAGCTTTCTGTGACGGAAGTTTAGTCTGGGCAACGTCTTCTCCAAAACCAAGAAAACTAAGCTATCTTAGAGGCTCAAAGGCGATCCACTGATGGGAAAGGGCAAAGGATAGAGCTGAACCATGTCATGGATGGGCTTTTCAGTGCTCGCCTCATTCTTGGTCTTTCTATAGCACGAGCCTCTTGGGCTAGTTCGAACCATGAACTAAACTACACGTACTTTACACGTTACTGCAGTCTGTCCCGCATCGATAACAGAAACACAGACATTATCAGCAAGAAGAAAATTACAAACATTTTGATGTTTTAAAGACCAGTATCTTTCCGCGGGCTTCACTCATCTGCACAAAATTTGCTACTTCAAAGAATGATCAGTACAGTCAAACGGAGCTCCGTCCAAAGGCAAACGGAAATCCTCACAAGAACGACAACTTTCACGAGCTGGGAATCTGTCCCCCATGCAACAAAAGGGACCCCGAGTTTTGAATATCAGTTTCACTTTTTAGACCGAGTCCTTTTGCTTCTCGAACCACACAAAAATCAAGCCGGGAAAAATGGGGCAAAGCAAAAAGAGGGATTGGAAAGCAAAAGCAACGGAGCTTGGATTGCTCCTTGTCTTTCGCTTTCTTTTTCTGCTTGTTTTAGGAGAAAGTTCGTCCTTTTCCTATTATTCCAAGCGTGAAGTATGATGAGACCTTTCGGGACCTCCGATTTGGATATCGTGTTAAAGTCGAATACAGATTCGTTGAGGCGGGACAAAGAGGGATTACAAGCATTCTGAATATCCACCGAATTGTGGAAAATTTTATCATGTGCAATCTAAGAAAAATATTTTTCAGAAAATCATTTTCCTAGAAAATGATAATATTTTCCGGTGTTCATTTATCAAAAACTGCCGACTTGCCGGTCTCGAGCGAGGTCGAGACACGGTGTTAAAGACCACGATATTTAAAGGTAAACAACAAAAATGAAAATGTTTTCCACTTTCAATAAAACAAAAAACATTTTCTCCACTTTTAAATGTGTTTTTTCCATTAGTGGAAAATATTTTTTTTGACTATTTTATTTTCTGTGAAACGAACGCCGGAAAATTCGGAAAATATTTTCTTAAAAGTTATTTTCTGTGAAAGGAACGAAGCCTTAGATAAGATTGAAATTCTTTGAAATCTTCCCCCATTTGAAATTAGAATTTTAAATCTTTGAAAATTGTCCGTTGTTTGAAACTCTCATCAGTTCATTACTGTTAAGTTACTGATCTCACTAATTGTCTCCTCTCGTACACGACAACTCAGATGGGAAAAGTGTAAAAAAAAATCGTAGGATTATTGTATTGGTGTCAATCTAGTCTTAAGTCTTTTAATTGTGTCTATTTAATCCTAAAACTTTTGATCTAGAGCCAGTTTAATACTTTTGGCTAATTTTAACATGATGTTGCTCACATGAATGTCGACAATTTAACATGACATGGCGCACTCATGTGGATATTTTTAAATAATATTTTAATTAATCTTTCGAAACCTTTTTTCCTTTTCTTTCTTTAAGAAAAAAATTCATAGAAATATTTTTAAATTCTATTAAAAAGTATACACATTAATGATGGCAATGCCACGTTAAACGGCCGGCATCAATGTCAACGATTTTCAGTCAAGATTAACAATATTGATTGAACTAACACAAATATAAAAGGTTTACGGCTGAATTGACACAATCAAAATATTTATCACTAAATTGACACTAACGTAATAAGTTTAGGACTTTTTCAACATTTTCCCTTATTTCGGACCCTCTAGACCACCTGAACCCTCATCCTCAACAACTTCCATCAACTCAATGGCCCCTCCATTTCCCAACTGCGAACCCACTTCCTGACAAGCAACTCGGGAAGTCGACGGCGGCACCGTCCTGGAGAAGCTGAGGGAGGGCAACGGCAGAGAGGTGGGGTGATGTTCTGTCATTTGAAGATCCCATCAACTCATTACTGCCAACTTGCCGATCTCTTCATTTGGCTCCTCCGGTCTTGATAACTTAGACCCTTCAGACCACTCGAACCCCAATCCTTCAACAGCTTTTATCAACTGGTTTGCCCTGTCGTTTCCCAAATTCGAACTCACTTCTCGACAAGCAACCTTGGAAGTGAACTGCAGTTGTATCAGTGGCTCTACCGGTAACCTCCGGAGTCACTTTCAAGACCAAAGAACGCAGGGGATAACATCTCGAAGGAGCTAAGGGAGGGGACGGCGGAGAAGGGGTCAAGTTCTGGCCGTTCTTCGCCGACCATTAGATGAACAACACCAACTCTTGAGCCACCAGTGGAAGGTCGGGGTGACGAGAAGGATGAATGTGATAAGAGGTGGCGGTGGTCTTTGCGTAGTGGCTAGCGAAGTAATATCCAAATGCGTTACTCCATCTTTGGAAAGGCTTTCTTACTGGTGAAGAAAATGAAGGGGAAGAAAAGAAATGGGAAAATCACACATTTGGTCAATCGATTTTGACCTAATATGCAATCTCGTATTTGAATTTTTAATTTATTTCATATGGTGCATGAACTTTGGCCTAATGTGCAATATCGTCTAAGGTTTTTAATTTATTCAATATAATTACAGTATTTTTCATATGTGTCCAATCTAGTCTCTTAATTAACTAGATAATCCAATGACGAGATTGACTAGATTGAAGATCCATTAAAAGTTTGAAAATGATATAGTATATTGAGTTAAAGTTCATGGTCCACTTGAATAATTTAAAAATTCAGGAAAGATCAACGTTATCTAAAAACTGTTCATTGGAGTTGTGTAAGATGATTGGAAATTGAATGTGAGGAATTTTAAAAGTATCTTATCCGATAATCCGCTTGTCACTCCACTTTTACCTTTGCCAGAAAAAGAAAAGGCAAAGTCAGCATTAAAATATCCAACCAAAAGTTTAAGCATATAAATTTAGATTACGATGTGAGAGACTTTAACACCTCTTACATGTGTAAGAAAGATTAGCAGCAAAATTTCGAGTCCTATGGATTGCGAATCCACATCGTTTTCTCTTTCACCTAAATTTTCTTGGAGCTTTCCACGCAAGAGGATTTGACCATGCTGGGTCCGTCTCTTTCCCCACAATTTCTTTCCATACCCATTTTACCATTCCTAAATAGAAATTGGTTGGTTTCTCATTCTTGTTGATCATTCGTGTCGCTATGAAAAGGGTCTTAATATGTCGTTGCGCAACCTAGCCATTCTGTGTTCACTGGAGCTCCGATCGAGAAGGATTCAACTTGCACGCATGACTTTCGGGATCTCTATTTGTGGCCCTAATTAGCCTCTCCGATTCTCGAGTCGGCAAGGGAAAGAGACTTGGTATAGAGAATCGATCGGCTCTTGGATACTTAAGTTGTACTCATTCAACATCAATCTCCAATTGAAAAAGTTAGTGGTTTCGAAACATCCGATGGGAGGTAGGCGCACGAATTCACGAGGGATCTCGATATCATGAGAGCTCGCGTTCATGGAATACCAACAACGTGTTGTAGCATGGCCATCGCCATCGTTGGTGGTGGGGAGTGGATTGGAATGCGATCGTTGGGGGGAAAGGAAGGCCCACAAAGCCCATTTGGGAATGTTGACACGCACCCAACTTCCCAGAAATGCTGACAGGCACCCCCAACTTCAACCTTTTGCTGTTTGAGTTTTGAATTTTTTTTCATATTTTATCAATTGAATATATCGGGCTAATCTTGGTTAGAATTCGTAGATGTGAACGTTGATCATGCCCTTCTTATATGACATTGGCCGACACTGACATGGACATATTGTTAACAATATTTTATGATTTTTCTTTTCTTTTTTTTTCTTTTTGGGATTTAGAGTCATCGCCCGCCATAGCGGGATGTTGCAGCCCTAGCCTTGGGCTGCACTGCCCTCACTATGGGTGATGAGGGCCTAGGCAAGGGCACTGTGACCCTCACTAGCCTTGGGCGAGTCAGTAGCTTTGGGGGACATGGTGATGCTCAGATAGAGCAAAGGGCTTTGTGGCCTTCACCTAGACTCGACGAGGGTTGGGATGCCCTTGCTTGTGGCCAGCGGCCCCTATTCTAAAAAATATCAAGATATTATTGACAAATGTCTAATTCGGTGCTATTTGTTGCATATGCAATGATTAGCGTTTACGTTAATGATTTCTGATTAAAATCGATTAAGTGGATTCAACTGACAAAGTATGAAAAGACCGACTGGCACAATGTAATAAAGCAAGCACCCCTTGAAATGGTCATTGAAGTTAGACAAAAAATTACTGTCTAGACGATTCGATAATCAACCTTCTCCATAAATTAGGCTTTAACTCGATCTTCGATTCTCGCGTATGTACATCCAAAAGGTTGCTCTCGACAGCATGCCTCGTACAGAACCTAGGCACGCATGCTATAAGTTTACCAAGTCAAGAGAAAGGAATCCCGTTCGACGGGTTTCAACTTTCAAAGGAAACAGGATCGCTTGCAGTAGTACCAAGTACTGCAAGTGATCTTGGCCCTCCATTAATGGTCCTCTTAGTAAAAGGAGAAGCCCTTCCCTCAATACACTGGCTATGATCACCTGCAGACCAGGCGATCCGGGTCCACTTTCGAAATTACAACACGAAAAGTCTGAGCTTTGAACAATCACGTGGGGCAAAAAGGAAAGGGGGTCTGATTCGAAGTTCGAAATCGAGGGGAACATTTCAGGAAGGACATGACAGCCCCACGTTGCCCAGAGTCAACAAAGTGTCCGTCGCCCTCTGACGACCTCTGATTTCATGAACGGTGTAATGGAAAGAGATCAGGTCGCTTTTATTTCAATCGTCTGAGTCGCATACATTTATTTCTGTATGGCTAAAGTTGAATTCCACTGCCTTTTCTATACGCAGTTGACTTAATTTGCCTGGTGTTTTACTATTTATGAATTTCTAATTTATTTAATGTGATTGTGCAGTTTATTAACTAAAATTTTAATTTATTCAGTGTGATCCTTAAACTTTAACTAAACATGCAATACATTCTCAACTTGTAATATATTCATGATCCATAAAGTTTTGGTGAATATTTAAATTAATCTATAAACTATGTGAAGATATCTAATGTAATGCCTCTTCATTGATTTAAATTCACCAACAATATTTAACGTTTCCATATAGTTCAATAATTAATTTGGCTATATACAAAAAAATTTACGAATCATATCGAATAAATTAAATGTCTAAGGACAATATTACATATTTAGTTGAAATTTAAGAATCGCATTGAATAGATAGTTCACAAATCATATCGTATATCGAGTCAAAATCCGAGAATTGTTTGCGTCATTTTCGCGTTCCTACCGGATGGAGATAGTGGATATGGATAATCAATCGGAGAGGATCGGCCAGTGCAGCACAAGAGCTGGCCATTGCCCATTTTGCTGTTGATCGTGGGGAATTCTCGAAACCAATGAGCAGTGAACAAGCACCATCTCCTATTTCTTTATTGTTCCTCTCTCTTTTTTGGGTCAAAACCCTTTGATTGTGCTATCTTCAAGAATCCATCTTTAGTCAAACCATTCTTTATCATCCTCAACCTCACTGACCATTGAATTTGATTTGATCGAGACGCACACGCACGAAAAGCACTCGCCGATGGAAAAAAGAAGCTCAGAATGGGCATGATAATATTTCTATTTTTCTAAAATTTTATTTTTTATTCTTTATTCATTTGATAACGTTAATTTATTTTTTTTATTTTGAAGAATAAAAAGTTATTCTTGAGGAAGCAAAAAAATTTACTTCTTATTTTAGGAAATAATTTTAAAAATAAGTTTTTTTTTTCTTTTTATCTCTTATAGCATTCGCCGGTCGCCGACCGCCGTTCTTGAGCATTAAAAAAGATAAATAAATTATTCATCGTATCAAATGCGTTTCTATTTTTTTCTATTTCAAAAGTAGAAATTTTATTAATTATCAAATGATTTATTTTATTTATAAATTATTCTGAAAATAGAAATAAAAAAATGTTTTTTTAAAAAAACTTTTTCCTAAAAAAGAAGTATTACCGTGCGCAACCCAGCTTCGGTTTCATCTTTATACAGATTTGTGGTCAATGTCCCTCCTCCGCATCTCTTCCAAAGTTTCCATTTTTACGCGTAAAACTCACACCCCATAAAGCCAGTTACCCAAGAACGCCAGTTGCTCTGCCTCTCATGAATGGTCCTTTTCGTTCCGTATGAGCTGGTTCACGGGTTTCATAAAAGCTTCTGGCTTTTGCTCGAGTTGGTCAGCGGAGACCATCATCAATGAAACGCTCGTTGGGCATGATGATCTTGTTTTTGATTGCATGGCTTTTTTCAGCAGTCGCTGGCGTTGAGGACGACGTCAACTGCTTGCAGGGTGTCAAGTCCTCGCTCGGCGACCCACAAGGGAAGCTGAGTTCTTGGAGCTTCGCGAGCTCATCGGTCGGGTTCATATGCAAATTCGTGGGCGTTTCTTGCTGGAACGACCGAGAGAATCGTATACTTAACCTCGAGCTCCGAGGCATGGACTTGACAGGGCAGATTCCAGAGTCGTTGAGGTATTGCCGGAGCTTGCAGACCTTGGATCTCTCCAACAACGGCCTCTCTGGTACAATCCCTTCTCAAGTATGCACATGGCTTCCTTACTTGGTGACTCTTGATCTGTCAAGCAATGGCCTTTCGGGCTCTATACCACCCGAGCTAGTGAACTGCACTTACTTGAACAATCTTGTGCTCTCAAATAATCGCCTGACCGGGACTATACCGTATGAGTTTTTGACTCTAGGTAGGCTCAAGAAGTTCTCGGTCGCGAACAATGATCTGAGAGGGACGATCCCTTCGTTTTTTGATGGGTTTGATAAGGCAAGTTTTGCAGGAAACGATCTTTGTGGAGGGCCTTTAGGGAAGTGTGGTAGGTTGAGCAAGAAGAACCTGACGATCATCATTGCTGCTGGGGTTTTTGGTGCTGCTGCATCTCTGTTGCTGGGTCTTGGCCTATGGTGGTGGTATCATCTGAGGGTTGTTAGGAGGAGGAAGACAATGTATGGGATTGGGAGGGATGATGATAGCGTCTGGGCTGAGAGGCTCAGGGCTTATAAGCTTGTCCAGGTTTCTTTGTTCCAAAAGCCGATTGTGAAGGTAAAATTGGCCGATCTAATGGCCGGCACGAATAATTTCAGCCGGGAGAACATAATTATATCCACTAGGACGGGATGCACATATAAGGCTGTCCTTCCGGATGGATCTGCGCTGGCAATTAAGCGGCTCAATACTTGTAAGCTTGGGGAAAAGCAGTTCAGGTCGGAGATGAATAGGTTGGGACAACTGAGGCACCCGAATATAACGCCCCTTTTGGGGTTTTGTATAGTGGAGGAAGAGAAGCTGTTGGTTTACAAGCACATGTTAAATGGCACTCTTTACTCTTTGCTGCATGGAAGCAGCGTTTTATTGGATTGGCCATCTAGGTTCCGGATCAGTTTAGGCATCGCTAGAGGCCTCGCTTGGCTTCATCACGGTTGTGATCCACCCTTCTTACATCAAAACTTGTGTTCCAACGTGATCCTAATTGATGAAGACTTCGAGGCTCGGATAGTTGATTTCGGCTTATCGAGGCTCATGACTACCTCGGAGTCCAACGAAAGCAGTTTTGTTAATGGTGATTTAGGGGAGCTTGGCTACATTGCTCCAGAATACTCGAGCACTATGGTTGCTTCGATGAAGGGGGACGTTTATGCATTTGGTGTGGTGCTTTTGGAGTTGGTAACGGGGCAAAAGCCTCTTGAGGTGAACAACCCTGATGAAGAATTCAAGGGTAATCTAGTTGATTGGGTTAATATGCTTTCTAGCACCCACAGAATTAAGGACGCCGTTGACAAAACACTCTGGGAACACGGCTATGATGGTGAAATTCTGCAGTTCCTTAAAATCGCTTGCAGTTGCATAATTTCTCGACCCAAGGACCGATGGTCCATGTACCAGGCTTACCAGTCATTGAAGAGCATGGCTGAAGAGCAGGGTCTGAGGGAGCAATATGATGAGTTTCCTCTCATTTTCTCGAGGCAGGATAACGAGCCGATGTAGCTTAAGAGGGAAGAGTCAAAGCTTGAGCCAATGTTCAGGCTTCAGTTCCCACGGAAGTTCCTTGGTATTTGGTAAAAATTCAAAAAACATTCCTAGTGTCAAGTGGCGCAATTTGTATCTTCAGCAGCGTGTAATTTTTCTAGATGATGAAATAACCTGTTTAGCTGTTGGATCTTGCATTTATCAGGAGCATATGAATTTTCTGGCTCTTGTGTGGGAAGGGGTTTAAGAATAGAATCCACTTCCATCTTTTTAAGTGCCCCCCTGCTCGTCGATTCATAGTACGCTGCGGTAATTAACATCCATCAGCTTGCATATTTTTCTCTCATACCTCGACCGGTTATCCGGAGCAGATATTCGCTTCTTGCTTATATGCTAATGCCACGTGGAGTATCTGCAGCCCCATATTCTCTGATGAATAGATATCATTTTTACTATAGCAACTTGGAAGTTATAACCATCTTCATATGCAAGAATCTCTCTCTCTCTCTCTCTCTCTCTGAGCGATAGTTGATATCGATAGGAAAGGGATGTCCTGGTGGCACATGCAATGTTACCTCCGGTCTCTGTTTGCAACCCTTTCAAAGCTAGTCATATCACACTGTTACGTTTGGTGATGGAAGATGCATGGAACTTGGAGATAGTCTCCCATGGTCTCATTATCGTCAATGATCTTTATGTCCTGCCAGTTCTTCAGAGTACTCTGTACATTAAGATTCAAACACTAGCTAGGAGCATTCAAAGTCGTAGCTCTTTCAAAGGGGCTATTGGAATTTTCATGCCACGGAGCACGTCTTAGAGATGGAAGGATCGCAAGTTCCATTCTGCTCAGGATGAATATTCCCTGGTGTCTGGAAGTAGGAAATATATCGCATAGTAGTCGCCTTGCAGGCTCCTCACTACCAATCAACTACTAAGTTGGAGAAATGCCTGGAACATTGCGGCACATCTGAATGCCATCTTCCGTGCCCTTTGTGATGGAAGTTCAATCTAGGCAAATGTCATCTCCAGAACCAAGAAAACTCTCTAAGAAACTCAAAAGGCAATTCTTGGATGGGAAAGAACAAACAACAGGAGTCGAAGCTCGTCAAGGATGGGATTTCGGTGCTCCCATCATTTCGTGTCTTTCTGCACGAGCCCCTTGGGCCTTTGAACCAGGAACTAAACTAGTTTACTCATGTTAGTACAGTCCCGCTTCAACAACAGAAACACAGAAATTGTCGGCAAAAGATGAGGAAGAATTAAGACATGGGCATAGCATGAAGAGTAAAATAAAATCTGCCGTCTGGTTGATGATTCTAAAGAGGAGTGCCTTTTGGCGGGCCTCAATCAACTGCACAAAAATTGCTACTTTAAATTGATCAGTGCTGTCACAGTGAGGTCCATCAAAAGGCAAACAAAAATTCTCACAAGAACAAGAACTTGCACGAGCTGGGGATCTGTCTCCCATGCAACAAAAGGGGCCCCGATTTTTGAATTTCAGTTCACTTTTATGACCAAATTCCTTTGCTTCTCGAACCACACAAAATCAAGCCAGGAAAAAGGGGCAAAGCAAAATGAGAGGGAAAAAAAAGAAGGATTGAAAGCGAAAGCAATGGAAATTAGATTGCTCCTTACCTTTCCCTTTCTTTTACTACTCGATTCGACTTCTTGAGACCCTCAACTCAGATATTTTTAAAGTTGAATACAGATTCCTTGATTTTGAATTAGTAAAGACCAACAGAATAGTTTGGGTTTTCTCGGATGGAAACCATCATTATGACAATGAGAAAACTGATTCCGCTAATTTAACTTGCATCGTGAGATTGGGGCTAAAGCAGCCAAATTAGTGATAGGAGGTTGTGCGGTTAATTGCAACTGCGAGGTTGGTTGTTCAGAAACCCGTCGACCCCTCTGTACGTTGCAAAGCCTTAAAAAGAGCCAACAATCACAAGAAATATGGTCAAGCTGAGGATGTCGCTACGTTGACAATAAGAGCTTTAGTCCTACTGACACATTAGTGAAGGATTGAGCACTTCCATCCTTCTCGCAGTCAAGTCTTTTGCTGCCATTCCCTTGGGGACCTTTGCGGTCACCACGGCACCATTCATCAAGCGGAAAAGTTTTGAGAATGAAGCCGCTTTAGCTGATTGGACTTGCTTTATTTATGGGACAAAGAGCCACTTGAAAAGATTAAAGAAAGAGCCAAATCCAACAAAGATCTGTTAAAAGAGACAAGAATAAAAGCTAGATTGTTCAGTGCTCTTCCTTACTCATTGAGATCATAACCCTTGTCCAGTGTTTTTCTAAATGTGTCCTCTCACAAATAAATAATGGAGGCAAGCCGTAGGACGGACTCGGTCAATCAGAATACAAGAAAACTCGGAGACTACTATGAGCTATACCATGTGCTGTCTAGTCTTAGTAGCCGACTCTACAAGACTAATGCTCGTTCCATGGTCCATACTTGCCTTGCCTTTGCCATGCCGAGTGAATTTCACTCAACTTTTCGGAACAAGTTAAACGAACCCGGATTTCCTCAGGCAGTGATATTTGCATGCTTCGTGCACGTTTAGCTTTTCTGGTACCATCGTATGCTATTGACTCGCCCCTTTTAAATGGAGGAGTACAACTTGCAAAGAAAAATCCACATTCAAGTGCACAAAAAATCAAGAACTATGCAGATACAAATTCAAGCAGAACTACATGGGCAAATCCTTTCGTTGCAAGGCTACCCTAACACAAGAACATGTGCGGTTTTCCCATTTACATATAATCAGCTCACAACTTCGGTTATAGCAGTGCATAGTAGAAAAATCATCACTTCCGACTCTGTTGGTCTTCGATAGATCAAACTTATGCAGGACCCTTGTGGGACTCTCAAGAAAATTGGATATGCAGTTTGATTTTCCGTCTCCTCTCAAGCTCTTGGTGGTTGTCTATATATCACTGCCCTCCTGGATTGAACATGTGGAGCAGAGGAGACACACTTAGATATGAGAGATATATAGTTCTAGCTAATCTTAAGATAGTTTAGTGGAGTTCAGAGGGTTCTCTTGTCGAGCATTCAATCATTGGCTCACTCGAAGCCCGTCGGACATGCGCAGTTCAAAAGTCTCGAGTCTTTTAGGAGTTTACCTGCCGAGCTCCGCTTTGTGTGCTTCCTATGTCTTTAGCACAAGTTACAGAAAGTTACACTCATTTTAGACCGCGAAAAATTGTCAATGATAGGTGTCCCAAGGACTTATTGTAAACTTAATCGAGATTATCATTGTGTTTATTAATGTCCTTTGTGTAGGGGGTTGGAGGTGATTCAGGTATGGCATACAAATCGACAGAAAAAAGTTGGAACTATCAACTATGTATATGCACACCCTCATTACTTTATTAAGTGGTCCCTTTCAGTTCCCAAAGGCCTTTTTTTCTTTCGTTTCTCATCAAAATAAGAGAAAGATTCACATGCAAAGAAGCTTTTCATAAAGGGCAAAAACTGTCACTAGCTCCTATGCACCTGCATTCTTGAATTCAATAATTGCCTCTTTAAGTGGCGGTACAATATGCGAAAATTTATTGCAGAATACCGGCCTTTAGTCTTTAAAGTAGTTACTCTTAGCCTCTGCAGATTTTGGTACAAAATCAGCATACGGACAGAGAAACTACTTGCAATTGTGAAAAAGGTTCAGGCAACAGTTTTTGCTGGCACACTACAGGTGATATCATCAGCAACCTGACTTCATTACGGATTACTCACTACTTCCCTTCATCGCAAGTACACCTAAATAAGTGATATCACGATTATACGTACCGGTTGTGGATGGGGTCGGGTCCGCTCGGGACTCTTCTCCTGATTACATAATTGAGATTTAAATCCCAGTAAGCCGTGTCTCTTCCCTTCGCGAGCGGCTTTGTCCGCCCAGAATCTTGGACCGACGGTGGAACTGGAATCGTCACTTTTGCGCTCTTGGCCGTGAGGCTCGCGTGGATCCCAGAAAACAAGAACCAAATCAGACCCAGAAATGTAAGGGCTGTGAACATAGCCCTCAAGGCCCTGATACTGTTATTCCTCATCGTTTTCCTCATGATTCCGCTACCCTTTTTCACCGACGGAGTGTGGCCACTGATGACAAGCGGAAAGTGTGCGACGCCAGGGAGATGGAGACTGGCATGTTACTATACCAAGAAGAAGGTGATCTCAGACAAGGAGGGAAGTCGAGAAAACGAGTCAGAAAAATCTTTGTGTCATGTAGTGACTTTCTTGGCAGTGTCTACCGGGCTGGACTCTATTTAAAGGTGGAACATAAGCGAAACAGACTCTTTTGCTTGTTTTTTATATACGGAGGAAAGCGAAAGTTAGTTAACCCTTTGTTGCTTTTAAATGTTCAGGTGGGTCCAACTGTGCTTAGGTTAGGGCATTGTTTTTTCGAATTAAGAGAAGAAATTGAAGATGATGATGACGAAATCGGGAAAGAGGTGACCTGAGTAAAACCCAATCAAGTCCGGACCTCGCTAGCTCACATCTTGAATCTCCTTCGTGTCCTAACTTTTGGAAAGAGAGCATGGATAGGGTCACAGTTCCTCCAGAGAGATCTCCATCACTCGATCCCAGTGAGCCCAAAATCCTGCATGAAGTACTAGAATCCGGTCCGAACTACTCTGATATCAAAAGAAGGGGCTACAAAAATGAACCGATCTCGTCGTCTGATTCGAGCAGCACTTTTCTCTCCTTCCTGCTGTGTTGCCATAAGAGAAAATTCAAACTAGAATGATCTGATATGACTAGGAGATTTCCCACAGGGGTTACTTGAATTTGACTGAAGGAGGAGCTAAATCAAAAGGTCCTAGAGAAGTTTCAGAGAACCGCGAAAGACACAGATGGACCCTTCACACAGGTATAACCCGTCCCCATCAAATAATATTGAGGATAAAAAATGGAGACTGATGTCCCTCATCTTAAACCTAAATTACCCCGTCCTATGAAGAACTACCGAGGTTCAAGAGTTGGAAAAGCCAATGGATTTTCCGGAATGTCTTCCGAAGAGCGGTTTAAGCAGAAACACAAATTTTAGAATATGATGCCACACGCCTTCCTCAACATATAGCAGTTTCGTTCTGAACCAATGGATTGTGCTTAATTCCATTCGTCCGTTCTTGTCATCAAGGTGAAGATGCAACGACTTTGCTTCCTATTGCAATTCGTCTCAAGGAATGTTTTTTCAACCGAAGGCTCAAAAGTCTATGAAGACCAAAATCACGTCAATGCGGTGATATATATCGCATATGAGCAGACGATGGAATGATCATGCTCTCCGAGGGGATTCAATGGACAAATTTCATGGCAAGGTTGAAAATGGAATGAAAACGCGAATTTGGCGAGGAAGCAACATGCAGAAACCGCATCACTAAGGTCTATACAAATTGTCATCTTGCCGGACCAAGACATTAGAACTTTACAAATCGCCATCATGGTTGAGAAATTCAGAGACTTGAACCAAAGGGGTTAAAAATTAAAGAACCTAAAAGAAGAAAGAGCCAAGTCAAAGCCATTTGAATCATGTCCTGGATGTTGGTGACCCTCCACATTTTCCGAATATGGTGGAGAGACCGCATTTTTGCACTCTGTTTCCGGGCTCAGGCAGCAGCGAATCAGCAACTTGTAAATCATTGTCCCTCGGATCCTTTCTTCCATCATTCAAAACCGCCTCTTGGCCTAGCCCGGTGCTCTTGGCGGCATGCAGCATGCCAGCTTTCCGCTCCGGGAGCTGGGGATCGTTCCATATGCGGCCCGAAGAGCCCTGCCTCCGGAAAGAGACGGACGATCTCTGCAATGTGGTCATGATCATGGACCAATCTGCCCGCACTCCCCTGTTATATCTTCTCCGTTAACAAGGGTCGCTCAAACAAAACTCCGATACTTCCCGTCGCTCAAAGATCATCGCGAACATTGTCGAAAGTTTGACGTCTGCGCCGTGCTTCTTGAGCCTTTGTTTATGAGGTAATCCTTGTCAAAAGTAACTCGTGGATAGCGAAACGGTAATGTTCGGCTCCTATAATTAGGATGCAACAGAATTGCCTTTAACAAGAAGCGAAAACTGACAATCACAAGTGGTTACAAGGCTCTTGACTAAACATAGGATGTGCCGAACGAGGAACACCAACAGTAAGTTCATGAAAACATGGTAAGTATGCAAAACCATTGCTGAAGTTTCATCTCATGTGTGATGTAGGATCGATGGTGCTATGATTCTTACATTCTTTTAGGTGTTACAGACATGCTTGTAAAACCATCCGAAATTCCCTTGTTGACAGGCGACCAAGAAGGGGCTGTTCATCCGAGATTTTTCGCTTCATAATTTTTCAATTAATCGGGCTTCGACCTCATCTTTCAACTCAAAAAGGAATTTAAAAAAAAACACTTAAAATTAATAATAGCATTGCTTTTGCATGACGATTATTCGAACAAATAAATATTTTTAATTTAATCCTCAATCTAAATGATTTTTCAGTTGCTTCGATCGCAAAATACTTTTCCCAAACACGAATTCATATAAAATCTATAATATAGAACATCTTACAGATTATGGATAACCGCGAAGCACCCTTTACAGAACCCAAATCTTCCTTGAGACAATTGAATAGAAACTCAGTCATTCATAGTCTATTATAACCAATGTAAAAGGCAACTGAAAGGTCAACTTTCAATAGATTTATAAGCTTACCATTCAATTCTGGTAAATTAACTATTGCATTGAACCCTAATAAATTATTAGCTGTGCCCCAATCATACAGGTCCGGAGCATCTGAATCGTCAGATCTTACGAACCCCACGTGATTCAAGTGGCTTGAGATAATAGCATCGGGTACGCCCTACAGCTTCTCCTAATGCTAGGACAGCCCTCATGAGAGAACAACTCACTGAGTGATTTTAAGTAATCTTAAAAAACATGTTCCTTAATTTAAGCGATGAAATGAAAATAGCGTAACCTCCATCGCACTTCACGCAATTGAATGCCAAAATAACCGCACTGCAGGCAATTTCAACTTGTTCATGGAGCAATACTTTCTTGAAATGAACCACAGTTATCTTATTAGGGCTTGAAAGAGACTCGCAAGTACGATCCCACCAGGGGTTAATAGACAGATACAAAAAGCTTTGGAGGTAGATTTCTGTGGCTATGGGGCCTCCATGGAACGCAGTTCTCGATGTTTATATACATCAGTTCACGCCTGTAACTCTCTTGATGGTGTAAAAGAAGAATGTGAAAGCTAAACATAAACGCATCTCCTTACTCTATGACGAGCACGCCTTGCAGCTCTTCCTGCAAGATCCGTATGAATTCTCAGACCCAATCATGTAGAGAGGGTTCTTCTGGCACTCGCCAGCCCTGGCCCACATGGGACAGTTCATATTGTCATCCTTGCATTCTCCATCAGCTGAGCCGCTCATCGGCTTGTCGAATGACCTAACATGGATCCACTTTGTTGCGGACCATTTCTCGCCTTCGATGACAGGACAGCTCCCGTGCAAGCTGCTAGTGTCTGTGGTCGCGTTCAGATGAAGGCTGAAGAACAGCAAGGCATCGCCTTTCATGGGTTTCACTGGAAGAATGCGATATAGATAATAAATAAATAAAAAATCAGACTTTTTTAGCAGTTTCTAACAGAACAACCATCAAACCACTTCAGCATTCTTTGTTAAACAAGAAGAACGATTACTTGATCAACTATGAAGATTTACATTGATCCCAGATTAATAAGGTTATTATCACTAACATGACTCGAGAGTTATCTCAATTCTCAAAAAAGTTCTATTTCTTCATTAAGACTACATGAACAGCAACAACTCACCGATCTAGTGAGACTGTCTTTCATTCTGTATGCAACTAAGCACGGTGCAGCATCATGATCAGACCATGGGGCACCTATTACAAATATGAGCGCAGGGCCCCCTACAGTCTTGCGTGTGACAGTCTATGGTCGTTGATCATTACTAAGTCAAAAAGACATACGATCCCTTAAATCACTGATGCTTGTTACAGTTTGAAATTAAGAGTTCCAATAAGATCAATCAGTAGATAAGTTCACCTAGAAACATAAGCTACAAGTCATTCATACATTTAAGGGATTTAAAGAGGCTACTTCTATCATATGACAAAATGCAGGTTGAAAAGCTAACGAAACTGGCCCCAAAAAAAAAAGAAAGAAGAAAGAAGAAAACCTTGCCCTGGAAAGCATCTGTCTGAAGCATACTAGCTAACAAAAGTAGAAAGGAAACAAAATGAAAGGTCTGTGAAAATCAATGTACCTGAATAACCATTTTTAGCACAATCAGAAATGTCATCATCCTTTGGTTGAGACAACTTCCCCTGCAGAAAATAAATGAGATACAATCAAATATTGACAGCGAGAGGAGTGCCTTGGGAACCAAGATTACGTATTTAAGAATCACAGCATCATTCAGTTTCCTTTTACCTCTGCATTAGGGAAAACCGTTTCTCCTCCCTTCATAACATTAGACAAATACATCAGCACGGTAGCCACCCGATGGCCACCCAACTCTTGATTAGCCTTGTCATGGAAATAATCATAATGAGGTTCATACTTTTGACCATGCTCATAGTGTAATATTTGAATCGACTCTCCATTTTCTGGTTCCAAAGCCAAATGAGAATTAAGAAAAAAATCAAAATCAACTCTCTCTAAGAGCAATAATCCAAAGAAGGACATCATTCCACAAGAGAAGTGTTAGAGACTTACCCACAGGAAGGAAGGTCCATGCAGATATCCTAGCTTCAATGTCAGCAACAACTTGATCCTTCAAAAGCAAAGAAGATCAAAGAAGATGACACCATATTACTTCTGCCCTGGTTCTAAATAAATTCAAGAAACTCTTCCCAAATTATGTAGAAGAAAATTGAAATCAGCCAAAAGCTGATGAAGTTCGGCTTAGTTAATTCAGTATTAATACTTCCCAATCAGCAGGACAACTTTCTACCATAAGAATTGATCCAATCACCGTATTAGGCCATGGTGATCTCTATTAGCTACAGCTTCTCTTAGATGAAACAGGTCAAAACAGATTTCAAAAGTACCAATTTAACGACAACCACGTTGGTGTAAACAACAATTGCTTAATTCATTTTGCTAATTCAGACAGAGGAGTAGTCCACTCACCTGAGCTTTCCCAAGAAACATTCCCGAGCTTGTTCGGACTTCACTCTCTATACTCTTACCAGACTCATTGTCAGCCACCATAGACTTCTCAAGCTTGTCCCTTGCCTGTTCTACCCAAATTCACAACAGAAATTTATCACTCATTCGTTGTTGTATTCACAATTCTCCTGGTCTCAAAGGATTTCCCACACAGGACCGTTGAAGAATGCACTCACCAAGTTCATAAGATGATCACACTCCTCATTAGACAAAAACCCCTTATAGAGAAAAGCCCTACAAGAACGCAATTTTTTTAGAAACAAATCCACGGTCGGATTGAGCAGTCTCAAACTTTGTTTCCACCACGTGGGCAAAACAATAATTTCTCCAACTGAAATTTCGAAACAAAAGGAGGAATGGTACAAACAAACAACATTTAATTCGCACAGAGATTTCAAAAACAAACCCTATAAAGGACAGAAAAAGAAACGAAATTGGACCTTGGGCTCCATGAAAGCTGTGTGACCCGAGTAGGATCGACACCGGCCGAAGATCCACTCGTCTTCATTCGGATCACTGATCCCCGCCTGCAAAAACCCATCAAGGTTCAAGCTAGAATCGTGGAATTCCTCAAACAGCATATGACTAAATAGCCCACAAAAAAAGAAACAAAAAAGGAGGAACCATTACGTTTTCTGTTCACCAAGCCATCGTGGGATAGCAGAACGGGATGAATCGGGAAAGAAGGCGAGGACAAAGAAAGATAAAACGAGGAGATGCTTCAATCCCATGACGGAACACCTTCCTTATCTTAGCTCTTAGGTAGAATCTGAAAGCTCTGAAGTTTCTTGTTTTCCCCGGGTCACAAAAGGAAGGGATTAAACCGAAGGGAACCGGAAGGAAGACCGAGATCAGGGTCAAGTGGGCTTTCTTGAATTATCGCTCTGTTTTCTATTTTCTCATTATTTTAGGTGGGGGGGGAAGACTTTGATTTTGGACAGGGCAAAGAGCAAGACAAGAACGTGGCAAGAAAAGGGGGAGGAGTTCACCCTCTCTCTCCTCAATTAGATTCGCAGTTTAATGTGAACCCCCCACCCTACGTAACGGATCAAGAATAATGGCTATATGAATTAGGCAGGACTATGGTTCACTTTCTGAGATGTATTAAACCAAAGGATAAATATGTTTCGCTTGCTAAAATGTCTGCTTAATCATATGATTTTGCGAACTAATTGTGCAAGGGATTGACGTTTCTCCCCCTCATGATGTTACTTGTTTGAAATTATGCTGTGTCTATGTGTAAATCCCATGATATTGATGTTAATCCTCTTGAGGGCTTGCTTCGACTCATCTTTGATGCAAGAAAATCAATCGGCTTAACTAAGTTGAATGTTGAATATTTTTCGGAGCAAATCACCAAAAATTTAGAACTGCTTCGAAAGAAACTCAATTCTCAATTGAATTAGAAAAAGTACAATCTCGATGTACTTGTTTTGATTTAAGTGGAGGCATAGAAATGTTAATAAACCTAATAAAATAAGTTTTTTTTTTATCCCATCGAAGTGATGATGCAAGCACCAAAGATATCATTTTGAGCCTTTTCCATTCAAAAAGAATAATATTATTCTCATTTCACATGAGATCAATACTTTTGAAAATACCCATCCATGAGTAGCCCAGCTGGTTAGGGCGAACTTGGACTTCGTTGAGGTCTTGGGTTCGATTCCCCAGAGAAGCGCCTGTGATTTAAGTGGGGGGTCATGGCGATGGGTTGCTGTGTTAATCTACTCCAAGGAATAGTCGAGGTGTGCGCAAGCTGACCCGGACATCTCGGGTACAAAAAAAAAATACTTTTGAAAATCAAATATTGTGCTAACATGAAGCTGATGCCCATCGCTACTATTGGCAAAACCAGATTTACTTATGAAGGCCCAGTGCTTCCAAAGGTCCTTTAATGTAGTATTTTATGTGGCAAGCTTTTTCAGGACTGCAACAGACATGCATCTCCTCGAGCTCGATCACCCTTTTGGGATGTAAAAATGGAGGAGAGGGGAAACTTGAGGGCAGTGACGAGGGAGGAGAAGACTCGGACGAAGTGATCGGAAATTTATAAATGGGACTGTGCGCGATTGCAGAACGTGGCCATGGAAGAGAGTTTGACGTTCACAAAGGGAAGATTTCATAGAACTCATCCCTTTTGTACAAGTGGAACTGGAATAATGCTAGAAAACTATTCCTTGCATGGAGGCTTGAGAAAAAAATTGAGTAAACGGGGGCACTAGAGTCACCACTGGCCCCCAAAAGTCATTGATCTATTCAAAGCGAAATTAAATCACGTCAACTGAATTTGGTCAGATCTAATGCCGGAGGGGCTTGATTAGAAAATTTATAAAAATAGAATGACTTAACTAAATAAATTAACAGTGTATGGATTTTATATAGGGAATACGTAACTATGTGGGGGTGGAAATAAGAAATTTTCTTTTATTTTGACTTGATGTTAAAATCGATTTTATTAAAATGTCAATACTATTTAGGATGTGTTTGTCTTGCGAAAAATGAACCGTTTTTAAAAAATATTTTCCGAAAAATCATTTTTCAATAAAATTAACTTTATTTTTTCAGTATCTGGCTGAATCCTAAAAAAGATTCAAAAATATTTTCATTCGTTTAGTATCCCGAGGAAAAATAATAAAAATTCGTATCTCATATTTTAATTATTTCAAAATTATTATTCATTATTCATTTTCTCTCTTTCTAATATTTTGTTTTTCCTTTCTTTTCCTTCTTCCTAGCTGTCCACCACAAGCTAGAGACGAGCCCACCAACATTAGGCAACTCGCCGCTTAGCAAGACTCGAGCTCATCCAATTGGTGAGCTTCAGTCTCACCGGTTTCTAACCAGCTCGTCCCTAACCTACGGCTAGTTATTGGCAATCAGTCAGGAACAAAAGGGGAAGAAAATAATAAAAAAAAACATTTCAAAATTTCAAACCTTTTAAAATATTTTTAAAGCGATCCTAAATGCCTAGACCCATGAGTTAATATTGGGGTTTTCTTGCTCGAGTGTAAATTTTCAAGTCCAAGCATCAATATCGAAAAAAGATTACTTTCGATTATTTCGAAGCAAAAATCATTTTTTTTAATTTAAGCTTTGATAGAAATGTTTTTTGTTGATTACGAATATATTTTCTGTTGCTTCATTTTCTTAAGCAAATCAAATGCCGGAGAATAAGGAAAACTGTTTTCCGATTCATTAAATCCACATGCTTTATTCTTTAGTTATGATCAATGTCATGCTTGATATCATGTGGAACTGGATACGTCGAACTTTTGGATGTCCACATATTGAAGTAGAAGAGGTTAGATTTCGATTGCACAACTTCGAAAAGATATAGACTTACTTCGAAAGATTTAGATTTTAGTGGAGTCTTTAAATAAGTGAAACATACGTACATATATAAAATTATGCATAATCTCATATCGTTTAGAAAATGAATTTCGGGGAACATTTTTGCTGTTTCTGACTTTTCTTGATGATTTATTTAAAATAAAATGTCACTTCTTGTTTTCCCGTCGGAGCATTCTTGTGATTGCCTGTTGTAGGCATGACCTCTCATTCGTTTTTCTGGGTCGAGAAGATTGGTATGGATTGCTTCCTTTTGTATGTCCACGCAAAGAGGAAGAGACTTCGCAGATGCAGATCGATCCAGTCTCTTTGCTAAATCAACCGGTGGAAGGAGAACAGAAATATTTGATCTCAAATGGCAACCTTCGAATCATCAGAGTTCATTTTCAGTTGGAGCTGCTCAAGATCACAGGATCGTATGGCCTCGACAATTGCTCGGTTGCTGCGTCTGGGACGAGGAACCGAGCCAGAAAGAGATTACCTGTGTGCTCGCACACTCCCAGGCAACAACCATTCGACAATCAACCAAAACAATAACCATATGAACCCAGTGGAATGACCATCTTTTCGAGGATATCGGAGAAGTAACAATTGGACTCATTGTGCAGTCACGACGTAGTGATCAACTAGTCATTCCTAGTCGAGAAACAGATACCACATGCCTAAGAACTCGAACATGCTCATGATTTTGTGTACTCGGGGGTGTGTAATTCTGTCGATCGAAATTTTCTAAAACCATACAAAATGGTCCCAGAAACAGGCAGCAACAAATATAAAGAAGCACTCGCTTTTTGTCTCCGGCCAACTAGGCTGTCTCTTTAAACCAATTCTATAAACTGACATTTCTTTATCAAGCGTGAACCAGTCCGAAAAATCCTCGTGTCAATAGCCACAGGAAGAGAAAGAAGGCAATGATCAGAGTGGAGTGTCACTTTCTTTCAAGAAAAGCCTGAGATCAATACAGCAGCTTGGAAACTAACACTAAGCTTGCAGGACATACCGCAAGGATGGGACCGGAGAGAGTATTAACAAAGAGCAACCACTGTGGGACCACGGCTCCTCATTGCTAGATAGAACCAAGATTCAGCACTGCCAAAAGACCCTTTTTCCATGACTTGTCTTAGCTCGAATCCCCCCTTTTAACAAGAATAATCTTTTGTCCAGAATGTTGAGACTAGTCTTCATGTAAAAGTAGGAAGAGGGCCACCGGGGCCAATCGAGATTTTCTGACATAGAAAAGAGGAGCGTTTGAAAAAAGAGGCACGGCATATGCAATGAAATGCATCTGTCCGAGTCGCGCCCTCACCTTGTAAGCCTTTTTCCCAGCTGCTAAAGACAAAAGAAGCAGCAAAAAGATGCCTCATCTGTCCTATCTTCGGCTCTTTAAAAGAGCAGCAAAAAGGGTGTTGTGTTTCATTCGCAAAATGCAATTCGAGTTAGGATAGAGAAAAGCAGAAAGTGATGCAAAAGGATAATTAAATTTCATTTTGGGATCGCGATTGCACAACATAAGTGTCACTAGTCCCCCCACCCCCTCCTAACTGACGCTACCGCTACTCAGTCTTCCCCCCAAAAATAATCAGAAGAACTCGAAATCTAAATAAGGACCGGATGACCTGTCCGAGTCCATTGCCCCCTTGTCGTTCTGAGGCACCGCCGACTTGAACGGGTGGTTCAAGAATGAAAAATCGACCGGCTTCGGGATTTCTGGGGGTTGAGTGCTTTGGATGAGAGCCCAATTGACACTTTCGAAGAAAGGATGCTGCTTGATGTCTGCAGCGCCACGTTTGAATCCTAATCTCTTTTGTGGGTCTTTCGCGAGCAGGCCCCGGATCAAATCCTTAGCGGCAAAACTAGCCGCAGACCCCTCCGGAAATTTCAGAGACTGCCCAACCACATTGAACAAGGTCTCGCGATTTCCATTGCCTCTGAAGGGTGTTTTCCCATGTAGCAGCTCGTACAAGAAGATACCGAACGTCCACCAATCTACAGAACTCCCATGACCATCGCCTTTGATTATCTCAGGAGCCAGATACTCGTGGGTCCCGACAAATGACATAGAGCGGGCACTGGTGGGCTCCGCGATAAGTTGAGGGAGCGAATCCGAACTTACTACGTTAATCCTTTCACCTTTTGCCTTTGGTGGCTTTGTGCTTAAAAAACGGGGTTTAAAGCAAGATGGCTGCAAGCAATTAGGCTCGACGCAAACGGGCAATTTGCAGGCCGGATCGATGCATGCGGGCTCGATACAGTATGCGGAGATCCTACATGAATATTCCGAGCTTGACTGGATGAGGGTGGGGCTCACAGAGCACCGGAGCGATAAGTCGAAGTCGGAGAGCATTATGTGGCCATCGTCTCTCACAAGGACGTTCTCAGGCTTCAAGTCCCTGTAAACCACGCCCATCATGTGTAGATATTCGAGGGCGAGAAGCACTTCAGATGCGTAGAACCTACAAGAGAGGGTATAATGTCAAGAATTTATCCAGCAAGTCCTACGGTCAACCGAGGGAGACAAAGCAGGAGTAGGTGAAACGATAGGTCAAACAAGTATGAATGATGAATTCCGATGACCGTCGCTTTTTCAGAACGTAGCTTGCAGTTTCAACTCTATACACAACTGCAGTCTATGGCTAAAAGCAACAGCTGCAGCACAAATGAAAGGACAAATGCAGCACCGTAGCAGTGTGTTCGAAGAAAAATACTGTCAAACCACTACGCCCCGCTAATTCGAATCCACTGATTCTATCTAAAAGCACAGAAGCCGCTGATTGCTTCTAAGAATTCACATAATCTCAGTCACAATCGACCTGCTGCATTGCTTACAGATTGTGGGTCAACTGACTCTCTCCAACTTTGAAAGCAGAACATGAAAAGCACGGGAAAACAAGCAGAGAGATATTTCCAACTTCAAGAACAATACTTTGAAACGAACCTCGCAGCTTGCTCGGTGAAATGCTTCCCGGGCTGGCGCTGCCGAAGAGTGTGGAGATCGCCACCGCTGCAAAACTCCATCAACAAGCACGAGAACTTCTCGGTCTCGAAATGCGAGTACAGCGTTGGCAAGAAGGGATGATCCAACAAGCCCAGAATGTCTCTCTCAGTTTTAGCTCTCACCAACTTCTTCCTCCCTGCCAACATTCCTTTATCCATCACTTTCATTGCAAACAGACAACCCATTCCTCTAAGCTCCGCTAAGTATACACTCCCTATGTCTCCACACCCCAGCTTCTTCAGGAGCCTAAAGTGGCCCAACCCCAAGCCACCATCTTTCCCTTTGACGCATTGTATCGCATCCCACCGGATATCGTTCCCTCGATGCGGTTTCGATGGGCAACAAGCCCTAAAGCTCGATTCACTCGCGTTGAAACTGTTCGATTTACTCCCACAAGTCACACTACTCTTGTCGCTGTCCTCACAATCTACTGCCAAACTCTCGCTGCTTTTGGTGGCATCTAGAGCAGCATTACTAACGCTGTGATCAGACACAGAAATGGTACTACTACACAGGCTGATGCTGACGCTGTTACTGAAGCTGAGATCTCCGAGGCCAGCCGCGAGGGACTGAGCCTCAACGCCTCCACCGCAATGTGATGCCTTATTCATCTTCCTGCGAGGACGCCAACGGAGCGTTCGATGAAAGTACCGAGAGAGAAGGGTTTCTGCTTATATTGGGCTGGGGGTTTGGGGGCTGGTGGCGGTCAAGATTCAATGTGGGGTGTGACCGAGGCGGTCAAAGAGAGAGCGAGCGAGACGCGGGCGCGAAGGCAGGGTAATTTCACGTTTTTCACTGGGTTAACCAGAAAAATAATGAAGAAACATCACAGAGAGACGAATGGCCAAAACGGCATTCAAATTTGAAATGAGAGAGAGAGAGAGAGAGAGAGAGGCGAGAGACCCAACAAGCAATATCTTACGACGCCCCAGAAATGTTACAGCTTAGAGACAAAACACGGGATGAGAGAGTGCATGAGAGAGAAAGGAGAGCTTTACGAGGAAGACAAAAGCGTTTCGGATTTTCTTTTGTCCTTTTCCTTTTGGTCACAGAAGAACAGAGGACCCCATAAATATATAAATAAACAAGTTTGACGCCAGCCAATACCGTTAGTCTACTGCTGATTACAGTAAAGGAAGGATTTTGCAGTGCAAATTTTTTCTTGCCTGAGGGAAAAAGCAATCATATTTGTCATCGGGAATAGACTCGCAAGTCGGCAGGTCATAATGTAATCTGTAGCTGTGACTGAATGTGCTGTGAAATTTTAGCCCAACCCATGTTAGAAACAAATCATCACCAGCGGCTGACGAAGAACAGCCGATGGGTTGGGGCTTCGTATCTTTGTATTTGGACGATCTTTCTCCCTTTTCTATGGGTTCGAGTTGAGTTGAGTCGAGGAGTGCAGAGATACTCCCAAAGCCCCAAAATCTAATCAATGAGAGAGAGAGAGAGAGGCCTGTGGGTATTAAGAGGCTCCTTGTTCGACAGGTGGTGGGCCATTCCACAGGATAGAATACGACGACGTGACCCGACCTCAGACAACGTGAGGGGAGAAGAGAACATCTGCATTCGTTTCCTTTAAAAGCTTGATAATCATGAGATGGAAGAGTTTGACAATTGCTAGTCGTCATCAAGAACTCTTTCATCGGTTTTACAGCGCTACCCCTATGCATAAAGACATGAAACAACGAGAAAGATACACATCACGGCGGCGCTATCACCGCCGCTGCCCGTAGAATGATTCCCTAAACGAGGCTCCTGAAGACCCGGCAAATTGTATAAGGCTCTCATATCATCATTTCCCCCGCGGGTCTTGAAAGAGGAGAATGTGGAGGCAAAAAGAAAATTTTGGAGCGGGCAAAGAGTTTAGGTTTCTCTCTTTTTTAGACCCGCTTCCAAATTTCCCCCTCTCCCCGTTCTTAGGATGCCCATGGACCAAGATCCAAATCGATCGATCTCGTTGGGAGATCTTGGGAGAGCCTTTCCATAGTGTTTTGGAGCTCTAAAAGGCGATTGTGCTAAGCTTGAAGTGTTTTTGCTAGCAAGTTCAAAAAGCCCTGGAATCAAAGTTGAGGTTTGCAAATGCATAAAGCCTAATGTAACTTGAGATCAGTTTTTGGTTTCCGCGTTTCTAAAATGCTATGTCAAGGGTTTGATTAAATTTCTTTTTCCTTTCGATCTTACCTTCACTAATGTCACGACCTTTTCACCAAAAGGAAAACTAATAGATTACTAAGCGTGATGCTCAACATGAACTCTCTCCAAACCCCACCAATCACAACTTGGCGCTCGATTCAAACATGCAATTTGTCTTGTCTTGTCTTTTGAGGCAACTACTAATCAATCTTAGGATGATTTGATATCCAAGTAAAATATTGGAGTGCATTTTACTTTTCCGAACCATAAATTCAATTTTGGTACTCTAGAGTAATCCAACGTCATTTTCTCTATATTTGAAACACATTTTTGCATGCAATTTTGGCTAATTTTAACCCTAAGCTACTAATATGTGAAGGGTGATCATGTAGGTGCGCAATTAATAACGAGTATTTGATAAACTAACCTGTAAATAAATTATTGAAAAGATAAAGAACCCCAATATAGCATAACTAAATCCCTAATCATCTATTATTAAGACAGGGCTTTGCAAGTTAGACTTAGGAAACAAACATGCGATACACTTTATTCTTGAAAATGTTGATGACTTTGACTAATGCATGAACCAAGGTCTGTGAGGTAACTAAGACACAATGTCAATTGATTTTTCTTTTTCCTTTTCTTTTTTTGGTTTATGAAATGGACTTCCTAGATGCAACATGGACACGACTCAATTAGCGCTATGATTTGTGCACCTAATCTAACATATACAGTCCGATGCCATGCATGCCATGCCATAATGAATTAAAGAACTAACCCTAGAGCTAACGATATGATATGTAGTGAATGCTACGACATGAGATAGAATTAATCACGGATTAATCCTTTGATGGAATTTATATGAAATGTTTTTTTTTTGTATTTACTAAATTATCAGTAAAAACAGCAAATTATATCCTCCGACTCCATATGTAATTTAATGAACTTGCCATTAAATTATTATGTGACTGATAATTTAAAGATGGAATGCTAATCAAATTTTTTAGTATTTTTTTATCTTATGTTGTGTTAGCTATTGTTGTAATGCATATAACGCAATCAATAACTAATGCTATGTATTGAGACGGGTATAATTCACATTTTGTATTACGCCTTTTGAGATGTATATAATCGCGCCACATAAAATTAGATTAGTTAAGATGGGAAAAGGTATTAATAAGATAAAGTGGTTTTGTTCACTAAAGTCAGCCTAGCATAGTATTTGATAGGGCTGAGTTTAATGGACCGCTCAACCTAAGAACCGCTCTGAATAGACCAGACTAGCCAGGTTGATTCGATTCTTCGAAATTTTGATCCGGTCCTTTATTCCTAAACCAGTTTTTGAGCAGTCTCATTCTCGATTCCAAGGCCCTCTCTCTCTCTCCCCAGTTTTCACTTTTGCATTCGAGGCTTAATTCCATGGAGTATTGTTTGGTCTTGCCATCTTCCTCCTAGATTTCCTGCGGTTTCCCGTGTCTTGCTTCTCGGTCAAATGGGGTCCATGTTCTTTTTTGTCATTCATGCTGTGTGAATAGGCTTCTGGGGAAATTGATGCATTTTTGTCGGTCCATAATCCATAAACCGCAGAGAATACGACAAGGAATGGGAGAGGTGATGGTGGAATTGGTAGCTTTGATTTGATCACCGAAAGCTTATATGCTCATTCATCCATTCACTATGGATTGGTACAGCAAACCGCATAGCCTTCACTCGAACAGTCGAAAGAGAAGGGGAGTCTTGCCTCTAAAGAGCTGAAGGGCGCGACGGTGCGTCGCCCTGGATTTAGGAAGACGGAGAACAGGCGGCGGAGGTGCCATCGAAGAAAAGCTGACCGCGACCCAAGAAGGGCTTAACAGTGGTGGGCCGCAAGAGAGGTGACCATAAGTTCGAAGCTGCGGATAACATCACGTTCTGCATTTTTTTCAGTTCTCTTCCTCCTTCGCTTGAAGAGACCAAGAAAGCACCAAATAATTAAGCACCATGTTTAATTTATCGCAACTTGATTAGGTAATTTTTGTTTGAATTTTTTCCGGACCCATTGGACTGCTCGGGAACTGGTCCCATCGATTGGGTTCCCGGTTTTGGGGGGAACCTAAATCGTCCGGAGACCCGATCACCCTGGTATTTGATTCAGGGTAACATAAACATGGTCCTAAAAAATAATAATTAATTCACGAACAAACAATATACATGTGATTAGCAAAACACGTAAATAGTGCAGCATTATGGCGAGACCCCATGCACCCTCTCAACTGTGTTCTTGATCTTGAGTACATCTATTAAATGCTCAAGAAAATAGTTCATGTTTCTCATTTTCTTTTCAAGCTTTAGCAAAAAAACATAAAAAAAAACAAAAACAAAAAAAGTTATATTTTCTATCCTCGCAAAAGTAGAGATTGTTAAGATAAAAATGGTACGGCCCAGAAATCTTTGAATTACAAAAACAGTAACTTTTGATCTTTCTGGGCCATTGAAGATTCCTTGGACGTATCAACAAACACAATAGAGTTGCGCTTGATATAGGTCAGACATTAATGTGGAAGTATTTTCGACATTAATTAAGCCGTATTGATAATATTCAAGACGTCTTCCAACTCAGTTTCTCCGTTCTGTCAAATTAAATCAATATGTCAGAACATTAGTTAAAATAACGAAGAGTGTTGAGTTGCATGGAAATCAAAGATTTGATTGCATGAACAATCAAATTTACAAGAATTTCGATTGATCAACTTCGACGGCTACCTAATCTTCTCAACAATCATCCAGTGGCTAGCTTGGAGATTGATCCTCTTAAAGATTGTTCAACATGAAGTTTTGATGCCAAGGAATATGAAAAGAAATCAAGACGTCAAAGAATGAGAGAGCCCAAGCATTCATAAGTCCAAATTTAGAGAGAACTTTATATTCTTTACATTGTGTCTTCTGATAGCATTTAGATTGTCATCTTAAGAGAAGTGTTGGCAGTGATATTATTTATGCTTGGATGTGCGATAGTAAGATCTATCGGCTTAGGTATAATTAGCACTAGCTATGGGAAGAAGTTCTCGTGCATAAGCAACACATACGTACTATCATAACTTTTCATCGTCTATTGGAATCTAGTCACCGAAATACGTTACCTGATATAAATTTTTTGTACTTATAACAATACCTTAACTTTACACTTTTATTTTAGCAATGTTTTATCAAGTTTCTTGAAATCACTTGTTCGCCCTTTTTTAAGGTGATATTGTTAGCCAATATCACGGGTCAAGGAGTTCAAATCTTGATATTATTCTCTCTTGCCCTATGATGTGATGACGTCGCTCTAATCATGTAAGGGATTGGTAGCATAACATGAATATGAATCCCGTTAATAAGTAGTACGGGATACTTTATCATTTCATCCCATGTGCACAGTGCACTCAGACTGACACGTGGACTTGACGAATAGGATGCCTCGCAAGCTAAATAATAATACGTCGAAACCTACTTTTAATGCAGTGTTGTAAACGATAATGAGAAACGGATTTAAATTACCACATATTTAGTAATTCATTTTCCTAATCATGCCGTGCGATTAATTGATAGCACACGTAGCTTATAAATACAAGAGCGGATCAAATCGGAAAAGGAAAACGATTAGTGTTCCGAAGGAGACCATCCGAATTTACCCTAAATCAGACACAACCATCAAAGGTCCTAGATTTCGGGCAAAATCTCATTCATGCCATTCTGAGGAGCCCGACTTCGTTGTTTTGGACCGTGCTTCTCCGGATGCTCTATCACTTTCACTGGGAATTCCATACGTCGATATCCGTAGGGTTAGAAAGCAAACAGCAGAAGTTAACCAAAAACACAAACTGTTATCCTTCGCCATCCCATGTCAGCCCACCTCTCTATGACATGAGACGCACACGTCATGCGATTGGATCCGCGTTCAATCCGACTTCTTCGCCTTCGCTCCCAAAACATTTGCAGACTCCGGGCTGGAGAGAGACGGACGAACTTTGGCATTGAACGTGGAGCCGTTCGCATCAATCGTTCCATCACTTGTCATTATTTATACGATTGGATCGCCATCGAACGATCGACCTGATCTGAACCCTTTTTTCTGCTTGACTTTATGCGGACGGACAAGTGCGAATTCGATACTGGTGAATGAAAAGACTTTGAGTGCACGTCCATCGGGGTGGTTGGCAACGCCATAGAACCATAAATAAACAAAAGATAAACAGAAGAAAACAGAGATGTCGGTTTCTGGGAATGTGGTCATACCTCGGCTCGGTCATGGGCGGGCTGCTGTTCGCGTGGGCCATGTTCAAGCAATACTTCCCTCCCCTCCCCAGCTGCGCATGTATGCACATCGAGGCCTACGCTCACAAAGCCGTCGGCCACGTCTACCCGTACGTCCAGATCAAGTTCCCGGAGTTCACGGGTGAGCGGCTCGAGCGGTGCGAGGTCTTCACTGCGATCCAGACCTACCTGAGCGGAAGCGCCTCCGCTAGGGCCAAGCGGCTCAAGGCCGAGTCCGTCAAGGACAGCCAGTCGCTGGTCCTCAGCATGGACGCGAACGAGGAGATCGTCGACGAATTCGAAGGGGTCAAGCTCTGGCGGTCGTCGAGCCTGATCATCTCCCAGAAGCCCACGTTTTCTGTGTATCCTTCTTCTGAAGATAAAAGGTGCACACACGTGTGCCATTTGGAATTACTAGTTCATTAACATCTGTGTTGCCACCCTTGGTCATTGTTAACATGTCAATTTCAGCAGTTCCAAAGCCGGGATCGCGTCTCTCCCGTTACATGTTCGCCAACACGGTCTAAACTGATAGTCGGGCAACACCGAAGGCGCAAATCGACGAACCAAAGAAACATAGGATTAGTACCATCAAGAGCCTTAACTTGTCGCATTCGTGCCGTATTTACTCTAAACTAATATACCCATATCACATTTATCTTGAAAAATCTTGTATTTAGGGAGAAAAATCATCAAAGAACCTTAAATTATGCTATTTATGACACATTTACCTCATATTTATTTTTTTTGACACTAAAAATTCCGAAATTTGTACCTGCGTGACTTATATATCCCAAACTTCTACTCTTACGACACACTCAATTCATAATTTTTAATATCACAAAAAAAAATTGAGATAAACATGTCACATAAATATAAATTTATGATTTAACATCTCATAAACAAAATTAGGGTAAAAATGTCGTATTTTCTATAATTTAAAATTTTTAATGACTTTTTTCTTCGTATTTATCATTGTTTAGGGTGACGTGGATGTTGGGTTTTATTATGTTTTTATTTTTGTTTGGTGGCGGCTTGAGAAACAAAGATGTCAGTGTCACTTTCTCGTCGTGGGGCTGGGAATCTCCGGAAGATCACCTTTGTCAATTGAGAGTTCGCATATGCAAGGAAAGACAAAGAGGCTACGACGAGCTTGTTACCATCGCGTACACGTGTGAACAAAAGTGACGTTTCTTAAAGAATGTGAGATAGTTTTCTTATGACGACTTTAAGATAGATTTCGGGGGGTGGGTGGGTGGGGGGTTCATCGTCATGGCTGACCGTCCTCCCTCCTATTTTTTTTCGTAAAATCCTTAAGACATGTGATCTTGAAATCACAGTCATCCGATTTAAATCGGACGATTGTGATTTTTTTAAAATAAAAAACCCCCTCTCTATTAATGGGGGTCATTCGATTTGAGGCCCCCTCCATCATGTCCCCTGACACGTTGTCAGAGGATCCGTGTACTAATTTTTCACCTCTCAAAAGAGGAAATATTATGTGTGACACCAATCAAGGACATGTCCCCTGTGGGGTTGCAAAATTCACTTTGAAGAAAATTGATGAGTTTGCAACCAATAGTCCCACAAAGATCTTCGAAAAAAATTCTAAATGAAAAAATTCTAAACTTATTACAATTTGATCAAGTCATTTTTTATTAATTTATTTATTTATTTATAAATCTTTTGTATTTGTGCAAATTCATTCAGTTCGATCAATTTTGACTTAAAAATTACTGACATAAATATCGAACATGCATTTGTGCTATTGTGAGTAAACTTTTATATTTTTCGAACTTTTTATTGATTTTCGATAGTTTATCTTCTTTTTTTCTTTTCATTGCTTCTTTCATTTTTACTCCCGGTTGGCCGACAAGGATTGCTGGAGCTTGCCGGCCACTAGGGGAGGGTTGGAAAGTCCTTGTCAGTTGTTGGCAAGGCCATGGCAAGGTTAGTCTCACCCAAATCTACATAACGTCAGGCAAGAGCTACAATAGGTGAGGGCTTCGCGGCCCTGGCCTATTACATATTTAGGGGCAAAAATGAGAAAAAAATTAAATAAAGATAAATTCTAGTAAAATTATTTACATTAGTACTTATCGTTTCATGCCACATAAGACGGCCGATGTCAGTGTTAATGATTATGTAAAAATTTACGATTCAAGTAGTCGAAAAAGATATTTGAAATTGAATTCACATAATTATAATATATTTAAGATTGATTTTTTTTTTTTATATAATTTGTCGGCAGATCCTACATTGTTGGTGGAACGGAAAACGTGAAGGAGAAAAGGCTCCGTGCTTCACTCGAGCTCTGTCTGACATCAGGTCAGACTGCGAGACAAAATATCTCGATTCCACGAGGATATGGCGGGGGAGTTTCATGTGTATGACCAGGTAGCTTCCTCATCACTCCATCCACATATATAAGTACAGAGTCTCCCCGTAACGCTGAGTCAAACCCCGACAGAGCCGGACTTGGAACTTCCTCTCCGTCTCCAACCAGAAGAGAGAAAGAGAAGCAGTGAAACCATGATGACCGCACTCGAAATCTGGTCTTGCCTCGGCTCGGTGCTGGCCGGGATGATGTTCGCGTGGGCTGCGTTCAAGCAGTACTTCCCTCCCCAGCTCCGCGGGCGCATCGAGGCCTACGCTCACAAGGCCGTCGGCCGCGTCTTCCCGTACGTCCAGATCAAGTTCCCGGAGTTTGCAGGTGAGCGGCTCGAGCGTTGCGAGGCCTACTCCGCGATCCAGAACTACCTGAGCGCGAGCGTTTCAGCTGGGGCCAAGCGGCTCAAGGCCGAGTCCGTCAAGGACAGCCAGTCGCTGGTCCTCAGCATGGACGAGAACGAGGAGGTCGTCGACGAATTTGAAGGGGTCAAGCTCTGGTGGTCGTCGAGCCTGATCGTCTCCCAGAGGCCCATGTATCCTGGATACCCTTCGTCTGAAGATAGAAGGTAAAGACGTGCGCCTATTGGGATTAACCAGTTTTATTAACATCCGTCTCGCTACACTTTGGTCATTGCTAACATGTTGATTTCAGCAAGTCGAAAGTCGGGATCGCGTCTCTTCCGGGAATACGTTCGTCAACACGGTTTAATTTGATCAATGACCCAAAGATCCACTCATATAGTGAAATTAGTGTTGTTTCTGCAATGATGAAATTCTTGCGTGCGCTCGCCTGACTCGGATCTGACAAGCAAAACCAATGGGTCATTTGCTTTTGCCATCAGGTTTTATAGGCTGACCTGCCACCGGAGCCATCGGGACTTGATCACCGGCTCTTACATAAAGCACGTCCTGGCGAAGGGGAAGGCGGTGGCGGCCGACAACCGGCAGCGGAAGCTCTTCACGAACAACCCGAGCTCGAACTGGCACTACTACAAGGCGAGCAAGTGGAGCCACGTGTCATTCGAGCACCCCGCGACGTTCGACACCCTGGCGATGGAGCCGAGCAAGAAGAGGGGGATCATGAACGACCTCCTCAAGTTCCGGCAAGCGAAGGAGTACTATGCGCGGATCGGCAAGGCATGGAAGCGCGGCTACCTTCTCTACGGCCCGCCAGGGACCGGCAAGTCTACGATGATTGCCGCGATGGCTAACTTCCTCAACTATGACGTGTACGACCTGGAGCTGACGACGGTCAAGGACAACACGGAGCTGAGGAAGCTGCTGATCGAGACGTCTGCGAAGTCGATCATAGTGATCGAGGACATTGACTGCTCCCTCGACCTGACTGGTCAGAGGAAGACGAAGAAGCAAGAGAAAGACGACGATGAGGAGAAAGCGGATCCCGTCAAGAGAATGGCGAAAGGCGGGGAAGAGAGCAAAGACAGCAAGGTCACGCTGTCTGGGCTCCTGAACTTCATCGACGGGCTATGGTCGGCGTGCGGGGGCGAGAAGATCATCGTCTTCACGACGAACTTCGTGGAGAAGCTCGACCCAGCCTTGATCAGGAGGGGGAGGATGGACAAGCACATCGAGATGTCATATTGCTGCTTCGAGTCATTCAAGGTGCTCGCGAGGAATTACTTGGGCGTCGAGTCGCACCCGCTGTTCGCGACGGTGAGGCGGCTGCTGGAGGAGACGAAGATGACTCCGGCGGACGTGGCGGAGAACTTGATGCCCAAGTCGGACGAGGAGGACGAGGAGACTTGCTTGGAGGGTTTGATCGAGGCGCTCGAGAAGGCGAAAGAGGACGCCAGGAAGAAATCAGAAGAAGAAGAAAAGGAGGAGGCGGCGGCGGCCGAAGCAGCGGCAGCGGCAGAAGCAGCGGCAGCTAGAGCAATGACTGAGAAAGAAGGGCAACAGAAATTGAATGGAGTGAAAGAGAATGGCATCCTTTGACCAAGCTGAGGCTCGGTCATTACCGCAGTTTCTCGTTTTCTTTTTTGTTAAGGAATCTTGAGGCCTTGTAAGCTATTTTCATTACTTCGACTGAAATGAAAAAGAGACAGAAATGGGGGAACATGCATTGCCAATTCAGGGGACCACGTGTCGCCACCTCATGCGACTCGTCCGACTAGGTTATGTAAGACGATGTGACATTTTGCAACTTTATGTTGCTGTCAAGTCAAAGGAAATCGGAGTTGACAATATCTTGTTCATCACCAGGACCTTGCTTGTAGGACTTTGCATGGGCTCTCGGACCGATAAGATCTATCCTTGATTTTTAGGGTTGTAGGTTGGATCGACTAATCCTAAAATAAGTTCGGAAAAAATTTAAAGATAAATCTAAATAAAAATAAAAATCGACTACTTATACCGGTAAAAAATATAAAAAATAATTGACAGCTGCTATCATACATGAACGTGCAGCTTTTTTGGAACTTGCTACGTCAAAGATATGAAAAATACTTGACAGTCGTGGCATTATACCCATCACTCTTGCTTTTTATACCATCGTGGCATTAATTGAGTCATTTTGCCCCTCCCCGCCCCTCAAGGTGTACTATGCCATGAGGAATTCGCAGAAAACTTAGATATCAGTATATTGGACTATGCTTCTCTTCCAGAACTAAATTCTCAGCATATTACACAGCCCTGACTATAGCCCCATTACATCTTCAGCTGACAATTTAGCCCGGGTCTCTAACATGCAAGTTTACATTATATCGACCTGACATAGCTCACTAAACCATCAGATTGTCCAAAATCCAGTTGGTGCGCGCAAGTAACCTACTGCCAGCAACCACAAGTGCGTCGCAGTCCGAGATGAGGAGCGACCATAAAATCAGGCGTGCTTCTCGAAATCGATACGAAAACACTGACAATGTTTGATCGAGAGAAGACATGCAAAAAGAAAACAAAAAACAAAAAGATCCGAGTGGGAACGAACCATAGAGCAGCTCCAGTACTTCTTATTAGCAGCTCCAGCTCCGATTGGGTTGTGGAGGAGAGAGAGAGAGAGAGGGGGGCGAGCTTGTTGAAGAGGAAGAGAAAGTCTGAATTGGAGAGGGAAGCGAGACGATTTGGAGCTGAAGTTTTTGCTGAATGAGAATGAGAGAGTCTTTTCATTCTCCGAGCTCGGGTTTGAGCGTGAAATGAAAGGAGTATGCAGATTCTGAAATGAAAGTTGAGAAAATGTGGGCTTGGACTCTAGACTCTAGAGTTGGGCCAAGATACAACAAAATTGGGAAAGGGCGGTCCTAGTGGTTCAATTTATAGGAACCGTGAACTGGACCGAAACCCCGAAGAACCGAACCAACCCGGTCGGTTCTCAAGTTGAGCGGTCTATCATGCTCAGCCCTACTTGCTTGGCATCCTACTTGGATTAATCTACCAACTGAAATAGACTCGTTGCCTACATTCTACACAAAGCCAAAGTACCATTTTCCCAGCAATTTTCCCAGTACTTATTCCAGAGTCCCTCTCCCGTTAGAGGAGTCCATATTGGACTTGGAAATCAGGCACTTGCGAACACCCCGCTGCAACACAAATGATCCTCGACTAACTTGATGGGCCTGATATGATTGTTTAATTTTGTGAAATTCCCCTAGGATTCATACTCACGTGATCAATAAGCATAATTGATTTAATTCTTTCACCTTACATACGTGAGGATCGCCAGACTTGGGATCACTTCATGATGATAGGCTTGGTCTAACATTGTAATAGTTAAATAATAAATCACGCATACATCAATCAGTTTAAAAATTTAGAGTTCTTGGAGGTCAAATCTTTTTCAGGTCCCATCTGTTTCACCCAATTAAACGTGAAAGGGAAGATCTCACATTTACATTACTTCACTTCTTTTTCTAAATCCAAAAATGGCCTTCCAAAAGAATAAAAAAAAGGCACCGACGACAAGAGGACGACCCAGTGAAATAGTAGAGTGATTTAGGCTTCAAAAGCTGAGCGATTGATTAGGTTTGGTTTTTAGTTTTTCCTAGAATTGTGAAAGACTAAAAAATAATCTATATATTTTGGGTAATCCAAATGGGTAGTTCCGCCCTCGGAATTGAGAACTGAATCGAAATTTACCATCTTCCAAAATTAGGGCAATGGAAACTCAACCGATGATCCCGGTTCAGTCTTGTTTGAGCAATTTTCAATTTAGACAGTTCCTTTTGCGCACCCCAAAATTAAACTAATCAGAAAAAAGAAAACTCATTTTTTTTGTGAGACAGTTTGGAATTTTTGAAGAAGTATGCCGCTTAAGAAGGGCATTATTTTTTGACCAAAAAAAAAAGAAGGGCAAAATTTTGAATGAATATTACGAAACATATATAATAGAGTTTCATAACCGCTCTAGGAGTGCTCTTTTGACATTATTATTCGTTAATGATGAGCCTTTAATTTATCGTTTTATATTTGTAATTTTCACTTTGGCTGATTCAAACATCATTAATTGTTTATTTATTATCTTATCTCTGTGCACTGAAATCTAATTGTGACATGCCCATTTGATGTTTTAATTTTCCTTTGTTTTTTAGGTCACTCGTTTTAAAATAAAGCTTGTAATTGGGTCTCAGTTGGGCCTTCAGCCACAATCTGTACTTAAGTAAAAGCCCATTGTTTGTGGATCCACAACCAAACTTTTTGCTTTTCTCTTTTCTTTTGGGCAAGTGCACATAAAGTAAACCGAGAGGCAATTTTCAACTCCAAGCTCGCATGTATAAGATAGACTCAAATTTGAATAATCCCATGAAACTGTTCTTCATACTTTAGACTTGTATATCTTCTTGTTCTATGGTTACTTGAATGTAATTCAAGAAAAGTCGACTGTTTCAAATAAGATAGTACGGTCCTTGAAATTACTCAAAATTAGAAGATGTTATGAATTGAAAATGAAATTAGAAGTGGTCTCTTTCGACCGACACACTAATTATCCATCGAACTGGTGACTTGGTGACCAGATGGCCAATTTTCCACGCCACATCATTGTCATCAGTAGTTCGTTGAGAAATCTTATTCCAATCAAAATAAATCAATGGAATGTCCATGTGTTGTGCGAGTCCTACTGCATTAGCATCGAAGTTGAAGCAATGAACGACCAATTATTGTTTCGACTTTTTGAAAGCCAAACATAACATTTTTATTTATTAACATCCGAATTTAAAATACGATTTAAATTGTAAAATACTAGTAATATATTTCATGTGGATCTATGTGTCAATATCTATATGCTACTAAAACTTCGGACGCCCAAAATGACCAAAATTCAAAATACCTGCATCTCAAGATTCGAAAAATGGAAACAAAAAAGAAAAAATTAAATCATTTCAGGCGCACCTCAATTTTTTACGATCCAAGGACATGAGCACAAAAGTTTCACATAACTTCGAAAGCACAAGCAAAAGTCTTCAATCAGCTTTGGTGGTCTCGACTCAAAAAAGTTTGTACGCAGCTCGTGGAAATTAAACAAATAACCTTCAATTTATGAGCTGAAATTCTACGATTGCTCTTGATTAATTGCGTTAGTCCGAGAGTTTCTCAGACACATCTAAAGTATGCAACTTCAAAGACTTACTGTTAATAAAAATATTGCTCCTAGGAAGGTTCATAAGTTTATTGTGATAAATTCAATAATCAGAGCAATAATCTCATGACAACGTCTCTTGAAGGATGCAAGGTTCATATTCAACGAAGTCTTTGGAAATATTTACGATCTCCTAGAAGTAGAAATCATGCAGCGTTGAAAGGGGACACTCGTTATCATTTGTTGATGGTCAAGATTCTGTCCAAGGTGGTTCTTTTTCCAGAACATTATGTGAAGCCATAGTCATAATTGGACGACCACAAAGATTGCTTAAAGAGTATAATCCGAATGTTAATTAGAATCGATTTCGAGAAATATAGCAGTTCTTTTTTTTTCCATCTTCTTTTGCGTCGATGATCCAAATCGATTGCACCATAGAAGATATTCTTTTCAGTGGAAGTGCATGACCAGATCTCTAGAATGGTTTTCTATTTTCAGTGGGAGAAATTCTTATCTCAAATTTACTTCTATCAGCCCTACTCTAAAATTGCTCATAAACGTCCGAAGCTTTTCTATTTTCATATTGAAGAATGGTTTCGTTTTGAAGTTAGTTTTTCACGTCATATTGCTGATATGGATTTTTTCTATCGACATAGAAATGTCACGTCAAATAACTAATGGCGATCTTTTAGACTAAGGGTTAACGGGAGCAGTTTAAATCAAAAGAAAAGTCCACGACAAATTCGAAACTAGAGTTAAAGCCGATGAATTTTTTTTTTTATACAGAAAAAGAGTCTAAGCAGCAATTGGACCGTACCTAAAATTCAAAATTTTTTTCAGACAAAAAATGTTCTAACAGGGTTAGAATTGAATCTAAAGTTTAAGGTTTCTTTTAAAGAATCGGGATATATCGTACACTTATCTCATGGTGACCACAAACGATTATGTAGGGACTACTATTAGGTGTCAACAAGATAAATGACAAGATACAAGTCCATATCGTGTGCTGTGAAATATTGATGTTGCTGGCAATGGAGAATTACCATAAAACCAAAACCAAAAAAGAAAAGGAAAAAAACGTGCTAGGCACGTGCCAGGAAAGATAGGGGAATTTCTCTAGAAGAACTTGACTTGGGTCGCAGCTTGGGCCTACCCATTGAAACCGAAAGCATAATATAAATAAATCCTAACAAATTATTTGGTCAAAAAGAGGAAATAGCAATAGTCAGCGAGGAATTAGCACGTGTCTTTCTCCTCCGACAAAGAATTGCGGTGCGTCTCCTCTTAGTTCACACCCACGAAAAGAGAATCAGGTAATCATGAAAGCCAACGTAAAATTTATTTAAGTGAAAGCCTAATAATAAGTATTAGTAAACAAAATCGAACGACACTCGGTATCTAAAAATCAGATCTTATTCTGATAGAGAAAAGCCGGCAAGTTACGTGACCAAATATCGTTAAATTCATATAGATGTCGACAAAAGTTGATGAACTTTAAAAAAAAGTCGATGATTAAAAGATAAAAGAGAGCAAGATAAGCGTTGACGAGTAAGGAAAAATAGTTGGGCGAGTAGCTCAAATGGAGTTAGTAATCCAACATTGGTCAGTAATTTAACTAATAAGTCACTCAATGGAATTAGGAAATGCAAACTAGTAAAGCATTAACTTTTTCGTCTGTTTGATTTTAGTTATTGATGGATATATTGTTATAAATCAATTTTCAATGATGCCGGAACAATAACCTCACGACAGCATCTCTTGAAGGATGCAAGATTCATGTCCAAAGAAGTCTCCGCCATATATAATAAGATCTCTCAGCAGTGGAATTTGTGCTGCGTTGAAAGGGGACAACCAACATCATATGTTATCATCGATTCATGGTCAAGATTCCGTGCAAAGAGAAGATTATGTAAGAGCACGATCGATTATCATTGGGCCACCAAAAAGATCACACAATATTATAATTTGTGGAATGCTCTTTAGAATCGATTTTGACGAATGCAGCAGCTCTCTTTCCATCTTCTCTTGCCCCGAAGAATAATGGCTTCTCACCTAAAAAGAATACTTAATTAAGATGATGTCTACTTAGGCACCCAGAACAATGGATGTCGAAGCCAAATAGTGCGCATTAACATCGTGTCTGACCCTAGTAATGTCAAGTATATTAAGACTAGTCTATGGAATTAGTAAATTGGATGATTTGGCACAATGTAAGTGGATATTTATAGATGAGTGAATCACGTTCAAGACTTACCTTTCAGTCGGGTCTATCCTATTATTTAATACATTAATTTTGGAAACTTTGTGTCCATGTGGCGCACGAAATCGATAAAAAAAAAAGTGGAACAATGGCCCGCCAAGGACAATTCACCTTTGACTAAAATCACCTCTTGAGTGGGGACACCATTTGCACTGATTCATTTTCGACTTTCATGAAAATCATCATATGTATTTGTGTCCACATCTATTTTTCCAAACTTCAGGGCCTCGTCCACATGTGACAAACACCAAGGTGATCATCACGCCCTTCTTTAACTTTGGCCGAAAGGTCCGAAGCCCCTCCAACCCGAAGCCATCAAGGCAAAACGGCAGCCAATGCATCGCGTTGCGTTCTTGCTAGTCACTTGATGATTAATTTGATCGGTCGCGATACACAAAATAATAAACGCGAGAATGTCCGTATCTGTCCGGCGAGGGACGGTCCCGGTGAGTTTCAACACGTACGTATGCGTCTCCTTAGTTCGCTCGAGATCAGTTTACATACGGTGGGCGAGTGGCGATCGAGCTCGTCACCCGATGCAGAGACAACATAATCCAACCCTCTGTGACTGCCGATACATGTGATGCTGGGCTCGAGGGCCAACTTGAACTCTTCTTAGAATGATGAAGCACTGTGCATGCTAATCATGTGGAGATGGCGGGATTATGGGAAATGACCCCGGTTTGACGCCTACTTTGTTTGTGGTGACACCGAATTCCACGAGGGGCCACCCCAAGAGTCTTCTCACTGGTGAAAACAGGATGCTGATGGAAGCAGTATTGCCAAGAGCACAAGTTGCTCTCCCTCTTTATTTTCTTCTATCTGTTTATCCCCAACTTTCGAAGATAGGAGGAAAGGACGGAAGTGTCCTCCTGGGCTCTATTTAAGTGTGCATTTGGGGATGATTAGGGTGAGAAGGATACATTTGGAGAGTCTTTCCAACGTTTGTCCTGTCCACAGAGAGAGAGAGAGAGAGAGAGAGAGAGAGAGAGGGACTGACTTAATTTGGAGCTTAATTGGAGCTCTTGTCGCAGGAAAGATGGCACTTAGAGCTTTTGCCCTACGCATGCATTGTAATATATATCGCATGTGCCTTTAGTTATGTTTGAGCGGAACAGCTGCAAGTGCCATCTCTCCTCGGCAAGAGTCCCTTTAACCTCGAGAAGTTAAAGGCGCTTAGTTCCATCACTTTCTCTCCATGTGCACTTAGGCACGTCTACGTTTGCACGACACAAGATGTTTTCTCTTGTGGTTCGACCTACATTTCCTTCTCTTTCTATATACGCGAGAAATGCTTGTTACCCATGCTGTTGATGTTTTTACTTGCTCTGACTCCGTTACGATCCATAAAAGGTAGGTGCCTTAAACATGATATTTGTGCAGCACAATGTATAGGGTAGATGATAAGTATGAATTTGGTCGAGCAATTTAATCGATGTATGGTCGTAACTTTCTTCTTACATCGATGAGTCTCGATTTTTGTTTCCTTTTTTGTTTGGTATCTCGATTTCAAGTTTCATAATCAATTATGATCTTTGTGCATGACAATTTTGTTGAGCATGTAGCCAAGCAAGCTAGCTCAATTTTCATGTGTTTTAAGAGGCTATGCCTACGCCTGAACGGGCTATTACATAAAATTTATCTGTATCATTTTATCTCTATTTTGAATCTAGCTAGGCTAATTTCATACGCGATGCAAGATCAACATCTTGTAGTGAGTTAGTGAAGAAGTTCCATTCATATGATCTCATATACTGCCACCTTTCCTCCAGTTTGTGCTTCATAATCACCTATTGTCATTGGCAAAGATCAAGTAATTTAAGCTTGATATGGACGAGGTATTTAGTTTTGGAATAGAAACTCTTGTTATAAAATGGAACGGAGATTATTCTCTCCATATATATAAATTAACGGATGACATTAATTATCGATCTCGTCATTAGGACTAAGAAAAAGAAAGAAAATAATCTAAAACAATCTATCATTAAATAAGTCGGTTTCTTATGAAAATATCGTATGTAATAAGTTCGATGTCTGCTGTCCATGAGCTAGCTTATAATTACAAATACTTTTAGATGGTACTATCCTTTCATCGACATGGGATGTCGCATTAGAGCTACTTTTAACGCCTTTACATCCAATTTGCTCTTTTTCCAAACTTTTAATTCCAAATTGAACTTGAGTGGTGCTTGGGATTCAAAGATGGACACACGAAAGTCGTTCACAAAAGTGATATGTACGGAACAAGTCAGACTGGTTTCTTGTTTCAATAGCGAATAGATTATGTCATTGTTCCAGACAGTTTTGCTGGCCCTGACATGTTCATCTATGAACTGTAAAGCTTCATTGGCTTCGTCTTCCGTGGAATCAGAGAACTTTCGGGCCATAGGAAATAAAACATTATGATAATAACAGCATTTTATGGATTATAAATTCTTGAAAAAATAGACCTCATAATAATTTTTAATTATCTGTTATTTCTTATATGGTTCGTAATAGACCGTCATCGTCAGAGTGTATTAAATACCATCACTTAAATCATTTTCCGAAGGACAGATATTAAGCTGCTCCCTCTCCCATGATGTCAAGGTGATATGCCACTTTGCACTTTTGTATCTCCTTCTCTTAGTTCGTACATGACTTGGTATCTTTCTTGCTTTCAGATGTTTCTTTTCTGACTCAGAGAACTCGCCAATCCCCCACTCAAAGAAGAGCATGGCAAAAGGTGCTTTACTGTTTGCTACAAGAAAATGCACAGATTCTTGCTGAGGAAAGGAAAAGGAAAACAAAAGGAAGGAAATCTGAGGGAATGTATTCGTATTGCTCATTCAATGTCGTAAATCCGGATCACCGAACAGGCATGTTATCTTGGAGCCAATCTAAGGGGCAAGGAACAATATGCTCCGATCAGTATTCATTGTAAATGAGATGAAAGTCACACTCTGTAAATAACCGATCAGGATGTTTTGAAAATCTCGTTTATCCAAGGTGTGGTTTAAACCAATATAGGGTTTCAGCGTAAGTGGCCTCCGTGATAGTAATCTGCTGTATTCAGTTTCCATGATGATGCTTTACAGTGCTTTTAATCATGCGTAATTTCATCAATTTGAGTTAGCAGAAATAATGTATTACGAGGATGGAGAGCAGAACGGATTTACACTCTACCAAACGATCTTGGTTTGGTTCAAAGTTTTCTCCCCACCATATTAATGCAGTCTACTTCGGCTTCGTATCGTCGGCCTCGTGTCGGCATGCTCCCCCCTTAACCTCAAACGAGCATGCACGAATGAAAATGGCGTATAAATCCGATTCGTGCGAACCCAATTAGCCAGGACCCTTGCCTCATGGTGATCTTCACGTAGACCACTGAGCATCGATGCCGATGACCAGCATTTTGGAAGTCGGGACATTCGCGCTGGGCCCAAAAGAAAAGTTTGAACAACGAAATTCTGAGAAGATATCAATTCCCATCCTTTGATACCGGTCCACGAACGTTTGATACGAGGTGCGATTCGAAATGGGGAAGCAGATCGCCAGGAAATACAATTTGAAAATGAGAAGCAAAATGGTAAAATGGGGTGTAGGGTCGAAAGACGTTTAGTCTTTTGAGTTTCCCCGCGGATCCCATGTCCTAAACATATACATTCGGTCCACATGCTTTCACCACCCCAATGAAACATATTCACATGGTCATGACCTCTTGAGTTTCGTTCTTTTTGTATTGTCTTCAGCTGAGTTCGAATGAACGCTGCATGGGTCGTCACTTCTTGCTACTTGCACTGTCTAGGTCGAAAATTCTCACTCGATAACAGAGTGTGCTGACCAGCTTTTCGATCCTCGTCGCTCCATGGCTTGGCCGCAGAACCGTGGGGTCAATAGCAACGGAGCATGGATCACTCCCGTTCTCTCTGCTGCCAACGCACCATCCATCGAGCACGAGCATGTTGGATTCACGTAAATTTGATCCTCTTGTGTTGTCGGTTGGTAGATGTTTAAACTAATTCTTGAAGTATTTGAAAATGTTTGATGTAGTCCTTCTATTAAATTTAAGTTCAATGGTCATACTGAATATTTTCAAATAATTTAATGATTAGTTTGAATATGTACCAAAAGTTGATATACCATATTAAACAACTTGAAAGTTCAGATGCTAGATTGTATATTGGGCTAAAGTTTAAGGACCATTTGTAACAAATTAAAAATTTATGAATCACATTGTACATTTGGTCTCATTTGTGTCATTATCCATTCTTTTATTGACTAGTAGAGAGCTCCACCGTGTCTCTTCAGTCACGCGTGATTCACGTCCGTGATTAAAAATCTATATTGTCACATTATGCTACATGTAATTATTGCCATATCCTATCATTTATTGTTATATTCTGTTTCATATATGATATGTCAAGTTAATTTGATGTAATTACTATAATGCCATGTCATTTTATCATCGCAAATAGTTCAAATAAGGGTCCGGAGTGAAATCATTTTTCAAAAAAAAAAAAAAGAAGATCTATCGTGGCCCTTGTTTCAAATAAGAGCCTCAAGTCGTCAATTTTATTTTAAATAAGTGTCTAAATTGATTCGCAGGCTAAATCTTATTTCCAGCCAGGGGTATTTTTCTTTTTATTTCTTCTTTCTCTCTTTATTTTTTGTTTTATTTCCTTTGTTTTTTGTTTTGTCCTTCAACAGAGTGGCTCTCGTCGGTCTAGACAAAGAGAAGCCAGATTGAAGTTATTCGCCGCCGGTCGCCTTCTCCTACAACGAAATTCTCGGTTCCTCAGGACGCGTCAGACCTCGGCCCGCTCGTCCTTGATCTAGGGCTCAGATCAACAGTCATATTTGCATTCAAATTGTTATGTTTTATAACATGATTGTCATTTTCGTACGACATAATTGAACACTGCATTTTGATTGACTTTTGCATGCACACTTTCACACACAAAGCATAGTCACGTCACTATCTGAAATTTTATTTTATATCATCACATGTTGCATTCAAATTGTTATGTTTTATAACATTATTGCCATTTCGTACGACATAATTGAACACTGCATTTTGATTAACTTTTGCATGCACACTTTTACACACATAGTGGAGTTATGCCATTATATGAAATTTTCTTTTATATCATCACATTTTGCATTCAAATTGTTATGTTTTACAACATGATTGCCATTTTCGTAGGGCATAATTGAACTTTACATTCTGATTCACTTTTGCACATACACTTTCACACACAAAGCGGAGTCACGTCATTATTTGAAATTTTCTTTTATATTATTATGTTGTATTCAATTTGTTATGTTTTACAACATGATTGCCATTTTCGTACGACATAATTGAACTATGCATTTGGATTGAGTTTTGCACATACACGTTCACACACAAAGCGGAGTCACGCCATTATTTGAAATTTTCTTTTATATCATCACATTTTGCATTCAAATTGTTATGTTTTATAACATGATTGCCATTTTCGTAGGGCATAATTAAACTCTACATTCTGATTCACTTTTGCACATACACTTTCACACACAAAGCGGAGTCACGTCATTATTTGAAATTTTCTTTTATATCTTTATGTTTTTTTCAATTTGTTATGTTTTACAACAGGATTGCCATTTTCGTAAGACATAATTGAACTATGCATTTGGATTGACTTTTGCATATGCATGTTCACAGACAAAGCGGAGTCACGCCATTATTTGAAATTTTCTTTTATATCATCACATTTTGCATTCAAATTGTTATGTTTTACAACATGATTTCCATTTTCGTAGGACATAATTGAACTATACATTCTGATTCAATTTTGCACATACACTTTCACACACAAAATGGAGTCACGTCATTATTTGAAATTTTCTTTTATATCATCATATTTTGCATTCAATTTATTATGTTTTATAACATGATTGTCATTTCCGTACGTCATAATTGAACTCTGCATTTTGATTGACTTTGGCATGTATACTTTCACACATAAAGCGAAGTCACGCCATTATATTCGAAAAATAACCTCATTATTCAAAAGCGAGGTCACTAAGTGGCTATGCAACATTACAAGATTTTAAAACAAACACTGTCATGTGTGCTTAAGAGACCTGGTGATGATTTTTAGAACTTAAGCCAATAAAAAAAGAGAGAGTTGCGGTATCGAAAAGACGTCATGAGATGCTAATACGTTGCACCTGCAACTGACCCTCCAGATTTGAGATCTGTAGGTTTTCATTTGACCAATACCTTCATGTTTGCACCTAATCAGTTGATCGTCACATCGTCATCTAGGCTCTATGAGTGTCCAACACACATAGATTTTCCCGAATCGATTTGTGGTGACTGCAATTTGCTGATTAATTTTACAAATGTATCTTGATCCGATAGTTCGCCCGAACATAGAATTTGGAAAAATGTTAGGGGCCAAAACTCGTCTCTATAAAACATGGCAACCCCAGCCATGCTTCTGGATTCCGAGTCTCCATTGAGAGAACTGAAAAGATATGGAGAAATAATGCAAGTCTTACTCCAAGTGAAAAGAATCAGAAACCCGAATTGCCCTCGATACCTTAGCGCCCCCCCCCCCCTTCTCTTTCTATTGGATTCATATCCATACATCGATGGATATGGAACATGAAATTCTAAGGCAGGTTAAGATCGTTAATGTTGTCATATTGTATCTCAACAAAGATGTTCGTTATATGACCAGTATCTTGAGTTCAAATTTCAGTGACAAGCTAAAGCAGTTCATGCACTCAACATGAATAGACATACATGAACCTAATTAAGTCAAATGAACTCAATTCATCCATCAGATGCCGAACCCACTTAATTTAAATCAATCTGACGAGCTAGTTGTGTGTGAATGAGCTGAAGTCTTCGAAGATCCAAACTTAAGGGTTCCACAAGGTAGAAGAAAAACTTGAGAGGTTCAATGCATTTAAACGGTCAGTATCAAAACACGTCATTTTGTAATCACCTCGATCCTTGAGAATGACCAAATCCAGCATACTTGGATCTGAGCGTCTTGCTTTGGCTTTTCCTGTCAAATCAATGCGTTAAAGCAACAAAAAGTAAGGGACTTTGGGGGCTTGCACAGAGGATTCCATAGAAATTTATATCATCGCGTAAGCCGTGGCTCTATAGGAATTCTAGAAATTCATATCACCATGTAAGCATGTATGAATCATATATCGTCGCATTTTGAATGATTTATTAGGTGATCGGTACCGGCTCTCCATAGTAAATCTGGGTCGCTTTGCCTTGGATGGACCCTAAGTAAGTTCTCTCTATGTATTGGATGGATTTATTTTTGAGACGCTACAGAATCCAGCCTATGTACTAATATCCTAATTTCGCTCTCTGCCCTTCTACTAGATTCTGCGATATCAGTATCTTGTCGGAGATCTGGCCGGATTCTGATCGAGGCGCATCGATTTTTGCAAAGGAACATAACTCCAATGCCTCGGACGATTGAGATCATATCTCAACAGCACAATCACAACAAGATTTGCGCCCATCGAGAATATGATGTATGCACATGTTATTAGGGAATATGACGAGATCTCGACTGGATGCATGACGAGGCACGCGTCGATATGAATAATTTTGCTGGCATTGGAGAACTTAGGGGAAGAAATGTGTCGCCGGGCGGGGCACCTGCTGCCTTTCTTGGGTCCACCCGATGAAAAATAACTAAGAACCATCTGGTCAAAGTAAAACACGAAATAGCAATGAAGAGCGTGGAGTTTGCACGCCGTTGTCCTTCCCTCCTCCGACCGAATTCGGTGCATCTGCCTTCTGACAATTTCATGAATCTCTCACTATTCCTTTTGAGGCTTTCACACACGTGAGAAGAAAGTCACGTAGCGTGGACGTCACTTTGCTTATGTATGTGCCCACGTATGCTCCATTGCACGACAACTGTGACGGCAAACGTGGTTTTATCAATGGTGTGCATGCCGGGTGGAAACGGGCATTGATCTCGGGGGCAGGGGGGCCCCTTGCAATGACAAAATGAACGGGCACAATTCTCACACGTTGTGTTATTGTCTTTCTTTTACTGAAAAAAAGTTGATAATCACTCTAATTGAGATTGCAATTTCTAAGATGAGTACGTCACTTTGCTTAGGTATGTGCATGGCAACTGTGACGGCAAACATGGTTTTGTCAATGGTGTGTGTACCGAGTCGAAACGGGTCATTGTTCTTGGGGCCTGGGGGGCCACTTTCAATGATAAAATAGGCTGTCACAATTCTCAGATGTCGTGTTGTTATCTTTAACTGAAGAAAAGTTGGTAATCACTCTAATTGATGTTGTAATTTCTAAGATGAGTTGATATATTTTGGAAGTATGGGGTCACCCTAATAGAAGACATGATTAGTTAGAAAATAAAAAGATAAGTATTGATACATAACTCAAATGACAATTGGTAGCTCCGGACTAGCTAGTAATTTAATTGGAGAAAAGTTGGTACCTCGCGAAAACAAGAGTCGGTAATGTGAAATAGCTGTAGACTTTACTCTTTGGTTTCACTATTGTCGGTAAACTTAAGCAATTACTGAAAAGACATATAAGTTTTCAGAAAAGATAAGTTTCTTTGTTATTAGTTAGAGATAAGGGAACTTGGTAATTTAAAAAAGGACAAATAAACATCAATAATTAACTTGATTAAGAGCTGACAACGTTAAATTAGTGGGTCGCTTAATTGAAAGAAAGTTAGTAATCACTCTAAGTAAGGTCGGTAGTTTCTAAAGTAGCTGGTAAATTTAACATGTTATTAAGCAAGGCAAAACGAAAGTTAGTAAATCAATAGAAAATCATATATATTCTAAAAAACTTTAAAAATTATAAATACTAGTTATCTCAGCACTAGTCATACTCCCGATAAAATTAATTGAAAGCACTATATTAACAAATGTTCAAAATGTTTAATACTAAATTGGTCAAATTGAAAGGTTTACGTCAAAATTAATACCCGTATAATATGTTTGGGACTTTTTCTATTTGTAATTATCCCATGCTAACCTAGCCAAATTTTTGTTAACTTCAATACATGCATGCACATGTCTCTTTAGTTTGTTTGAATTTGGTTTCAATCTGACCGTGCTAGTTGCAACTGAAGTTGTCACTCGATGCGAGAGAAGAAAATTTGAGACTCCATAATCATGAAACGGGTCCTGAAAGAAAATTTAAGTAAGGTCAGTAGTTTCACTCTATCTTGACCGAGCTGTCAGGGTGACAAAACTATAATTTGGGACCTCAGGTACAATTGATGTGATGCTGGCCTCGTGATTCGGCTGAAGCTTGGTGATTAATCATTATGCATATTGATTATTTGGAAATGGAAGGATTATGGGCATGACTCCGGTCATCTACTGTCCATCTAGTAACATGAATAGAGAAGGGTCCCGCAAGGAATCTCTCTACGAAGTTTATAATTGAAAAACGACAGGAAGAAGATGAGAGAAAAAGGACGGGACGCTCCTCCTCAGCTCTTTATAAATGCGCATTTGGTTAATGAAGGTGAGGCAAGTAAAGCTTGTGTTGTGTGGAGATCGATACATCTGGGGAGTCTTTCAGAGGTTTGTCCCGTCCAGGGAGAGAAAGAGAGAGAGAGAGAGTGAACTTCAATTGGAGCTTCATAGGAGCTCTTGTCGCAGGAAAGATGGCACTTAGAGCTGTTGCCTGTGCATGCATTGTGATATATATCGCATGTGCCTTTAGTTATGGTCGAGCGTAACAGCTGCAAGTGCCATCTTTCCTCGGCAATAGTTCCTTTAACCTCGAGAAGTTAACGCACGCGGTCCATCACTTTCTCTCCATGTGCACTCGGGCATATGCCTATGTTTGCACGACACGATATGTTTTCTCCTATGATCTGACCTACGTTTCCTTCTATGAGAAATGCTTGTTCCCCATGCTATTGATGGTTTTACTGGCTCTGCTATGACAGAGCTTGGTTCCGTTACGATCCATAAAAGCCGCATGCCTTAGATATGATATCCAGGCAGCGAGATGTGCAAGATAGAAGATAAATGTGGATTATTCAAGTTACTTCATTGATATGCAACTGCGAGTTTCTTCTTGCATGGTTGAGTCCCGAATTTTAGTAGGTATTTTAACTAGGTTCATAATCAATTACGATTGTTATGCATGACAATTTTGTTGAGCATGTAGCCAAGCTAGCTTAATTTTTGCGTGGTTTTGAGGGGCTATGCCTATGCAATCAATATGCATGAACAGGCTAACCTAAATTGCATCTCTATTAGTTTATCTTCTTCTTCTTCTTTTACACTCTAGATAAGCTAATTCACACGTGACTGACGTCAACGTTTTGTGGTGACTTGGTATCATGGTCACGTGCCACTTTTCACCTCGCCTTCTCTTTCTTCGTACACATGACTTGGAATCTTTCTTTGTTTCTTGGCGAAAACTTCTCCTTTTTGACTCTGAACTCCAGATCCCCTCCTCAACAGAAGAGCATCGGCAAGAAGGTGCTTTGCTTTTACCACAAGAAAAATGCATAGATTCTTGCTAAGCAGAGGAAAAGGAAGCACAAGGAAGGATACCGAGGGGGAAGAAAAAAAGAAACCGTAGACCTGTTCGAGGATGATGTGTTCATTGGGTGTTATGATCCCAGCGAACGTAAGTTGCGTGGTAACGAAACTCTTTTCTGTACTCCTCTTTTCTTATTCAATGTCTGAATTCGAATCACCGAACGCGCGTATCATCTTGGAGCTGTTCGGAGGAGCGATGAGCAATGTACTCCAACCATTATTCATCGTCAATGGGATTGAAGTGACTGTTACATTTTGGGTATACTGATCCGGATGTCGTGAAAATCTCGTATGTCCAAGGTGTGCTGTGTTCAAATTACATGACGCTCTGTAGTGCTTTTAATCATGTCCAATTTCATCTGGTTTAGCTGCAATATAGAAAGGAGAACGGATTTACACGCTTATAAACGAGCTTGGCTTGGCTTTACGGTTTTCTTCTCACCATATTAAGGTGGGATGATTCGGCTTCAAATCACCGGCTTCGTGTCAGAATGATCGGCCCTGACCTCAAACGATCATGCACGAGAAAAGAAGAAGAAAAAACGTGCATAAACCCAATACATGGGAACCCTGCAGATTAATCATGAACCTTACCAAATGGCCTTTGCGCAGGTCTAGGTCGTTTTGCGTAGATATGCCAAAACGACGCCATACTGCCCGAATCTCCTGAGAATGCGCTAACATCGAGGTTTTGCTTTTCCAGCAAATCATTCTTCACAAATGGCTATCCAAGTTTCAGCACGCATTAACCATAGAGAGAGAGAGAGAGAGAGAGAGAGAGAGAACAAAGGAGGCTTCGATCCTTGCCCTACTGTAACAAGAAATTCAGCCGGCACGGGTGCAAACATTGATCACCTTCACAGTGACTTTCACACGGGCCACTGAGCATCGATGCCGGTGACCAGCACTCTGGCGGAAGTCTGGGACGATTCACATAATGCTTGTCAAAAACAAAGAAAGCTTAAGCAACAAGATTCTGAGAAAAGGATATCAACTTCCATTCTTTGATATCGGTCCACAAACGTTTCATACACCATAAGCCGACAAATAAGCTTCGATTCAGAATGAGGAAACAGATCGCAGTAAAAACAATCTGAAAGCGAGAAGCGAGAAGCGAGAAGGTAGAACGGGCCACATCGACGAAAGCAGGTTAGCTTTTTTTCTTTTCTTACTTACCCAGGGGATCACATGCCCTAGTGCGACGATATATATACATCCATAGTTTTCTGCTTAAGAAGGATTTGTAGAGAAATCGTTCAGGTTTATCCTGCATAATTTCGCGACAAGTTTTAGTGCTTTTGACGCACTCGTGACTTATTTTTTTTTGGGAGCGGGGGCTGCTATTTGTTCTTCGGGTTTAATGAATAAGTGCGCTTGGGGCACTAATTATGCTAACTAGGAAAGGAGAAAACACTTTTTGTGACATATTAGAGATTGAAAAAGTACACGATGTAAGAAGGCTAATTATTTTAACAATCCAAACATATTTTGTGGTATGCCTGTTTCACAGAAAATAAATGATTTGAATAATAAATCATTAATATTGATTACGTATATCTACAAAAATGAACTAAGGAAAAACATGTTAATTGTCTATGAAGATTTTTAGACATAAAATGTTGCTGATAATTAGAATGTTTTTCATCGACTAATTATTTGGAGAGATATTTTCCAAAGCAAAGTTATAGGTCTTCAAAGTGCTTTTAAAGCACTCTTCAACCTTAATATTTAATTGAGGATCATGCCTTTTTTTCCTTTTCTTCTTCTTCTTTAATTCTAATTTTGGCTAGTTTCAACCATACATGTCCAAAAACTTCTTCACAAGGAAAACACTGTTTGACGTTTCGTTTTCCTTGCTTCCGCCAACTCTTAATTAAAGCTTGTAAATGGGCCTCGATTAGACCTTCAGCGACTAAAAATAGACAAGAAAACCTTTTGAACAATCTCATGAAAGCGTTTTTCATTTTTTTTTAGACTCGAATATCTTCTCCCTCCTGTGAATACTTAATAAGTATTTAAAGTATGATAGAATGCATAGTCTTTAATATTACCTGAGTTGGAAGATGTTATAATTTTGAACATGGCATCTACCGTAGACTGTTTTTGTCTATGTTTATAATATCCAAGATTATTCGATGGGGAAAAGTAATTCATCGAGAGAAAGGGGAAACAAGCATATTAACATGTGAATAGAGACTGTTTTGGCTTAGCCGTCGCATGATTGTCTAGGCCAACTTTTGCATAATTTGGCCAATCCATCTCTCGGAACGACCTTGAGACCGCATTTTCCCGTGTCGGCCTGCTACAATTAGGATTTTATGCCTAGCCACCAGAAGAGGATCCGACTATATTGCCATCTAAGCCAACACTTCTTTGGTATTCGGACATCACCTAACTATAACTTGAGTTAGTTTATGAAAAAGAACGATTCTTCAAAATGAGAAGCGACTAACACCGTCCGCCGCATTAATTTTTAGAATGTAGTCATAAACAGAGTTGTGTAATCTGTTGTCGTCTAGAGATTAGCTATTTCATATGAACATTAATTGCATGACAAAATTCGGGATCGACCTCCCTAAACAAAAATATCATTTTACATATTGCATTCACATTTCATTTAGACCATGCATCGCATGAGCCGACCATGTGGCCTCTCTATAATGTTACCGCAGACGAGTGTGGTAACATCGAAGCTCCTGGATCGAACAGATGAGGATCGATCATGAAATTCAAAAGTAGAAGAGCTAGAGCATCTTCCGGGGATTGGATAGAAAGATCTTTATGAATGGCAACTCGAGAATCAAAATCTTTGCTCGGATTTTTGTGATTTTCGTTCCGAGATCCAAGAGAACTGAACTTTGCTAGATCACGATCGGGCAGTCGGCGAAGTGCTCTGTTGAGCAGAATTCAAATGATTAGAAACAACAAAACCAACCGCATGAGGATGGTGGGGTTTTCGAAAACAGAGATTCAGATCTTTGGGTGAACAAGATCAAGGAAGATTCATGGTAAACTACCCCAGTTAAGTGCAGTCAAGTCCTGATCTTCATCAGATCATCCCTATTTCAAACCACTGTTGGCTTCCATCCTCATCAGCGCCTGTATAAGTGCCATTAACTCGCGAGCAGAGAGACATAGGGGAGGAGGAGGAGAAGACGACGGTTCGAGTGCGAAGATACAATTAAGTGAGAAGAGGTCCCCTCCTTTGACAACTTGTGGCGCACAACCGGGTTGTTATACATACTCACAGTGGCCAAAACAGTTCCGCAGCAGAGCCTCTTTCGGCTATGACAGAATCGGAGGTAATGGGGAGAACGAGTCCCACGCAAAAAAATCGAGTGATGGGGCGGAGCATTATTCTCCGTGAACAAAGCGAGATCCTCTCTGGACGCAACAGAAATCTTCCTCTCTGCGCAGGATAAAAAGGGAAATCGACGTACTCCGAGAAAGCGCAGGGGATATCGCTCTGAGAAGAGATTGGGAGAAGTTTTTTTTTTTTTTTTGGATTCTCTTCCCATCCGCCATTGTCAGACGCTGTCGACCTCCGCCTTTCTCTGATCACCGGCGCCGTACTTCTGCTTCAGGAATACGCGGTATCAAAGCCGCGGCTAGAATCTCTGGTTTCCTCACCTTCGAGGCCGACGGTTCCAGAGCGTAAAAGCCCATCATCGGCGGTATTCGATCGTAACCTAAGTCTTTTAGCGCATCAAGAAGATTCTGATTCTTGATCAACCTCGTCGCTGCTGACTTCGTCCTTGATAGAGAATCGAGAGTGCTCTGTTTCGTCCTGCTTTTTCGGTAAAAAGACAAGAAGTTCTTCGTCCACTTTTGAAGCCCCATCGCCGGAGTTGATACTCACCGAAGCACCTCCGGATTCTCCTAATGCTTTCTTGACAGTTTTTCGCACTTTCAAGGTAAAATTCGGATGTTCATCTAGATAGAAAAATATGAGGTTGAAAAGTTGAGACGCCGACTATGCTCAAATTTCATGAGAATAAGTTTCTATAGATACTTCGAGCTCATTGTGCTTTTATTACTATTATTATATGAATGTGCAAAAGAATCACCGTTGAATCTCTGCATTTAGACCATTAAGTTGAGACGCTCACCACATGTTTGATGAAATTTTGCTTGAAAACACGATTGTAAGATAATGACTATTTCCCTCATTTTCCGAAGGCAGACGAATGTGGATTGCATATTTTTGTTTGATGTGTTGGTCACTAAGCATGATTCTGTAGAATCTTACTCAGTAACCGAGAGTAACCCATGGTCTTTGTTCTATTTCCGGACCTGCTTGTCACGGTGGTCATCAATGGCTTTCATTTGTGCGACGTCGGCCTCGAATCTATTCTGCGAGTATCAATCTCCGGATAAATGTGGGCCGGTTTGTCTTTGTTTTTCCTATTTATGCACCTATTTGCTTTGGTCGCGACCTGACGGTGTACGTGAGTCTCGGGCGATTGCCAACGGCAGTCATGACCGGCGGTGGCGTCCGGTCCGATGACCGGAAGTTAATGGTTGAAGAAGTCCAAGAAGGTCATGAGCCCTTAATTGTGGCTTTTGCGTTGAAGTTCTAATGCCTCGGTGTGATGAACGTGGATTGAGGAGCTGCGTGCTCTCTGTTTTGCCTCAGGGAAGACGATGGGCTGAGGCAAACTGAGAGCTAACATCATAAGAAATAATAAATGAAACATAAATAAAACCATCTTATGTTTTATTTATTATTATTTGCTATAAGAGATAATAAATTCGTTTATTATTTCTTATTAATAAGAAATAGTAAATAACACATAACAAAAACAGAGTATAGAAATTGGCTTAGTATAATGGGAATTAGGTTTAGCTCTACTGCCTGACTTTGACTCCTCAACAATTTTACTAACCTTCACTTTTATTTAGACGAAATACTTAAGCAGTTAAACGACATTTAAATATATGTGGACTTGTAAAATAAGCTTTTTACATTATCATAATAGGAATATATAAAATAAAATAAAAAACTTGTTGAAGCTTAGTGGAAAACAATTTCTTAATCGTTTCGAGTTCGATCGAAAACTTGAGCTTAAGCTTAACATTACCCAGTTTTAAGCTGTAAATGAAGATCCAAAGAATATGCAAAACATAAAATTGATTTCGCATTCAACTTTTATATTGAGTAATATGTGGATGTGGAGATTGTTGGATCTTTAATTTTTTTATTTTTACTTATTTTTTTTTTCATTTGATGAGTCTCGTAATTATTTGTGGCAATTAAAATGATTAATTTAACGTGGTATTTGTAGAATTGAGGCAAATACAAGTAAGTGGACATGGCAAATAGAGATTACAGGTACGTGGAGAGGAGTTGGGAGTATTATCAAGCACGCGATGAGAGGGAAATGAGACAAATCACAGAGTTTGAACAAGTATTTTGTTCTCAATCACTGCATATATGATATGAAATATGTTGGCACGGTATTATATATGCAGTAGATAAGAACAAAAGATCTCTTCAATCCCAAGTAGCTGCCTCGTGTCCCGCTCATTGTGTTCTTGATGCTCCTCTAACTCGTCTCCATGCACTTCTGCGAATGTTCGTGTTTCTTTGCTAGTCATGTCTGCGTGCTTGGATTTTCCTCAATTCTGCAAATGTCACATTATATTTATCATTTTAGTTGTTGCAGATACTTATGAGCTCATATAAATAAATAAATAAAGAGAAAGCAAAAATAGAAAACTATGGATTTAAAGATTGTCGCATCTACATATTGCTCATTATATGCAGGCAGTGAAGCTGAAATCAAATTCATGTTGTGCTCATTCTTCTCTTTTTGTCTAGGACATTAGAGAACTCGCGACTTACGCCTTGTCAAGTTTTCTTCGATCTGCTTCCATCTTTGGGTCTTCTTTTGTAATAGCCAGGTCATGTTGAGGTCAAACCTCGATGATAACACACCTACAAATGCTCGAACTTGAAACAACTGAAAGATTATTGTCCGGCGCCTCTAGCTAAAGGATGTTCATGTCAAGCTTAAACAAGTTTTTGCCAGATTTTTCTTCATGTCAAGCTCTTTGTCAATAGTTGTCAACTAATTTTGATTTTTGCTTACAACCTCCCATTCAAAATGGGAAAAAAGACCCCATTTAGATCTTGTGAAAAATTATATATAATTCTATACGTATTTAAATGTTTTTCAAATGCTCGATTATTTTGACTGAATAAAAGTCAAATATTTTTATCTGAATTTTTCAATTCTTTCAAGCACATGTCCTGAATGAGGTCTAATCAAATGCCCTTAGAACTGAAAAGTTCCCATAACTTGTTTTCACGAGAGTACTAACATGATAGCCACGTTTCATCGGCTATCGGCAGATTTCCCTCCTCGAATAATGGCTAGCAAAATTCATTTCTTTTAGCAACTTTGATTGTCAAATTTTTACATTATTTTTCATGTGGTTAAACGTCTGGCATTTGTGAAATATTTTTGCAGAATACAATCTCTCGTGGGTCAAAAAACTGGTGGTCAAGCAATAAGTAGAAAATTAAAAGTATCTCTATGCTAAAGACGTTTAGCATTATCTGAATTTGAGATCGATAAAAATTGATGTGTCAATAATATGATAAAGATATCATGATCGATGAAAATGAAGTGTTTCGCTTGGATGAAAATGTTGTGGCCAACAAATAGGCGTGGTTGATCACCAACACATGGGGATAAGCTTGATATTTATGAATGACGAATAGGGATTTAAAAGCTGGAAAGTCAGGAAAATCGGATAACCCTCTACTGAATGTGATGATGTCCACTTTTGAAGTTCATTTTGAAACCTAGTTCGAACTAGTGATGAAGAAAAATACGACTCGATTAGTAATATCTCCTAACACTAACATTGATCTAGCAAGGAATAAATAAATTATTAAGCCATGTTATATTTTTAACCCTCAACCATATTTTATATGTGGTGATTCGTAAGATTTAAGTCCTCCAATTGAATTCTTGGTCTTTATTCGCAGCGTACCACTTATCAGAAAAAAAGGGTTTTGCAGTTATATATTAGTTACCACCAACAAAGCAAAAGAATTTAGTTAGCTTTTCATTTCATAACCAGATTAAAAGGTGATCATATCTCTCTATACTCTAATATAATATACCATATGTTTAGAATTAGAGATATCATAGATAATTAGGATATTTTCTTATGTTAGAGATAATTATTATATTATTTTAATTCTCTATACCTCCTTCGGACGTGTACATATCTCGTGTGGTTATTGCAAATTCCTGATTGATTATATCTTGTTGCATTTGATGGTCTCTCACAATGCCCAACTCTTCATTAGAAACACGTCAAATATACAAAACGCAAAGGGATATCTCTTATCCACTTGGCATGTCAAAATTCATCAGCTAGTTATTCGAGAAGGTACGTACATGATTCAGCAATGATTCAGTCACGTTCGCCGTCTTCTTCTTCTTCTTCTTTTTTATTTTTTGCTGACTATAATTATTTCCGGGTTAACAAGGTTGGTTTCCGGGGTTCTTCTTTCTGGGCATTTCATAGATTACAACAGCTGGAGGAACCTTTTCACTGTAGAAAGTTTGAAGACAGTGAGATGCAGCAACTTGTTGAGATCTCCATACCTTCTTCTCGTTCTCTTATGTTTTTATTACGTTTTGGCCTATAGTTTTCTCTATCGTGGTGCAAGCAATGGTTATTGCACATGCAACTTTACGAGGGCTTTGCCCAACCAACAGAGCTTAATTCTATCTAACTTTCTTAACATCGATCTATCATATAAATGTTAAAGATTGTCATGGAGCACTTGCTAGAAAGTCATGATTTGTGCTTTGGAAATATAAACAATTCTAATTAAAGCCAAAGGCGTCCATGGAGAACGCGGCGACCCCTGCCACCCTACTCAATTCCGGGGCCCCCTTCAGATATATGGAGAGATGGGTAGAAATTATAAAGTCCACAATCCAAGAAAATAAGTCGGGACCTGAATAGTCCTCAATACATAAGCAGAAAACTCCAACTTACCGAGTCAAAGGCTTTCATAAGATCAAGGTTGTTGGCTATCCGATAATAATCAAACTTTGAAAATAATTGAGATGGGCTAATAGTGTGTGCATATGAGATTTTCGATTCAACTTATCTCGATGGATCTGGACAAAGGAAATTTGAGAAAGGTGAAGATCATTGATGTTGTCATATTGATCTCAACACCTCGTTGTATATGTTTCCATGAACCTAATTAAGTTGACTGAACTCAACTTGTCTAGTACTATGGTGACATCAACAAACTAGCTAGCCCCGTGTGAATGAGTTGAAATTTTCTAAGAACCAAAATTAGGTACGGCGAGGTAAATACAGTTCTAAGTTCAGGTCGATGTTCAAGCGTGTTCTGAAGTACCTTTAACGTGGAACACATGTTCCCTGACAATTTTGAATCATTCTGTCCGATACATTTCAATTCCTAAAATAGTCCAGAGCTGGCATCCTATGCGCGGCTTCTTTCTGTCAAATCAACTAGAGCAACAAAAAAAAAATGGAGACTTGGGAGGGATGCGCAGGAGACTTTTGATTTGTACAAAAAGACATTTCTACACTCTAAAGGAATTCTAGAAATTTATGTCATCATGCAAGCATCCGTAAATCATGTAAAGTCTTGTGTTATATGATTTATTAGGTGATCCATCATAGTCACTTTGTCTTGGACAGACCATAAGTTGTAAGCTCTTTCTAAAGTATCCGATAGATTTATTCTTGAGAAATTAAACAAAAAATAGCCCATGCACTAACTTCCAAATTTCAATCCCTGTTCATCATTGATAATCAATCATTTGGTCAAAGGAGGAAATGGCAATAATGGCATGGCACTAGCACGCCGTTCTCTTCCTCCTCCGACCATGTACTTTTTCGTACTATAGGTGGCCCACTTCCACGCATCTCCTCTATTCATTTGAGTCCTCACACACTGGAAAAGAAGTACGTAATTATATGATGTCACTTTGCTTATGTATATGTGTTTATATGTCAAGACATAACATCTATGATAGTATATATGGTTGTATTTTTTGAATTTTTTTAGGTTATCCAACATCAATTGAAGAATCATGGATGGAGGATTTATAAGTGTGAGGATAAGTCTTCTTTTTTGAGTTAAATTTTAAGATGAGAGAGCTTAAGACCACCCAACACGAGTATCGAAACATAGTCTGATCCAACAATCACACGAGAGAGTTACAAGTTGTTACCGCTGTAACCCGAACCCAATGTGTGAGGAGGAGATTGTTGAGGTCATCCCACATCGATTAAGGAAAAATTTCATCATTTGAGCTAATTTTTAGAATAAGAGAGCCCAAAACTACCCAACAATATTAATAATAAGGATTCCGCATTGAACTAAATAGTGCTAGGTTTAATATTTTTATTTATGTATTTGTTTATTATTAGTATGTAGTATTATTGTGAACAGATTCCATTTAGTTGTAACTTGTCTTCTCTCCATTAAGGAATTGTCCTTTTTTTCTTAAAAATCACGGCCATGTCTTCTCTTTTTTCGCCTTTTCCCCAACACTAAGTAAATTACCAAATTTTTAAAGGATTGACAAAAAGGTCGATAATTTGCATATCCTCAAAACGGGCTGGTAATTTCATAAAAGTGTGAATTGCCAATATGTTACTTGGAAAATTGCATGACCGGGAAATTTCTTTTACTGATTTTCTTAACACTTACCAACTCCTTTAAAAATATACTATTACGGAGAGAAAAAAAAACCCGTTCTTTCTTACCTACCCACTTATAGCTGCGCTGGTGGAAACGTTCTTTTTTTCATAATTAGGTTCAAAGTTCGATTCTAAAGTATGGTTCTATGATTTAAGTAGGGGATCCTAGTGATATGTTTCTGGGCTGGTCTCTCCCGAGTCCGAGATATTGACCCGAGAATACGTAGGTTCGAAAGACTGACAGAAAGTATTAGCGAAAAATGGAGATCCTCGATAATAATAAAAAATGAAACGTCCTTTCTTTGTTTGGTGGAATAATAGAATCAACCTCAGAAGACTATAACTTTTCACCTCTTGTTCTTGGGTGGGTTTGTATAATCTATGTCGCCTTTTTATCCATCGGTGCAATCCACGAGTCCGCCACCAAGCTTCCATCGTACTTCTGAAGCTTTCAAACTTATCAAGGGGTCGATTCGCTTTCATTTAAAAAATTAATAGATTCCTTAGCAAAATTTTGTTTTATTGATTGAAATTCATCCGTATATTTGAATTCTTTTTTTTTTCCTTCTTCTACTTACCAGCAGAATTGACGGCAATAGCAATATTTTCTTTTCACAAGTTCGATCAACGAACTGGTTAAGAAGTATAATGATGTAAAGGGACAGTAATTAATGTGCCCAGGAAATGGAAACTCGTGAAGTGTTAAGTATTTTGTTGATTTAATTTTCCATATGAATTTATTGCAATCAATTAATACTTCAATGACTGGAGCAATGACCTCATAGCAACATGTACTGAATGACGCAAGATTCATATTCAAAGAAGTCTATGACATTAATTAATATGTATTGGAAGCAGAATTCGTGTGGTTTGAAGGGGACACTCGATATAATATGTTATCTTCAATGAGGGGTCTAGATTCTGGTCCAAGGTGGTTCTTTACCGAGAACATAAGGTAAAAGCATAATCGATCCTAATTGGGCGACCGAAAAGATTACTTTAAGAATATAATCGGAATGTTAATTAGAATCAAAAGTGGCAGTTCTTTTTTTCCATCTTCTTTTGCGCAGAAGAACAAAATCGATTGCGCCATGGAAGATGTTCTTTTCGGTGGAAGGGCATGATCACACCTTGCAGAGTTTCAATCGAGATGATGTCTTTTCAGAAAAAAGAAGAAGAAGAATATATTAAGATCATGTCAACATAAATACCAAGAATTATGGATGTTAGAGCCGAAATCATGCCTCCAAAATCATAAATGATCTGAGTAATGTTAAATAAATTATGATTGATCTAAAGTATTGGATATTTAGATGAGTGGATAACGTTCGAAACTCACTCTTCAATCGGATATATGCCAAATCATTTCATATATTAATTTTGTAAACTTAGTGTCGATATTATTCCACACAATCAAAAGGGTAGGAAATCAATCGATAAAGTGGAAACATGATCTTAACCCTCTTTAAAAACAGATTCCCCCACCCAAGAATATAATGCATGCATTTTGAACAAGAGCCCACCAAGGACACTGTGTGTTTGACTCAAATTCCCTTTTGCAACTTTGATCACTCCTTCATTTCTAATTTCCATCAAGATCATGATGTGTTTATTGACTATCTGTTTGAACTCAACATCTTTCTCCTCCAGTCTTCTGGATCTTCGTCAACATGTAACGCGCAACAAAGTCGTCACAATACCCTTCTTTTTATTTTTACTTGGTCCAAAAGGTTTGTCCCCCCTCATCCTCTGGCAAGACAATTAACGTAATCCCATCTCCAACCCGTTGTCATTCGCAAGAAAATAAAGGGGATAATCCAAGTGGTATTTTTATCACTAATTAGATAACTAGTCACGACTTGTATCAAATCAAGGCGGGAACTATTTTAGTTTCGATGCATATGCATGAGCCTCTTTAGGTCGTTTGAATATAGTTTCAATCAAGCTGAGCGAGCTGCGACCGCATTCGTCTCTCGACTCAAAACAAGTGAATCGGACAGACTATATAGGTCATTTTATTATATGTATGCTATATTAGTCCAGCAGTCATGGTGAATACAAATTAATTTCGAGATTGGTGGTTCCAACGTATGTGGATATGACTCCAGTCTCATGTGTACTAGGATTGTATTGACAATGAATCCAACACAAAAAAATGAATGGCCCCACAACGAATCTCTTTACGGATGAGAGTGGGATGATGATGGTGGAAGCATTGTCGCCCGGAGCACAAGTTCTCTCCCCCCCCCCCCCCCCCCCCTTTTTTTCTTTTTCAATCTGTCTGTCTACAAATTTGAAGAAACGAAAGGACGGAATTATCCTCCTGAGCCCTATATAAATGTGCATTTGGCTGAATAAGGTGAGACAGACACAGATCGTGTAGTGTAGTGATCGATACATCTGGAGAGTTATTTAGGAGTTCTCTCAAAAAAAAAAAGATGGAGAAAGGAGAGCGCTGATTTGAGCTTAATTGGAGCTTTTGTCGTAGGAAAGATGGTACCTAGAGCTATTGCTTGTGCCTGCATTGTTGTATTGCATGTGCCTTTTGATATGTTCGCGTGGAATAGCTACAAGTGCCATCTTTTCTCGATGAAAGCCCCCCTTTAAAGCTCGAGAAGTTATTGCATGATCCGTCTCTAGTTTGCTTGGTCCATCTCTCTCTCTCTCTCTCTCTCTCTCTCTCTCTCTCTCTCTCTCTCCTCTTGCGACACACACATATCTATATTTGCACGACATGAGATGTTTTATGTTTTCTCATGTGGTGTAGCCTATGTTTCTTTCTTTCTTTGTGCGAGTGACAAATGCCTGTTCGCCATACAACTAATGTGTTTACTTGTTTTACTACAACCAAGCCTAGTGATGTTACGATACGTAAAAGTTATATTACGTCGATACGATGTCTTTGCAGTGTGATGAGTAGAATAGATAATAAGAATGGATTGTTCGAGTATTCTTATTGATTGCACAATTTGCGAGTTTCTTCTTGTATAATAGTTCAGCCTTAGATTTCTTCATTAGGTATCCTAATTTCAAGAGGTCATAATTGATCTCGATCATAATGCGTGGTAATTTTGTTGAGTCTAGCTAGCTCAATTTTTGCGTGCTCTCAATGGGCTACGCCTATTCATGAACGGGCTAACTACCTTTGGACAGTTAAAAATGTTTGCTAATTTATAATGCATCTCCATTAGTTTATGTTTATTTTTCATCTAGCTGGGCTAAGTACGCATGTGATGTGAGGTCGGCATTTAGTATTGAAGCACTGAACAAGTCCAGTTCATATATTCTCGTCCACCACCTTAATTCCAATCTGAGCTTCAAAATGCGTGGACTTGCAGGAATTACGTACTTTCATTTTTAAGTGCATATTCATTGATCGACAATAAAAACCCTCGATCTTGTCATTAGGACGAAGAAAAAGAAAGTATATGATCCAATTTAAATTTTCTTCAAGAAGATATTCTATGTTAAAAAATCCCTTATCTTTTGTTCACGAGCTTATTATATTTTTATACAAATTTTAGATCATACGATCCTTCCATTCACATGGGATGTGGCATCAGAGCTAGTTTGAACCCTTCACATATTCTCCAAACCGTAATTCCAAATTGAAAACGAGTGATGCTATGGATACAAACACTGATATGCAAAATTGGTTCATGAAGTGACTTGTACCGAACCATAACTATGGGCTTCTTGTTTTGAAAATAAGGAGGTTATGTCAATTTTACAACAATTCATGTTTTGTCTATGAAGTACGAGGCGCCACGAGGAAAAAGGCGTTTTGCTTCTACAACAAGAAAAATGCGTATACTTCTTCTGCTAAGCAAAGGAAGGAAACCAAGGGGAAAGAAAGAAGCAGCCGTAGACCTGCTCTAGTGTTGTAATATCGCTGCAAGTTAGTAGGTTATGTGGTCAGAATGTGTTGTGTCCTCATCTTTCTTTTCTAATGTGGGAATTCGGATCCACATGTTCCGACCATTATTCAATGTCAATGAGACGAGAGGACTGTCAGCCCCGTGAAGGTCGGTGAAATGTTCTTGGATGGCTTTCACTAGACAAGATTGAACTAACGAAATGGGCCCAATCTTGGCTTCCATGGCAGAGGCCCTGGTGATGGTAGTTTGCTGTATTTCAATTGAATCCCGTTCAGTTTTATCTGGGCTTGGTGCAAAAGAGGAAGATAATTGAACCGCTAAGATCGAAAATGGAACCGATTTTCAAATATGGAACCGATTTACACACTACAAACTAGCTTGGTTTGCTTTGTAGCTTTTGATCGCACCATATTTATACGGCATGATTCAGGTTCGTGTCCGCATGATCAGCCCTACACGAAATTCGTCGAGACCCTGACCAAAGAGATGATAATTAAGTCTGTTTCTCTTCTCCAGCAAATCTCTCGCGTTAGGTTTCACATTAAGAGATGATCATCACAGAAGGCTATCCAAGTTTCAGCGCGCATTAACCCAAAACAGAGAGAAAAGAGGAGGGTTCAGTTTTGCCTAATGTTACAAGTAGTTCATCCAGCACAAAGCACAAGGATTAATCGCCTTTATAGTGATTTTCACATAGCCACTGAGCATCAATACCATTGACAAGCAGCTTGCAAGTCTGGGAAGATCCGCGCGACTGCAGCCCAAAAAAACAAAGGAAAAATAACAAAAATTGTGAATAAATTATATCAGGTTTGATTCTTTGATATTTGTCCAAGAATATTTCATCCACTATCAGCCCAAAGATAAGCTTCGATTCAGAATGAGGAAACATATCGCACCAAATACAATTTGAAAACGAGAAGCAAAATCGTAAAATGGGCTACATGGCCGGTCAGCCTGTTGAGTTTCCAGCAGAAGCATTGTTAAGTAAATCCCAAGTGCCGTAATGGACGACTGGATTCGCATCTGTAGTACCCACTGCATATACATTGTAATCCAAAGCTTCCACCCGCCAATGAAATGTAATCCACCTGATCATGACCTTTTGAATTTTGTTCCTTTTTTGTACTGTCTTAAGCTCAATTCGAATGATCACTGCATAAGTTGTCATTTCTTGCTACTTGCACTGTCTAGGTCGAAAATTCTCAGTTGATAACAGAGTGCTGATCAGCTTCTCAATCCTCTTTGCTCCTGGGCTTGGCCGGAGAACTGTGGGCTCACCAGCAACGGAGCACGGATCACTCCCATTCTCTCCACTCCCAATGCACCAACCACCAGGAACGAGCATATCGGGCCCACGAGATAACAGCTCGGAATCGATCTTATCGAGCACCGGATCATTTCGGGGGAACTTCCTCGCAAAAGGAGCGTTGCTATTGATCATCTTCTGCATATCGGCAAGGTTGAGATAATGGGGATGCTGCTTCGGAGGATTGTCCCAAGATATGAAGTGGATGTCACTGTTCACAGTGGTGTTACGGAACTCTTGCGCATTGCAGATCACAGTGTGAAAATAACCTTCTGGAGATGATATGAAGTTGGCATAGTACATAAGAACGGTACGAGGTAGGTTGTCCCATCCCCATATGCAGTAATCAATGAAGGGTCGGGTCAGAGCCATCCAAGCAGACCCTGCAAGGAGAAAAGAAATATGATATCGCACCGCTGCTAAACTAAAATAACAACCAACACCTATACGTGCATAACAGCATCTCATTGCATGCATAGATTGTATATTTGTCTGCTAACACATTGTCCAGAGACTGCATTCATAAACTTTTAAACCGGCCATGAACTGGAGATTGACCAACATTATTGTTCTACATAAACATATACAACCAGCAAAAGTTTCCAAGGTGCTTTTAAACAGATAGATCGACCAGTAATAATATACTCAATGAACCAAAGTTCTCTGGCGAAGAAAGGGCTGGTTATGACATAATATCAGCATTCTTAGAGGTTGACTTGTTTCTGAGCTCTACCTAATATTTTATCAGACTGAAAGAAACAATTATTTTGTAGGCAAATTGGAAAAGTGTGGCACAGGCGGCTACTTACGAAGAAATATGGGAGAGAGAAGAAGTGCCATGAGCGTGAAGAGGCATAGGTCTGGCCAACTTACTTCAGATTTAAGGGATTTAGCGCTCCAATGAATAAATGTGACATTCACTTGTTTAACATGTAGACCTCACTCTTTAACTATGCAGTAAATCATATAAACCTTCACCTTAAGCATGTAGAAGCCAGTGAATATCCAAACCAAGATGAATATAAATGCTCAAGTTATATTGATGTACCAACATGACCACAGGCAATAAAACAAGAGAATAAAAATGATAAGAGTCCCACAAGAAGATTAATTACTCGTCTAATTCATTTTGTTATTATAACGAAGTTTCAGAGCCTCATTTAGACTTTACTGGGAAATTTATTAAATTTTTTTTACGACGCAGGGACTTCTGTCCACATCCCCCTATATAGCCTCCTATCCAGTCTCTACTACTCTAAGCTCCACTTGTACCTCCCAACTTGTGCATCTTGGGGACAAATTATTAGCAACACATACCCCCCTATAGTTACTGCAATTACGAAAGCTGCCATGAACAAGAAGATACAGCCCTATTTTCGGTAGATATGTCCTAGGCAACCAAATCTATCCTCATGCAAACCATATTTTTACACTATTATGAGCATCAATTGTGCCAGCCAATTCCATTTGAATAAATTTTAGCCAAAGTAGAAATCAATTTGTTATACAAACATAAGCAGCTAAACACTGTTATAGGGCGAGTACATAATGGATGCTTGACAGCATACTAGAACTACAACCTAAATGACAGAGTAAGACAAACTAACTCATCTATTATGGCTTTTGACGCCTAAGACGACCTATAGTAGACAATGTATTCATGCTATGGCTAGTTCCCAAAGTATTGGTACATTATTTACTCCTCCAAATATTCCACAATGGGCCAACTACTACTTGCCAACTTCCAGCTACGCAAGCCGATTTGGAAAGCCTGACACTGAAACAACATGTTTTATAGTGAGACAGGTCCTGACTTTCCAGCACCAACAAAAGCAAATCATGTAAGCACAGCGTCAACATCTCCCAAGTAGTATCCTTGTCTCCTCCATCCATTTTAGATTCCAAAGAATAACCATTCCTTTGGCTATATTTTATGATAGAAAACAAGCATGTACTCTTTGTTTCCAGAAGACTAGCAAGTAATGCACTTCAAATACTCTTCCAAGGATAGCATGGCAGAAATCTTCCTAGCACCGATACTAACCGATGGAATCATTGGAACTATAATACAGTCCTAAGCACCAATCCATGTTCAAGCCCACCAGGAAACAACTAAAGTTGGCTGATCCTGATAGAAAAACGGCAGCCAAACTAGCTCAGATAACAGTGAGCAGCAGCAGAAGTCTTATGCAATTCCGTGACTGCCCAAGTGGACAGTGAATTACCGCAAAAACTAGATCAAAAAGTGCAAAGAGAAATCCTCTTGACGGTTGAACATATGAATTGTGAAAGTAGTATCTACAATTCAAATAGGGGTAGCTGTTGGAGTCAGGTCACCATGTTGGCATCGATATTCCTGCCTTTTGGAAACATATCAAAAGCTCCCATGTCATGTCTTAATCATGTCTAGCTTGTGTTGCTCTAATATGTTTCCCCTGTTCTTCCTGTCACATTTAAGCTGTGTCGTTGTGTCATGTTAAAAATTGTCGGCTCTCAACATAAATTATGACTAGCGATAGAAAGGACGATGACCGCTTTCTTCACTGCAGAACTTTGTCTAACACCTCAAAGTTTAAAATATTAACATGTCCTCATTGCATATTCATAATCGTTCATCATCCCTCTTCACTATATAACTAAAGAACAGTCATCATCAATCTTCGCTTCACAGTATACACATAACATCTGTTATTTCACTGGAGATAACTCCCATGCAAGCTTACATCACCTTTGCCTTGTCCAATGCATTCGTGAAGGAAAAGGCATTTTACAATCTGAACCCTTACTTCCATCATTCAATTCATTTTGAAGAACTTTCTCTGTCAGATTGCTCATTAATTACCATTCTGATGATAATCCAAATTAACTACTTTTAGCCTAAGACTACAAATGCCCAGATTGCAACATGATGATGCACAAATTCGCAAGGCAAAATTCACAATGTGTAACCTATTGAATCCACACCTGTAAAGAGCTTAAAGGCTGTCGGCACACTTCTCCTCTGAGTAACCCAGAAAACGTCAGCTTTCTTTGTCATGTACAAACCGGGATCTATAATAATCGGCTTCGCCCTCTGGAACCTGCAGAAGTAAGCATGCAAAAAGCACCAATCGACTAATCAAAAATAAAAAGAAACACCAAGAAAAGAACAGCAAATATAGAAAGAGCAAGAAATGCAAGTTAAGGCAATAATAACTGCTAGACAAGTTCACTCACTCTTTCCATCCAATGTTGCTAGTGTGATCAATGAAGTTAAGATCTCTCGGCAGGTACGAAAATGTATGCAGCAGATCTAATCAACCCAAAAACACAAAAGCACAAAACCAAATCCAATAATTAACACCATAAACCCGAACTGCAACAAATTTCAGTCCATCATCCAAACCCGCCAAAACAAGAACACAAAAGAACTCACCATCTTGAGTGACAAGTGGGTAATCCGAAGCACTCAGATTGATGAACCAATCCCAATCCCCACCTTCCCTCAACAAGATAGCAGCAGCATGGAGTGTGTTAGCCACCATTGTTGGCCCTCTATAAGTGACGAGATTGGCCTTGGTGATCATCCTCACGTTCTTAAATTTCACAAAAACGGGGTGTGTCTGCACGAAACGCTGCAGATCCAACCTCTCCTCGGGCTTGGACTCGAGGTCCAAGTGGACAACGTACTGGTTCCGCGGATGGTACAGGGCCATCAACGTCCTCTTGAGCATCGACCCGTCGCCGGTCGAGCCGGAGATCAAGTAAGCGAAGCGAGGCGGCGGCGGGACGGCGGAGACGGGAAGTGGGCGGAGCTTGGATTCGACGAAAGGAGAGCTTGATGCGGAGGAGGACCGGTAGAAGGGAAACAACGGCACCCCATCCGGCGAGGTCAGCGTGGCGAGGAAGAGCAAGAAGAGAGAGACGATCGAGCCGATGGCCAGAGGGAAGATCCACCTCCGCTCCATTGTTTGAGGGTGCCTCAGATGCATGTAATAGCTCTTTAGCCTCTTCATGTGTAGCTCCCAACACAATATCACTCCAATCCGCCTCTCTCTCCCTCCCTCCCCCTCACAAGCACACACGGAGAGACGCGCACACGCGCAGAGAAACCGTGATGCAGCACGAGGGACACGAGAAAAATCCTTCCTTTCCTCTGTTTTCAGGGGCGGGAGGATCAAAGAAGGGGGATTTGGAAGATGGGTCTGTTGGAAAATGGAAAATCAAGGATCCTTCTTTCTTTTTTCCTAGGTTGGAAGGAGATGGGGAGAGGAGTTACGAGGAGATAAGCTGAATCTACTATCGCAGCGAACCGGGCTACGCAGTGAAAGTTTGGTGGAAAGATTTGGGGGGGGGGGGTTTCTTGTAGATTTCTCCCTGCGTTATCCTTCTTCAGGCGAGAGGGCGAGAGAGAGGCAGAGAGGGGCGAGTCTGGGCGTGTCGGAGACGAAGGCGAGATTGGCGAGACAGTGACGGGATCGCTACGAGTTACAGGTACTTGCCGTGAAAGAAGGTCGACAGGAAGTGGTCGAGGATTCGCAATTTTTGGATGGTGGCGACGGTGAGTGGCGATAAAGTTTGGAATAAGGTGGTCCTTTTTTGAATCTGTGGGATTTTACGTTGATTTTGGGGTCGACGTTGTTGGTAAAAGTCTGGATTTGAGCGCATGGATTCAAGAAAGCGGTCATCGATCATTATCTATAGAAATAAGTCTCAAAGGGTCATCTGTAAATCTAATTTCGTGACCAAAAAAAAGGCGAAACATTAGACCTTGATTGATCTTTCTGTGGACGCAATTGCCACTTAGACTAATGATCTATTATTAATGGGGGGTTTTTGTTAATTAAGATGAGAAGGGATCGCTTTTGGGGCATGTGTCTGAAAAGAAAATTAGTAAATGTCTGCAGAAGGAATTGATTTGCTTTAGATTAGTAAACCTCAATGGAATGGAAGAGATTTGAATCCAAATTTTAGAAAGAAAGAAAAAAATGACATTTTTATGATGAGTTGCTTATCATGCCCATCTCTTATAGTATAATTTAATGAATCGTATTATCATATACTTTCGTTATTTGTATCTAGAGATTACATGTTTTTTTTTCTCTCTTCTACTTATTTTGGTCTTTCCATTGTCCTTACAAATTTTACATTTTAAACGTTGAAATTGTGGATATTGATCACTTGAAAGTATACTAATAGATAACATTTTGGATGGGTAAATTTGTTTTCTTGCCTTTTGATAATTCAATAATTATTCGAAGATCAATATGCTGCAGACCTTTTTCTCTTACCCTTTTTCAAGACCTTACCCTTCTTATTCGTTCTTTTATTTGTTTAAATTGAGATAAAGATGTTACTAGCTGTTGAGTGATAGACTGTACATTAGACGCAAGATGCTGTTTGTTTTGAATTAAGTTTGAGCAAAAATACTATACAATTTTCAAAAGAAAACGATTTTTTCCTTTTTGTGGGAATCTACATACCGACAATATTATGTTGTGAAAATTTCAATGGTTAGTTAAAGAAACTCGAAAGGCGTAGAGCTGCCAGTTTTACATCAAGCAAAAAAGAGAAAAATAAAAATAAAAATAGAAGCCAATACAGACATGAATCTTTTGCCAATGTAGCATACAAACAAAAATACGTATCTAAACTTGATAAGCAAGTGAATACCCTCTCTGAATTCCATCTTTATAATCTTTCGATGGATCACCTAGCAAAAATTTGACTGAAAATCCTAATCATCCATAGGGTACAGCATATCGGAAAGTTCTCAGTAATACAAAAAAATAGACCATAGACTCACACAAAGATTCGTGCATATTTTTGACTATTTTAAAAGCTATAAAAATATGACATGCAAATTAAATATTAAAAAGCATGGCTTCTCACTTCTAAATATCCATGTACACAAAGTACAAAGAAAAAATATCAGTAAAAATTTAAATTATTTAAGTCAAAACTATTGTAGTTCAAAGTATGGATACTGTTATGGTATGATTTTTGCAAAATCGTAGTTCGATCATGTTTAGTGAAAATGTTATTATAAGATTATTATAGAAGAAGTATAGAAATCATTTGACTGCCTTTTCAATTCAAAGAATGAAATGCAGCTTTATGCCCTATTGTCGATTGCATTCTTATTGTGAGGAAATGAACTTACCATCGACCCTTTTCACCTAATAAGATGAAACACTAATGTTAGCTACGCGATCCAAAACTAAAGCGAAATCAGAAAGAAATAAATTCAAAAGTTGAAATCGATAACTAGAAGCTTATTTTGGACGTATATGTCGTTGTCAAGATCCTCTTGTAGATCAAAGTTTTTGCTAAAATATCAGTGTTTGCTCAAATAAAAAATGTAAACTAATCGAAAGGAAAAAAAAACAAAAAATCACATATTGGAACTTGGGTAATTAGATAAGAGAGAGAAATTAATACAACTGAAATTTAAGCATCCAATATGCATGTAGAAAAAGCTATCCGATTACCTAAAGTCAGAACATATAATTCAAATAAATGAATAATAACCTAATTTTTGGAATCACAGTGCTTCACATCCAACTTTCCACGGATGCAGGAAAAGCACAACAATCTTTCAACGAAGTGTTTTAGCAGGAAGATTCACGAGAAACGCTATAAATTTTCATAATTGTTGACAAGTTTAAAACTTGTGGCATTCTTTTATTGAAAAAAACTCACAATATCGAATGCGCTTTTAAGTGAGACAAGCACAACATCATCGTTTGAAGCAAATATAGTGAAGAACGCAAAGGAAAAAGAGAGTTTGCTTCTTGCGAGGAGGATGATCAGTGTCTTACTATCAAGAGTCCAATACGTTAATTTCACAAGTAATTCTTAAAAAAAGGTGATATGTTTTTATGTGATAGTAATCGTGCGGATCATACTTTTGCAGGGTCATATGCCTCTAATGAAATATCAATGGCATTCCTTATTCCTCTCCTTTCCTTTTTGAAATGACGTTTCTTAGTTGTTGCTCTTCTTAACCAGTTTGCCCAAATAGGTAGGTGGTTGTCTTGTTGCTTCGGATGAACATTAGGTAAGAACTTTTAGATTAATCAACATATGTATCTTGTCTGGGCCAAAGAAAGATCGTACCAAATCGGCATCTTGTGTCATGAGGACACTAATTTGGGCATAATAAATGAACTTAGGATTGGAGAAGTTAGATGTACTTGAGGTTCTGTTTAGGATATCGACAAATATATACTCACAAACGTTTTCTCAAGAACTACTCTAAAAGAGACTGGTCATTCTCCTTTTTGTACTCTCCGTTCGATTTGCTTCCAATTAGGGTCGGTGCTTAGCTAATAAAACTAAATTTATTTCACGAAAAATAATAATTTGAAAATTATTTTCTAAAAAATTATGGATTGTATAGGTCGAAATAATTAGTCAATATAATTTTTCTTATCAACATTAAATTATATTTAAACGTTTTCATGGACTATGAAAATATTTTTGGTTCACTCATATTCATAAGCGATACATGCGATCAATTTTAATAGAATATTTTTCAAATTATTTATTTTTCACGAAACAAATAGAGCTTAAATACCATGACTTCAGCCCCATAAAAGAAAATTCAGATTTAAGGGAATTCTGCTGTTGCAAATTAGTAATTATTGGAAATACTAATATATTTTCGCAATTCTTCCTTTAATTTTTAATATTTTCTCTCATTACTAGAATTGATAATAATGTTTTCGAGTCCCTATGTTATATATTGATGTGTAATATGAATTAAGAATTCTACCTTCATTTTTCCAACTGATTCAAGCAAGTCCTTGCTTCCATCTCTACTTCGATCAATGCAAAAAAGAAGTGATTTTCTAAGGAAATAAATAAAACTTGCTTGAAATCCATTCAAATATATTATCAATAAATGATCAATTTCCTTTTTCTCTTTTTGGTTTTTAACTTCAAGATTTTTTTTACGGCTAATCATTACAAATTAACCCCACACACACATCGCTTGAACTCGAAGTTAATGTACCTGGATCGTGATTTAGTTATTATACAATGATGCACACGCTCTATGTCTAATAATTACAATTCAACGAAGCAATTACTCACATATCTTTAAAAGTTTGCTTAGCAATTAAGTAGTTAAATAATAAAGATCGTCCTAACATTAATTCCTATTGCATGACAAAAAAATCATAATTGCTTGGTGATATTTACAAACCTCAAACTCTTAGGCTCCATTTATTAAGCGAAGATGAACGATTTGGAAAATATTATCCTAAAAATGATTGCATGTACCATCTGTAAAAATAAATAAATAAAAATATTCATCATTCACGATATTATTTGGGCATAAATTATTTTTTATGATGAAAATATTTCAGTTGGCTAATTATTTCAAGGGAAACAAGCGATCATTTTTTGAAAATATGATTTTCAATATGTTTGTTTTTCACGAAACAAATGATAAAAAAAACTGAGTAAAACATATTTTATTGTCCATAAAAATATTTAGACATCAATTGTTGTAATAAATTGAAATAATTTTCATTAACTAATTATTTCAGCTAATATGATGGACGACTTTTAAGGAAAAAAATAACAATCAAATAATTTATTTTTTCAAGAAACAAGAGGGGCATTATTCTATGATTTGGATGACAGAGAGCCGTAGATTCATGAGGATGTCTCATTACTCCTTGCATTCAGCATTAGTGGTATTCTTATTATCGTTTTTCCCAAGATCATAGGATAATCATATTACTACTCTTTTGGTTGTTGCCCTTTTTTTTTTTTATTTCTCCCCAAAATCATAGCATAAACATATTATAAAAAAATTTTGGTTGTTGAAGTAGCGGTTTCTGACCGAGTCTTGAGAGTGACGCGTACAATTTTTTTATACACATATACAATGAGCTATTTATTTTAAAGACCATTGACTGATGCAAGTTGCTTAATCTAGTCCACTGATTTCGTCCTATAATTATTAGGCATTCATTGATCTTTTTAACTTCTGGTCCCAAACAGTGACGCACAAACTCTCTTCTAGTTGATTCCAAAAGGAAAAAAAATCTATATTTTCTATTTTTAAAGGTATTTTATTAGAGGTCATAGCTCCGTTTAGGGGGAACGAAATATACTTTCATCATCCACTAAAATAGTTAGATATAAATTGTTATCGATAATGAAAATATTTTTCATAATAATTATTTCGAGGCGACGCAACCAAGCTATTTCAAGAAAATATTTTCAAAATCCTTTATTTTTCGCGAAACAAACGCACCTGATGTACATCTAATAATTCAAGGAATGGACTTTATCGCAAGGGAACTGTTAGGGCACTAGTAGTAAAAACTTGGTGATATCCTCGACTAATTACGTCTAAATAAGATAAAGATGTATTTCATATTCTTTTTTAACTTCAATTTTCATACTCACACATTCCTTTCAGATCTCTCCTAGAGGTACTGACATGCACGTCTGCTGCATCAATAAGTTAACATGCGCGCACACACCCACGCACACTCGTGATCAGTTGGGTGGTGCTCAAGAAGTTGTGGGCACTTTGTTATTTGCAAAGAAATTGTAATTTACATCATATAAGTAAGACATGGGCAGCTGAAGCGATCTATAGAGATTGACGGATCCACTGAACATCACACTGGAACGATTCAATGACCGGGTACATACTAGAGGGAGTCTCACGAGTGCAAGTTTAGAGGTTTAGATTAGTGTAGTCCATATCATGTCAAGTGGCACCTGGGGTAATGCAATAGTATTGGTTCATGAATATGAATTTAATGGTCCTAATTAGCTTAGCCGCTGGCCTAAACAGCAGTACTTTAGCTACAAAAGAAGGTGATTAGACTTTAAAGCTACATCATGTGCGACGACTTTGGGACAAAGAAAGGCCCATGCTTTGAGTTTAGGTTTTAATGGAACCTACCGCAGCTTGTACGAATCTCTTCGCTTTGCAAGGTGGTTGTGCAGAAGCATCTAACAAGCAAGGCGGTCAACTACAAAGAGTTCGGCACGGGGTCCAAAACGACCCCATTGTCGTCTACATAATCCCCTCTTTCTTTCATGATACGATAAGGAGTTATTCATAGAGAAAACTATTCCGGCACATAGAAAATATACAAAGAATGAAGAAAAGAGACCGTCGAGACAAAATTATATTCAATATCGTCCGCGAATGTTATTATTAGTCATGCTTTTTCTCTACCCATCATCCGCGATCGCTTGTCAATATCGTCCGACGGCCCTTCAATGGGGACGTGCAAATAAAATATGAGACTTCTGCAGATTGATTTCCCAGGAAGGTCGCAGACCAAGCTTAGAATTTCAGTTCCGACATCAACGAAGTCCATACTCTCTTATACTCCGCAAGAACAGAGTCAACAGAAGAGTCGGGTCCTTTCCAAAGTTTCTTATTTCGCTCCTTCCAAAGAGGAGCAGCATTTTCAGCCGCTCTGGAGAGGAGAGAGCAGGAAGAAGATCCCCAACAATGGAACAACTGCCGAAGGCATACCGGCACAACACAACATCCACCAGAACATACGTATCCTCTCCATATCATTCTCAAAATAAATAGGTGCCAGAAATTATTAAAAAATAGAATGCCGAAACATACCTTTGGAATCTGGTGGGTGTGCTCGGATTTAAATCCATGGTCGAAGCACTAGTATATGCTGCCCAGCTGATATCCTCCAAGCCATGATGTAAGTGGCAAGCACATATTGAATTCCTCACTTCTAATTTATATACCAGAAGATGTAATGTGAAGCTGCTATAAACAATTCTGTCGAACAAGTAGCATTCAGCAGGTAAATAGATCCACTTTCATTGAAGAGGAGAACAAACAGTTCCCCAGGAAAATGATTTACAGAAGAATCGACAAGATAGAAGTATTTCACAGCATCAACCTCCTGGAAGCTTAATGTTTTCCATTTCCCATCTCACGGAAAACCATCTCGGCTCTAACGCGGCCTTACAAGTTTGCTGATTTTCTGTGGAACTATCTTTTTTTTTTTTTACGCCAGGCAAATGAAATTCTATGGAGCTAAGTACCTCAGCTATTCTAAGATTGTCATCTCATGATATGCCTATCATTCAACCTGTTCATGATTCTGGATGCATCATTGAGTCTATTTGCTCTCTCATATATACTAGCCACAACAAGATGCAGCTCCTTCTTGTTAACGTTCTGATCAGAGTCTAGTTTCTGAAACAGGGACTCAACCATCGTGAAGTCCTTTCTTGCACCATAGAGAGAGAGCATCTGGAAGTGAACTTCATCTGAGAAAACGCATCCCTCTTCCTGCATCTCCACATACACTGCATCTGCCTTTTCAAAGTCACGCAATTTCCCATAAGCATTCAGGATGATAGCAATAACCTCGGAATTAGGAAAGTACCCAGCCTGTCTCATCTTATCAAACACCTCAATGACATTGGCATACTTTCTATTCCTTGAAAGTAGCCCGATCATGCAGCCAAATACTGCTATGTCCTTTACCTCTCCTGCAGCAAATGCTTGGCGGAAAACCCAAGTGGCCTCCTCTAACCGACCAGCTCTAGCAAGAATTGTTATTGCTGTCTCTCTAGGGATATTGTCAGGGCGCCTAAGCTCATGGAGTAATCGCTTCGCATGACCAACCAGACCGGCCCTTTCATAAGCCACAATCATCGTCTGATAAAGCACCTGATCAATCTCAACCCCAGAGCTCCTCAGCTTTTGAAACAATGTCGCTGCACGGTCTAATTTTCCTGCCTTTCCCCATATCGCAATTATTGTCGAGTAGGTAATTGCATTCGGTTCAATTCCTATATTCTGCATCTCCTGGACCAGATTTGTCGCCTTCTCATGCTCAAGAGATTTTCCATATATCTTTATCATAGTATTGTAGGTAACAACATTCTGCTCAATATCCTTCCTCTGCATCAGTCGAAATAGATGAATGGCTTCACCAAAGAGTTCGGCCTCGCCATACACCCGCAAAAGTGTATTATAACTAACAACATTTGGCTCAATTGCCATCTTCCTCATGCTCCAAAACAGTCTATCCGCTTCCTTAGCCATATCTAGCTGACCATAGACATCAATCATGATGTTGCATGTCGTGAGATCAAGAGGGCACTTAACCTCGTTCATCTCAGAAAACACAGACAATGCCTCCACAAACTTCTGATTCTCCACATATATACACAGCAACGTCGAATAACTGACAGTATCCGGCTTAACACCTACTGCCTGCATCTCCTTAAGAAGAAGCCGGGCCTCCCGAAAAAGCTTAGCTTTACCAAACACGTTAATCATGGTATTATACGCAACGAGGTCTGGCATTATCCCCGAATTCTTCAGCCTCGAGAAGATCGAGATCGCCTTCGAGTGGTCGCCCAGCTTTCGGGATAGCTCAATCAAGTTACTGTACAGAACAAGGTCACCCGACACGCGGTCCTGCTCCATCCTCTGAAGCCAAGAAAGCGCGGAATCGAACATACCCACCTTGCCAAAATGCGTGATCAGCGTCGAGTAAGTGTACCTGTCGGGCGCGAGGCCCCTCTGGCACATTTCCTCGAACAGGCCATGGGCGACGGCCCACTGCCTCGCGCGAAGTGCATTGCGCATCGTCACGTTGTAGGCGAATACCGAGGGAGTGTAGCGCGCTTCCTCGTTGATCCAATCGAGGAGAGCCAGGGACCTCTGCCAGTCCTGCTCGCGGGAGAGGAGGGAGACCATGAAGCGGATCGAGAGTTGCCTCCCCTTGTAACGGGACAGGAGGCTGAAGAGCTCTTGCTCGTTGCCAGTCTGCGAGATGGACGAGGCAAGCTCGTCCATGTCAACGCTGTGATCGAGATAGGGTGATTCTGATCTCCGGAAGGGGGGTCTCCTGTGACGAGGCTGTGGGTTTCTCGTCCAGACATCCTTGTTTGCTGTTGTAGAAGAAGAAGAAGAAGCTGAGACAGCGGAGAGGGCGAGAGAAATTGGGTAGTGTTGAGCTTTGCTGTTGACGAAGGAGGGTTTGATGAATGGCGAGGAAGGAAGGAAGGAGGAAGAGGATAGCGTCAGTTCTACTTGCATGGTTGCTGCATAGCGGTTTGGGAGTGAGAGTGACAAAGTGCTCAATGTTTCTCTTGACTGTAATATCACCAAATTGACTTTATCCATCCGGCGAATTCAGTAAGTTCTCTCTCCTTATATCGATAAATTTGTTCTAATCCCATAGCAATAATTAGACTCCACTAATTGAAGGGATCGCAATACGATGAATCTTCCACAAGGTTGAAAATTTCGTCCAAAGATATTAGTGCTTGATTCATTCTATATGTGTGTTCCCAGCAACGAAACAAAACTTTTTAGATAGATATTAGATTCGATCATTTGAGTATTCATTTCTCTTATTCGGTCGAGCCTTGTCGACCCGATTTGATTAATTCAATACGAGAGATCATGCTTGTCCAAAAAATAGGTGAGCCATGCCATACAGATGATATTTAGGGGTGGTCAAAGGCCAAGCGACTGGAGACCATCGAGCGTTGGTTCCTAATGCAGGAAAAGGATTGCCTGCAGTAACTGCAGGCACTGCAGATGGTCCTTTTCCTATTTTCATGCCCCTTAATGAAAAAGACAGAACCCCCCAATAATTTAGATCGGACGCCCTCTCGCTATTGTACCCTAAGTCACTGGATCGTCACTGCAAAAGATTCGGATTGCCTAAGGCATTGGATGCGGCATATTTTCCTTGAAAACAGAACATGTATCGTGGTCCAGTTAACCATCGATGCACTCCTCAAAATCAAAGCCCTTTCATTACAACAACATGGTGGAAGCAAATTTGAGGATGAAACTTCTCTTACATTTTACCTCCCTGAACTGTGGAAGTATCGAGCACTCAGAAACAGCCGCCCCCTTGAATGCATGAATCTTTCCGCGCGAAAGAAGAATGTATCGCCTGTGATCGGAAACTCAAGAAGCATCTGCCCTCTGAAAACTGCTGCAAATTCAACTCACTTCATTCCTCGGCACCGGGGATCGTGTACAAAATCACTGTTTCTCTCTCTCAGTTCCTGCTCATTACAGCATTGAATGAAACTAGCGGGCAACATGCTTTTCGCAAGCAAACAGTAGGAATTTCCTGGCTACAAATTGTGACAGGTTCCGAAGAAGAATACATAAGAAAGAATGAGACTGAGAAGTAAGAACTCTGGCACCCGGTGCCTCCACTGCGTCGTCATTGAAGTGGACGGAGGAGGAGGGGACGCTGGAGGGCTACGAGGGGTCACCGTTTCTTTGGAGCAAGTATAGTTGCACCGACTAGGACTCACGATTCTATACAAACCACTGCTCGTTAATACGAAAGTGTCCTTACTATTGTCCTGGCCGAAAGAGAATATCGCACCTAGAACAGGCAACGACTCATCCTCGGCGCCACACGGTATAGGAGAGTCCTTTGCACAACCATAAGGGACTCGAGCGCTAGTGAAGTTGCCGCTGTTCTCAGGATTCTCTGTGCCCACCCAGATGCCGCCGCTGCCGTACAGATCCCCATACAGGTACCTGAAATCAAGGTTCATGATGTCTCAGCATGCCTTCCATAATAATTATTGACGTTCAAAATAAACTTCGTAGAATTGATTAAAATGACATGATCTTTAAGAGAAATTGCTAGAGAATCAACCAACATACTGAGACCCTTCAAGCATAATGGCGGAAGGAAGCCACATGGACTTACATTCCATACAAGCACGGATCTGACATAGACCGATAAAAGTAGCCTCCGGTGATCGATGCAGAACCCTGGGGATTTTGGAGCTCGGAGTGCTTATATCCCATCACAGGGAAGATAGGCTTGATGGAGGGAGGAGATGTATTACCGCCAGGGCTTTGTGGGGGATGATACAGGAACGGGCCCTCGTAGACACGCCATCCATAGTTTCCGCCTTTAGTGACTATGTTTACCTCTTCGTATAGATCCTGTTAGGACATCGACCGCTTAGTCTTTTCCGAAATCATGAGAAAAGAACAGGTGCGCTAGTCAATCAGTGCATCTGAGAGTTGTGTCGATTCAAGATGTGTATAGACATTCATCTCATTGACTCAAGCAGTAGAAACTGCATTACAATTTTAATCTCTTTAATTCGCATAAGTACCAAATAACTCAAGAGGAAACATATTCTGTGAAGCGCAAACAAACCTGGCCAACGTCCGCACAGAGAAAGTAGGAAGGCCTTTCCAAGTCGAAGCTGCATCGCCAAGGGTTCCTGAATCCCAAGGCCCAAATTTCGGTAGCTAATTCCTTTTCGATGGAAAACGGATTGTCTTTAGGAACAGAATAATTTCCCCACAGTTTAGATTCACTAATTGTCGTCGAATCAGCCATGGCATACCGTGAATGTGAGGCATACAGGAAAAACTAAAGAAAAAATGACCAGGAAGGCTCGGAGCGAGCAGGAAAACATCTGCTGTTAATAACAGGACGCGTATCAAATTTCAGATATGCTACAAACTTGGGTGCGGGTCGTTTACTTGGTAAGTGATCGACGTCAAGCCTCATAATCTTTCCAAGCAAGGATTTTTTGTTCTGCGAGAAGTTGTAGGGATCTCCAATACTACCTCCATCGCCCATCATGAAGTACAAGTACCCATCTTTCGGTCCAAAAAGAATTTGACCGCCGTGATGAGCAGTGAACGGGAGGCCCATCGTGAATATTCTCCTCACTTCCTTTGGATAGACGTTGCTGCCCTAGAAAATACAGTTTGCGACATACCAGTTGTTCTCATATTTGCGACGGCTAAAACATTTAGAGCAATGCACGGTTTTGCTTACCGTTGAAGACTGATTGGTGGTAAACTCTGATATGATACTGTGATATTGGCAAGGGTTTGCCCCATTGTCTGGTCCTATCTTTGAAGGATCGCATCCCACGTCCGAGTTGCACGAACACCTACCGGAACAGTCAGGCCACTTGAGCTTATCACAATTGAAGGAAACAAAGAAACGGCCGTTCGTTTGATAATTCGGATGGAATGCCAGTCCCATCATCCCAAGCTCACTCTCAAAATGCACTTCATCGGTCAGATCCAAGAAGGGGCTTGACTCGTTAATTACCAGTATCTGTCCTGAACCCTGCTCAGGGATTGTCGCGAGCCATATTTTACCGGGTTGATTGGATAAGAACACACGATTTGAACCATCAGGATGAGCAACCATATTAAGGTAGGAACCGTTCCCGAGTTTCTCGAGGCAAACACCGCTCGGGGTGGTTGAATTCTCAGTACTTCCTAACTTAACCGGTCCACCAGAGAAGCATACTGATGCATCATCAGAAGCCCCACCGAATTCATTACAAAACTCTGCTGCTGAACTCCATGAATCAGATATCTTGCTTCCAGAACTGGCTGTTGTTTTGGCTTTACTTTCAAAAGCAAAAGGAGAATTTAATATGGTTGTGTTGCGGCACTTGTCCCAGAGGTTCGAGCAGAAATTAAGCATGTAGAGTTGGGACTGGGTTGAATTTGTGGAAACTGAAGAATTGCAGAGAACAGGAACTGCTTGAGGTGCTTGTTCCACTCGATACAGTTCACCTGAAAATGGATCACATCTCTGCAAAAAGAAAGCAGACCCACATGGCTGAGAATGTTGAAATTTTCCCCCTCTTTAACAGCTATGCTATGTAAATGCAACGCAAACATCGTCGTAGCTACAACTTCATGGAAGCTTCAGAGACATGGGAAAAAATAGTCCAAAAGAGGAATCAATTCATGGAAGTGGAAACCTGGTATTGCAATCGGCTTTCCATTAGATTCTACTTCCTTTAACTGCACAAAGTAATCTACGCTCGATGAAAAGGCAATCAATCATGCAAAAAATGTGCTTAGCAACATCAGAGCAACAGGAACGGAAGCCCTTACCGCGCAAAGAATTGACTTTAGAAGAGAAGCACAACCAGTGTCCGAGATGTTCATCACTTTGAATTGCTTCTGTAGCTGTAAATCCTGAGCAGAATCGCAGCAAACACTGCCATTGTATCGACAGAAGGCGAGACTGGCATTATCAGAATTGAATGGTGCTCCTGTTTCCAGCACAACAAAGCATGATAATCAAACAGCCAGGTACCGATCCACAAACCAAAGTTCAAAATAAGTGAATAAAGCAGACGAAAGAACAAATAAAACAGGTGGGTCGCTGGCTAAATATATAATGTTTCATCCCTCTTCAGATCTTATCAATCTTTATGCCTCTGTTAACAATAGAACAGTGAACGAAGCGTGTAGAGAGAGACCCAAGAAGCAAACAAACACATACTCAAATCAGTGCACAAGGGGTATGAATCAGAATATTGGACCAGCAGCGAGAGCAGGAGGCTGAGAGTGGCGATCTTCATCACCAGAGAACCCCTCGTTTTCGAAGTTTTGCAATGGCGCTACCGCCAAGAAACTACGCAAACACAGACACAAACTACGATGAATTTCCAAAAAAATAACATAAAATCAAGACACGAAAGCAAACGGACGCACGAAAACCAAAGTTGTATCGCTTTGCTTTGCTGTTGTTCCCCGGAGTTTCATTCCACGTCCTTAAGACTCTTGTCTGTCACCAGAAACAAAAGGGAAGGAGAACTTCGAAGGAAGAAAAAGTGCGAACTTCTTTTCAGCAAACTCAAGCTTGTGACTGAGAAATTGTCAACTCAAGCTTGTGATTAGAGATTGAAGTGGGAAAGATGGATAATTTAAGTTTGAGATATCTGGCGGGACAGACTGATATGGTTGACTTCCTTCTATAAGACACCGCGCATTAATAATGGCGATTTTTGAGAAGAGGAACAAGTTGACCTCGGGGAAAAAAAATATCTATTTGTAGCCTGAAAAAATCCAAACAACAAGTGGGATATACAAAATTGATCTAGACACACATTTGAATCTCTGGCAGAGCTCAAGGATTGAAACGATGATGACAAATAGATGATAATAACAGTCAACCATTTTTGCTGCTGCTTCAACTCTTCCACGTGCCATTGCTCTAAACGCTTAAATTGTTAGATAAAGATTTCAAACACCATCGAGTTAATGAGTATATATCAGAGTCGACGTAAGAACATATATCTTCGCATGCCTACAATCTTGCAGGCACTATTCGGCCTAAAAAAACAGCATAGTTTGGAGTTGAACTCTCAGGAATAAGGATTTCAGACATTTAAACATAGTGTCTATATAAATTTAAGTTAAAGAAGGATTGCGAATGACTTATCTGGATCGTATGACGGTCAATTGCCATTCTAATTTGAGTCTCATTGACGCTAGCTAGATTACAGGTAATTTATAATTTATGCAAATTCTCTTCTGTGGACTTTGTGCAACTTTATAGTTTATTAAAATGGTCGGATGTGGATGTTTGCTCTCATGGACTAAAGATGTTTTGCACTGTGGAGCAAGTGAATTTAAGTAATTCGTGTAATGCACGGCACGCAAAACTGTTAAGCGCGAAGTATGTTTTGTGCCCTACAAACAAGCAACCTGCAAATTAAATTTGGTACTAAGCTCTTTTTGTTGAGGGATAATGACATAAATGGTTTCTCAACTTTAACTCAACATGCAATGTAATCGTTGAATTTTTAATTTATTTAATGTAATATTTGATCTTTAACTCAATATGTACCACGTTGTTTATTGAGTTAAAGTTCAAGAACTACATGGAATAAATTGAAAGATTAGGGATAATTCGTGTCATTTTTCCTTTAATAAAAAATCATATAAAAAATTATCCAATAGGTTCTAAATTGCGGCTAATTTACTCTTAAAATTTTCAATTATACTAATTTAGTTCAAACTTTTTGACAACTTGCCAATTCAATTATAAATAAATCTTTCAAATGTGTCAATTTAGTCCTAAAATCTTTTATATTTGTCAATTTAGTCTTGACTTTTTTACTATCAATTTTGGCTAGATATCACTAACATAGACATCGAACGTTCTACGTAACGTGGCCAACATTGATGTGAACGTTTCTCCATATTTTTTCCTTTTCGTTTATGGCTGATACTTGGCTATGGCTTGTGACTGACCACAGGCAAGGGTTGCTTGTGTCGGATCTGGCGAGGTATAAATAATGGGTGGGCAATAGGACTAATGGGTGGTAGACTCATTTGATGTGGACTGAGCTATTCACATCCCAAAAGCCTACATGTGGCAAATGGGTCTGGAACCCATATTTAATGGAGTGAATCACATATGAATTCTCTTAAATTTTTTCGATGCATCATAAATAGGTTATTTAATAACCTTAAGGAATCATAAACAAGTTATTTGTAATTATTTTTTATTTTACTTTTTATTTATTTCTTTTTATTTTATTTTTCTTCGAAATCTTGCAGGGGTTGCTGCCCTACCCTCGCTTGTGATCGGAGAGGTTTAGCCACCCCTTGTGGGACGTAGAAGGAAAAAAGGAAAAGAAAAAAAAGAGAAAAGAAAAAAATATATAAAAATATCTCGAAAATTCAATTGTTTTTAAAAAGAAGTTATAAAAATTGTCCACTACTTTGTACTACATGGGAGTGTGTTAGCATTTAAGAAATAAGATTTTGTTAGATTCAGTTAAGTATGAAAGTGTTTTAAGTTGTATTGCGAATAAATGAAACATAGACATATTCATGGGTGATACGTCGGATCACGGGTTTATAAAAACAGTGAGGCTCATGTCAGGTCCACTAAAGTATATAAATCTTTTACATTTTAGTTGACCTTACCTATCACATCATATGTAAAGTCTACCCGATGTGTTCAACTTCCGTATCAAAATGTGAGTAGACGAAGCCATTAACGACAAGAATTTAGCAGAAATTGGTTCACAAGTGCAACTAGCTGTTTTGAGTTCTTCAAACACATATTCCACAATGAAGTGGAGAAGGATCGTCATGTGGATTTCCACTAGCTTTGGGTCCATTTTGAGTGCACTTATAGACCCTTAAGACAAGTGCGTCCAAATCAAATCCTATGGGCGGGTACAATCTCGGTGATTATTGAATATTATGAGCATATGGTTCATCTATGGACACTTCTACGAATCTTCGATGATAGGATCTTCAGGGGTGACGATTGTTGGATTACTTAAAAACAAATCTCGATCGTTCGTCGATGAGACACAACAAATTGGACTTAGGCATTTGAGAACAATGGATCAGCCATTCGAGAGAATGGCTTTGTTTATCTTTTTCCACGTAAATAGGGGTCTTGTTTAAAGGAGATGATAACAGTAATCCGCAGTAACATGTAATATGGTCCATGAGCTTTTAATTTATTCAATATGGTCCATGAATTTGATTCCAACATTGACCATTTTTATATAACCCAACGACTTAATTGAACATGTACTAAAATTTTATGGATCATATTGAATAAATTAGTCCGGGGGTAAAATTAAAAATGTACCAAAAGCTTATGAACTATATTAAACAAATCAAAATTCGAAAATGACAATACATATTGAGGTGAAGTTCATAAATCACATCAAACAAATTAATTCGGAGATTAAATTGAATATGTATTAAAAATTTATGAACGACATTATATATTGAGTGAAGTTTATGGATCCTATCAAATAAATTAAAATTTTAGATATCATATTATCTATTGAGCCAAAATGTTTAGACTATAGAATTTGTCTGAAACATCTAATGTTCATTATATCGTTCAAGGTCAGTAAAGGCGACTGCTTGCTCTCGTCAACCAAGAAGTCGCACTTGACGCCCTTCGGCCAAGTCTTGGTCGTTGTACAATCACTCAGAAAATAAAAAAGAAACACGACAGCTTGCATTTCACAGAGTCCTCCGCTTCTGCTTGCTGCACTATCGCCATCCCCATCCCCGCCGCCGTACCCATCAGCAAGTGTTCATGGAGTTCTTCAACAAGGCCAAGGCGGTGCGGCTCCGGAGTCTCCACGGCAAGTACCTCGCGGCCGACGAGGACGAGGAGACGGTCCACCAGAGCAAGAACGGGTCCTCCCGCACGGCCCACTGGGCCGTCGAGTACGTCGCCGGGAACAGCCACGTGGTCCACCTCCGGAGCTGCTACGGGAAGTACCTCGCCGCCACGGAGGAGCCTTACCTCTTCAGCATTTCAGGTACATGGGAGGGTCGAGTCTGTTTCTGCTTCGATTTCCTGGTCTGATTTTGATTTTTCTTTTTAATTCTTTGGTTAAGGCTTATCTCAGATGTGATTTTTCATGCTTCAAGAAACCAGATTCTACAAATTTCTGATCTGTTTATGCTCATAGATAGCAATTTTTCTGCAAAACAAGCACCGAGTCAAGCTCATATAGTTCTGGTTTTGGTCAAAGCAAAAGGGTTTTTTTCCAGCATGAGCTGATCAATGTTGACCTGACAATGTTTCTGAAGGCAAAAAGGTCGCGCAAACAATTCCCCAATCTCAGAACGACAAGTCCATAGAATGGGAGCCGCGCAAGGACGGGACGTACGTGAAGCTGAGGGCGAAAGGCGGGATGTTCCTGCGCGCGAACGGGAGCATGCCACCGTGGCGGAACTCGGTCACGCACGACATCCCCCACCGGACGTCCACGCAGGACTGGGTGCTGTGGGACGTCGAGATGGTCGACCTCGTGGTGGACCATAACGCGGCCGACTCGGTCCGCAGCCATCTGTCGTCCCATTCGAGCTGCGTGTCGTCGTTCTCGGAGGATTACTCGGTGGACGAACACATGGACCCGGAGTCCGGGAGCGCGGCGGGCATGGAGATGGTGGTTTCGACGGAGCCGTCGCACAGCTCTAAGGTAAGCCCCGAGGTCCCTCCTACTTCCGTCTTATTATAGAAAGCTCTAAAGTAACAGCACCACAAATTCGCAAGTGATGAATCTGACACACTCCACATGGGATTCACCTTATCCAAAGATTCACATGCGTTCGCGCTCGGGTAGGTTCGGGTCGATGCCAATGTGGCTCATCCTGTCCCCATTCTATATCAAGAATTACCGAGCGGACTGCCTAGCTTTGCATGAATTTAGAAAAGAGGACCATATGTCCAATGACGATCCACCCCTGTCCATCACCAGTTGTCTTTGCAGGTAGTTGATCGCATGTTAGTTTAGTTCCAGTTCGCGTCGCCAAAATTGACAAATTGCACTCCTTACGCATCAGACAACTATTTGCATGAGGGGGACAGAGTATAATAACTTAAAAGGGTGTTCTTTAAACTAGTGTCTGGGGACATTGGTCAGTCGATTACAAATTTTTGCAGGCTCTAAATAAAATTAATTAATCTGAAGATGATGAGATGTAGGAAACGACATGATAAATGTAACTTAATCGGAATTGCAATGACCATTATTGACATAGGATGTTTGGTTACATAGACACCCACGCGCGACGTGTTCTATTTTAGATTCTGTTTCGTCTTCTTTTCAGTGTGTCTTTGATCATCTGATGGCGGGTGGCGCCGCCGTCGTCCGAGCCACCCTCGCCAAGGACTAAGTGCTGCCGCCAACGGCCTGCCACCCTTTTTTTTTTATTTCAAATCTTTGCGTCAACAATATACCCGATGTTATAAATTAGTCATAGCAAGGTAATAAGATGATGCGATACTTAACAGTCACGTCACCATTCTCGTCGAATCCTTTATTATAAGTACAACTGCGAACGAAAGGTTATATGTAACTCGAGGACGGTATGGCACAAACAAAAACTCTGGGGGGTGAAATTGCATAAATCGAAAGAATTCGAGGTTCTCCGTTGGCTTTATTCCCAGATATTTCATAGATCAATCTTAAACGTAGCTAGCGTTACGTTTTCCTTTCTTTTGCTTAGGACTTTGTGCTTAAATACGTTGCCTTGGAGTTGGGATTTTGCGAGCACTTCCTCTTGGCTTTAAGCAAAGCCAAAGGTACATTTTGAATTTTGAAGCCACACCAACTCCATAATTTCCCACGGGCTTAAAAAGTAGAAAAAAAAGCACAATAATTCTTTTTTTTTCGGAATAGATTTATTGTCGATTAACATAAAAAAATGCACAGATTTAGATTTAGATTTAGGTAAGAGAATTTTTTAAAGCAGGATGACCAATTTAGTAAACTAATTTATTAAGTGACATGAGAAACAAATGGGCATCCAAACAAATGAGTCGTATTTAAGCATCTTAGCATCTATCTTTCTACTGATTTTTTTTTGTAGATGTAGCATTTACCCTATTAATGAATACTATGTTCTTAGATATAGGTACAATCTTGGGTCATTTGTACAATGAGACATAATCTAAGAATATCATTAACTCAGATGTTGAGTAAAAAAAAAAAGATATATGCTTTTAAGATAAATAAACTGTTTTGTAGAGGGAAAAAATAGAAGAGTAAGGCTATATATTCATTTTGTGAAAAATGAATCATTTCAAAAATATTTTCTCTAATGATTGATTGTAGAAATGAGTGAATGAATTTTTTTTCCATTATCCATGAAATTACTTAGACATAAACTGTTGTGCATAATGAAAATACTTTTCATCGACTATTTGTTTAATTGGTACAAGCGAATTTTTAACATTTTTCAAATTATTCATTTTTCGTAAAACAAGCATAATCTAAGTTGAACTAGATCAATTTCCACCCTCACAATTCCTCTTCATACGCAATATATCTATACATTCAATGTGAGAATCGATTTGGTTTCGGTTCCATGATTTGTACAATATCAATGTCAAGCATTTCATGGTTAGAAAAATGTAAAAAAAAAAAAAAAACAGAACAACCTAACCCTTTTCATAGAAAAAATAATCTCATCATCAATAATCAACCAATATCGCCTTATTGGTTTTCGGGCATGAAAGCGACTCTCAAAATGTTGTAAATATTCTATGTTCTTGAGCATTTCTCATCCCAAAAGTTAGCTTAAAGGGTGAGGCCAAACTTATAAACTGACCACCTATTTTTCCACGACCGATGTACCCCAACAATCTCCACCTCATACAACGGGTTTAGGTTGGAGCATCAACAACCCTCTTACAGTGACCATTGAATTTAGACTTGTTAATAATCTAGACTTTGGGTGATCTTGGACCTTAAAATGAGATTTTTCTTCGTACTTACAAATTTTCTTGTACCTAAAAACCAACTACTTACCCCTTCTACGACTAATATGGGATAGCTCCAACAGATAGAGCTGTTATAGACACACGTGAAAGCCATATCCATTACTTTTTGCCCCCAAAAGATTGATAATTGACCTCATTTTCACCCCAAGGTCCAAGTGGATTATTTCAGCCGATCACAGACCTGGTTTGCCACTTGTCGGATAGGTTTTTTTTTTTTTTTTATGACCAATGATCTGCATTTTCTACCGGGTCTATTTTCGGGTCAATCTCGGGGTAGACTGGGTCAACAACATATTGCCAGGACTCCCCATTTAAATCACGGGACCATACTTGAGATTCAAACCCTGAATCCAATTATGGGAAAAGAACGTCTTCATCAGCGCCGCCATGCGTGGATAGGTATCGAATAGTTTCTTTCTCTATAATTTAAAAAGTAACCTTCCTATAAAGACAAAAGGGAGCAAAAGTGGAAATTTTGAAAGGCTGTGAGAATATCAGGATCCTTCCTTCTTATGCTCCGCTTTAACCAAACGCCACTGATGCCGTGTCGCCGATATATAGTTAACTCCAAACCGTCAAATGATGGATCACCCCCAACCATCATCTTCACCATCTCTCTGTCTCTCTCTCTCATCTGACATTTTGCCGACCACATTGATTTCCGAATTGTCAGTTCTCCCTTGCCACCCTTTTGGAAGACAGAACAAGAACAACCCTTGTTTCACTGATCATTTTGCTTCTTCAGATCAGGCGATGACCAAGACCGCCTGAGATGGAACCATCTTCCAATTCAGCAATGCAACATTGCCCTTTCTAGTCCTCAGGATCGATCCTGTTTAGTTTTTCACCTCGTGTACCGTAACGCGTGACTCAGGGCGGCATGGAATTCTTCACCAAGGCGAAATCCGTCCGCCTCCTCGGCCACCATGACAAGTACTTGCTGGCAGATGACGATGAGGAATCCGTGTGCCAGGACCGCAATGGCTCTATCAGGCAGGCCAAATGGACCGTGGAGCTCGTGGAAGGTGCTAGTGTCGTGCGCCTGAAGAGCTGCTATGGCAAGTACCTGACAGCGTCCAACGTCCCGTTTCTCCTTGGGATGACGGGCAAGAAGGTCCTGCAAACTCTCCCGACCGGGAGATTGGATTCGTCCCTGGAATGGGAGCCCATCAGGGACGGGGTCCAGGTCCGTCTCAAGACGCAATACGGCAATTTCCTGCGTGCGAATGGGGGGTTGCCGCCCTGGAGGAACTCGATCACGCACGACATTCCTCACCGGACCTCAACCCAGGAATGGATTCTGTGGGATGTCGATGTTGTGGAGGTCAGGGAACAGCCAACTAGTCCGTTGCCAGAGGCAAAACTGGATCATGATTCAGAACCATGGCACCCGGAACTCGACTCTCCTTCCTCAATTGAGCTCCGCTCGCCAAAATCATTGGAATTAGAGGTCATTTCCTTTTTCCTTGATTATTAGATCGACAAGGATACATACATTAGGCATAAGGATTGATTAGTAGATCGACCAGGATACATACTTTAGGGATAACGATGACTTTCTTCATAAGAATCAACAAATTAGACAGATAGATCAGTTTCAACGACCTAAGATAATGTTGATCTAAACAGCCTACACTCCATCTCTATTATTACGCATATCAAAACATTGCTGAATGGACGTTTTGCTCGTGTCTTGAGCTTAGAGACATATTTGGTTTGCATTTGTAGTTTTTCTGTCTCCGGGGAACTTTTACTTCATCAATCATATCAACTGGCATTTTTCTTCGCCCAAAAGAAGAATTGTATGTTGGTTTTTCCAATGAAGTGTTATTTTCGTCCAAGTCCATGCTCTATTGAAATGAACTTCCATTTGTGCATCTGGCAAAATATGATGGTATAAGTAGCACTGTCACGTATTGCAGCCATGGCCCCTTTTCCCACTGGCGCCCTTGATAAATTGTAATCAATCTGCTTTCTGGGAAAGTATGATTTCATGCAGAAAACTTGTGAGGAGCAATGGACATTCTTTTTTCTGCTTTTCTTGTTTTGCAGCATAACGATTCGTTCAGTGGTTCGGTGAAAGCTGAAGGGAGGATAATCTACTACAAAGTGGCCGATGAAGATGGAATCGCTGATGATGAGAATGAAGAGCTTTCGTTCACCTTCACGGGAAGTAGATTGGAGGAGCTGGTGCAGAAATTAGAGGAAGAGACAGGGCATGAGAATATCATGGTCTGCTCTCAGTGGAACAAGAAGCTCTATCCCCTCCGGCTACAGCTTCCTCCCAATAATGCACCAATGCATGTCGTGGTGGTTCCACCATCATCAAAAGGTTCGTTCATAATTCCTATAAAATTGAAGTCCAAACCTGCATTCCTGTCTTACTGGAATTTAAGCTCATAACTGGTAACTCTAGGCCATAAAGTTGGTGTAGGATGATGGTGGGTCGGTAGTGTTGATTTGTCATTGTTCATTAAAATTTTGTACCTTTCCAACGAAGTTTCCTTTTTGCTGCAATTTTTTCCCAGCAGTCAGAGATATTGAGGTCCCGGGAAGTCTCAGTTGAAGGAAACCGTGGTGATTGGCCACTTCAGGATAAACTGCAGAAACTTCATGTGTTTCTGCTTTTCTGGCGTGTACGAGATTCAGAGAGAGAGAGAGAGAGAGAGAGAGAGAGAGAGAGTGAGGCTTCGCGTTTAGGTTGTTGGTATGTACTTAACAAAGGTTAGATTATGGGAAGATCATTTTGTTGTCCAAGCTTCTCACTGACTTGCTCTCAGCAAATCTCTCTCTTGTAAGTATCCAGGACTTTGACATACGGCCACTGGTTCTGATTCAAGAATTAGGTCCAGTTAAAGTGATCTTGTTGGCAAACTTCACTTCCAATATAAGATATGGCCAACTGCGGATGGTGTTGGTGGTAGTTGTGTTGGCCCCTGGCGGCAGTTATGTTCAAATCTAAAAGAAGTCAACAAAATTTGCTTAAGATGTGGTAAGAGCAACAGCCTTCTTCGCCGTGCTGATTTTTCTCTGAGTAGATTAGTATGAACTCAATTAAGTGCTTGAGCTCGGCACTGCAGGTAAAGACACGGGTGCAAGCAAATTCAATCACTTGCTCATCTACTTTCGCGATACGTCCCTTAATCTTCCATTCATCGCTGTATCCCAATCATCGTTGACATTTAGTTGAAGTTCTTTAGCAGCAAGTACTGCAAGATCCATGCTTTAGATGCGGGACTCGTTGGTTAATGGTGATTCGGACAGATGCTAATAGTCTAATAAGCATCCTCCTTGAAAGCACAGTTGCTTCAACCCTTCAACCATCCAAGGCTTGCTATGAATCTCCAAATGTACATCCTGCTTGCGAAATCCCGAGTGCATGTCATTAGGACCCTTGAAGAAGAATTCAGCAATGCATTTGGTGTGGGGTAATTGTCCAAAAAGTCTTAAACCTTTTGGAACTTTACCGATTCAGTCCTAATCTTATTCATTTCTTTGCCAATTCAGTCGTAAACATTTTGAAATGTTGTCATTTCAGTCCTTCCAACGACTTTGTAGATTTATGATTGAATTGACAAAAAAAAAAGTTCAAGACTGAATCAGCAAAGTTCCAAAATGTTTAAGACTTTTTGGACAATTGTCCCTATTCGATGCCTCAAGGGTCTATCCATTTCGACGGTTAGTCAATATACATGAATTTACCGCACCCTGCCAACAAACGATGCTGTCAATGTAAACATCTGGTGCACAGTCGGACATTCTTCGAACGGCTTTGACAGCTTCGCTTCAGCTTGGCAAGAGCGTTTGAAATTGAACGGCAAGTAGAAGTTCGCAACTGACGAGTAAGCATTGGTGCACGCCAAACGCATCATTGATCTCAGGGAATGCTGATGGTGCAACATGTTGTTTATTAGCCGTGGTCAATTTTCATCATATCAAATTGATATATAAAACATGAATTGAGTCTCGTCGTCCTATAATTCATATAAAAGTGGAATTCATTTAAGAATTGGATCTCATTTAAAAAAATGCTCTTAAGACAGTTGCTAAACAGTTAAAGAACCAAAGTTTCAAATTAAAAAGCACTGTTTTTTCTTCTAACACGTGATCAGAATCTGTCTCATGCTTCACAAATAACCTTAGGAAGCTTTCCTCGTCACGACATTCCTCGTCATGACAAAGCTTTATGCGCCGTAAACTCGGGTTGAGCGCTTCGAACTGCGGTTTAACTGCCTATACCGAACATCAGGCGCTAAACGTTTTATCCACAGTCGCAGAGCGTGCTTGTGTCAAGTCCCTCTTAGTCATCAGACTCTTTTGCTCGCGAGGCCAGCGTATCTCGCAGTCGCTGGACTCTCGGCACAGACATGAACTTGGCTCTGACCCGCTTCATCGTCCATCTGGGGCTCTCCTGCGAAATACCCAGGAACAGCAAAAGCTATGGCTTCCTTCTCTTAAATCCCAAGAAAAGGCCGTACTCTTCCGCTGCTATCCCTCTAGCGCAGAAGGTGACGTCTCGCCGACTTTCAGCTCAGTTCAGTTGGCTCAACTCGTCTTTCAATGCGGTTTCCTTCTATAACTCCTTCCATGTGTTTGTTCTATTGCGTGGCAGACGAGTGAAGAGCTTTTGGTGGTGGTTGGAGGTGGGGCAGCCGGAGTTTATGGAGCAATCAGAGCCAAGACGGTCGCGCCTCATCTAAATGTCTTGCTCATTGAAAAAGGGAAGCTTTTGTCAAAGGTTGGGTTATACTTGCTTTTCGAAGATACAGTAATGTGGCCATTCACTGGTGTCTGTCTCCCCAGAAGAGAGGAAGAATTGGATGCGACCACATAAGCTGCTGTATCTGATGGAAATTTTGTGGGGCTTTGTTATGTTGATGCACTGATGATTGCATGTTACGCATAGTGAAGTTTCGCTATTCTTGGCAGGTAAAAATATCTGGAGGAGGTCGTTGCAACGTAACAAATGGGCACTGCACAGAAAACCTGGTGCGTTAAAATTGTAAGAGAAGCTTTCAGGAGTTTCTGTTGCTTAGCAAAATTAATTTGCTCTGAGTGTAAGCCTAATCTTGGATGTTTAGTTGCTGACCCATAAATTATGTACAAGGAAGCCATCAGAGCTTCACATGCCCATGGTTGTTGGCTAGTCTGAGAGAAAGATCAATGCTTTTGCCTTTTCATTTTTAGCTTCTTGCGTTATCTAGTGGAGGATACGTTAAAGAGGCTGAAAAATCCTCCACTCGTCCAGATATTTTTTGCATTTGTACTCAAGGAGGAGAAGTTCAAAACTAGCTATGTTTGTGTCGCAGAAACTGATAGGGGATAATACCTGGTCATGTATGATCTTTGTAAGCAGACTGGATAAATTTCTTTAGGTTCCATGCGACAAAAAGTTGTCGATGATGAACAAGGAGTACTGTGGTCCTCTAGAATCAATCTTAAAGATTGAGGTAACTACATTCTTTGCATACATCACCTTGGAGATCCACTCATCAGAGGATTTGGACTCTTCACAATGTTGTTGACCTCCTGCCCCATAATATGTGGGCAATTTTTTCCCAATCTGCCTTTGATGATATCACTTGTGTGTTTGAGGAGGAATTATTCATTTGGTAAGCTACTAATATTAAAGATGACAAACTTGATTATAGATTCTGGCAGAACAATACCCTAGGGGTCACAGAGAATTAAAAGGATCATTTTTCGGCACACATGGCCCAGCAGAGACAATGACCTGGTTTTCTGAACATGGCGTCAAACTCAAGGTTGTGCTTGAAGCTGAACTACAATTTGGCAAAGCTATATCATCCAATAGCTTAACATTGCATCCTTTATGCAGACAGAGGACGATGGAAGGGTTTTCCCTATCAGTGATAGTTCATCTTCAATAATCGACTGCCTTCTGTCTGAAGCCAAGCAAAAAGGAGGTAATTGACTCTGTTATAATGGGTGATTGCATCCTGCTGGCTTCCCATTTTAACTTCCAAAATCTTTCAATCATTTCTTTGTTGTGGATTTATTGGAAGCTGAAGCAATGAGATTGATAGTTTGATACCTGCCTGCAATTATGTTCACTCTGAAGGTTTAAAAGTCTCGTTAGCTTTTTTTTTCTAATTAACATTCGAACAACAATAGCTGGAGGTTGCTTCCTTTATTTTCTGAAGCAATTGAGAACAATAGGCATCTTTTCTTGTATAAATTGCATTTTCAACCTCAATAGTGGGAAAGGATAATAAAACTATTCCAAAGGGTTTCCTTCTGAACATTATTTAATTTAGCTCAGCATTAGTGGCAAAAAGTAAAGATGCATTACTAAATGGTCCTGCATGCTGAAGATCTCTCTGCATGCCTGAAAGATACTTATACTACTTGGAAGTTGTCTTGTCTGACGTGTAAATTTCTCTTTTAGTTCTAATACAGACTGGCAAAGTTGTCACCAGTGCTTCTAGAGATGTTGGTGGGGATTTTCTGCTCAAGATTGAGAAGCGTACAACTAACTATATGGAAAATCTCAAAGCTGTCTATCTGCTGATAGCCAGTGGGAGCAGCCAGCAGGTTGTGATGGATTTGACTGGAAAGCTTTGTCAAACTCATTTATTGAAGAATGTGATGGATTTTGTGTTCTTTTTGCAGGGTTATGTGTTAGCCACACAGCTTGGTCATTCCATTGTGGATCCAGTTCCTAGCTTATTTTCTTTTAAAATTGAGGATTCAGGGCTAGCCGAGTTATCTGGGGTACACCAACATACGTTTTTATTGCAATAGAGTCAAAATATCTACTTAAAGAGTATTGCCAGCATATGGGAGGACATTCTATCCTTGATTTTTTTTTTTTTTTTGCCATAGCAAATAACTGTATGCATTACGGTAGCTTCATAGCAGCCTTGTATACATCTATAGCTCTTACTTTTTATTTTTAAAAATGTCATTAAAAAATTTGTGAATTTGCGAAAAGTTACTCATACTCTTTCACATATTCAACATGGATAATTGATGCTATTATGTGTAGCTGACTTCATTTTACTATCTATGAGTATACTTAGTGATATTTTAATTATTTCAAAATCTTCTCTCTATCACATTAGCATTGTTAATAGTTAAATTTACTACATATAATGAATTTATGATAAAAGTAGATAGTTGTATTTGGGTAAGGTTTGAAAAGATCTTCTTCTGAACTTTTACTTTTATTGGGAAAACTGTTAAGCTTCTATTTGGAAAAGAAAGATTCATCTCATTAATAATTTTTTCATTTATAGTGCAAAAGTCTTCTTTACCATAACTTATTTTGATGTTTAAGTTATCTCTATGCCGGTGATTCTGATTGTTCTTGAATTACTGATCTGACTGATACTCAAGCATGCTAATCACAGGATAAGTAGATTATTTGCATCTAAGATTCCCTTTCTCGGCTACTTATGCTTATGTATACCTTCTTCAATAAGGTCCCACCTCTGCGTTTGAACTTCAAATGTTTTCGTTTTTTTTAAATAGTGTCAATATATGATGTCCAGGTCACGTTCCCAAAAGTTCGTGTGAAGCTGAAACTAGAAAATGTTCAGACGAACATACCCCAACTTACGCAGGTAATTCTTTCCTTTTGTAGTGCTTAGAGCTCTGTGATGTATCTAATGACAGGACGTTGGTCTTTAGGTTGGACCCATGTTAGTTACACACTGGGGACTGAGTGGTCCTGCAATTTTAAGACTGTCTGCTTGGGGAGCTCGTCACCTTTTTAGTTCAAATTATGAAGGTAGGACTGCTCTGTGCATGAGTTATCTGATATATATTTCTGTGTCTTTGACCTTGATGTATTTTGTTTGTACAGGTGATCTTTTTGTAGATTTTGTACCAGATATTAAGATGGAAGATGTGAAGTCCATCCTAATGAAACAAAAGCATCGGTTTACGGTAATTCTGATATCAAATTGACATATGTTTCTGCTTTTCAGTTCCTGATATCAGCTTGCTCAAACCACCCTCCCTGCTCTTCATATGTTTCGTATATTCAAAGGAGTTGCTTTGACGTCAATACGGCACTGTCAATGGACGGCAATAGGAAGATCATGAAAGTAACCAAATCAAAATGAAAGATACGATAAAGTTTCATGCTGACATCAGAGCCATTCTAATTCTAGGCTTTTGTTTCTTCTCTTCATCCCCAGAACAAGAAAATTCTTGCATATGCAGGACAATATTCATCAAAACCTGATTTGTACTGTTTGCAGCCAGCGAAGTGTGTACTGGTGCTGGCTACCAGATTAAAAATTGTTCATTTGCCTTTCGGTAATCTCAGTAGGCACCATGTTGTGCCATGAGATCTTATTCTTCTAGTTCAGTTCTCCGGTTTCTTACTACAATGGATTTGTGTTCTGTATCTCTACGCATAGACCGAGTTTCCAGAGTGCACAATAAAATATAGTTATATGACCCTGTAAAAACAATAACTGGATCATGTTGCAGAGACTTACATATTAATTCGCTGGACATGTAACTTAAAATGCCTAAAATATTTGGCATCTGACAATTTCTTTTTTTAATTATATTTTCATAATAGACATTTAGCAATTTTGTTTTATTTTGTTGCCTTCTTTGCCATGTCTAATACATCCAGTTCCAAATTTGTCATCATCATATTTTCTTTATCAGCTCCATATGCCTCCTTTGGATTGATGGTAGTGTTCTTCCAGTGAAATATTCTTTAACTTAATGTTGCCCCCTGGATGTTTTCATTTTGCAGAGACAAAAGCTGCTTAATGCTTGTCCTATGGAATTTGGCATTGTGAAGAGATTTTGGAAATATATATTGGATCGTGAGGTAATTTGAGTATGACCTTCTTTGCTGTTAAAAAATGTGGAAAATCTATTTAAGCGGTCTGCATTATACTTCTCATCTTTAATTTGCAGGGTGTTGATGCAGATATTCTCTGGGCTTCAATTTCAAATAATTCAATGATTGGTATCGCTTCAATGCTAAAGCAGTGTAAATTTCGTGTAATGGGTAAGGTAGGAATCTATAATTGGACACTGATATCTGGATGGTTCTCTCTTGTTCTAACGTTGTCAACCTATGTTTTAAGGGCCAATTTAAGGATGAATTCGTCACTGCTGGAGGTGTCCCCCTATCCGAGGTTCTCTCCTTTTTCGTCTTCTTGTTCTCTTTTTCTTGCTTCTTTTAGTAATTCATATGAAATTCTGTTGCCATAATTAAAGATAAAACTTATTGGCTTGTTCTTTATGAAGATCTCACTTAGTACGATGGAAAGCAAGATACAGCCCCATCTGTTTTTCGCTGGCGAGGTACAGTTATCGTGGCGATGTGGGTTTGTTTTCACTTTTCACTTTAACAATTTTCAAGTCATTATGACTACATGAATTTCCAACTCTATGCCTTAGAATCGAAAAAAAGAAAGAAAACAAATTCAGTAAACATTTAGGATTGTGGCTTTGTCTGTAGGTGTTGAACGTTGATGGAGTTACTGGTGGTTTCAATTTTCAGGTTAGTACTGCTATTGGAATCCTGGCTCATGTTAGGGAAACTTAAGTTTTATAAGAAGTCATTTTTAATTTGTCATTGCTATTTCTTGATAAAGTGAAAACTTAGGATTTGCTTACCAACCACTCCTTAACTGGAGATTATTTTCCAATTCCTGTTCCGGGCATATCCATATGTTTAGTCAAGATACATTTGAGATGATGTTCGCCACCAAGCTATAGCTGACTCGTATACGGCCTTGAGTTAGCAGCCCCTTAAGGTATACTGGTTTCTAAATGAGCCATCAATAGCAGAATGCATGGTCTGGTGGATATATCGCGGGAACGAGCATCGGCAAGCTGGCACTTGGCGCTAATATCAAGAAGGAAGTTCATTTTGGCGCGATAGTTGAACAGGGGAAGACACCAAGCTGAGCCTCTAATGGTCAGGTTCACGAAGCAATTTCAACAGTACTTGTGTGGCTTAGGAACTTCTAGTTGTAGTCTTAGGCTTAAGACCTTGCAAGTGTAGAATCCCTATAAAGAAAAAGGGTTTCTTCTGCTGCTGAACTCCTCAACGTAGCCTGAAATGTAATCAGCTTCACTTGCATTTTCTTGAGACATGCGTCGCACGATTTGTATTCATATTGTTTCAGTCCAAGTCTGCATCATCAATCACTTTGTGCAAGTCACTCCTTAGTAGGAGCGCTTCACTCAAAGCGTCAAGAACATCACCTATAGAGGTTTGCCTTGTTCTAGCCAGCGGTCAAACGACTCATGAACACGTGATGTGCATAGGCATATTTGCGCCCTTTTAATTTGTCTACGTGACTCTCTGTCTCTCGCCGGTGAAGGTATAATGTTCAAAGGAGCGTGATTCACATATTTCGTGCGTCTTATTCAGGCCAATTAATCGCTTTGAAACTAACGCGGTGGTTCTTAGCCTAAAGGGTCATGGAAGGCCGAACCAGGCTTCTTCTGGTGCAGAGGCACATACTAGGATCGACATTTTGAAGTTTCAAACGCTGAAGAGTTCGATAGCAGTTATTGTCGTACCGAGGTTCACTCGCGACGCGGAAGAGCCGTGGACTTCTCTCAATTTCCATCGCACTTTCGTCTTCCTTGGATAGAAAGAAAGGGTTAAAAAAAAAAAAACACAGATTGAGCGAGTGCGCTCACCAAAATCTGCATTGGACAAGAAGTTTCTATCAGGGATATTCCTCAGGATATACGCATATGCATTTGCTATCGAGATGCAATCCCCAGCGCAATTGCAGTGACAGTGATGTAGCACGGAGGATAAAGAATCGAAAAAATTAGTCAAATCGATCCATCCATTGTTGAACCAGGAAATTATATTAACTAGTTCAAGAGAAATCAGCGAATCGGAATGGAAGATCTTGCCCCACCGATCAGTAATTCATAGTAGCCTCGTTAGAATTTGGCGCATTTTGAATTCATTTCATTATAAAGTCAAATATGGGCAGATGTAGCTTAGCCTTCACGGTAAGTCTGCTCACCTGCTCTTTTCAGTCATTTTCATTCATACCTTGCGAACACGCTAAAGTCCGATTGACCTCGGCACGTACTTCGGAACTCTACTTATTTCACTAAAATTAAATAATCTTACGATATTTATTACATATGATCATTCGTATCGCTTCAGATAATCAATTACTGAAAAAAATTTCCATCATAGACAACAGTTCGTGTCCAAGCATTTTCATGAATAATGAAAATAAAGGATTCTTGATCCGAAGGACCGGACCCACGACCCGATCAAAACGCGAAATTCCCTTCCCCTGATAACGACTTCATCCGAGGTATATTCCCAGGGCCGAGGCTGCGGTCGCTTGCGAGGAAACTGCCCCTCTCTTTCGCGCGAAAGAGACAAAATGCAGCTTCACAGCAATTCGGGCCGACGACGATGTACATGCGTCGTCGTCTTATTTTATCCATGGTGGGATTATTCTACGTTCGGACGGTGAACACTAAGACATTTCGCAGCGTGCGTTGCGGGTATTCTCCAGCATATGGTCTTTTGCCCCGTGCATTGCGCTCCTGCATGGACTGTGACCAAACGATTCAATTGAACATGTCGAAATCCCTGCGAAAATGTTGACCCAGGGTCCAGGAATACATAAGCACCGTTCTCATTGATTCTTTAGCTTGTTGTCTTCAAAGTTCTATTTTATTTTTTCCCCTCTGTTGTTGTCAATTTTTATACATTGAGGGCGTGTTTACTTGGATTTGGATCACCTAACCTGCAAGCGTGCAAGTCGGGCGTGATATAAAATCAGACGGCCCCCATTAAATGGGGGGCTTTTTTATTTTTTAACAAAAAAAAAACACTTTTTTGACTTGGCCATCCGATCAAAAGTAGAACACACCGGATCTATAAGTACACAAGTCAGGTGATCCAATTCCTATTTGCTTATGCCTCGGCAAAACCAAAGTGGTGGCTTTTCATTTTCCAGTCAAAGTATTAGAACATTATCGGAGTTTCATAAGATTGTGTTTATGAAACTACATATCGAAAATTATATATCGCGACGGTTTCGGAAGTCGTGGGGTAAGAAAAGCCACATTAATAAGAAGTGAAAACTTATCCGAACACAATCCCAAATTACTAAGGATATGATTTCATAAGGATAATGAACTAAATTAGACAATCAGCAATAATTTCAAACGGTCAATAAATCTTGTAATTTTTACCCAGTAATGGTTAATTTATCTTTTCCGTACTTATTTAGTTCCATTTATCTAGATATTATATATTGCACAAACCTTTTGTAATAGTGTTAGTTTTTTTTAATTCTTCTAGTATGGTGAATTATTATATGTTTAAATTGAGTGCTAAAAGCGCATAGGATACAAATTGGAAGAAACAGTTGCAATTTTACCCCCTTAAAAGCACGGGCGCGGCACATGCTAACCACAACAAAAGACGGAATTCCTTGACGGGAGCGGATTTGAACCCGCGACACGTGGGGTCTCGGATCAGGGGCGGGGCCCAAGGTGTCGCCCCGAGAAAGAGGGTCGGGTCGGTCGGGTCGGGGGTGGTGAGTCATCCAGTCATCATTGCCCACGAATTCGGGCGGGCCCACCTCCCTCTTCAAGTAAAAAAATACTTAGCCTTTCCATTTTGCCTTTTCTTTCTTTTTTTGGGGTGGGAGCTGTTGATAAAGGCGAGTGCCAACTTGGTAAAAGGGCGCTTTTCTCCAATGACTGGAGAACAAATCATTAAAAAAGGATAATGAAGGAAGAAGAAGAAGAGGGAGAAAGTGCCACGTGGAGCTAATGAAAACGACCTAGAAAGTACCAGCAAGAGAGGGAGGAAGAGTGGGACAATCACATAAAAGAAACATGAGAATCCCAGCTCCTTTCCCATCCTTTCCACGTCCCCTAACTCCACCTCCTCAAATAAAATAAACCTGGATATTCTAGAATCCGACCTAATTCCATCACTCTCCAGTTCTTTTCTCCTTTTCTTCCTCCTCTTTCTCTAATGAATTTCAACTCGGATCGAAAAGCAAAATATATGAATATAAAAATTTAACTAAAAGACTTAACGTTGGGTAGCTGTACTGGATTGCCGAAGTTAAGGATTCAAAATCCGTTATTATTAACGCCTTAAATTAAAGATCATAGTATTTAGATCCTATATTAGTTGGGTCTTTTAATATTATCCGAACACGAGAATTCATTGTAGAATCATCGATAATAAAAAAATATAAAAAAAGAAATTTGGATAAAAGAATAAGAAAATAATTGATTTTTTTTTTCGCGAGGCGAAAACGAGCGGCGGCGGCCATCGTTGGGGCGGACGGGAAGCGAGCGATCGAGAGAATAAATGGAAGTTTAAAATTAATTGAATTTAAATTAGTATTTGATTAAGGTAGTCTTTGGTGAGGGAATGGAAGACGAGTTTGACCGGCGTGTCTATAAATACCCCGATTCCAAAAGTTTTATTTTCCGTTGGCTGCTAAAAATAGCTTCTCCCTCTATCTCTCATTCTCCCTCTCTCTCCTCTCCAAGGCCACAGTCGCTGCTTCTGCGCTCACTTCCGGCGTCGCCTGCTCCCGCTCGCTTCCTCCGCAGCACTCGATTCGCGCGGCCTGGCCTCCGCTCTTCTCCGGCGTTCGAGCATGGTGAATTTCGGTACTCCTCTCTCGTTCTCTGTCCCTTTACCCCGCTGTGCACATGGGGGAGGCCTCTGGCGCGCCTTATCTGCTGCTCGCGCGCACGTGCATTTGCTTCGGTTCGCGTTGCGTGCTGCATGTGGTCGAGCTCTCGAAAGTGCTGGCTCTGCTCTCGCTTTGCGTTGTTTGTTGCGGTTTGCGAGCTCTGTTTTTTTTTTTTTTATAACTTTTCGGTTTGTGTTTGCCAGTGAGGATCGACGGCCGGTGGTGAGATTTCGGGAAGGATCCTGGAGTTGCCGAGGCTGGAGCTGGACCTGGAGCTAGAGGATAGTTCGAGCGCGAGATGGAGAGGAAGATACGGATTGGCGTCTGCGTCTTGGAGAAGAAGGTGAAATGTGGCTTCGAGTTTGTTTCTGTTGTGTTTTTTTGTGTTGCGCGTCTGGTTTGAAGGCGGAGATGCGCGGTCTCGTCGCGGCCTAAACAGTGTAGCAGTTCGCTCGTCACTTTCTTTGTTTTCTTTTTTTTTCTTCTTTTTGGTTGGTGGACGTTGGAGTTTTGGCGCTCATTTATATGCATTATCAGGCGCTCTCAGCGCCGATGAATCAGATACTGAAGCGGCTCCAGATGTTTGGTGAATTCGAGGTACATTATGACTCAGCCGGTTGAATTTAGAAGCTTTTCATCAAATTTTGACGGTGATTGCCTTCTCGACAGAGTAGAGATGTTGTATTGATATATTACTGAATTTATCACTCTCGAGACACATTACAGTATGGTAGGAGAATAGATAGTAGGCTTCATGCGTGATATTGATTCTCTGCAAAACTTGGATAAGCACTGTGCGTCGTATACATGTTGGCGAAGCATCAGAATAATTTTCATGGTCTATTAGGATGGAATTGGATTGAGAGATGCTGATTATCTAAATCATAGAGCGTGACAAAGTGATTTAGCTTTTATTTTGGCATGGTTGCTTGGACTTCACGGGCGTGATTGATTGAAAGGTCATTAATCAATTTAGATTTGCATATACAATTTCTTTTAACGTGTTTATCCTTCAATGTGCTGTGCTGTTGTGCCAGATCGTCATATTTGGAGACGACGTCATTCTGGGTTGTCCGGTGGAGGAGTAAGTATTTTTATTGATGAGTAGGCGTACCTCTGCTGCATCGCAATATCTTCTAACATATTCCGTTTACATATCTTTAATGCATTTTTCTATAGATGCATTGTATCTCAATATCACCTATAGTATGCTTCTTCATATGAGATTTGTAACTATTTGAAACTGTGATCTAGCATATGCGGCATTGTGAATCTTCTTATTTTGGAGAAAGAAGAATTAAGGAGTTGTGGGCATTCTCAAGGCGGCTTGGATATGTTGCTAGCTAATGGTTGTTTTATTGAGCTAACTTTGGCGGTTCTTTTAGCGAGAATCGTGTTTGAGTTTTGACTTCCACGAATGGCATTGAAAGGACAACTATGCCTTTGGAATTATTTGGTATGCTTTTTTGCATACAAAGGGTTGGATTAGATGATAGAGAAGATAATTCAGATTCAAAGCCATTTGCCTACTTAAGGAAGTTATCTGTTAATTGTTTCTCTAGATGTTCTTGATAGTAAATTCTATTGCTATTTCCCTCAAATGCAATTGCACTATTCACAATTCGCGCTAAATGAAGTGAAGTAGATTTTTGTTGAATTCTGGAAATTTGAAATGCGGGTGGTCTCTGCTATATCTAACTTCTTAAAATATGCCTGTTTCAGCTGGCCAATATGTGATTGCCTAATTGCCTTCTATTCAACTGGATACCCCCTTGAAAAGGCGGAGGCTTATGCTGCTTTAAGGAAGTAAGACTCTTCATTTCACAGATGTTAATTTTTATCTGACTTCATTCACTTTCTTTGTTAGTGACTGTTTTCTTATGTGAGATTAGGTTGTGGAACGGAAACCATGTGCACCTAATAGACTAGGTTCATATGAGGTTTTGGCTCAGGGAAAAAAAAAACATAAAGAATGAAGAAATGACTAACAGCTTTGGAATAATGAGTTTCAGATGCACTCAATATATAAACAAGAATTTTGTTCAGATCTTTTCGGACGGCTGCAGTACTGGTATAAGGTTTAAGGTTTTGATTTTTGTGGTAGTTCTCATCAAGTCTGAAATTGAGACTTTGAGGTAACATTACAAGGTAATTATGATGCATACAATTAGTGAAACTTGGAAGCAAGTGAATTAGTACTAAGGAATTTTTCTTAAGAATGTGTTGTTGACAATGATAGCATACTTTGTTTTTTTGTATGTCTCATTTAGAGGGCCCCGATTTAGCCATAAGAAATAGAGACAGTGAAGCCATGGTGCCATGATAAGGTCCCGTCCTCACTGATATATGAGTTACCGCTCATCTGACAGCCTTTCTACATTAAATTTCTGTTCTTGCTAGCCTATACTCTGCAATAGGCAAGTAGGATGTTAGCTCGTAGATACTTAGCAGGTTCATAGGCTGCTTTGTAGTTCCCAATAACTGATTAAAAGTTGTTTATTCTTTATGCTCCAGGCCTTTTCTGGTAAATGAGCTAAAACAGCAACACCTTCTTCATGATCGGAGTAAGGTTTATGAGGTATGTACTTACCTTATGAAGAGACATGATTTGAATTTCGTCAAGGTATCAATTGTGGAGACACTCATGCTTAATGGGATTTGTGTTGGACTTCATCGCCACCTTCAATGTCTCCTTGTGATGGATAAATTGCTCTCTGAAGAAAGCTGAGAAGATGTGTCAAAAGTGTTTTCTTGCCTCACGTGAAGGCTTGGGGCTTTTCATGGCCTAATGAGCTCATCGTTAAGTTAAATTATAAGTGTACATGCTGAAATACTACATTTTTTCCCTTTTGGATTTATGATGGACTTTTGGTTTGTCGACAAGCATTTTACTTCAAATCTTTCAGGGGGTACATGAGATGGGGCATGCATTTTTCTTTCATACATCTATATGAGAACTTGAACTACTTAAACCATTCAGTTGTTTTCTGAGCTTAAACCTGCTTTCATTTTCTTATTTTGCTATCATCTCAAGATGTTAGCTGCTATGTCTCACAAGAATAAATCTAATTGTTTGTGAATTCAGCGGTTAAAAACGTTGGGAGTTCCAGTTCCAAGATATGCTGTTGTGAATCGGGAAGTGCCCAATCAAAAATTAAAGTACTTTATTGAAGAAGAGGATTTTGTTGAGGTTTATGGGAATCGTTTCTGGAAGCCATTTGTGGAAAAGCCTGTCGATGGTTAGTTATTTTACCGGCCAATGCCACTTCTTTCCTTATGGTCATCTTCTTGCTATTACATATGTTCATATCCATAACATGACTAGCTGTTTGTAAAATTTTCCTGCAACAATTTGGATGAGAAAAGTGGTGTTGCAGCTCTTATAACACATTTGGCAAAACACCTGACACAACTGTTATAGCTCATGATACTTCTAGGAAATTGCTCCACCACTTGGAGGTGCCCTGACTTCAAAGCCTTTTTTTTTATGAAACACACTATGACAACCTTTTTATAAAAAAGTTACAGCGCAACTGCCCAACACGCCTATATTGCAACAATAGGTATACCAAACTGACTACTATTATTGACCAGGTAAATGCATGAATGTGCATTAAATGTGAATATGTTAGAATATTGCTAGAGTTGGAATAGCAAGACATACCTTGTGCTGCCAGGTCCTAGACCCAAATCACTTGCACATGAATTGTTGAAAATGTGAGATTTGGTGTTTGCACCATTTGTGACTTTTTGTAGGCTCATGGGAGTGTCAATCTTGATAAATGTCATACATATCAGTTCTTGAGGGAATTCCACATCATGCTTCACTAAAAAGGTTTTGTCCCCTTGTCAATGAGGAAAATGAGCAGATGGCATGTAATTCCTGCATGGATTCTATAATGGAGTGGTTCTCTAGCTTAAGAAGAAAATGTATAATGGCACAAAATGGAGAGAAGGGCTTGCAAAATCTGAAATGAACTTATCTAGGCTGTAAATATTTCTATGCCAACCTTCTTTATTTTGCTCCAGCTAATTTGTCATGAGCAATATTGCATGTGGTCATGGTTCTTTTCGAAGGCTTATGGATTTTTATTGTTTGTTCAGTCGCTTAATCCCTTTAGCAAGTGATTCATCACATAGAATTCGAATCTATTTGGTAATTTTTTTGCCAGACTTTTGTTGGAAGAAAGTACTTTGAGATGGAATTTCAGTATGAGGATTTCTTTTTAACTCCAATAAAAAATTCTAGCAACAACACTCCAGGTAAACTCAAAAACTAGTGTAAGCTTTACTTTATGATGGGTACTTTTATTCCCATGCAGAGTGCTCCTATTAGTTTTTACCGACTTTGTCAGCTTTTGCGTATAGTTTAAAATAATTCTTGCCAATTCTAATATCTGATTTTCCTAACTTTACCCACTTAGTGGAATTTTCGCTGCGTGACCAGTTTTTTGGTCCCTTTTCTCTTTTTTGAAGGTGACAATCATAGTATAATGATATATTACCCTAGCTCAGCTGGTGGCGGTATGAAGGAGTTGTTTAGGAAGGTATGTCAGTGTATTTTAACTCTTAAAGGACTATTTGAACATATAATTTCTGTAGTTCATTTTCGCAATTATCATGATGGAATTCACTGGTGGCTCGGACATTGACTATGAGAAGACGAGCATGGTCTTATTGCAAGAGTTAGGCTTGAGCACTCCTCAAATAAGAGCTCAGATAACAGAGGAAAGATTTTTACTTGTCTCTTGGGATTAGTCTCTGAGACATGTTCTCAAACTTGGTTCTGAGAGCAAACACAAAGTCGAATTGAGTTGTTTATTGTATAAAATGAGTTCAGCTTATCTTATTTGAATTCGAGTTTCCTAGATTGAATTTTATGTCCTGTGAATTGGTCTTGGCATAAGTTTTCTCCATTTTCTGAAACAAGCTTGATGAAAAGAAATTATAATCTAATTTTGCCGTTTCCTAAAGCTGTGTTTTTTCTTGCCAAAGAAAACTTGCTTGTTACTCAGAAAATAAAATCAGAGAGAGAGAGAGAGAGAGAGAGAGAGCATATTGCCAAGTGCATTAAATGTCATCTGTGCTTTTCAAAAACCAAAGAGCTGTTCCTTCAGATGATTTTATGATTTTGGAATTTAACTTGAAAGCCATGCTATAAACTGGACATCTTTCAGATGCCCCAAATAGTCCACCCAGTTATGTGGCCAGTAATGAGGATGCCTCTTACCGGTACTTAAAAGGAGCAGCTAGGATAATTTGGAACTGTATGCTAGTCTTGTCTTTGTTAACATTTTATTAATCTCATCTGAAATGATGACAGCTTCCTTTGGTGTGTGAAACATTGTTTTGTTTTCATCTTGACCATGATCTTGAATACTTTGGGAAAATTCAGTTGATTTATCCAGGATAATCTATGTCATCAATTGTATGTTTACTTAGGTTGGCAATCGTTCAAGTGAATTTCATCCAGAGGTCAGAAGGGTTAGACGTGAAGGCTCATATATATATGAGGAATTTTTGCCTACAGGAGGAACAGATGTCAAGGTTGTATTACTTTTTTGTAAACTTTATGCTTAATTGATGTTATTTCAGATGGCAATTCTTAGAATGGGATGCGAAGTCTGTCTACCTGTTATTATCTTTCTGTGTCATCTTTTCACAAAATCAGGTGGATAAATTATGAAATTGCCATTTCCTTTAAATGGTAGAACTATTTGTTTCTCCTCAATTAGATGATAGTTTGTTCACATTGTCTAGAAAAATTTCAAAGACACATTAGGGAGGAAGGAAACAGTCTAGGGATGGCCTTCTAGGGCCTAGAGAAATCATAATAAACTTGGAGTGTGAGTGGAGACCATAATAAGATTACAGCATTGAAAGGGCTAAATGGGGTAAACAGACATGGTACAATTCCGTGGGATAAAGTTAAGGTGACAACTCTGGTTTGTGATCTAGTGTGGCTTTGTCTTTCTGAATAATACATTGATACATATGAAATAATTGTGTAGGTATATACTGTTGGCCCTGAATATGCACATGCTGAGGCAAGAAAGTCACCCGTTGTGGATGGTGTTGTAATGAGAAATCCTGATGGAAAAGAAGTAAGTGTTGCAGTATATTATCTCAAATTATCTGAAGCTACCTCTCTCTGCATGTTATACTCTCGACCATTCCCATGAATCCCTACAGCATCATTAGACATAGTTTGAACTGGTGCCAAGACACCATCCCATTAAGAATGGTATTAGTCGTGCTGCAGTAATCTCCTCATGTATGGCAAGCCACTAGCGGCCAGTATTACTTTTTCCCCTCAATCACAAACAGTTGTCATTGGCAAGTTCTTATAGCTCTGGAATATATACCAGGATTATAACAGATAAGCATTGGAGATATCATGTCAACTGCATGGATTCACTTTATGCACTTTATGGATTATATTGAAAGAAAAAAAAGGATAAGTGGATTTTTACATGGGTTAGATTGGAGCTGGAATAAATGTCCCTGTTATGTAGTGGCACCTGCTTCATGCTAAACTTTCAAACTTTTAATCTACATGTTGGTTAAAAAAATCCAAAACAGTGTAATACAGTTGCTTTTGATACGTTGAATGATCTGTGTTCGCTACTGACAAAGTTTTTGATGTGTCATCTCAAACTCCCATATTTTTGCTTGTAGATGTTTTGCATCAACATTGGATGTCTTTGCTGCATTTATCTAGCAAAATAATTTTATGCGGATGACTGTTTTTTTGACAGGTGAGGTATCCTGTTCTCCTGACTCCTACGGAGAAGCAAATAGCCAGAGAAGTTTGCATTGCATTTAGCCAATTGGTATGTCCCTGAATCTTGGTGCAGTTTGATGTCTTCAAGTGTTGTAAAACAACTGATTTTGCTATTATATGCGGGACCTACTAAGGTTGTGTGTTTCATCACATTTTGTGCTGTGTCTCTGACTGCAAAGGCAGCCCAAAAGTCTGGAATTATGCATTTACCAGTCCTTTGTTGACTATCCAGTTTTTGTAACTATACTACTCACCAGTCCAGCGGCAAAATTATATTTTTATACGAAACTCAAGCTTCAGCTCCTGACTTTGTCCTTAATAACTGTCGTTGATTTTTTCCAATAGCTTTAGGCTAATTTTTCAGAGCTCACTATCTTCTGTGGACAGTGTGAGCAGTGTGCATTATATTAGCAAGCATTGTTTATGTCAATGGCTTTTTTTACGCATTATTTGGTTTAGTTAAATTAACTGGTGCCTTTCCGTGTGATGGAACAAGGGAGCTTCCGAAGTGGGATTTGGTTTAGCTGGAAAAGATTAGCTAAAATAGCCTGTTGGGACATTCTATCCTTTTCAGGTCTGTGGATTTGACCTCTTGCGCTGTGAAGGACGTTCATATGTTTGTGATGTGAATGGTTGGAGTTTTGTGAAGAATTCCCATAAGTATGTCCATTTCCTTAATTCCTTTTTATTTCATGATTCTATCAATTGGTAGATCCAGCTATGATTTCTATTAGAACCTGTTGCATCAGCAACTGTTGCTATGTGTTCAATCAAAATCTATTATAATCTGTGGCTAACTAATAACTCGAATTTTTAATTTGTTGACTATATAATGCAATGATCACATTCAATAGGCAGTGCAAGTGTTACTTTTTGTCATTTCTTCTCCGAGTTAGAAATATTTTGGGAATTATGTCTTTGGTAGAAAGATGGCCAACTTAATATCAGCTATATTCATGAGGACATATTTACACACTTCTGACATATATCCAAGTAGTATATCGGTAAATTAACTCCATCCTTTTCCTGAAACAGATATTTTGATGATGCTGCTTGTATATTGAGAAAGATGTTTTTAGAGGCAAAGGCTCCACATATTTCTTCAACAATTCCACCAATTTTACCTTGGAAAATTCATGAGCCAGTTCAGCCATCTGAGGGATTAACACGGGCAGGAAGTGGGATTATTGATACATTTGGGCAGTCTGAGGAGCTGCGCTGTGTAATTGCTGTTATACGACAGTAAGATATATTTCTTGCAAAAAGTTCACGAAATGATGGTGGCAGCGTTTGTTCTCTTTTCTCATATTTGTGTTTAAATGGATATTGTTGGACAGTGGTGACAGAACTCCCAAGCAAAAAGTTAAATTAAAGGTTACAGAGGAGAAGCTGTTGAACCTGATGTTAAAGTACAATGGGGGGAGGCCTAGATCTGAGGTGTGGTTGTGCTGGTGCACAAGCTGCTATTATTTTCCACTATTGATTGCTGTTTGTTAAGTGATGTTTCCTTATGCAGACAAAGCTCAAAAGTGCTGTCCAACTGCAAGATTTGTTGGATGCTACCAGAGCACTAGTTCCTCGTAACCGGTACATTTTCAATTATGATGGCTGGCTTCTGTCCATAAGCAAGATTTACTGTATTGATTGTTAAATTTGCCTGTTGGATCTGGAAAAGTGCATTATACAAAGAAATTTAGTGCCACTCTTACCTAGCAGCAATGGTCATCTTGCATAGTTTCATTCTTAACAAGTTTTATTTGTGTTCAATGGCCTCGATTGAAATTAATACACAATGTTGCACAATCCATATTGAGCTCCTGTTCTCATCCAGTTTTTCCTTGCCTATAGCTGTCTCTTTTTTGCTGAGTTTCTCATTTTCTTCCATTTGATTGTGTTGAGGGTTTCCCACATTGCTGGTCTATAGGTTTATTTTCTGCGCCTGTTTTTACAGTCTTTCTTTGATTTGTTAGGATATCCTCTGGGGCAACAAAGGCAAGACTTGTGCCACTTATGAAATTGACTCTAGTCAATTTGACTTTAAGAATAACCTACTTAAATGTTAAAATCATATAGCAATACTAAAAAGACATTTTTGATGGGTTAGGCCTTCACAAAGACTTGCGTCACCTGAATCTTCTAATTTGCCTCAAACCAAGTATGCTTCCTTTATGATGACCTCGGTAGTGCCCCTTGGAAGTGCCTTCATAATTGGATGACTAAATAATAGTGTAAAGCAGGTCTGTCATATTCTTTGGTCACAAAACGATCAGAAAGGTTCAGGGAAATTGCCTATTAGACGAGAGAGGGAGGCCTTGCATTGCCTCTTATGTCCTTATAACTTAAAATGCGGGAGTTTATTGTTGGACTCCAACTTGGCTTGAGAGAATAGTACGTGGTATCCCTTCACCTAATAGTTTAAGCTCTTCCATTAGACCTTTTAATTTACTATTGTAACCAAGTCTCAGTAGTTCATGCTCCATCTACTAATGCATTCTTGAGTGGTTCTTGTTGACTTTCCTTTTTTTGTAAACGATGTGGTCCGTGTCTATCTCATGTACCACTTGTCAATTTCTTGTCCTGTTCTTAGTCTGGTTTGCAAGTGGAGGGGTATTGAAAGTATATTCAACCCACTTGTCCACAAGGTTTGTCTGGTCCTTTATACATCTTGTCTATATTCACCTAATATCTTTACAAATAAGTTGCAACTGGGACTAACAAATGTATCTACAACTTTCAGACCTGGACGCGGAAGTGATAGTGAGGCAGAAGACATGGAGCATGCTGAAAAACTACGTCAAGTTAAAGCAGTGTTGGAGGAGGTTGTGCAGATTATATATTCATTACCCACACAAGCACACAGCACAAAGATTTTGCACCTTTATATTTCGCCTTTCCAAGTTGTGGGTTTGAAGAATTGCAAGCCACAATAGCTTTTTTAATTGCAGTGATCTTTCTGACATTGTCTTCCTTGTATAACCGTGGAGCTCTTGGTTCTTCTTCCAATTGGATCACTTGTAAAGATCCACTTTGGAATTGGGCATCCTTTGTGCATCTTTTCTAAGAATATTTGCATAGATTTGGTTGATTTGGGTGACCACTTGGTGTACTATCATAAATCCAGCATGTGGAGTTGTGCATGTACATTCTGTCTCTGGTTAAGATTAATCAAACGAGCTGGATGTATTCTGGCTTAGATGATAGTCATTTCTTGTGGTTGATAAATGTTATACTAATTACTTATGTACGCATTTGTGCTTTCTCGAAAATCATGATAAACAGAAAATGTCTGCATGAGTTTGACTGGGTACACATGCCCATCTGTTTTTAACTGATTGATTCTGTTGCAGGGAGGTCATTTCTCTGGTATTTACAGGAAGGTTCAGTTAAAGCCCCTGAAGTGGGTTAAAGTTGAAAAAATAAACGGTGAGGGGGAAGAAGAACGACCTGTTGAAGCTCTAATGGTTCTTAAATATGGAGGTGTCCTTACTCATGCTGGCAGAAAGCAGGTAGCCATTACTGATTGAATTAGCCATACTTCCCCTCTTCCTGGTTATCTCTTATCAAAGGATGTGTCACATAGATTTCTTTTTTTTCCACAATTGAACGGCAATACTCATTTTTATGCAAGCTTTTTTCCTTAAGATGACCTATTAATTGTGAAAAATAACCTAAATAACCTTATTTCTCCTTTCCCACAGGCAGAAGAACTTGGTAGATACTTCAGGAACAATATGTATCCAGGTTAACTAACTTACTATCTGTGGGCAAATTAGCTTTTCCTGCTGTTCTCATTTGAAATAGAGAAACTGCTGGATTTAATTACTTTCAAGTATTTATTGATGAAGTGGTGGTTTTTAATTCTGGTCTCTTTGGCCAAAAGAAGATAATGAGATGATATGAATGAGCGCTCACTAAAATGACTTTCGCAAATTTCTGTTCCTGAAACTATGTCACTTGGTGTAATCGCAGGATACATCTATACCATACACCTGTTCAGACAATGCTCCCTCAATGCTCTCTCTATGAAAGTTTTTGCTATATTTTATCTATAGTTCTGATGTTGAGACTTTTCCAATAGGCTCTATAAAAGCAAATCTCTAGCAAAACTGATAGATTAAATCTTGAGAGAAAGCCACGGCATGCTTTCTTGTAGCTATTTCTCTGGACAACTGATGAATAGTGGTCATGTATGAATCATATCTAGGTGTGATTGAAGACAAATTGGAAAATGATTTTGTAACTCTACCAGCAAAATGTGGAATTATTAAGATCTGTCCACTGTGCCTTTGGGACCTTGCTTTCGTCTAGTCGATGCAATTTCTATTGTGCTGCATATGAGAAACATATGCAATATGCAAGTCTAGGACAATTAAGAAAGGATTGTTAATAAATGACACTGGTTTTTGCAATACAACTGAGGGTCAGGAAGATAATAGAAGAAGTTGCTGAATGAAGAACCTAATCTTTAAGGAACTATTGCATTTTTTTTATCTTTAAGTAACTCGATGTCCTGTAAGTTTAGCACAACTTGGCATTTTTCTTTTGACTTTGAGGATAATCATTGTAAATTAATGTTGATCTTCATGTTCTTTCTCAATTTTAGGCGAAGGTACAGGGCTACTACGCCTTCATAGTACATATCGGCATGATCTCAAGATTTATAGCTCCGATGAGGGTCGAGTGCAGGTACAGCCTTGCTAATTCCGAGCAACCAATGTGGTCTTTTACGTCTTGCACAGATGTATCTATAGATAGTTCTCTCCTATACTTTCTAGAGTTGAATATGGTAGTTTTGCATGTTCAGCTTCAATGTATCTGAGAACTGTTGCAGATGTCTGCAGCTGCATTTGCAAAGGGCCTTCTTGACCTGGAAGGGCAGTTGACTCCTATTCTGGTTAGTGGATCATCCTTCTGAGTTTCAATTCCTAGGTTATAGAACCTAAACTCATTTTTTGACGATCTCTCTAGGTTTCGCTGGTTAGCAAGGACTCATCTATGCTGGATGGACTTGAAAATGCTAGTGATGAAATGGACGAAGCTAAGGTTTGATTTGCTCAGGACTGCTAGTCATTCATTTAATGCACTGTTGCTTCTACTCAAACCTTTAACAAATTCAATTTCTTATATTGATATCTATAACAAAAAAGGTCACCTGATGGCTGGATAGATATTTATATCTAGTAATGTCTGGAAATGGTACGCTACTCGTCTTTTTTCATTTGCTTTTCCTTCCCACTTCAGGCTAGGTTGAATGAGATTATTACTTCTGGTGCGAAGGCAGGTCATTGTAATGGCCCCTCAGAGATTCCATGGATGGCTGATGGAGTGGGAATGCCTTCTAACGCTTATGAGCTTCTACCAAAATTGGTAATAGAGCTTCTCACTACAAAGCTAAAACGAACTTGCTTTCATTCTTGAGTGTGATTGTCATGCTTCTGATCCAGCATCTGTTAAAATTCAAGAATCTTCACAGGAAATCATGTCTTCAGCCCAGTCTGAAGTTTGTTTTATAATGCATCTTAAGTGTGAAATAACTTTCAAGTCAGCAATCGCCGCTGTCATTATACCGTTATACAAAAAAGAGAAATTGGGAAAAAAAATGGTTGTATCATGATATGTCCAAGTTCACTTTTAATTATGGTCTTGTCCTGCTCTTTGACAGATGTCCTGTAGTACCAGAGTTCATGCTTACTCGAGAGTTAAAGTTCATCAATGTGAATTTAACGTTCTTTCAGTAGTGCAACATATAATTTGGAAATGCAAACTCGTTATCATAATTATAATATTTCATGAGTAGGTTGAACTGACTAAGAAGGTGACAGAGCAAGTAAAACTGCTTGCAAAGGATGAAGACGAGAAACTTATGGATACAAATGGAGATGATGTTAATCTTTCCTACGATCAAGCAAAAGCTCTTGGGAAGACCAATATTGATGTTGACCGCATAGCTGCCGGATTGCCTTGCGGCAGTGAGGGATTTCTTTTGATGTTTGCTCGTTGGAGAAAACTCGAAAGAGACCTGTATAATGAACGCAAGGAGTGAGTTGTTACCTCTCTTGCTTAATGTAGTCTTTTATGCTCTGGATATTTCAATATTGTTGCTGCTATATGGTTCTCATTTAATTTATTCATTGAAAGGTCTGAATGTGTTTATTTTCTGAATTATTCTCCTTTCTTTGCAATCTGACTTGTCCAAGGATTTGAAATAGTCTTTCTCTACCACCAATATTATGATGATATAATTTGATTTGACACGGAGAAATGTGATTCTGGGATTAAGTAAAATGCATGTGTGGCACTGCATGCTGGCTGACATCATTTGGAATTGTTGGCAGGCGGTTTGATATAACACAGATTCCGGATGTGTACGATTCATGCAAGTAAGTAAATTGAGCACCTCATGTTCCTAGGAAGTTTTGAGAATCGTCTCATGCTTGTTTGACATATCTGATTTATGCAAGTGCCAGTGGCAAGTCCTTGAGAAATTTTTCCCCTCCACCTATTAGTCTTCCCAGTTTTGGCCCATTCTAGATGACATAGATGAAAGTGGACTATCTCAATATCTGGTTCATCTATGGGGTCAGCAGCAGCCTATATTGGATATATATGTGGAGGGTGGTGAATGATAGTTTGAGGCCCTAGAGTATACTGACATGGCTATAGTTATTTAGAACACTCAAACTTTACTATCCAGTTTTTTTAAGTTTAGACTAAAAATTACGATGATTTCATTTTTCTTCATATAGAAGCAGATAGTTTTAAACTTAAATACATGCAGATAAATGAGTAGGCTTCTGCCTATATCTATGTATGGACTGTGTACATGTATATGTATGTCTGTATGCATGTTATGCTGTTGAATTGATTAGTTATTGTTTTCTGAGCTGCTGCTTCCTAAAAATTTTGAGTAAGTTTTGCAAATCATCTGTCATATGGTATAGACGAATATTGAACTAGGCCTCCAACGAATAGACTTTTTTTTTTCTACTCTATGTTCTCGGAACATCAAACAACATTGAACTTTTCATATTTGTCCTGAGAATGATGACCTGAAACTGGAAATTCCTACCTTTTGTGTCAAGCTACCAAAGTTTTATCTAGATGTAATTTGCTAAACACAGGATCATCACTAGCTATTTTTAGATGAGAACTCAAAGAACTTGCATTAGAAATATACGATCACTGAGGACACAAGTCTGTGATTTTACATGGATGGCTGATCTTTTTTTTTCCTTTTCACTTATTCATTAATTCTAGTTCATGTTCATAAGGACTTCAAAGAAATTACAGCAATAGCTCTTGGCTTAGCATTAAGAAAGAAAATAACTTTTTGGCAATCTCATTATGTCTAGGAGATGATCTTAACTACTTGCAGGTCCTAGAGACAAGTTTGCTGATGTCCTTCACTGCTTAGCACTATACAAGTGAGAATAATCACACATGGTTTATGAAGGCCAATTGATAACTTGTGCTGCATGTCTGTGTCAACGATGACGACTTCTTAGCATTCATCTTCAGTCAACACTTGCCCTGCGAATTGTATCCCCATTGATTAGCATAATAGACCTAAACCAGGTCAAATACGATGTCCTTTGTCAGTGGATGAATTATAAGTTAAGATTGCATCTTTTTTAAGTTACCTCCTTATTTGTCTACTCTCCTTGGTAGCAGATGGAATTGTGCAAGCCTTAATCAAAACAGAAAAAGTCCATTACTCAATTTAAGTTTCTTAAAGTTTTATTCATTCTCTTTGTTGCTTCATGATGTCACAGGACTTCAAATACTACTGTCTCAATAAACACTCATCTCTTGTACTATACAGCATATAGTGTGGCAGCATTATGAGCTTACTAAAGTAGGAAAAAAAATTTGCTTGCCTATGTACTGTACACATCAAGTTCCTTATCCTGTGTTTCTGAAAGGATCTGATATACTAAGGCTTTGTTCCTTTTCACGGAAGATACAGCATTTCTAAAAAATATTTTCTAGTAAGTTATCTTTCGAGGAAATGACAGTAAATTTCGATATTCGGCTAAAACCTGAAAATAAGTCATCTTTCGAGGAAATGACAGTAAATTTCGATATTCAGCTAAAACCTGAAAATAAACTAGACAATAATTCCCATTATTTGGTATGAAAACTTTTTCATGGGAAAAATTACTAAAAAACATTAATTTTCTTATTATTTGTTATTTTATATTTTTTTTTGTTTTTCTTTTTGTTTTTTTGTTTGTGGGTTTTTGCTATTTCCTTGGCCGGTCGCCGGCCACAACGATGGGGCTGGCAATTGGGCATAGGCAAGCCCAAGCCTCCCCAAAGGCCAGCGAGCTCGAGCCTCATGGCTAGAGGCTGCAAGCTCGCCCGATCTGGCGAGGCTCAAGCATCGCCCATCTGCAAGGCCCGAGCCTGGCTTCCCTGTGGCAACCCTTGACGCTGATCTGGCCAGGCTCGAACTCACAGCCCTTGGGAGACGCTCGAGTTTTGCCACCCTCTGACAACGCTTGAGTGTGGCTTATGGCAAGGCTCAAGCTCGCCTGTGGCTGATCACCAGCTGCAGCCATGGCTGGCAACCGGCTGAAGAAGGAAAAAAAAGAAAAAGGAAAAGAAAGAAAAGAACTAAAAAATTTTAAAAATAACTAAAAACTCAAATTTTTTAAAAAGAAAAAAGTGTTCGGTGAAAGAAAGTGCTTGATTTAGAGGTGAATGAAAGAAGACGGAAAATGTTTTCCACTTTTGAAGGTGTTTTTTTCCATTAGCGAAAAATGCTTTCTTTGACTAGTTTATTTTCCATAGGATGAGACACCGGAAAATTTGGAAAACGTTTTCCTGAAAGTTGCTTTCCATGAAACGAAGAGAGCCTAAAAGTATACTAAGTTGAACTTTCTAGTTTATGCCTATATACTCTTCTCGGTCCGTCTTTTCTTTTCAACTTTCTTTTTTTTCTGAATATTTCAGTCTAAGCACCTTTTATTTCTCCTCATGTAGGTATGATCTCTTACACAATGCACATCTTAATCTTGAAGGATTAGACGAGCTTTTCAAAGTTGCTCAGGTACAGACAGAATCTTTCCTTACAGAATATATGGATTAGAAATTGGCATTTCCTTTTCTTTTTTGTTGTACCACAGAAGTGGCACCTGACCCCAGACTCCTGATGCAAATGCATGTGCCTTTTTTTTTTTAAAAGGAATCTTTCTATAGTCTTATCTATACTCAAGAAAATGTACTTCATAGTGTTTATAAATTTAAACTCTTAAGGATGTTGGCTTCATCTCTGGCGTTTCTCTGGGGTACTGTCTCTGAGCTTAACTTTACATCCCACTTGTCTTCTCATTTTTTTCAATGCAGTCACTTGCAGATGGCGTGATTCCTAATGAATATGGTATTAATCCAAAACAGAAATTGAAGATTGGCTCAAAGGTAAATTCTTCATCATGGCTGGGAGATATCTGGACGTTTCAACTAAGTTTGGAATTTTATATAGCAACACTGGACAGAAAAGAATTATCAAAGAATGCACTGTGTACTTCCAAACATCTAATTATCCAGGCGTCTTTATCTGGAATGCAGCATTCATATCGGTCTTGTTCCAAATACTTAAATTTAATGGCTCATTGGATGTCTGGTTGATCAACAAGTTAGACAAACCTTTCAACCTAAAAGATTAAGCTAAGATAGGAGGGAGATATCAAACCATGTTTCATTTGCTAGCTCAAAATTATAGAGTAGTCAGAGATTGTTCCAGAAGAATATTAGAACAAAAGTAAAGCGTTCAAATCCTGAACCTTCCTCTCTATCTCTCCTGCCTGTAATTCCTATTATTCTGTTTATTTTCTTATGGTCTTCATCTGTTTGATGGGATTAAGTTGACCTTCCATACTGCGCAAGTGACGACAAACACACACTACATTTATTTTAGGCCCGTTTCCTAATAACTTAATGTTTTGGGTTCAATTTTCTAACATGATATTAGAGTAAGGTTCCACCCAAAATTCATTTCCAGTGTGCAGCTCCTGGTTTGTCAATTCCACTTGTTGGGTTCTTATTCTGTTTTGCACGAG